>JAEDXJ010000039.1:0-600000 GCA_023014345.1 Galerina sulciceps
TCTGGATGGGAAAAGCGATATGGACATGAGCAGTGGTGAGGAGGGCATTTTCAGACGAACTCAAAACACTCTTATTCGTAATTTTGTTCCAGAAAACGTCGCTGGGTCTGAAGGTGGACATCCCGGGGAGGAAGAAAATGAAAAAGGATCTGGAGAACAGTTATGGGGAGATGACATGGCTGTGCCACCGTTTGAAGACGAAGGTGGCACCGAGGCGTTAGATCTGCTACGGTCCTTTGTCTCAAACCTCGATGTGACCAGAGAGAAACGCAAAGCACGCGAAGAGACTGCGGCAGATGCTGCAGGCGACGAAACACGCTCTAGAAAACGCCGTCTAGCGAAGGAACAGACAGAGATGGGAGAGGAGAATGAATTTCGGGTACAATCTTCTCGTGAGTTCTTCCTTACTGAAATTTGTATTTACCGTTCGTATTCCAACATCCATTTAGGTACAAAACTTGACCTCGATGACCTGCTTACACCTCTTTCGTCGCAAACTTCCACACTACAGTCTCTGAAAAAGTCAACCAAGATTTTGACTTCATACCCATCCTACAACGCCAAAGCTCTGTCTGCTCCGCTTCCTCGGAGAACTCAGGAACGTCTGGACCGCGAAGCAGCCTATGAGCAAACTAAGGGTGAAGTAGACAAATGGTCCGAGAGCATGAAGCACATTCGCGAGGTTGGTTTTTTTTTTTTTTTTTTTCGAATTTTAAACCTAGTCTGACCTCAAACTTTTATCATATAAGGCCGAACATTTGAGTTTCCCCCTTCAAGCTCAAACCACTAGCCGGGTATCGAATCTAGAACTAAACGCTAAATTTAAGGTAGGAACAAAACGCCTATTTTTTTGTTCAACCGACAACTTTTTCGCTGTTGTCTTAGCCAACGACTGAACTTGAAACTGTGGTCGACATTTTACTAAAATCCGCCAAAATGCGAGAGGAAGACATCCACCACATAGAAGATGCGATGCTCGCAATGAACAACGTATCCGTCGAAGAAGTGGCCCATCGGAGGGCGGAGCTTAGAACCATGCGAGAGCTCACATTCCGAGCGGAGGCTAAAGCGCGGCGGATAAGCAAGATTAAGAGTAAGACCTACCGGAAACTGAAGCGAAAGGGAAAAGACCAGTTAGGAGACGCGATCAGCGAGCAGGAAGGTAGGGGGGATGAGATGAAGGAGCTTCGTCGGGCTAAAGAGAGAGCGACGTTACGCCATAAGCTCACAGGCAAGTGGGCACGTCAAATGCGGAGTAAAGAGGGCCTGGACAAGAATAGTAGGAGAGACATTGAGGAGATGCTTGCGCGAGGAGAGAGGTTGCGGAGGAAGGTGAGAGGGCCCGGAACGGATGATGACGAAGACGAAGACGAAGACGTAGGCGACGAAGGGGATGCCATTGACTCCGAAGGAGGTATTGCGAAAATCAAACAAAATGCTTTCGACGAGCTGCGTAGATTGCAGGAAGATGATCCCGTGGTGAAGAATGACATACGAATGGGGAAGAGCGTCTTTGGGATGAAATTCATGAAACTTGCTATGGCTCGGCAATCCGAGACTTCAAACCAAGAGGTGGACCAATTTATCAAGGATATAAGAGAACTCAGCAGTAGTGACGAAGCCAACAAAGATGAAGAATTTTATGATTCCAACTTGTCGAGCGGAATTCTTGTTTCACAGACAGGAGGGCGGCTTGTGTTCCGGCCAACAACAACAGTAAGTCTAACCCTTTCTACCCTGCCTGTTTCTACAACCTAAACCTTGTAGACAAACAACCAGTCCAAGACAGGCCCTGGCCCTCTGGCATCAGATACATCAAGTGTAACCCTTAAATCAACAGATCTACTATTATCAGCCCCTCCTTCACCACCATTAAGTCAACTCTCAGAACCTGCCAGGCTGTCTGCTCAAGAGTCCAACCCATGGCTTGCTCAAGGTTCTCCTGGTATGAAAAAGGTCAAGAAAACCAATGAAGTTGTTATCTCTAAAGGTAGCAAGGCAACAACAAAGTTGAAGAACAAAGTACAGAAAGTCACTATGAAGCAAGCAGGAGGACATCAAGGAATGATGGATGAAAGACTTGTTGAGGTTTCAATGGATGCTGTGCTACAGCCAACAACACTTCCAGTGTCAAAGGACAGGCAAAAAATGGCAGTGACCAGTTTCCAGGATTACCTTAGCCAGGTGGCTGGTTGTGATGCTCATGATTCTGATATTGATCTAGAAGCTCAAGAAGCCTATTTACCAAAGAGCAAAGGAAATTCCAATGGTATAAAGGCATTTGAGCAAAAAGATCTTGTTGCTCTTGCCTTTGCTGGTGACAATGTTGCAGAGGTTTGTTTATCTTTTGTTTTTATTTTTTATTTTTATTTTTTATGTTTCATGGTTTTAGGCTTTTGAAGTAGAAAAAAAGCAAGAAATTGTGTCAGATGCACCAAAAGATGTTGATATGACAATTCCTGGTTGGGTAAGTCATTATTGTTAAACTTATGCAATATGAATAAGCTGTATGTAACATCTAGGGTTTTTGGGGAGGCCATGGCACTCAAAAAGCACCAGCAAAGCTTCAATATATCAAAAAAAGTTTGGGTATTAATCCCACTGCACGAGCAGACTACAACAAGAACAACATCATCATTTCTGAAAAATATGACAAGAAGGCTAGAAAATACCTGGTCAAAGATCTTCCATATCCTTACACTAGCCAAGCCCAGTTTGAGCATGAAATGGAGCATCCACTTGGTGTTGAATGGAATACCCAGGTTGCATTTCAAAGGGGAACTCTTCCAAAAGTGGTCAAGAAGGTGTGTTCTCTTTAGTTACTAAAGCTTTTTACAATTAGATCTGACTGATTTCCTTGTAGCCTGGTATTATCATAAATGCTTTGGAGAAACATTTATAAACATGTCTTGTTAGTAGCTACTTTTGAAATATCTATGAATATTGTCCTTTGAGGCTTACACCACAAAAGTAGCTAAACTGGGCCCAGACATTTTGAGTCAATGTATTTTTTATGCGATGAGTTAAGATTTCAGTGATATGAAAAAAAATGTCCAGTTGATGTTCATTCTGGGTAATTATAAGGTGGAATTGATGTGAAGGCCACACAACAAAGCAACATCAACTGCTTGCCACAAATGGATGTGATGATCAAGCTCAGCCTCATCACTACTATGAAAGAGCTTGGATGCTGCCACATTTTATAGATGCAAATGCAGGTGTGATCCCCTTGCCAAAGCTGGTTTCTCTTTGCCAGCCTTTAGTTTAGCCTGACTCTGTGCTTTCCGCTATCGAAATTGACATTTTCTTGCCAGTGTCCTTATTGTCTTTGTTGGGGGTACTCCACTTATTTGTACGCTTCTGTAAGGGCAACTAGTGATTGAAAGTTCGGTCCGGTTCAGTCTTTGACCCCTCTGGGGCCTGGACCGAGACCGAGACCAGTTCACATCGGTCCTAGGACTGCCAAAGACTGCAGAAGACCGCAAAAGACCGAAGACCGCGGTCTTTCACAGTCCTGGACCGGTCTTTGACCAAATAATGTATAATCGATTTAAGACTGGTATTTTCATTAAAAACACGAAATATTTTAAGATTTTGAATCGGTAAACTTATTAACATACATCTTAGCTTTCAAACAAGCCTGAGAACCTTAATTTACGTTGAGAATTGATGTACTTGCAAAAATATTCCGGTATATCTACTCTTTTTTCGAAATATTTTGTAGTTTGGCTGGTATGTTAGTCAAATTTGTACCAATAAATACGTTCTTGGGTGCGTTTTAAAGGGTATTGACAGGGCTACAAAGGACCGGTCCTAACTGATGAAGACGTTCACCAAGACCGTCTTTTGCGGTCTTACAATCTCAAAAATCGAAAGACCGGACCGCACGGTTCGGTCTTTTTCGGTCCTGGTCCGGTCCTGGTTCGGTCTTTTTGCAGTCCTAGGACTGAACTTCCAAACACTAAGGGCAACCGCAAGCCAGAGCACTGGGAACGGAGTGTCGGGCAGAGCGGGCAGACTAGCAGGAGATCCGAAAGTTTAGTTTATTAGGTAATTAACTAAACTAACAATTAACTCACCTAGCAGGGGATCCGAAGAGGAAAGGATGCAGATCCCACTGCAGGTGAGAGCTAGTATGGTACGATGGGGAAATGAATGGCGCGGTGTTTTCAGCGGAGTCCAGAAGGGATGGAGCGGATGGAAAGAGCACAGTGGATGGAAAGGGCACGGTGGATGTAGTGACCGGCAGATGCAGTGACCGGCCGGACGTAGTGGCTGGCGGACATGGAAATTGGATGTGTACAGACTGCAAGCTATTGTAGTCTGCGTCGGTGCGGCAGAATGTACAGGGAACTTGCATCCTAGTGATTGGAAGTCCGTCCGGTCTGGTCTTTAGGTCTGAAATCCAAAGACCGAGACCGAGACCGGTCTTTTGCGGTTCATTAACTGCAAAAGACCGCCCAAGACCAACCAGGACCGGTTCAGAACAGTCCTGGTCGGTCTTGGGCGGTCTTTCAACCGGTTTAGACCGGTCTTTTCAGTCCCAAGTAAAATATTTTCAAACTAGTAGATAGACATGTATAATCATGTGTATTCATTGATATGTAAGACTAATTTACATGTATATAGCTGTAAATCGAACTGAATACAATGATAAATGAATTTACCTTGGTAGTGACATGAAATATGTGTAATTAAATCAAATTTCTTCAAGGATTGGCTGAGTTATGCCTAAATTCGATAAAGTTGACTGATTTGGCCATAACTCACTTAGTTTTTGACTTAAAAATATGAAATTAATATCATTCAAAAGGTATTTAGTAGGCGTATTTTAGTGTAAATTTATACGCGAAAAAACCGGTTGAGACCGGTTTAAACCGGTTTTTTGTCAGTCTTGAGATTTTCAAAATTGACAAAGACCGAAGACCGGACCGCGGTTGCAGTCTTGATCAGTCTTGTGAATTTCCGGTCTTTTCCAGTCCAGTCCTGGTCCAGTCCTGGTCTTTTTGTAGTCCTTTAACCGGACTTCCAAACACTATTGCATCTGGACATGTTGGGGGCTGGGTCAGCATAGTGGCGGACATAGTGGCGGACGCAATGACCAGGTTAGTGGCCGACGTATCAGCCGGAGTAAGGGGCTGGAACAGAGTTCCCCTTACAATTACCCCCCCTCTAGAATCGCAGCACCTCAATGCAGATGCTATTTGCGGTATCAGATGGAAGGGGATTGAGCTGAAGGTGATAGCATGTATTGGCTCAGGGGCTCCCAGGTTCTGAGCATGGAACTCGGCGACTAGGTCCGGGGAGTCTACGTTGTTCTTGTCCTCCCATGAGTTGTGTTCTGGACCATAACCTTCCCATTTGATGAGGTATTGAAGCTTCCGTTGGAACATCTGGCTGTTAAGTACTTCTTCGACCACATAATGTTCTTCACCATTGATAAGTTCTGGAGGAGGTGGCAGAGGAGCTTGACGTCCAGGAATTGGGTCATCCGGTGCCGGAGTCAATTTGATCACATTAAAGACCAGGTGGAGATGTTTCAGTGACACCAGAAGACGAAGTCGGTAAGCATTGACTCCAATTTGTCTTTCCACAAGATATGGTCTGAGCCGGCAGTGTGAAAACTTCTTGGAAGGGCAGGTGGTCCGGATATCACTGGCATCCAAGTAAACCTTGTCTCCAGGTTTATAGACTGGAGCTGGAGTACAGCATTGGTTATAATACCTGGCCATGTCATCCTTAGCCTTTGAGAGTGCGGCTCTTGCTTCTTCCAATGTGTCCTTCATCTGGCGGGTAAATTCATTAACAGCCTCCAGCCGAGAGGGCAGCTGGTGCAGTTCAAAGCCCATCCGAGGGTGACGTCTGGTGTCCAGGAGGAATGGGGTGTGCTGTGTTCCGGAGTGGACATGGTTGTTGTATGCAAACTCTGCTAGTGGTAAGAGCCCATGCCAGTTGTCCTGTCTTTCTAGTGTTTTGAAGTCTGGTTGCAAGACTGGAAAAAGACTGGGACCAGACCGGACCAATACCGATCAGGACCGCGGATTATTAGGACCGGTCAAGACCGCAACTGCAGTCCAGTCCTTGGTCCTCCGCGATCTCAAAAACCTTCAGACCAATGAAAGACCGGTTGCAACCGGTTGCAACCGGTCTTTCCACTGCCCTCGAGACCAAGGCGCCAAGCTCAAACTCGGCGCTTAATTGACGCCAACGTGAGTTCCAAACGAAAGTTTGCTTACCGGAGGCATTTTTAAAAATGCCTCTGGTAAGAAAACCTTTGTTTGCAAAGGTTGGATGGAGCTAGATAGATCAGGAAATGGCAGAGCTTAGTGTAAAAATAATGAATGAACATATTTCAGACTATATTCTTTTGATTTATGAAATCTTAGACACATATAATTATAAAAAGTACTGTCCAGTGCGTAAAGTACGAGAATCACCTACAAAGACCGGTCTTGAACTGGTTGCCAACTGGTTGCAACCGCAACCAGTTCAGACCGGTCACGCAACCGCAAAAGACTGCATAAGACCGCTCAGGACCAGTCCTGGTCGGTCCAGTCCGGTTTTTTGCAGAATTCAAGGAAGGAGGGACCGGTCCCGGTCCCGGTCCTGAGCTCGGAAGGTCAAAAAACTGGACCTGACCGGACTTCAAAACACTATGTCTTTCACCAATGAATACCCAGATATACTGCTCTAATTCCTGGTTGATGCATTCCATCTGTCCGTCCGTTTGCAGATGGTAAGATGTGGACAGGACGGCCTGGATTCCGAGTAGCCGGTACAGTTCCTTTATTATGAGTCCTTTGATTTATCAAAGACTCATTCTTTATAATCCCAGAACTTAGTCAAAATTTTGATTCATTGATTCATTGATTCATTGATTCATCCATCAAGACCACAGGAAAAAATTTCCCAAAGAAATTTATAATATTCATTTCTAAAATTATATGGCTATACATTATCCTGTGGCTATGCTAAATGTTGTTCATATTTAGCATACAACTTTGTCATTTGTATGAAAATTAGCCAAGTAATTGCAAAAATACCTGAAAAATAATAATTTACAGTGGCTGTTAAAGGTATTGTGTGGCTGTGCTAACATAGATGAGATGTAATATGGAAAAAATGAATTTTAGTGATTTTTTGGTATTATTTGTGTGGGAATTGGCCAAGCAATAGCTGAAATATACAAAAAATATTCGATTTTGGTGGCTGTGCAACATTTTTTGTAGTGGTTTCTTTGAATATAATGCAAAAAGTAAAAAATACAAATTTTTGTGATTTTTTGATATTATTTGAGTGGGAATTGGCCAAGTAATTGCTGAAATAAATAAAAAAATGCGCATTTTGGGTGATTGTACATACCCTCATCTGAAAGCCCTGATTTTCCTGAAATTTTCAACAAATTTTTGTAATATTTCAGGCTGGAACAAGTGAAATACATTGAATCTTTCAGTTTTTGTAAGATTAGGGTTCATCCTGTGGCGGTGAAAAGCTCTGTTGCAAAAATAAAGAAAAAACAGTTTGTACTAACTAATACTAAGTCAAATGTTGAAAAAATATATAGAAATGTTCAGAAAAATCAGAGCTTTAAGATGGAGGGGTGTACAGCCACATAGCACCATGTACAGCCACCTCAAATTTGTGTTTTCAGTGTATTTCAGCTATTACTTGGTCAATTCTTATTCAAATGATATTAAAAAATCACAAAAATTTGTATTTTTTATGTTTAATCTTATTTGTACATGCACACCCACATTAATTTTCCACAGACACAAGTGAAGTAGGATTTTGATGTAAAAAACAGCAAAAGTAGCATTTTAAGGCTGCTATGCAGAAAGTAATGAAGCTATACTATAATAGACATCATTAGAAAGGATCAATGTGAATTTTAACAGTTGTTTTGACATTATTTGAGTCAGATTTGGCCAAGTAATAGCTGAAATACAGTAAAAATGCACATTTGATGTGGCTGTACAGTGTATTGTGTGGCCACATATACAACCATCTTGAAGTCCTGATTTTTCTGAGTTTTTGATATATTTTTTGTAATATTTGATTCAGTAACAAGTGATATACTGTTCCTAATCAGGTATTCGGTATAACACACCAAGGATGGAGGTCTTTACCCTGCCCCACCTGGAATGGGCGGAATCCAGTGGCATTCCAGTGGAATTTCTCTGCCAAAAATGATGAATTCCACTGGAATATGGCAAAAAGTGCAGATTCCACTGGACAAAATTCCAGTGCCAAAACTGGAATAGACTGGAATGGAATAATAGGAACAATTTCCAGTGGAATCCACTGGAAATAAATTAAATAAATTTTATTTGCAAGTATTTCTGACTGTATTTCTGGCATGTTTATACATATTAAAAAATAAGTATTGCTGAAAGACTCTGTTTGTTAAGATTTAAGGTATTTATAGGTAGTTTTTTTGTTTGTTGATTAAATTATTTGTAAATATCGAAACTTTTAGAAATTCTATGGTTATGTAAATTGTAATATATGTATATAAATTGGATAAAAATACTAAAAATAAGAAATATCATTATTGGTATGAAGCAAATAATAAATACAAATATGATTATAAAATTGGACTAAGCTAAAATATTGATAACATAATTATTTGATTTGGTAAACAGTTTTCAAATGACTAAAATTGATAGAAAAATAATAATTAAATATTACATAATTAAATTCCTAATCTAAATCAAACAATAGAATTCAGTCTAAAAACTAATTTTAATAGAAATAAAATATACTTCTGCAAGAATATCCAAGATATGCTAGAAATAGAACTATTTCTCAAAATAGAATTCTACTAATTTTAAAACTAGTTTCAAGAATAGAATTGGTTCTAAAAATAAACTGCTTCTAAAAATAGAATTAGCAGAATTAATTCTAAAAAATATCTAACAGCATGAAATTTAAGCATACTTTCTAAAAATAGTTAAAAGTGATTAAATTTAAATATAATTTTGGCTATTTAATAGATTTCTTTATTAATATTTTAAAAATCTAATTAAAATTGTATGAACTTTTTTTTTTAAAAAAAAAATCCAGTTATGATAGTTAAATAGTATCAAAACAAAAATTGGATTTATGATAATAATATGAGAAATATCATATCATTCATAAGTAGAAAATATAAATATATTTATTTAATTACATTCTTATTATTTTTGATGTAAAATTTTAATATAATATGATATAAGGTTATAAAATTATTTTTTGAATATTTATATTTAAATATTGGACTAATGTTATTGGTGTACATTCCAGTATATTCATTCAACTGCATTCCACTGGAATGTACTGCAGTTTGTAGTCATATATGATTATTTTACTCCACTGGATTCCAGTCTGCCATTTTACTGGATTCCACTGGAATTTCCTTGTTTTTGGTGTGGATTCCAGTAGATTCCAGTCATTCCAGGTGGGGCACAGTAAAGTACAGGAGAGGTTTGAAATTGTTTGACCAATTTCTTGAAGCTGGAGGTCTTCGCGGCTCGTTTTCTCAATGTGTACGAAGATTCAGAGTCCAAGAAAGAAGTGCCATTCGATGGGGGCGTCCCAAAACTAATATAATGCAAATACAAACAAATTTTCCGGATTGCACACATGCTCTCACGTTGATCGGACCGCCATAGAAACTAAACAAACCAATCACAATAATTCTACGAGTCTTGGCAAGGTAGAAATGTGAAGAGAAAGTGAAACCGGATGGTGAAAGAATAAAAATAGGATAGAGGGATGATTGTATCGAAGAGTCCATGTGATAAAATGACAAAAAAGGAACAAACCAAGCCTGCTAATCCTCCGGAGAGACTCCTCCCGAATGGCGCATCGACCTGGTGACGTTGAGGCGAAGCAATGGCCCACTCACCCAAGTTTGGTGAAATTACGAGTTCTTACGTAGTAAAAGAACTCGTTTTCCACCCACAGAAGCAGTAAATTTTTGACCAAATCACTTCCTAACGGTAACGATGGAAATTCTCCCACTGCTTCATAATTTGTAGACGACCCTGAATTAAAAGACTACAATCTATTGTAATGTGGAAACTTTTGTACTGACCATGGGAATATTTTTCTGATATGCGTTGCTATGGACTATTTTTAGACTTTGTGCCTAGAAATCTAACAAAACCTAAACTGGGGTTAGGTTTTATTTGTAAGCTGGCTAAATTCTTGTTGGATGCACTTGTTTTCAATATATAGAGAGACATTATGATTTAATATGTTTGAACTTCAATTGAATTTCTTAGACATGTGCCTTATGCATAAGTATAATATTGAAATGTGAATTTAAAAACAAAGTTGATCAATTTTATTTCTGTGGCTGTGCAAAGAGTACCGACGCGTCGGTACTCCGCTGAGAGACAAGCCTACCAAAAAAAAGTAGAGTAAAAAAAAAAAAAGCGCCACCAAAGCATAGACTACATGATCTATAGTTAGAAAAAAGCCTATCTCCAATAAAATAACTGCCAAAAAAAAGGAAAAAAGCGCCAGCAAAGCACTAGAAAAGTCAACTGACATGACTTATGCTGAAAAAAAGACCTAACTACAAGAAAAAAGAGCAAAAAAAGCGCCAGCAAAGCACTAGAACAGTCAAGTGACATGACCTATGCTAGGAGAATGGCCTATCTGCAAGAAAATTGAGCAGAAAAAAGCAAAAAAAGCGCCAGCAAAGCACTAGTACAGAAGAGTCTGTGGCTGTGCAAAGAGTACCGACACATCGGTACTCTTTGTACAGCTACTTCTATTAGCAGAGTACCGACACGTCGGTACTCTTTGCACAGCCACTTCTATCAGCAGAGTACCGACGTGTCAGTACTCGGTACTCTGCTGATAGAAAATCCTACAAACAAAAAAAAAAAAAACAAAAACAAAAAAAGCGCCAGCAAAGCAATAGAACAGTCAACTGACATGATCTATGCTGAGGGAAAGGCCTACCTACAAGAAAAGACTAAAAAAAAAGGCAAAAAAAGCGCCAGCAAAGCACTAAGACAGTCACTGACATGACCCATGCTAGAAGAAAGGCCTATCTACAAGAAAAAAGAGCACAAAAAAAGCAAAAAAAGTGCCAGCAAAGCACTTTTCTAGCCTAGAATAGTAGACTACCATGTTAAGATGACTCCTACATAATGAAAACAGTCTATCTACATGAAAAAGAGAGTAAAAAAGCACCAAAAAAGCGCCAGCAAAGCATAATCTGCCTCACCTACCTTGTGATTGAACCTAGATGACTTGAATGACCAGCTGTCTTGGTAAATCCAAATGCACAACACACATGGGTGGAGGGCTACCTGGTTTACACTATAGACTAATCCAAGTGTACAGAGCGTGCTGGTCAAGAAGAAAGAAAGAAGCGATGACCTGGCAGTTTATAACACTGTTACAAGTCACACATTATATAAGCAAGATAAGATGAGATTACATATTGCAGCAACAAGAGTACCGACGTGTCGGTACTCTGGCACTGCCACCAAAACACAAAAGTGTAAAACTATGTTTATAAGGTAAAGAAAATGATTAAATGGCTGTGCAAAGCCATTCAGAGAGTGTGCATTGGACACTGTACAGCCAACCATACCTAAGTCAAAATCTGACTTGACCTGTGTCTGTAAATATATTATGTGGCTGTGCATGTACAAATAGGATTAAACATAAAAATATGATTTTTTGTGATTTTTTTGATTTTATTTAAGTGTGAATTGACTTAGTAGTAGCCAAAATACGCAGAAAACACAAATTTACAGTGGCTGTACATAGTTATATGTGGCTGTGCACCTCCTCATCTTAAAGCCCTGATTTTTTTGAATTTTTTTGATATATTTTTTGTGAGATTTGACTCAGTATTAGTGGATGAACTGATTTTTCTTTTTCTTTGTGGCTGCATAGTTCGGTGCTGCCACCAGAGTACCGATGCGTCGGTACTCCTTGCACAGCCACCAAAAATGTCGGAATTGGTGTAGTTCACTTGTTACAGCCTTAAATATTACAAAAAATATATTGAAAATTTCAGAAAAATCGGGGCTTTCAGGTAAGGGTATGCACAGCCACAGAGAATTCTGTACAGCCACCCAAAGTGCGCATTTTCTATGTATTTCAACAATTACTTTATTAATTCCCACTCAAATAATATAAAAAAATCACGAAAATTCGTATTTTTTTATATTTAACCTTATTTGTACATGCACAGTTACATAATACTTTCACAGCCACAAGTAAAGTCGAATTTTGATGTAGAAAACAGCCAAAGTGGCATTTTAAGACTGCTATACAGAGAATAATGTGGCTGTGCATGTACAAATAAGGTTAAATATAAAAATATAAATTTTTATGATTTTTTAAATAATATTTAAGTGGGAATTAACAAAGTAATTGCTAAAATACATAGAAAATGCGCATTTAGGGTGGCTGTACATCATGCTATGTGGCTGTACACCTCCCCATCTTGAAGCCCTGATTTTTCTAAAATTTTGGATATATTTTTTGTGAAATTTGATCCAGTATTAGACTAAAAGCTGATTTTTCTTTTTCTTTGTGGCTGCACTGAGTCGGTGCTGCACCAGAGTACCGACGCGTCGGTACTCCTTGCACAGCCACCATAAACATCGGAATTAGTATATTTCCCTTGATACTGCATCAAATATTACGAAAAATATATCGAAAATTTCAGAAAAATCGGGGCTTCCAGATGAGGGTATGTACAGCCACAGAAAAATCTGTACAGCCACACAAACTGCGCATTTTCTATGTATTTCAACAATTACTTGGCTAATTCCCCCTTAAATAATATTTAAAAAATCACAAAAATTCATATTTTTATATTTCAAATTGTTTACAAAGAGTTTACCACAAAAAGCATTGCACAGCCACCATAATTGAATATTTTTCGGATATTTCAGCTATTTTTTGGCTAAATCCCACACAAATAATATTAAAAAAGTTGCTAAAATTCATGTTTTCCATATTACATTTCATTTATGTCAACACAGTGAAAGAATATCATGAACATACCCTGTAAATTAGTATTTTCTTAGGTATTCCATTGTGTCGGCCACTCCATGCAAACTGCTCTGGCTTGCGATTAGGGCTGCACACTGTACCTGTATCGACGGGTTGTACAGACGGGTATTACGGGTAAATACCCGTCCCGTTGGTGGCTAGCAAGTACCCGTCATCACCCGTTTTTGGACGGCCGTTATGGCCGTCGATGGGTCATTTACAAAATCTGTTACTTTCCTCACATTTTGAAGCAAATATTTTTGTCAAGCTAGAATATTGACTTTTAAAAGTGTTATTCCGGTGATATATGACATTAATTGAGCGTAAATCAGGCTTGGAAGAAGTTATTTTGCGTGAAATCACTGCGATAGACGTTAATTCAAACTCCGCCCGAAATCTCTTTCCGAATCAATCTCAAAACTTCAACCGTTGAAGCTTGATATCTGACCCATTCACATCTTATTTGACTTTTACAGCAGTTCATGACCAACACGTATGCCGAAATACTGGAAAGAACGCGGAGAAATTCATATTTTTTCGTAGCACATGGAAAACGGCCGTCAGACCCGTTTACGGCCTTTTTTACCCGTCCCGACCCGTTTGGATTTTTCAGTCAGAATTTACGGCTTGACAAACTTAGAAAGGTGCTTGGGAAGACATAGCTTGTAGTAGCTGAGTAGAGTTTGTATTATGTCATTTACTACCACATGTTGCCTTTTTAACATATTACATGTGAGATATCTATACCTGCACTAACCTGTCATAGCCCATTATAACCTACCCACAGACATGCAAGCCCTATTAAGAAGAACTCGTTTACTGCCATGCAAAGCAATGGCCTCTAAACAAGTTGGGAGTGTGGGAAGACATGGTGTGATAGAGCAATGGGAAAGTGATGTGTGTTGATGTATGTTTGTGAGGACGTGTATGGACGTGAATGGACTTGTCAGACTGAGTTATACCGTGTTCCGAGCTCTTGGTGCTTTGTGAACTCAAGAAAGGTAAGAAAAGCTAAACTGAGTAAACTAGTTAAAAATAGAAAAGTGTATGTAACTCGGCAACCGGGTAGGCAGATCCGAGTGTAACGCAGCTCTAATAGCGTGCATGTTCCTCCCTATTAGCAGCGGCAATGTAAGGCCGGGCCTGATAAGGGTTGGACAATAAAAAGAGCTAAATTGACCGTATGTTGCAAAAGGTGCAAAAAGACCGAGTTTGCAAAACACTTAATTGGAGCGCTTAGAGCGAGGGGCCCATAACCTGTTAAAGCAGGCAAGCGTGGGAACAGGTGAGGCAGCAGAGTGCCAAATATGAGAAACTCAGTGCGAGGGACAAAGGAGCTATGGTGAGCTGAAGTCCAGAGTGAGTAACTAATGATATTGCCAAATGACTATATACTTGCCTGAAGTCCAGAGTGAGTAACTGGGGACTTCTGGCAACTAGCTAGCTCTTTATATATGAAAAGGAGCAATATACCCAAATGGGGATAAAGTGATAAGAATCTGATAAACATCAGATGAAGAGAGCTATGCAAAACAAGTGCAAAGTGATAAAGATCTAATCTAATCAGATAAGATAAGATAGCATGAAATGGAGTGTTATGGAGAGTGGGAAGTCAACTTTAACAGGGCTCTGCCTTATCCCCCGTCCTCTCTGCTGTCTACTTGGCCCCCATCATGCGCCTATTTGAGAAGCATTTCTTCGCAATAGGTGTGTTTCTTCTTTCATATGTGGACAATGGAACCTTAATATTCCAGTCCAAATCTCTCATCCATAATTGCAATGCGCTTACCAATGCATATGGAGTCATATTTGATTTATTCAAGAAATTCGCACTCGTTCTTGAGCACAACAAGACAGAGCTTTTTCACTTCGATCAATCACGCTTGGACGAGAACCCCTCCATTGATTTGGGCTACGCGCCCTACACCAGTGATTCCCCTCTGAAACCCAAGCTGTTTTGGTGCTACTTGGGTTTCTACTTTGATCACAAGCTCACCTTCCATGAGCATGTGAGATATTACTCCACCAAGGCAATCTCCTCGCTTAAGGCAATGAAAATGCTTGGGTCTTCTACCAGGGGCTTGCAACCACTAGACAAGTGCCTTCTCTATTGCTCGTGTGTGATTCCTATTGTCACATATGGGTATTCCATGTGGTATTTTAAAGGCACTTGTAACAAAGGCGTCCTTAAAATCCTCAACTCTATGCAGCGTAAGGCTGCTTTATGGATCACTGGTGTGTTCTGCACCACCCCAAACACGGCGGCTGAGGCCCTTGCTGGCCTTGTCCCGTTCCCAATTCTGTTGCACCATCTCTCTACTCGAGGGAGGATGCGAGTGGGCACCCTTATATCCACTCACCCTGTCTGGGCCTTCATGTCTGGCTCAAACCTTGGACTGATGACTCTTCACGAGCTGTCTGTCGAAAAACTGTCCCCTGCGAGGCATAGTATGGTTCATACCGCCCTGCAGGAGGCTGATCTTGCTCTCCCCAACAAATTTTGCGAGGAAATGCACCCTATGGACCCTGCCTCCTGTCCAGGAGACCGCCTTATGGACCGGTTTGCAAGCCAGGTCCTGTTTGACAATTTCAAGCTGACAAGGAAGATGATGAGGCTTCCTTGGAGGCTCGTCGTCAATATCTTGACAAGGTCCTGGGCGATCGCTCGGAACTGGGCACAATCGTGGTGGCGGTTGATGGTAGCCGCCCCCTTGGAGGAGCACTTCAGGCCACTTCGGCTGTGATTCTCTTCCGCAGCGGCAATGAGATTGAGAGGTCTCGTCGTGGCGATGTTACTGCAAATGACGCAGAACTTGCTGCAATCCGATATGGTATCTGCGCTGCCATTCGGCCAGATACTTGGTGTAGTGGGCCATTGCTTCGCATGGCATGTATTTGTCCTTTTTTCCTTCCAATTTTAATATATTTAACAATAAATATCTATAAATATTTGTATATTATGATCTATCTACTTATTACATTATTGTAACAAATTCTTTATGCATAAACAGCAAGTACAAGATGTTTTTCTTGACAAATTGCCAAAGCTTGACTGTTTAAAGAGGATAAATTACCATCTTCTACTGATTTTTTTCCTGTTTCAATTCCATCATGATACCAAACCTTTCCTTCTGTGGAAATAATTCTTGAAGAAAAGTGATTTATGGCTGAAATACAGTGAAAATGTGAATTTGATGTGGCTGTACAGCACATAGTGTGATTATATATACCACTATCTTGAAGCCTTGATTTTTCCAAATTTTTTGATGTATTTTTTGTAATATTTGATTCAGTAACAAGTGAGATACAGCAAAAATATCATTTTTCTCACAGCTGTCAGAGTACTGAATGTTCAGTACTCCTGCACTGCCACCTGTCAGAGTAGTGAACGTTCAGTACTCCTGCACTGCCACCTGTCAGAGTACTGAACGTTCACTACTCTTGCACTGCCACCTGTCAGAGAGCCACAGATAAACCCTAACCTTACAAAAACTGAAAGATTCAATGTATTTCACTTGTTCCTGGCTCAAATATTACAAAAAATATATCGAAATATTTAGAAAAATCAGGGCTTTCAGATGAAAGTATGTACAGCCACAGAAAAATCTGTATAGCCACCCAAAATGTGCATTTTCCATGTATTTTAGCAATTAATTGGCCAATTCCCACTCAAATAATATGAAAAAATCATGAAAATTTGTATCCTAAGAACGAAAGTAGCTAGATGCCAAAGAGTTTCCCAGGCCTGGCTCAGCCAATCTCGGGCGCGATCCCGCCGCTGCTCGCGCTTCTCACGGTGCTATCTCTATGTAGAGCGCTCTATTTTGGCCCTCTCAGGCCCTTCCAGCTATTGCTTGCGAGCGTTTTCTGCCAGCGCGCTTATCTGTTTTGTTGGGGGTGTTCCACCTGTTTACACCCCTTGGCAGGTCACAGTAATTGAATTGTAACCCGTCTCTTTCTGGCAACTTTGATCTGGGAGCCTTTTCCCAAATCAGTCATTTTGTGGAGTGTCTTTATCTTATCTGGTGCTATCTTATCACCCACTCTTTTTACCTTTTTTTTTCTTTCGTGCCTTCTGTAAGTACTAAGATCGATTCTGCCTCTTCGAGATCAATTTAAGTGCAGACTCAATCCATTGCAGTAGTTTCATAAGGAAACCTTTGTGTGAGAGGCACGCGAACTTGAAGCGCTGACTTTTAAAAAGCTGCTACTATTTTGAGCTTTTGCACAAGTCAAGTTCAGGTTGAGTCAATTGTTAAAATGAAACAGTGCTGAAAAAAAAACAATAAAAATAATTCATTTTAAAAGAAGTGCGCGCGAAACGCGCTGAAGCCCAGAAGATAGGGAAAACATTAATAAGCTTGCAACTTGCAAGACCACTTTCCAGCAAATAAGCATGCGAAGCATGCGAATGTGCTTGTTTTTTATATTTCACATCATATACAAGAAAACCGCTACAAAAAACGTTGCACAGCCACCAAAATCGAATATTTTTTGTATATTTCAGCTATTTCTTGGCCAATTCCCATACAAATAATATCAAAAATCACTAAAATTCATCTTTTCCATATTACATCTCTTCTATGGTAGCACAGCCACATAATGCCATCAACAGTCAATGTAAATGATTATTTTTTAGGTATTTTTCGCAATTATTTGGCCAATTTTCATACAAATGATCAAGTTGTAGGCTGAGCATTAGCATAGCCACACATTTCCTAGTATATCCATGTTATTCTACTGCTGTTTGCATAATTCCGTGAACAACATGATTTTATTTTCAAGGCGTGATGTGATGTACTTGCCATAAATAGATTTTTCATATCGAGCTTGATGGAGCTCGAGATAACGTTCCATGCCTCTATCCTCATGACGCCTGCACTCTCTGATGATTTAAAGCTATGGATGGTAGCTTGGTACTTTGAAGAATGCCTAACTTACCAACAAATATGTGACCAAGCCGGCTGTTCAATCGGTCTAGTGGCCAAAGTTATGCGCAATTTTTGTGAGCATGGCCAGGTCAATAATCCCTTCACTAGGTATACTGGAAGGCCATCTGCTGTTGACAACGGTGACATTGAATATATTTCAGCCCTTCTTGACGCGAATCCTGTACTTTATCTTGATGAGATACAACAGCGATTGAAAGGTGCACGAAATAAAACCTTTTCCATCGCAACTCTTGCCCGCCTCCTCATCCGATATGGCCTGACACGAAAAAAAATCCAAAAATCTGCATCCAAAAGGGATGAGGAACTTAGGACAATATGAGAGGCTGATATGGCACAATACACAGATCCCGACGTGTTTGTAGCCCTTGATGAGAGTGCAGTTGATAACCAAACTGTTCAACGAGGATATGGTCCTCAGCCAGTGGTACATCTTGTGTACGGCGAGCAACCTTCCTCCGTGGAGTTTGATACTCAATCCTTCCTGCACTCACAACAGAAGGGGTTATTGCTCTTGACATATTTGAGGGATCAGTAACAAAGGAAAGGTTCTTGGCCTTCATCCGCGAGCAAGTGGTATGTCTTTGATACTTAATATCATTGTTCAAGTTAAACAGCTGAGTGAAATCAAAGTGCCCGCTATTGAACCCTTATCCAGGGAAGAGAAGTGTAGTTATACTCGATAATTGCAGTATTCATCATGATGAAGAACTTAGAAGAATGATAATTGACGAGTGTGGTCGGTATCATAACTTTATACATTGGTGTCTCAAGTGACCACAGCAATTTTCAGATGCCCGTCTTGTCTATCTTCCACCTTACTCACCCGACTTTAATCCTATTGAAGAAGCCTTCTCTGCAATCAAAGCAAGCCTTCGCCGCAATGAAGAGGAGTTTACCGATGCTGCCAGTTTGCAGTGGTTGATTCACCGAGCTGCAAATTCAATTTCAGAGGATGATGCCATCGGTTGGTTTGCAGACTGTGGATATTTGTAAAATATTAATAAATTGCAAGCTAGAATAAGGTATGGGCAAACGAGTGACAAAAGTTGAGTATGTAACGAGCGGATGCATTCAGAGTGCCCCCGAAAGACTAGGTGTGATCTACATACGACGAGCACGTTTCGCATCAATCTTTCCGCACCATCCCCTAGAAAATTTACAGAGGGCAATGGCATGACCTTCAGGAAGGCCAGTCAATGCCTGCAACCGCTCTGCTGAGACCTCGCCCATGATATCTGGGGTGTAGCAGACCTCATCGAGCCCATCAACTGCCTTATCAAGAGTATCACCAGCAATAGCACGAGTAGCTGCGAAGGCCTTCATGCAGGCTGCGAGTTCATCCTCGGGGGCAGGAGGTGGAGATGAGAGGCGATCCGTGGTGTGGGCTGGGCTCGGTGCCAAGAGAGAGGCGGGGACAAAGGAAGACATTGCTGTCGCGGCAAGTGACTTAAGGAAAGGTGCCGCACATGCAGTCAGCATTGCACCCATGTCCGAAATGTCACCCGAACCACCAGCAACAGGTCCAAAGGCTTGACATGGGCTGGTCATGCCACGGGCCTTAGGGTGGGCAGGCTGGAGAGGAGCTTTGGTCCCTTTCCACTCCGCCAAAAGCTCTTCAGGAGGGCCATCGGCAGCATCAAAGTTGTCTGTCAGCTACGATTCTCTGTTTTTTTTTTTTTTTTTTTTTAAATCAACAATTTATATACCGGTGCGCGATAGCAGTCCGGTTGAAAGAATACAAACGATTGTAACTAAAGAGTCCGTTTGAAACCCTACTAGACATCCTACTAACCCGAAAGCTTTCGAGACCCGTTCGAGATCTCGCCCTTCTCCCTCAGCCCGCACGAACGACTCCATCGAATAGAATAACTGCGTCGGAGAAGCGGGGATCGTAACGTGATTCCGAGCCGGCAGTGAACGCGCTGACTCGCCTTGACAATATTGACCACCAGTACTAAGCCAGTGGTTCGGTATTAGATGCTGCGAATAAACGCTTAACATCAAAAGGGAAATCAATCCACCCATCGCCCCTCGAGCGCCTCTCCCTGCTAATCCTGTAGCCCCCAAGTTGTCCAACGGAGGCCTGAATCCCCCGAGAACGCCGAAGCTTGGCACACAGGTACAGGTCCACACCAGACGGAACCGGCCAGCTCAGAGAGTTGGACGCGGTGAGGTGGAACTACCACCTCTGTATGGAGTTGCCCCCTCGGTAGCCGCCTTTTCACAGTGTACCCCGGACAAGAACCGGATTTTCCCAAGTTGCAACAGCCAGAAAAGAATGCTGGGCCCCCCCAATCCTAAGAGCGGGGAGCCCAGACCGATCAACCAACACCCGCAGGATCAGGTTGAAATGCAAAGGCGAGAGGATTCGCCTTTAGCCAAGCATAGAGCTGCCAGATGCGCCGAGGCGCATAGACGACAAGAGGTGTCAGATCCACAGATCGCGGCCCCGTTACCCACGCTATGAGGGTACCACCCTCATACCGTATTAGGGAATTCCACACGGTCAGCCATCAAAGCGGCATGACCTCGGCATTCTGCAGGAAAGTCGCGTCGCGTCCTAATCTGCAGTCGCGTCGACCGTATTGACGCCTGGAATTTCTCTCTGAATCTATTCTCTTGACGTAGCACATTGTCTATTACCCAAATGCCACATATTCCCTTATCCAGTGCCCTAGGTCTACTAGTACTTCACGAATTATTCTCCTGTAATGGAACCAACTACAATTTTATGGCTGTTGAATCTTCTCAGCCTTTAACTTCCTTCATAACAACTTCATAACTCCAATGATTTCGTATGCCCAAAATGTCCACCTTTAATGTTAGTACTGCTAGTAATATCAGTTTGCCTACTGTTCTCTCGGTTTAGACTTAGAATCAGCGCAGTTAAAACTGTTTCACACTTCAATTGTACATACATGCAATAAATATTATAATCTAACGCGGATAAACGAGGATCCGCCTAAGTATCTGCTATCTTTTTGAAGTCGACGCTTGAGGAGGAGTTGCGATCAATTTGATGGGACAGCTCATGCCGTTGAAATGCCGCTGATCGGATATCACCGGTTCTGCTTTGTCATGACTGGATCTTGGGGCCGCAATCGGTGGATCTGACACCTCTTGATAGACGAAGCCCGGGACGTCCACAGCATGCCTAGGGCACACCAGTGGTAACCACTTTATATGATATAAACCAGGCAAGTGCCTGCAGGACCTTGTGTATACTGCCAGGGGCATCAATGAAACGTGTCAAAGGCTTGCCTGAGTATTTCTTTCATTATATTACCTAGAATATTCATTGCAATATTTCATTGAGTACCTTGAGTATTTCATTGCGATATTTCAATGACTTCCTTGAAGCATTTCATTGCAATATTTCAATGTTTCATGGGTATTTCATTGAGATATTTCAATGGATTATTGGGATACATCATTGGGATATTTCAATGAATACTCTGGCTATTTCAATGTGATATTTCATTGAATACCCAGAGTATTTCATTGTGATATTTCAATGAATACTCTAGCTATTTCATTGTGATATTTCAATAGATATCCAGGCTATTTCATTGCGATATTTCAATGGATACTCTGGCTATTTCATTGCAATATTTCAATGGTTATCCTGGCCACTTCATTGAAATATTTCATTGAATACCCAGGCTATTTCATTGCAATATTTCAATGGTTATCCTGGCCACTTCATTGAAATATTTCATTGAATACCCAGGGTATTTCATTGCGATATTTCAATAGATACCCATGCTATTTCATTGCAATATTTCAATAGATATCCAGGCCATTTCAATGCGATATTTTAATGAATACCCTGGCCATTTCAATGCGATCTTTCAATAGATATCCAGGCTATTTCATTGCGATATTTCAATGAATACCCTGGCCATTTCATTGCGATATTTCAATATTTCTATATTTAGAATTTTGTTTATTTTTAGAATTGAATATTTTCAGATTATTTTCTATTATTAGAGTGTTTCCATTGTTCAAATTTATTTTATTTTATGATTGGAATAGTTTCTATTTTTTTTAGAACAGGATTCTATTTTTAGAATAATCTCTATTTTGACATTAATTTCTATTTTAGTTTTTTAGAATCTATTTTTACATTAAATTTTATTTTAGAATCATTTTCATTTTTACTGTTTCTATTATTAGAATAATTTTATTTTTGAATCATTTCTATTTTTAGTCTATTTCAATTTTTAGAACCATTTTCATTCTAATTTTAGACTGTTTCTATTCTAAAATAAACTCTATTCTATTTTTAGCTTGTCTCTAGACTCTATTCTATTTTCAGTTTTTTTTTTATTCTTAAATTAAATAAATTCTATTCTATATTTAGTATGGTTTGATTTTGGAAATAGATTCTATTCTATTTTTAGCCTGGTTCTATAATTATTCATTTTTTTCTTCTATTTTTAGTATGTTTCCATTTTTACAATGTTTTATTCTTAGACTAGATTCTATTTTTAAATTTGAGGCTGAATTTTTTTTTCAGAAGGACAACCAAGTTATTTCTTCATCTTATTAAAATTCCTTATGGAATTGTTAAACTATTTTCATTTTTAGAACTGTTGCTATCTCTAGCTTTAAATCATAATCAAATTTTTTAAACAATAAAATCTGCTTTACATTATTTTTTAACATTTACTACCAACTATATTGTTGGCTTCTCTAATCTAATTATATTTGATCTATTTTGGTTTTGTCTAAATTTGTCAAGTATATTATCCTTGTTACTATTGTTCCTTTTGCATTACTGATCCAAGGCTTGATACTGTTACAGTTCTTTTTTTACTACTGGAGTCAGACTATTTTGATGAGAACCAAAATGCCTAGGCATGTTGCTTGACTTCTGCTCTGTTATTTGGCCGTCCCATGTGCCCCTCAATTGTCAGAGCAAAATGTCAAAGCAAAATCCAAGCGATGTGACTCACCCTTTTGACTGCTGGCAAAAGTTTCCAACCTCAGTAGTGAAATTTGATTCAAAGCAGTTGAAGAATGGTCAAGTAAAGACATGAAATCTCAAACTTGTAGTTCAAAGTCAGTCTGCTTATTGTTTGGAGATATAAAGAACCTTGAACTCAAGTACATCTTATGACAATTGTTTTTTGGTGTTCATACTATCCAGTCAAAAGTTCAGTGTTATTAGACAGTAGGTATAAATCAAAAGAGGATAAAACATAAGCAAAGAAAATCAGAAAGAACATTCCAATTAGAAGGTTTTACTATTCTAGAACATCAGTTGTAAAAGGTCAGACTACAACAGTTGTTACAGTAGACTATTTACCATGTGGATTGTCATAATTGATCAACAGAAGCAGAGAAACAAACTTCAAGCTTCATGTATGCATATCTACTTCTCAACTGTATTATACCCACCTCTTCTGTTGACAAGGTCAGCAGCAGCTGAAAGATGATGGTTTGGGTAAAAGACTTCTTTATGTCTTCCAGGCATCTACAAAGTCAGTTAGTTATATGATCATAACTGGCTTACTACTCTACTATTATAATCATTTTTGGTTGGTCTACAACAACAAATAATATCAGTGCCCAATGGCTCATTCAACATTCTTTGTTGTCTTGTAAGCTATTGCTTGACACCTACTCATTTGTTATGTATTTCTACTCAGAAGTTATAGCCTGAGCACTGTTTGCATGCAAGTAAATATCTTAGTGTGAGTTTTGCAGTTGACATCAGAATAAATGTTAAATACAAGACCAGATATACAAGTGAATACAAATTTAAATCGGTGGTAAAGTTAATTTTGATTTTATATATATTATCCAAGTTTTTTAATTGAAAATGGTTGTCATTTGACAGAGATATAAAATGAATAAATATGATTTCAAAACAGGCTTGCTCTAAAAGAGACATGTGATAACTAAATTTGGAGATTACTATAAATAAAACTCAGTTTAAAAAAGAAAAATTCAAATTAAAAAGGTCAAAATAAAAATGCAGGATTCTAAAAATAGGAACAGCTTTAAAAGAGGATTTATATGGTAAGCAATAGTGGAATACACATGTAAAACTAGAACTAAACCTGCTTGGGAAAAAGGAAAAAATCAAATCTAAAGTTAAAAATAGGAAAAAAATCTAAAAATAGCGAAGAAAAAAATAATTTTGTTCTAGCTAACTTTGGACATCTATCAATTCACATACTGAAAAAGGAAATTTGGTGAAAAATCTTTCTATGGATGGAATTGATTTTAGGAATAGAGACATTCTAAAAATAGAAAACAATCCAGGAACAACAAAATTCTAATAATAGAAAAAAATGAAGAATACAATTCTAAAAATAGATTTTTGAATACAGCAGGGGTGATTGAAATATGACACAGGAATAGCTGTAAAATTGAAACCATTCCAAAATAAAAAGTGTTCTAAGAATTGAAATAGGCTAAAAATAGAAACAATTCAGAAATAAGAACCATCCTAATAATAGAAACAGTAAAAATGAAAATGATTCTAAAATAAAATTTATTGTAAAAATAGATTCTAAAAAACTAAAAATGGAAATTAATGTCAAAATAGAGATTATTCTAAAAATAGAATTCTGTTCTAAAAATAGAAACTATTCCAATCATAAAATAAAATAAATTTGAACAATGGAAACACTCTAATAATAGAAAATAATCTGAAAATATTCAATTCTAAAAATAAACAAAATTCTAAATATAGAAATATTGAAATATCGCAATGAAATAGCCTGGATATCTATTGAAATATCGCAATGAAATAGCTAGAGTATTCATTGAAATATCACAATGAAATACTCTGGGTATTCAATGAAATATCACATTGAAATAGCCAGAGTATTCATTGAAATATCCCAATGATGTATCCCAATAATCCATTGAAATATCTCAATGAAATACCCATGAAACATTGAAATATTGCAATGAAATGCTTCAAGGAAGTCATTGAAATATCGCAATGAAATACTCAAGGTACTCAATGAAATATTGCAATGAATATTCTAGGTAATATAATGAAAGAAATACTCAGGCAAGCCTTTGACACGTTTCATTGATGCCCCTGGCAGTATACACAAGGTCCTGCAGGCACTTGCCTGGTTTATATCATATAAGTGGTTACCACCAGTCTAGGGCAGCCGTTGAAGATGTGCTCGCGGGTTTCCAACAGATGACCACACGAGCAGCGAGCGTTGCCGCCATTGATATTAAACCGACGATAATACTCGCCAATCGGCGCGTGCCCAGTAATACACCGAGTCACCTGTGCGAAGAGTTGAGGGGACTCACCCTTCGCAATTTCTAGCCAGGACCCACGGATAGCCGAGTGTCGAGGCTTAAGAGGCTGACCGTCAGCCCCAAGGAGATCGTAGAACCGATTCCCCCTACCGTTGGCACGGAACTTGTGAGTCCAAGTATCCGTCCTGAGTTTGTCCGCTGCAGAGCGCAGGCAGTCAATGGAATTCTTGGGTTTGACGCCAAGAGGGATGCGCAGCGAGCACGCATAGTCATGAGCCTCCTTATGTATCTTCCATTCCAACTTCAACGGAACGTAGACAAAGAGGAGTTGGTGGTCTGAGTCGTCATCGAACCATTGCTGCCGAGCCTGACAGACTGCAAGCGAATGCCCTTGGCCCGAATGAATAGAAGGATCCACTGAACGACGAGCCAAAGCCATCGAGTCAGTGAAAACAACGATCACCCCAATGTCATCGCAAATTGCTTCGCAGATGCCATAACGGATGGCGGCGAGCTCTGCATCGTTAGCAGTAACATTGCCTGCAGTGCGGCGAGACCGTTTTGTCTCTTCGCCACTGCGGAAGAGGATCACAGCGGCCGTAGCCTGAAGATCACCTCCAAGGGGTCGGCTGCCATCAGCCGCCACCACGATCGTGCCCAGTACTGACTGGTCTGCCAATACTTGGTCTAAATGTTCCTTCCAATGAGCCAGAGAGGCCACAGGGTCCTCTTTGTCGCGCTGAAAGTTGTCAAATATGATCTGACTTGCGTACAGATCCATGAGTCGATCACCCAGACGCGAGTCTAGGTTAAAGGGGTGAAGTTCTTCTTGGAGTTCATCCGGAAGCGCAAGATCAGCCTCTTGGAGGGCACTATGAACCATAGCACGCCTTGTCGGAGGGAGTTTTTCAACGGACAACGTGTGGGGAGTCATCTCGCCAAGATTCGATCCGGACATGAATGCACGGATCGGATGTGTGGGCGTAAGAGTGCCCACCCGCAGCCGGCCTCTTGTACCAAGACGCCGGAGCAGGATATGTACTGGAACAAGGCCTGCAAGGGCCTCGATTGTGGGGGTGGGAGAGGTGTGGAAAGCACCCGTAATCCAGATGGCAGCTTTACGCTGCATAGAATTGAGGATTTTAAGGATGCCTTTGCACTTGGCTCCCTTAAAATTCCACATAGAGTATCCGTATGTCGCGATCGGAATGACACACGAACAGTATAGCAGGCGCTTGTCAAGTGGTTGCAGGCCGTGTGTAGAGGAACCAAGCATTTTCATCGCCTTAATAGACGAGATCGCCTTGGTTGAGTAGTGTCTCACATGCTCCTCGAAAGTGAGCTTGCGGTCGAAATAGAAACCCAAGTAGTGCCAAAACGGCTTGGGTTTCAGGGGGGTATCACCGGTGAAGGGCGCAAAGCCCAAGTTGATGGAAGGAGCGTCAAACGATTGCGACCTATCAAAGTGAAAAGCTTCAGATTTGTCGTGCTCGAGGACGAGTGCAAATTTAGTGAAGAGGTTGTAGATCACTCTATACGCGTTTGAAAGCGCAATGCAGTTACGTACAAGAGACTTGGACTGGAATATAAGAGTTCCATCATCCACATAGGACAGAAGATACACGCTGATCGCAAAGAAATGCTTCTCAAACAGGCGCATGATGGGGGCCAAGTAGAGGGCAGACAGGACAGGGGACAAGGCGGAGCCCTGACCGACGCCTACATCCGCGTTTTGCTTCCCCAAAGTGAAGGAGTTCCACGAGTAAGAAGTGGAGCAACTAAGAGGCAAAGAACCGAACTAAATTGTCCGGAAATCCCAGCTTCTTGAGTATGGCCACGAGAACCTCGTGGTTTAAGGAGGGGAAGAACTGAGCGAGATCAAAAGCGACCACACTAGTCTTCAGTCCCTTGGCCCATCCTGCGCGCACCATGTGCACGAGAATGAGTCCAGCATCCTCGGTGGAGCGCTGTCGCACTCCACCGATTTGGTTTGGATGAAACACGCCGGCCACAACGCCGTCGAATTGAATACGGTTTGAGAGCATCTTCTCGAACAATTTACCAATAGTATTTAATAATACTATGGGCCTAAACGCCTTGGGGGCGGAATAGGAGGGCTTGCCCGGCTTCGGGATGATCACTGAGCGAGACTCCTTGAAGTGTGAGGGCCAGTGTCCAACGGACATGCAGCCATTCGCAAGTAAGAGGAAGAAGTCGACAATGTCGTCTTCTTTGCACATAGTCTTGAGGTGCCTCCACCTGACATGGTCGGGCCCGGGGCTAGAAGTGTTGGAACAGGACTTGAGAGCGTCCCGGAGTTCCAAACATGAAAACAGAGACCACGTACAGACGGGCATGTCCGGTAGTTCATCCAGAGGAGAAAGGTCAAACTGCCGATCAGAGGCAGAATTATAAGTCCCATGGAGCGCATCCCAAAGCTGATCCATGTCATGACACGGATTGCCTTTGTACTGGATGGCTTCACAGGGAGGAAGCTTGCGCGGTTGGATCCAAGCCATAAGATCCCATGTGTGCTTGTTAGTGCTTGCAATTTCCCCAATTCTTTGGTCGAAGAAGGAGCGCTTAGCCTTTTTACAGGCTTTGCGGAAAGACTTCCAGTTATCGGGAGTTCTATCCTCCCTATAATTGGCGAGTGCCTTGCTGCACGAATCGGACCACCACCGTTTCGAGCGCTTGGTAACTTTGACTTCTCTGGAGCATTTGTCCCATGCTGCAGAGAACACCCGCGCGACAGCCGACGCCGTCACGTTGATGCTGTCAATGGAATCGAGTTCCTCTGGCACGTCTAATTGCTGGATCAACCCCACGATGTGAGCCGCAAAAGCTTCTTGATCTTCTGCGTCGGATTTGACAGATCTGCGATTCTCAATGGGAATCGCCAATGGAACCAAGACAAGGGATGAGATCGGGTAATGATCCGCATCTCCAATGAGATCCTCCTGGCGTGTGACGTCTGATGCAATCGTCCGATCCAGGGGAACAAACACGAGGTCAATGACCGTAGGTCGAAAGCCCTCGATTTGCTTGCTGAGTAAGCGGATTATTGCTTACATCAGCACGTCGAGCTTCGTGCTGAGTAAGCGGACTTGGCTTAGGAAGCCGGACCATGGGCAGCCACTCTGGATGGAGCGGTGCACCTATAACGTCATCTCCCTCTGGATTAGAGGTGGATGGTGCTTGTCTTACAATCCGCCAAGGCGGTTCCTGTATGAACAACACGTCGAAAGATGTATTATATTTTTCGAGGATGGTATCTACGGCGGTCACAGACTTCGCGCAGTTAAAAGATAACACCCTAATTTCCCCGCTCTCCAAAAGTCCTGTGTCTCGCGACTCATTCATTTCTTCTGAGGGAGTGTGTTAGAGCGTGAAAAATGACGAGACTTTGAAGCTCGTACCTTTCGATATTCCTCAAGCCTACGATTCTCTGTTAATCACAACATAAAGGGGAACAAAAAAAAAACAAACTGACCAAAGCAGTGCCCCAGCTGTTCATCTTGAAGCGATTCAACGTAGTGTTTGGAAGTCTGGTTAAAGGACTACGAAAAGATCGGGACTGGACCAGGACTGGACTGGAAAAGACCGGAAATTCGCAAGACCGATCAAGACCACAACCGCGGTCCGGTCTTCGGTCTTTGTCAATTTCGAAAATCTCAAGACCGACGAAAAACCGGTTTTAACCGGTCTCAACCGGTCTTTTCACGTATAAATTTACACAAAAATACGCCTACTAAATACCTTTCGAATGATATTAATTTCATATTTTTAAGTTAAAAACTAAGAGAGTTATGGCTAAATCAGTCAATCTTATCGAAATTAGGCATAACTCAGCCAATTCTTGAAGAAATTTGATTTAATTACACATATTTCATGTCAGTACAAAGGTAAATTCATTTATCATTGTATTCAGTTTGATTTACAGCTATATACATGTAAATTAGTCTTACATATCAATGAATACACATGATTATACATGGCTATCTACTAGTTTGAGAATATATCACTAGGGACTGAAAAGACCGGTCTAAACCGGTTGAAAGACTGCCCAAGACCGACCAGGACTGCTCTAAACCGGTCCTGGTCGGTCTTGGGCGGTCTTTTGCAGTTAATGAACCGCAAAAGACCGGTCTCGGTCTCGGTCTTTGGATTTCAGACCTAAAGACCGGACCGGACTGGACTTCCAATCACTAATTCAACGTGATGTGCTGACCATCACCGTCAATGTAGCAATGACCATGTTTGAGGCATGGCCACGCAGCTTTGATTGCAGCAATTTTGACACCAAGTTCACGTTGGGTGGCGCTGTATGCATGGACACCTTTTTTTTTTTTTTTTTTTTTTTTTTAAGTCAACAATTTGTATACCGGTGCGCGATAGCAGTCCGGTTGAAAGAATACAAATGATTGTAACTAAAGAGTCCGTTTGAAACCCTACTAGACATCCTACTAACCCGAAAGCTTTCGAGACCCGTTCGAGATCTCGCCCTTCTCCCTCAGCCCGCACGAGAGACTCCATCGAAGATAATAACCGCGTCGGAAAAGCGGGGATCGTAACGTGATTCTGAGCCGGCAGTGAACGCGCCGACTCGCCTTGACAATATTGACCACCAGTACTAAGCCAGTGGTTCGGTATTAGATGCTGCGAATAAACGCTTGACATCAAAAGGGAAATCAATCCAACCATCGCCCCTCGAGCGCCTCTCCCTGCTAATCCTGTAGCCCCCAAGTTGTCCAGCGGAGGCCTGAATCCCCCGAGAACGCCGAAGCTCGGCACACAGGTACAGGTCCACACCAGGCGGAACCGGCCAACTCAGAGAGTTGGGCGGGGTGAGATGGAACTACCACCTCCGTACGGAGTTGCCCCCTCGGTAGCCGCCTTTTCACAGGGTCTCCAGAGGATAACCGCATGGGCAGCGTGCGTTGCCGCCATTGATATTGAACCGACGATAGTACTTGCCGATCGGCGTGTGCCCAGTTACGCACCGAGTCATCCGCGCGAAGAGTTGAGAGGACTCCCCCTTCGCGATTTCCAGCCAGGACCCGCGGATAGCCGAGTGTCGAGGCTTGAGAGGCTGACCATCAGCCCCAAGGAGATCGTAGAAACGATTCCCCCTGCCGTTGGCACGGAACTTGTGGGTCCAAGTATCCGTCCTGAGTTTATCCGCTGCAGAGCGCAGACGGTCAATGGAATTCTTGGGTTTGACTCCAAGAGGAATCCGCAACGAGCACGCATAATCATGAGCCTCCTTACGTATCTTCCACTCCAACTTGGAGGGAACATACACAAAGAGAAGTTGACGGTCTGGGTCGTCATTGAACCATTGCTGCAAAGCCTGGCAGACCGTGAGCGAGTGCCCTTGGCCTGAATGAATAGAAGGATCCACTGAACGACGGGCCGAAGCCATCGAATCAGTGAAAACGACAATCACCCCAATGTCATCGCGAATTGCTTTGCATATGCCATAGCGGATGGCAGCGAGCTCTGCGTCGTTAGCAGTAACATTGCCTGCAGCGCGACGAGACCGTCTTGTCTCTTCGCCACTGCAGAAGAGGATCACAGCAGCCGTAGCCTGTAGATCACCCCCAAGGGGACGGCTGCCATCAGCCGCCACCACGATCGTGCCTAGTACTGACTGGTCTGCCAGTACTTGGTCTAAATGTTCCTTCCGACGAGCCAGAGAGGTCACAGGGTCCTCCTTGTCGCGCTGAAAGTCGTCGAATATGATCTGACCTGTGTACAGATCCATAAGTCAATCGCCCGGACGCAAGTCTGGGTTAAAGGGGTGAAGTTCTTCTCGGAGTTCATCTGGAAGCGCAAGATCGGCCTCTTGGAGGGCACTATGGACCATAGCACGTCTCGTTGGAGAAGGTCTTTACCTTCACCCAGGTTGTCCACGTGGAGTCCACGTGGAAGTCTGTGGTCAGGTGGAGTCCACATGGAGTTTTTCCATCCATCTTTTGGCTGAGGGGCTCAGCCAAATTTTAATTCCACCTAGGTGGATTCCATGTAGATTTGACATGGATTCCACATGTACTCACGAATTCCACATGGATTCAATTATGGATTCCATGGTGGAGGCTTATTGTAGAGGTGTTTTGCAATTATATGGCATTATATAAGCATTATAGATTGATTACTGATATAAATGGCTATAAATAGATACAAATAAAGTCAAATAATAATCTAGTATTAAATTCCAAGCTGTTATGCTCTATTTGGCTGATGTTGATTTTTGAAGACTCGCATTTTTTCGAGTATTTTGCGTTTTTCTCGCTAAGAAATGGAGCTAGTCACATGATTTCAAGAGATATGTGACTTTTGAGACAGACTGCATGGTTACTATTTTTGGTAAAACTTTCCCACGGTATGTATCTTGGCCATTTAAGGCAATAAATGATGTGATGCCATCATGATTTATATATATTTAGAATCTCCTTAAAATTCCGAATCCGATGATACCCTATTGACCCTGAATTGATCCCTGAGTAATGATGGTGATTATAAATAATTTGTCTGCCTACGCCTTATAAATCAATTTGTTTCTTGGCCAACAAAGCCACCATGGTGCAGTGGTTAAGAGCACTACAATTCTTATCATGTGACAAAAGCATGGGTTCAATCCTTGCTAGATGTAAAATTTTGCAGGTTTTAAATTCTGTCTAAGTCTCTGAGTGAAGTCTACTCTGACCGCAAAATTGGTGGAATCCAGGTGGAGTCCAGATGGAATCTCCCGATGGAGTCCAGGTGGAATTTATAAAATCCACTTGGAATCCATGGAGAGTCCATTGAACTTCATGTGGAGTCCATGTGGAGTCCATTGGACTTCATGTGGATTTCACTGACTTTCCTCCACTTCATGGGCATTCCATGTGGAGTCCAACTGGATTAGGTGGAATTTGTGGAGTCCACATGGAGAACCTGGGTGGAGGTAAAGTACAGCATTGGAGGGAGTTTTTCAACGGACAACACATGGGGAGTCATCTTGCTGAGATTAGATCTGGACATGAATGCACGGATTGGGTGTGTGGGCGTAAGGGTGCCCACCTGCAGCCGGCCTCTTGTACCGAGGCGCCGGAGCAGGATATGTATCGGAACAAGGCCAGCAAGGGCCTCGATTGCGGGGGTGGGAGAGGTGCGGAAGGCACCTGTGATCCAGATAGCAGCTTTATGCTGCATAGAGTTGAGGATTTTAAGGATGCCTTTGCATTTGGCTCCCTTAAAATACCACATAGAGTATCCGTACCTCGCGATGGGAATGATGCACGAACGGTATAACAGGCGCTTGTTGAGGGGTTGCAAGCCACGTGTAGAAGAACCAAGCATTTTCATCGCCTTGATAGACGAGATCGCCTTGGTTGAGTAATATCTCACATGCTCCTCAAAAGTGAGCTTGCGATCGAAATAGAAGCCCAAGTAGCGCCAAAACGGCTTGGGTTTCAGAGGGGTCTCACCGGTGAAGGGCGCAAAGCCCAAGTCGATGGAAGGAGCGTCAAACGATTGTGACCTATCGAAGTGAAACGCTTCTGATTTGTCGTGCTCGAGGACAAGTGCAAATTACAAGTTCTTACGTAGTAAAAGAACTTGTTTTCCAGCCTGCGAAGCAGGCACTTTGGTTCCTAACGGAAACGTTGGAAATTCTCCTACTGCTATAGTGACCCTGCACGGTTTCTGTATCTCAGCCATTTCTAGGCCGATTTTTATGATTTTGGTATCAAAAAATTCGGAAAAATCAGGGCCTTCCTGATTTTTCTCGATTTTTCGAGCCCCCGATCATCCAAATTGGTTCAGAATTGAGCAGACTATGATTTATTCTCAGTATTTATTATTTAGAAGGTTGGACTCCCTGCAGAAGTAAGAACTTGTTTTTGCCATGCGCAGCAATGGCCTCTGGCCAAGTTTAGTGAAGAGGTTGTAGATAACTCCATACGCATTCGAAAGCGCAATGCAGTTATGTACAAGAGATTTGGACTGGAATATAAGAGTTCCATCATCCACATAGGAAAGGAGATACACGCCGATCGCGAAGAAATGCTTCTCGAACAGGCGCATGATGGGGGCCAGGTAGAGGGCAGAGAGGACAGGGGACAAGGCAGAGCCCTGACCGACGCTTACATCCGCGCTGTGCTTCCTCGAAGTGAAGGAGTTCCACGAATAAGAAGTGGAACGACCCACGAGGTAAGAGGCGAAGAACCGAACTAAATTGTCCGGAAATCCCAGCTTCTTGAGAATAGCCACGAGGACCTCATGGTTTAGAGAGGGGAAGAACTGAGCGAGATCGAAAGCGAGATCGAAAGCGACCACGCTAGTCTTCAGTCCCTTGGCCCATCCTGCGCGCACCATGTGCACGAGAATGAGTCCAGCATCCTCGGTGGAGCGCTGCCGCACTCCACCGATTTGGTTTGGATGAAAGACGCCGGCGGCAACGCCGTCGAATTGGATACGGTTCGAGAGCATCTTCTCGAACAATTTACCAATAGTATTCAATAATACTATGGGCCTAAACGCCTTGGGGGCAGAATAGGAGGGCTTGCCCGGCTTCGGGATGATCACTGAGCGAGACTCCTTGAAGTGTGAGGGCCAGTGTCCAACGGACATGCAGCCATTCGCAAGTAAGAGGAAGAAGTCGACAATGTCGTCTTCTTTGCACATAGTCTTGAGGTGCCTCCACCCGACATGGTCGGGACCGGGGCTAGAAGTGTTGGAACAGGACTTGAGAGCGTCCCGGAGTTCCAAACGTGAAAACAGAGACCACGTACAGACGGGCATGTCCGGTAGTTCATCCAGAGGAGAAAGGTCAAACTGCCGATCAGAGGCAGAATTATAAGTCCCATGGAGCGCATCCCAAAGCTGATCCATGTCATGACACGGATTGCCTTTGTACTGGATGGCTTCACAGGGAGGAAGCTTGCGCGGTTGGATCCAGGCCATGAGATCCCACGCGCGCTTGTTAGTGCTTGCAATTTCCCCGATTCTTTGGTCGAAGAAGGAGCGCTTAGCCTTTTTACAGGCTTTGCGGAAAGACTTCCAGTTATCGGGAGTTCTATCCTCCCTATAATTGGCGAGTGCCTTGCTGCACGAATCGGACCACCACCGTTTCGAGCGCTTGGTAACTTTGACTTCTCTGGAGCACTTATCCCATGCTGCAGAGAACACCCGCGCGACTGCCAAAGCCGTCTTGTTGATGCTGTCAATGGAATTGAGTTCCTCCGGCACGTCTAATTGCCGGATCAAACCCACGATGTAAGCCGCAAAAGCTTCTTGATCTTCTGCATCGGATTTGATAGATCTACGATTTGCAATGGGAATCGCTGATGGAACCAAGACGAGAGATGAGATCGGGTAATGATCCGCATCTCCGATGAGATCCTCCCGGCGTGTGACGTCTGATGCAATCGTCCGATCCAGGGGAACAAACACGAGGTCAATGACCTTAGGTCGAAATCCCTCGATTCGCGGAACGTGAGTCGGACCCGGGTTCACAAACAATGCAAGCCCTAGGCCCAGCTCCGCCGCCGAGTCAATAAGTGAAGCTGCGTGCCCTGGATGTCCTCGAACATCAGGGTCCCACTCCCTCGAATGTGAGTTGAAATCCCCGCCCATATAGATAAAGGGGGGGAGGCTTTCGATGTGCTTTTCAATATAGTTGATAGCGGTGTGCTGATCATCGGAGTAGACGTTCATGAGATGGACAGCGCCTTCAGTAGCGAAGAGGCTGAGGATTAAGATGTCCCGATGGTCAATAAGATCCCGGCACACCGAGGGACGGTACTTGGCTAGCCTGTGAGACACATAAGCCATCTCACGTGGGCGGGAACCGCTTATGTCAGCACCTCGAAAGTTGCGCTGACTAATATGGTTGCTTACCTCAGCAACCCATTTGGCTTGCTGAGTAAGCGGGTTATTGCTTACATCAGCACGTCGAGCTTCGTGCTGAGTAAGCGGACTTGGCTTAGGAAGCCGAACCATGGGCAGCCACTCTGGATGGAGTGGTGCACCTATAACGTCATCTCCCTCTGGATTAGAGGTAGATGGTGCTTGTCTTACAATCCGCCAAGGCGGTTCTTGAATAAACAACATGTCGAAAGATGTATTATATTTTTCGAGGATGGTATCTACGGCAGTCACGGACTTCGCGCAGTTAAAAGACAACACCCTAATTTCTCTGCTCTCCAAAAGTCCTGTGTCTCGCGACTCATTCATTTCTTCTGAGGGGGTGTGTTAGAGCCTGAAAAACGACGAGACTTATGCATGGACAGCTGGAACCTGTTATTGTCATTGTAACTAACAATGTCAGATAGAAATGTCACAGGCTCACATAAGTTCCATGAACAGCTTCCTCGACGGGATCGGGGGAGAGCAGCTAGTATGAAAATTAGGTTATTACATGATCATAATCAATTCACGTATCCTCTTGTGGTTTTTATATGGTTCAAGATCTTTTAAGGACAAGGTCACTTGGATTGAGTCAACGATTGACTTCGTCATAGCAAGCTGGCCTTTCAAACTAAACCAGTTGTCATCTTCACGAATGGTTGAGGCACCCCATACCCCTCCACTTGGTGTAGTGGGCCATTGCTTCGCATGGCATGTATTCGTCCTTTTTTCTCTCCAATTTTAGTATATTTAACAATAAATATCTATAAATATTTGTATATTATGATCTATCTACTTATTACATTAATCATTTATGCATAAACAGCAAGTACAAGATTTTTTTCTTGACAAATTGCCAAAGATTGACTCTTTAAAGAGGATAAATTACCATCTTCTACTGATTTTTTTCCTGTTTCAATCCCATCATGATACCAAATCTTTCCTTCCATAGAAATAATTCTTGAAGCAAAGTGATTTTCTCCATGATAAACAATTCCTCTTAGTGACAATGTATTTATTTGTCCATGACTCTTTATTTTAATTTTATGACTTGTTTCAATATTAGTAAAAGGATACTCTAATATTATCAATTTTGGACTCTCTTTATATTGAAGTTTATGAGTAAGTTTAATATGACAATTATCACATTTTTCTAAAGTTGATCCTTTTAATTTTTTACACCATTGTTCAGTTGAAGACACTCTATGTTTTTCTATGTCAAATACATATCCAAGCTGATCAGAATATTCAATGCCAGTATAGCCACATTGATTACAAGAAATTTGTGACATTGCATTTTCATTATCACAGTTTAATAATTCAAATGCAAGTTCAGCCACACTGGCATTATTTTTTCCCATTGGAAATTTGTCAGGACTAATATTGTTTAGAGTATTTCTCAAGTCATTTCTAATATTTTCTAAAGACTTATTGCCATCAAAAACTTCTTGAAAGCCATATGCTAAGTTTCCATATAGGTTTCATTAATCAATTCAAAGTGTTTTGTCCATTTCTTGGATCTTCTTTCCAAATATCATATAAAATTACCAATAAACTGTCATATGAGCAGCTATAATTTTTACTATCCCATTTTAAACCAATAGGTCCATTTCTGTTTGAAATATTAATGTCACCTTTAATTTTTTTTCTACTTTCCAATTCTAAGTCACTGTGTTTTCTTTTTAGAGCTTGACTTCCTTTTGCAGGAACAAATGTGCTAGTAGGAGCTGCCTTAGATGTATTTTTCTTCTTCTTAGACTGAACAATTTGCCATGGGCTGTCTGTAACCATGGCCAATAAAGTTAATGGATCTTTAGCTGTCCATTTAAGTGCTGAATCAACTTTTTCTGGTACATAATTTTCACCTTTCCACAATTGATATTGCCTGATTAATGTATTTCTAGTATGTCCTTGAATATTAGTTGGCAAAGTGTCTTCATATCTAAGTCTTGTAATATCATCAAGGATTTCATGTTCTCTGAATTCTTGTCTAAGATATCCTGAACATCCTCTAGTAATAATACTTGGTTCAAAGCCTTGCATAATTATTGTTCCTGCAGCACTTGCACTTCTGGACAAACAAGTATAATATGACATATGTGAATAGCAGCTACTCAAATGCACCACATTATAAGGTCTGGTTTTTCCTTGACTTGCATAATCAGTCATTGCAAAATTAGACAATACCCAAACTTGTTGACGTTCAACACTTTCTTTCAGATCACTTGGAAATATACAAGTAATTGTTTTGGTATTTTTAACCAAAGGTACAACATTTTCAGGCAATCCAGGAATTTGAATTGTTTTTGCAGGTTTAATAAGTTTGACAAATAATGTATCAAGAACTCTTTTTCCATGTGGACCAATTTCATCTTGCCAACCAACTACAATTCCTTCTTGGCCTTTAGTTATACATAATTCAGTAGCATCATTGTTTCTAATCATAACTGGCATACCAAGACATAAAGATAATTTTCCAGCAAAGTTTTCAGTAGCACCATGTCTAAGTTTCCAAATTTCAAGTTGATCATCAAATTCAATTTCATTGGACTTGTGTTTTAATTTTCCTATAGATTTTGACTTGTCCCATTTTGACTTTGAAGCTGGATCTTTTTCTTTTCCCCATTTATCAATAGAATAAAAGTTGGTTAATTTCTGACCAGTTTCATCTGCAAATCTTTGACAACCTAGATTATTTATTTCATCTTTTTGAGTATGTCTGCCACAATAATAGCACATTTCTAATCTTTAGCTGATACTTTTGGTGACCAGGTCTTTTTCCAGCTTGAAGTGATCTTAAAAATTTAATATCTTCAGGTGTACATTTTCCATATCTCATATTAACAAGTGCAGTTCTTAAAGCAGCATCTTGAGCAGATTGTGTTTTTTGTCTCATATTTTCTCTTAAAATTACAACTGTAGTTATTTGATGCCATAAAGCTTTGCCAATAGCTGCTTCTTGACCACTGAGACTTAGTCCTGAATGAACTTGGGTACCAACAGCTTGACTAAATAATGAAGATCCACCAACTGGAGGTAATTGTGCAAAATCACCTGCAAATATTATATTCATACCACCAAATGGAAGATCAAATGCATTCAAAGCTTTGGAAAGCTGAGCAGAAATTTTATACATATCATTACAAGACATCATTGATACTTCATCAATAAATATATAACAAACACCCACTTCAGTGGCCCCTACATATATACCTACATGGAACTTTAATTATGGGTATATAACCTACCTCCAGGGCTGTCAAAAAACAAAAAACAAAAAAAAAAATGGCTGCTACAATTTTTAAAAAATATAAATTTTTTTTTACAATATTATTAAAATTTGTAGGACAACATAACAAGTCTGTGTGACACTTGTAGTACTTGTTTTTATATTTTTTCAGATGAGTGTCTGGGGTCTTTTTATAAAAATATTAAACCCCTCCTAGCAGTCTAACCAGGATAGCTAGATAGAATCTAAAAAAAGATCTTCTAATACAACACATAGCACTAGCTATCCTATAAAAATCTAAGCAATCTAATGACATGAAATCTTGAGTCTGAAAATCAATTTGGATCCTGAATAACTTAGTTAGTCAAAAGATTTTGAAATACTATTTAGTGATCAACTGATTCAAGAACTTGGCCAGAAGCCATTGCTGTGCATGGCAAAAACAAGTTCTTCAATCTATTTAAATAAAAGTTAAATAAATAAATATTTGAATTTATTGCATACTTAATTCTGAACTAATTGGAATGTTCTGGGTCTTGAAAAACCCAGAAAAATCATGGCTTTTTAACAAACTTAAATGTGTCTGATCACGATCACATGACCAGGAAGGCACTGATTTTTATGATACAAAAATCATAAATATTGGCTCAGTAATGACTGAGATGTAAGAACTTGATATTTGATGGCTTATATATATACAGAATCTAAGGTTGTTATTACAGTGTTATATTTAAACACCATTCTCCATACTCTGTAGATTATACTTCAATCACATAGGCAGATATTAAGTTTGTCTGAACCTCATGGATCTACAAAAAAAAAAAAAAAACAAAAACAAAAATAAATTTAGCCTATCTATTTATAGATTGTATCTATATTTGGAAACAATCTATTCATAGCTTATATCTATTTTAAATATTGTTTTATTTAGATTGTCTATATATAGATTGTGTCTAAAAATAGAAATTCTAAAAATAGATCATATTTATTTTAAGCAAATCTAAGATGATCTATTTTTAGATTATCTATAAATAGATTGTGTCTAAAAATAGATCACACCTATTTTAGCAAATCTAAAATGATCTATTTTTAGAATGTCTATTTTTAGCCTTGGACCCGAATTTCCTTTTTTAGAAATAATTCAAATTTTAGTTGACATCTAAAATTTGATTTTAAAAACTTGTTCTATTTTTAGAAAACTTTCCTTTTTTAGTAATATTCAATATGCTATTTTTAAACCACTGTCTGTTTTTGGAAAACTACTTACTAAATCAGGTAATTATCTTTAATTTTATCATATCTCTGTCAAATCTTAACCGTTTTCAATCAAAAAAATTGGATAATATATATAAAATCAGGATCTATTTTATGACCTATTTATATTTGTAGTTGTTTACATACTCAATATTTTAATCTATAAAAGACAAGCTATTGACTGTAGCTATAAGCTTGGCCTTTTCTTAAGCTTACAACAACCGAGACCTGCCTTAACACACTTCTCATCACGTTCACAATTATTTTATCACATGACAGAAAGAAGGAAAATTTTCATTTCACCTTCGTTGCTCCTCCTCTCTTACCATAAGCAACAAAGGTATGTAGCTACATTATTCCATGTAATTACTGCTCTCTTACCACAGGCAGCAAAGCCTAAGCATTGTTCTGTCTTTTTGTCTGAAATTCCGTTAGTAAGGCTTGCTCCGAACAGGCAGCCTTTCAGTAGCACTGTTTTTTATGTTTTCTATCCCTGGCGCTCCGGCTTGCAGTTGCCCTTACAAGAACATAAAAGAAACTTGTCTCTAGAGGTATTGGGACAGGGCTGGCATTGCAGCTGGGATGTGAACACAATGTTGGGTTAGTTACTAGGGTTATAACTGATATATCAGTGACAATATGGGGCTAAAACAGAGTTACTTACAGAAAAGATAATCAAGGGGTTATAGTTTTACAGTATTAAGCATATAAATAAGTAAAAATATAAGTAGGTGATAAAATGGCTGACATGGCAGCAGATGTAATGGCTAATGCAATGATCAGGTTAGCGGCCAGGGTTACAGCTAACATATTGGCTAGAGTAAGAGGCTGGAACAGAGTTTCCCTTATAGTTCTATTGCACTGACACAGACTACTACAATGCCTTTGATTTCTATCTACCTGCTGGTCACTGGTCTGTCAATCGTTGTGTCTGCTGATTACTATGTCTATCATATTTTTTCTGTTTGCTGTGTCTTTTCCATCTATTCTATCCTTTCTGGACTCTACTGGATGCACTGCACCATACATTTTGCCATTATACTATATGAATTTAATTTATTACTCATGTTATGCCACATTTTAATGGTTATAGGTCTCATCTACAGTGAGATCTACATTTCTTCCTCTTTAGATTCCCTGCTAGATGAGTTAATTGTTAGTTTAGTTGATTACCTATTAAACTAAATCTTTAGATTCCCTACTAGTCCACCAACTCTACTGACTTTCTATCTCTAGTGCTCTGGGTCAGTTTATTAACTATGCTGCAATATCTTGGTATATGGATTATTTGCTAATATAGCCCAAATGAAGTTCCTTGATATTATGTACCATACACAACTTCAACCTTGATCCAATCTATTCTGACTATCAGACTGGACTTAGACACAAAGATTAGTTTACAGACTTACCTCTGATGCTCTCTGAACCAATCTTTGCCTAAACACCCTTGTACATCCTACCACACCAAAGGACTTTACCACCAATTATATAGTTTGCCCTTCTAATAAGTCACATATTTCTGACTAATCCTGAACCATTCCTGGTCTTGCTCAGACTCCATACTACCATTGTTCCTGTCCCTTTGAATGTCCAACTTGCACTGTCTGACTGTCAAGATCCATTTCACAAGTCCCTATTCCGATGTTTCGAAGGTATCCTTCCAGATTCATTCCGTAGTCTCGACACTCTGTTCCATTTTGTTCTTTTGACAGAACAGTTGTTTTAGAGGTTCCACATGGTACTCGATCCTCATGGATCCCTTGTGTTGGTAGACATTGGGTTCTCAGCTTCTTGCACAGTTCTGTTCTCACCAAGGTGTTTCCGTTTGTCAGAGCTCGCGGAGTTGATACAACTCCGCTTCTATATTTAAGCCGTTGTAAATTTAGTAGATCAGTAGTCTGAATATTAGTTATTCTACTGGAACGTCCTCTGCCTCTAAGAATCCTCTTTCTATAATGCTTCTTCCGAGCCTCCGCCTTAGGGCATCGTGCTGTCCATCTGTCCCAAAATTGGGGCACGTCATTAGGCGCGGCACAGTTTAAAGCTGAGGCCAAAGCCCTGCCCAACTTCCGTTCCGTTCCGTACCTCCGTTCCGTTCCACCTTTCATTCCGATGTTCCGTTCGTCTGACAGAATGTCGGTCTCCCTAAGCTCAGTTCTTAACACTGACTCTCTGTCTTTAGCACTCTGGCTAGTAGATATTCTTATATCAACCTTGTTATTCTTCTCAATCTATTATTAAGTGTAATATTAAGCATGTAAATAAATGCAAATATTTAGATTTTACACACCTATATTATAACTTATATTTGACCTCTAGTATGCATGTGGCTTGGCATAAAGAGATTTTTTCTTAACATAAAAAACAGAGCTACAGTCAATAGCTTGTCTTTTATAGATTAAAATATTGAGTATGTAAACAACTACAAATATAAATAGGTCATAAAATAGATCCTGATTTTATATATATTATCCAATTTTTTTGATTGAAAACGGTTAAGATTTGACAGAGATATGATAAAATTAAAGATAATTACCTGATTTAGTAAGTAGTTTTCCAAAAACAGACAGTGGTTTAAAAATAGCATATTGAATATTACTAAAAAAGGAAAGTTTTCTAAAAATAGAACAAGTTTTTAAAATCAAATTTTAGATGTCAACTAAAATTTGAATTATTTCTAAAAAAGGAAATTCGGGTCCAAGGCTAAAAATAGACATTCTAAAAATAGATCATTTTAGATTTGCTAAAATAGGTGTGATCTATTTTTAGACACAATCTATTTATAGATAATCTAAAAATAGATCATCTTAGATTTGCTTAAAATAAATATGATCTATTTTTAGAATTTCTATTTTTAGACACAATCTATATATAGACAATCTAAATAAAACAATATTTAAAATAGATATAAGCTATGAATAGATTGTTTCCAAATATAGATACAATCTATAAATAGATAGGCTAAATTTAGATTTTTGTTTTTGTGTTTTTTTTTTTTTTTTTTTGTAGATCCATGAGGTTCAGACAAACTTAATATCTGCCTATGTGATTGAAGTATAATCTACAGAGTATGGAGAATGGTGTTTAAATATAACACTGTAATAACAACCTTAGATTCTGTATATATATAAGCCATCAAATATCAAGTTCTTACATCTCAGTCATTACTGAGCCAATATTTATGATTTTTGTATCATAAAAATCAGTGCCTTCCTGGTCATGTGATCGTGATCAGACACATTTAAGTTTGTTAAAAAGCCATGATTTTTCTGGGTTTTTCAAGACCCAGAACATTCCAATTAGTTCAGAATTAAGTATGCAATAAATTCAAATATTTATTTATTTAACTTTTATTTAAATAGATTGAAGAACTTGTTTTTGCCATGCACAGCAATGGCTTCTGGCCAAGTTCTTGAATCAGTTGATCACTAAATAGTATTTCAAAATCTTTTGACTAACTAAGTTATTCAGGATCCAAATTGATTTTCAGACTCAAGATTTCATGTCATTAGATTGCTTAGATTTTTATAGGATAGCTAGTGCTATGTGTTGTATTAGAAGATCTTTTTTTAGATTCTATCTAGCTATCCTGGTTAGACTGCTAGGAGGGGTTTAATATTTTTATAAAAAGACCCCAGACACTCATCTGAAAAAATATAAAAACAAGTACTACAAGTGTCACACAGACTTGTTATGTTGTCCTACAAATTTTAATAATATTGTAAAAAAAAATTTATATTTTTTAAAAATTGTAGCAGCCATTTTTTTTTTTGTTTTTTGTTTTTTGACAGCCCTGGAGGTAGGTTATATACCCATAATTAAAGTTCCATGTAGGTATATATGTAGGGGCCACTGAAGTGCAAACACCTTCAAGTTTGGTTTTAACTTGTGCTATTTTTTTAGCTGTGTTTTCACCAGGATTTATACCAAGAAATGAATGATAAGTTGAGCCTTTAAGCAATGCAGCTGAAGATCCAGTTGGTCCAAGAACAATAATCTTATGTGCTTCATTTTTGACTTCAAAAAATTCTGTCAAAGCTTTAATGACTTGACACCAAGATACATCTTAAGTTGTTCAGATTTAGATTCAACTGAATGATTGGCTACAATTCTAAATGCCCTTTCTTGTTCAGAGTTTAGAGTAAATTTTTGAATAATAGTAGCTATTAATTGTCTATCAGACTTCAATTTGGCTTTATAGCTTTTTTTCAAGTAAGATCTATCAACAAGTTGAACATTATTTTCATTGGGATTTATTTTTTCCCTGACTTGGCTGGAATATTTTTTTCTCTTTTAGTTAAGATTTTTGTTTTGATCTTCAACACTAGCTTTCCAACTTGAACCATTTTGCAATATTTTTGGAGTAATTGGAGTTTTAGATATTTTTTCAAGGCCATTGGGTGAATTATCAAGCCATCCAGCTTCAGTTATACCAATTCTAGTGTCTTCCATTTCTTGAAATCTAAGTTTGCCTAATCTTCCAAGAGTATTATATTTGCTAGCATTGAAGTCTTTGTCATTATCAGGTTCATCATCACCAAAGTCATCACCTTGAATTTTATTATCATCATCCAAGTCATCAAGAATTTCAGAGTCATCCATTGAGGAAACAATCCACCATTTGTATTTTTTTTAAGCTGAGCAGAATAATCATCTCTGGCATCATTACATTCATATCTGACATTAAAGTGTTTCATTATTGTTTTGTTGATCAGTAAAATCAAATAGATTGAAAGTTTCATCCCAGCTATAGTTTGCATTTTTTAAATCTTTTCCAGATCTCCAAGGTTTGAATAAAGTAAGCATAGTTGCACAATAGTATTCTCTGTCACCTCTGTCACATCTTGGCAGTGAGCCACCTACAAAATTAGGTACAGTATTATGCTTTCTTTCATCAAATTGAATTTATGTGTTTTATAAAGAGGATGTTCTTTTAAAAATGAATGAAGCTTGAATTTGGTGTTTCTACATCAGATTCATTGTTAAAATCTGAGTATTCACTTTCAGATCAGATTGTTCTTGATCAGATTCATCAGAATTAATGTTAAGTTCATCAGCAGTATCTTCTTCTTCAATAAAAACTTTATCTTTGTCAGATTCAATAGGCTTGACAAATTGATATGAAGATTTTTCATAAGTAAATCCAATTCATCTTCAGATTCAGCTTTATTTTTCTGTTTAAAACTTGAAGCTTTAACTCTAGTTGCCATTTGAATCCATTCATACAATGTTTTGTCCTTAAAAACTTCAGGTCTATATATATAATCATGTACTGCTGAAAAGCCTATATATTGACCATCTTTATCTTTTTGAATTACCAATTTTTCTGGCATAATTTCTTCCAAGTCTTTTTCAGATCTCCAAAATCTAAGAACTTCTGTCACATAATTTCTCCAATAAACAGGCACAAATTTATGCTGGTATAATGATCAGGATTGCCTAATAAATATAAAGCAGCCATTGGACCACCAATTTCCATCTTAGCAGTTATGAATTGACAGTTTGTGATAATCTTCTTGCTTTTTCTTTTCTTTCCAAAGATCCACCAAGCATTCTGTATTTCTATTAAAAACACTTCTGATAGTATCAAATATACTATAAGTCTTAAGCCAGGCTTTGTTACATAGTCTGAAATGTAAGCTACAGTGGACTTTATTGCTGTGCCAGAAAGCAACTGGTAACATCTGAATTACATCTTAAAAGATAAGTTACTGCTGGTGTAAAAGTATTGATCCATGGTTCACCTTTTTTGACATTCAAAGCACCAGTTTTAGGATCAACTTGAGTTTGTTCAAAAACTTCTCTAGGAAATCTAGCTTTGCAATTTCCATGTTTATTAATACAGCCAGGTCTATCTTTTTTTGGAGTTTTTTCATCAGACTTAAAGCCTCTGCAAGTATGAACATTGGATTTGAAAATCAAGTCATCTGTAGTATTTTTAAATTTTTGCCACCAGGTTTCAAGATTTTTACATTCAAGACAATGACTTTCACAGTTTTTATTTATACACATTGGAGGTGGTGGATCAGGCAAAGTTTGAGTTGGATCTTGGTAGTTTTGATTCTGAGTTTTTTCAATATTGACTTTCTGACCAATTTCTTCTTGTGTCCAGTCATAAATTCACCAAGATGAACACTTTCTAAATATTCAACTATTTGTCTTTGAAATTCTGAAGTTGGATCCATGATTTTATCTCTAATTTCTTGTGGAGACAGAGCACCTTTTAACCAAAGTAACATATGCAAATGCAATGTTAGTCTACCTTGTTGTTCAACAGTTCCATAATATGCATTGGTATTGCCATAAAGACCAAAATGACTTTCTCCAACTCCAAGAACATGTTTAATAAACATTTCACACATGAAATGAAAAAATCTGGCACCAGCCACAGGATTATGAGCTATTAATCTGAAACGTTCATTTTCATTTCTTAACAATGGACTAAATTTTTCCTGGGTATCTGCAAAATACAAACTGATTGGATGTTTATTATCTGCTGGAGAAAATGTAATAAACCATGAAGGTGCACCTAGAAATGAAATCAAAGACCAAATTTCATTGCGCATGTATTTCTTAGTTGTAGTTGAGCCTTTAACAGATCCACCAACATGGTCAAGGTCTTTAATCAATTGAAAACAAAGTTTTTCTTCATCAGATTCAGGTTTGACTCTTTCACCTTCTTCCATTCTTTTTATCAAATTGGTAAGAACTCCAACATCAACTTCCATTAGTCTTTTAGAAATATTATCAAACTTGGGTTTATTTGCCAATAAATATCCAGCTGTTGTGCTTTCTTTGATTTGCTCATGGTTAAATGCAATAAGTGGAAAATGTGGATCAGTTTGAAATCTTTTATCATAATACATAAGCAGATGTCTTTTATGTGCCAAGTCTGAAATATGATTCTTTTGAAGTTTGTTTCCAATTCCACCAAGTCCATAAGGAAATAGCCAAGGCATCATTTGAGGAAAAAGTTGTGGATTATTGTAAATTGATTGTGGATTTTTTTCATGTCCAACTGCTAAAATCTTTTTATTATCAGTCAAATGTTTAAGTGCAATGACTTTTAAGGCTTTAAGACTTTTTGTTGAATATTCTTCTCCAGTCAGACCATGTACAACAAAAGGACAAGGTCCATTTTCAGTACCAACTTCATCTTCCATGTCATTGACAGCTGTAGCTTCTGGATCCTTATTGGAACTTGATTCTTTATAGTCAACTACAACTGGTGGAACATCTTCTGGATAAGCTTTGAGATTTTCATATGAAATTTCCAAGTCAAAGTAATCTTGATGATTCAATTTTAACCATTCAAGTGCAGCTGCAACCTTTTTGTGACGGACTAGAAGTGGTATTCTTTCAAAATCAGCTTTTGTAGGCTGACATGGACCAGTGTAAATAAATGCTAAGACATCATCCATTTCTTCTATAGGTGGTGGAAGTATATTATAGATTTTAGGTGTTGGTTTGCAAATGAAATAGCATTGGCTCTCATTTTATGCATTCCAGATGAACTCTGACCAAACATCTATTATGTCAAACCCGAGCAACAAGTAATTGTTCAGCATAGGATAAATTTTGAAGTTGAGGTGGTACTTTTCCTAACCATTTACCATTTGCTAATGCAAAGACAGGTATTTTTCCTTTTGAAATAGATTTATAACAAGATTTACAAATACTATTCAAGTTATGCTCAAGCACAGGACCATCAATTTCTTCAAAGCATCATCTGATGAATGTTTTCAATTTGAGTTACACCTGGTTGATGTAAAAAGTTAAGATCTAAATTTAAATCAGACAATTTTAATAGTTCTGTAAGTAGTGTTAATTTTCCACAGACTGAACATCCTGATTCTTCAAACTTGTTAGGTTTATCATTACAAAATTTAGAAATGATAATATGTTGAAGTTTGTCAGATAATGAAGAAGGTGGAAATTTAAATTCTGATTTTATCTGGTTCTTTTTCACTGCTGCCAAATGATCTGATTTATATTTTTCAGGATTTAAGTTTGATAGTTTTTAACTGCTTTAAATTTTCAGCTTTGTTTTTCAGGATTTGATTTGATTTTTAACTGCTCAAGTTTTTGTATTTTTCAGATTTAATGCTTGATATTTTTAACTGCCTTAAATTTTCACTGTATTTTTCAGGATTTGATTTGATTTTTAACTGCTTTCATTTTGCTTTATTTTTCAGGATTCAATGCTTGATAATTTTTAACTGCTCTAAATTTCAGCTTGTATTTTTCAGGATTTGACATTTGATAATTTTTTACTGCTTTTAAATTATTTGCTTTTTTCTTTTTTATCTTTTCTGTCTGGTCAATACTTTTAAAAACACATATATACATAGGACAAGAATGACAAATATGAGATCCAATTATAGTTTGAAGTTCATGACTTTTCATTTTTGAATGGATTTTTAAATCATGGGCAGATGTAATAGTTTTTAGATGTGAAACACTTAGTTGAGATAGAATGTTACTTAAAGGTATGCCAGAAATGAAAACCAAATCTGAACTTTCTTTTTTGACTGATGATTTATCTGATTCAAGTATATATGATTGAAATAAATATTTTTTATCAGGTTGGATATCTGAAGAATAAGATGCAAGTTCACTGTAACTAAACTCATAGGATGGTCCACCACCAACAATTCTAACTTTGGATGTTTCAGATTCATCTATGTTTGAAAAGCAAAGTATAATTTCAAATATCACATCATAAATTTTTATTTTAAAAGGATTTATAATCTTTTGGCTCATTTGGCAAAGTGGTTTCAGAACAAATTGATATATGAGTCTAAATGCAAATAAATGTGGAAGAACAACCATTCTAGAAAGCAGAAGTGGATATATAATAATAGTATGACCTGTAAGTTTACTCATTTTAGCTTTGAAGTCATGTTTATAAAGACAGTTTCTTTGAAACTTCAAATTTAATATTTGACACTGAACATAAGGCAAATCCTTTTTCAAAATTATGTCTGATATGTTCAAGATAGAATGCATGAACCTTATATAGAATTCAAGTATAAAAGATGTTTGAAATTGATGTAGTTTTTTTTGAAAATATATTTCAATTTTTTTCCAGTTAAAAATGGTTTGATTTTGAAACTGATTATGAATTTTTTCACAGAAAACAACATGATTGATGTCACATAATATTCCATGCAAATGCAAATACCAGTTTAAATCAATTAGATTCAGGTAAGATGCCAATGCAAATAATATATTCATATCACTGTTAAATGCCAATGCCAAATGTTTGTCAGAGATAGATGCCAGATCAACATATGCTAATGCCAAAGATGATTTATTTGGAGTAACATCATGTGTAGGTGAAACTGCAAAGTTGGATATTAGAAACAATCTGATTTATCATAAAGACTACAACTTACCAGTTTTTTTCTTGGAGACATGTTCAGATCCAAAGAAGTCTACAGATAGAAGGCTATCCAATACCAAGCTTGATTCTCCAGAAGACATTCTGACTTGTTGATTGCCAAAGAAATCATTCAGATGATCAAAAGACATAAGATCATTCAACAGTAAGACAGACTGTCCAGAGGATATAGGATCATCCAACATTAAGACAGACTGTCCATAGGACATGGAATCATCCAACAGTAAGACAGATTGTTCAGAGGACATGAGATCATCCAACAGTAAGACAGATTGTTTAGAGGACATAAGATTATCCAACAGTAAGACAGATTGTCCAAAGGAGATTGGATGTCTCTGATGGTCAGAAGAACAACAGTAGTAAGAGTAGAGTGTGGCCAGAGGCCATAGCAGAAAGAACCAAGTCAGAAGATGCATGGTGATGGTAAGGAGGAAAGAGGGAATTGAAGTTGAACATGTTTATATACACAGAACTTTAGGGCAGGCTGTCCATCAGTGGCTGTGTGATCCATGGAATGATTATATAACATGAACCATGTGATCAATAATGTCAATTACAAGTCTGAAATCACTATTGAAGATGACTTAGCCATACATAGCAGTCTATGGCTATGCTAAATGTTGTTCATATTCAGCATACAACTTGATCATTTGTATAAAAATTGTGCAAGTAATTGCGAAAAAATACCTGAAAAATAATCATTTACAGTGACTGTTGATGGTATTCTGTGGCTGTGCTAACATAAATAAGATGTAATATGAAAAAAATGAATTTTAGTGAAATTTTGATATTATTTGTGTGGGAATTAGCCAAGAAATAGCTGAAATATACGAAAAATATTCAATTTTGGTGGCTGTGCACCGTTTTTCGGAGTGGTTTCTTTGGATATGATGTGAAATACAAAAAGGCTGAATTTTTGTGATTTTTTGATATTATTTGAGTGGGAATTGGCCAAGTAATTGCTGAAATACATAGAAAATGCGCATTTTGGGTGGCTGTACAGATTTTTCTGTGGCTGTACATACTTTCATCTGAAAGCCCTGATTTTTCTGAATTTTTCAATATTTTTTGTAATATTTGAGGCAGTAACAAGTGAAGTACACTAATTCTGACATTTATGTGTGGCTGTACAGTCTCTGTCTGGACAGATACTGTACAGCCACCATGGAACCTTAACCCTAATTTATGTACATGTAGACCGTCTAGCCAACTTGAGACCTTAACCATAATTTATGTGTGGCTGTACAGTCTCCCTCCAGACAGAGACTGTACAGCCACCATGAAACCTTAACCCTAATTTATGTACATGTAGACCGTCTAGCCAACTTGAGACCTTAACCATAATTTATATGTGGCTGTACAGTCTCTGTCTGGAGAGAGACTGTACAGCCACCTTGGAACCTTAACCCTAATTTATGTATAGCTCTACACTGCCTACAAAAAATTCAAAAAAAATCATTTGAGTTAGATTTGGCCAAGTAATGGCTGAAATACAGTGAAAATGCGCATTTGATGTAGCTGTACAGTGTACAGTGTGGCTATATATACCACCATCTTGAAGCCCCAATTTTTCCAAGTTTTTTGATATAATTTTTGTGAAATTTGGTTCACTAACAAGTAAGATACTGCAAATTCAATTTTTTGTGGGCAGTGTAGAGCTATACATAAATTAGGGTTAAGGTTCCAAGGTGGCTGTACAGTCTCTCTCCAGACAGAGACTGTACAGCCACATATAAATTATGGTTAAGGTCTCAAGTTGGCTAGATGGTCTACATGTACATAAATTAGGGTTAAGGTTTCATGGTGGCTGTACAGTCTCTGTCTGGAGGGAGACTGTACAGCCACACATAAATTATGGTTAAGGTCTCAAGTTGGCTAGACGGTCTACATGTACATAAATTAGGGTTAAGGTTCCATGGTGGCTGTACAGTATCTGTCCAGACAGAGACTGTACAGCCACACATAAATGTCAGAATTAGTGTACTTCACTTGTTACTGCCTCAAATATTACAAAAAATATATTGAAAAATTCAGAAAAATCAGGGCTTTCAGATGAAAGTATGTACAGCCACAGAAAAATCTGTACAGCCACCCAAAATGCGCATTTTCTATGTATTTCAGCAATTACTTGGCCAATTCCCACTCAAATAATATCAAAAAATCACAAAAATTCAGCCTTTTTGTATTTCACATCATATCCAAAGAAACCACTCCGAAAAACGGTGCACAGCCACCAAAATTGAATATTTTTCGTATATTTCAGCTATTTCTTGGCTAATTCCCACACAAATAATATCAAAATTTCACTAAAATTCATTTTTTTCATATTACATCTTATTTATGTTAGCACAGCCACAGAATACCATCAACAGTCACTGTAAATGATTATTTTTCAGGTATTTTTTCGCAATTACTTGCACAATTTTCATGCAAATGATCAAGTTGTATGCTAAGCATGAGCATAGCCACACATTGCCATGTATATCCACATTATTTTCATTTTTCTTAAACCAAAATTTTTTTGGAAAAAAATTCCCGCGGTGTTGATGGATGAATGAATGAATGAATCAATGAATCAATGAATCAAAATTTTGACTAAGTTCAGGGATTATAAAGAATGAGTCTTTGATAAATCAAAGGACTCATAACTGTACGATCCCCGCGTTCCGCTGCGGTTTCTCTGTGAGAGTGCTTTCGTGCGGGCGAAAGGGAGAAGGGCGGGGCTGCGAAAGGTTTCGGCTTAGTAGGGCTTCAAACGGACTCTCGTAGTTACAATCGTTTGTATTTTTGCGACCGGACTGCTATCGCGCACCGGTATATAAATTGTTGATTTAAAAAAAAAAAAAAAAAAAATACCCCTCCACTGTCAAACAAGAGGCTTTGTTCAATTTACGGTCAGCCTATGACGCTTGTACAAGACATGAAATAGGTTAGTTGACCAGAAGTCAGTTTATATTATATAGCTTAGTTGACATGGTCAACTAACCTGGTGGTTAATTGACCACAAGCTGAATTTACCATTAAACTAGCTAAAGTGTAATATTAGTAGTGGAATCTAAATGAAGGGTTAGTCAATTGAGCTGTTGGTCAATTGACCATGTAGGTTAACTGACCAACATCCATTGATAGGCTGTCCTTCTAGGTATTTATTTGTTTGGAAATTGATGCCATCAATTTAAATCACATGACTTTGAATTTGCTTCTATTTACATGCTTGTTGCACATTTATGTAATTTTATGGCCTCAAATACAAACAAATACAAATATAAGAGCCGTTCTTTGTCTCGTACTGTCACAGTGCGACCGTGGGAAATTCATTGCTCACTGTCTACCTTGTCCTACAACCACAACCGCACTCTTGATCTTCAATCAACACAGTACCCTGCCTCCATAGAGGAACAACAACTATGCCACCCAAAGCGCCCAGCGCGGAAGGCGGTGGATCGTCTAGATCTGCCGCCGCAAACATTGAGCGACAAGCTCTCTCTGGTGCCAGGAGTACTCTTTTGCAAGGCCCTACACCTGCACTACAGCAGGAGTCTAGGGATTCCGCCCGCGGATTGACAGGACGACGTTCTCCAACGCCCACGCAGATCCCACCCCAACCCTCAACCCCCTTGGTTGCCCCCTCCGCTTCGGATGTGGTGATGCAAGGAGGAGAGGATACCTCCGTCGCTGAGGAGCCTGTGGAACCAAAGCACCCTCTGTTTACACCGCTGGAAGACGCCAACAATCTGAAGCTCACCTTTGGAGACGATTGGGATTGGGACGGAACCGCCGTCTGGTCAGCAATGGACCAACTCGCTGATTGGATCGACCACAAGACATCCAACGCAGCACCTGTTGCCCTACTTGAACCAGACGAGTGGGATCATATTGCGGATAGAGGCGCCAGGCTTGCCTGGAGCTTCCTCCAATCCAGGTTCGCTGAGGCGGACCTCCCCACCCCAGACGGCTCCCAAAAGCCGATCATCGATCAGTTTAGGGATCGTCTGGGCGTCCCCTTCCAGGTCGTTACCTCTCGCAGATGAGGTAAAGCCCTAGCCCCCGCCCCCCCCTCTGGACCGCCTGACGCTCTGCCGGCACCGCCCACAGGGGGTAGGCCCTCTTTGAAGCCGAAAGGGAAGGCTCCCAATGTGTATATGGGTCCCCCTAGGGTTGGTAAAGCCATCCCGAACACGGCTATCGCCCCTCGACCCCAGCCTAACAAGCCGGTGGTCACCTTCCAGAGGATGCAGGCCAAGCCTCCTCCACTTAACATGAAGACCAAGCTGGGTAAGAGGAATTATTCCTCAATGGCGGCTCGGCCCTCATTACAAGTTCTTACGTAGTAAAAGAACTTGTTTTCCGGGGAAAACAGCAGGCACTTTGGCTCCTAACGCGAACGATGGAAATTCTCCCACTGCTATAGTGACCCTGCACGGTTTCTGTATCTCAGCCATTTCTGGGCCGATTTTTATGATTTTGGTATCAAAAAATTCGTAAAAATCAGGGCTTTCATGTGGCATGGGTATCCAGGCACGATCAGGTCATGTGACTTGCTCACACGGCCCAAAAGCGCGAATTTATGCGAATTTAGGCTTGAAACTGATTTCCGTGAGCTAGATATGGTGAAATATGTTGCCCAGACCAATCTAGGATAACGTCCAAATATTTACATTTGTTTTGCAATGATGTCATGGTGTCCAAATCTGGCAAACAGCCAGCCAAACTTGATCGGATGGTGCCAAACTGGCTGGATAAGGCTTGAAAGGCACACCAAACATTGCCAAACATGACCAAATGTCTTGAAAATGATGTAGGAGATGCTTACATAATCAACCTCACAGCCAAACCTTGTGCAATTGCCTTGAAATTGGTGATGCACCAACTCGGACCAATAATATTCTCTATGATATGTCATGTGATAAGTGTGCACAGACCACCAGTTAGGTAAAAGAAACATTATTAGTCATTTATTCCAGTTTATTTATTTCAAAAATCTCTCAATACGGATTATTTAGTGTGTATTTCAAACATTCTACCGCATTTGGTAAGTCACATAACGGTGTGACTATACCTATGTGACACCATTTTAAAGCCCCGATTTTTCTGAGAATTATGCAATTTATTTCAAGGCAATCTGATAAAAACTGAGCCACGTAGCAAATTATCATGTTACAAGTTCTTACGTAGTAAAAGAACTTGTTTTCCGGGGAAAACAGCAGGCACTTTGGCTCCTAACGCGAACGATGGAAATTCTCCCACTGCTATAGTGACCCTGCACGGTTTCTGTATCTCAGCCATTTCTAGGCCGATTTTTATGATTTTGGTATCAAAAAATTCGTAAAAATCAGGGCTTTCCTGGTCACGTGACCAGGCCAATTTGGTACCGTTTGAAAACCCTGATTTTTCTCGATTTTTCAAGGCCCTGATCATCCAAATCGGTTCAGAATTGAGCAGACTATGATTTATTTACTGTATTTAGTATTTTAAAAGGTCGGACTCTTGGCACAAGTAAGAACTTGTTTTTGCCATGCGCAGCAATGGCCTCTGGCCAAGTCCTGTTAAAGCAGGCGAGCGTGGGAACAGGTGAGGCAGCAGAGTGCCAAAAATGAGAAACTCAGTGCGAGGGACGAAGGAGCTATTTTTTTTTTTTTTTTTTTAAAAATCAACAATTTATATACCGGTGCGCGCTAGCAGTCCGGTCGCAAAAATACAACGATTGCAACTACGAGTGCCCGTTTGAAGTCCTACTAAGCCGAAACCTTTCGCGACCCCGCCCTTCTCTTTTTCGCCCGCACGAAAGCACTCTCACAGAAATACCGCAGCGGAACGCAGGGATCGTAGCGTGATTCCGCGTCGAACGAGTCCGATTCGACGTGCCTTGACGAGATTGACCACCAGTACCAGGCCAGTGGTTCGGTAGTGATGACGCGAGCTAACTGCGTTCGCCAGAAAGGAGACGCGGATGCGTCCCGAGGCGCCTTTCCCTGCTAATCTCATAGCCCCCAAGTTGTCCGACGAAGGCCTGAATCCTCCGCAAACGCCGAAGCTCGGCACACGAGTACAGGTCCACACCTGACACAACTGGCCAACCCAAGGGGTTGGGCGCAGTGGGGATGGAACTACCGTCCCCCATTGGGGTTGCCCCCGCGGTAACCGCCATTTCACAGTGTACCCCAGACAAGAACTGGATTTGCCCCAGGCCGCACCAGCAAGACACTAATGATGGGCCCTCCCGATTCCGAAGAGTGGGGAGCCCGTCACGTTTCAACCAACACCCGCAGGCTCAGGTCGAAATGCAAAGGCAAGAGGGTTCGCCTTTAGCCAGTTGTATAGTTGCCAGATGCGCCGAGGGGCATCTAAGACACCTACGATTTTCTTCGGGTGCCGGGGGCAACCGTTGAAGATGTGCTTGCGGGTTTCTTGAGGGAATCCACACGGGCAGGCGGCTGTGTCAGCCAGATTAAACCGATGAAGATATTCACCGATGGGTGCGTGTCCAGTTATGCACCGGGCAGCATGCGCGAAGAGCTGGGGGCTCTGTCCTTGCGCAATTTCAAGCCAAGACCCGCTATGCGCGGCATGTTTTGGCTTGAGGGGCGTACCGTCGTAGCCCAGGAGGTCGTAAAAACGAGCACCCCTATCATTGGCACGGAACTGGTGAGTCCAAGTATCCGTCCGAAGTTTGTCGGCGAGAGATCTCATCCGATCAATGGAATTCTTGGGTCTGATCCCAAGAGGAATGCGCAATTCCCTTGCATAGTCATGCGCTTGCTTGTGTATGCCCCACTTCAGACGAGAAGGGACATACACGAATAATAATTGCCGCTCGGGGTCCTCCTCGAACCACGGCATCAGAGACTTGCAGACCGCGAGCGAATGCGCTTGGCCTGAATGAATGGAAGGATCCACTGATCGACGAGCTGAAGACATTGCTCTCGCCGATAAATTACGGACGGACACTTGGACTCACCAGTTCCGTGCCAATGATAGGGGTGCTCGTTTCTACGACCTCCTGGGCTACGACGGTACGCCCCTCAAGCCAAAACATGCCGCGCATAGCGGGTCCTGGCTTGAAATTGCGCAAGGACAGAGCTCTCAGCTCTTCGCGTGTGCTGCCCGGTGCATAACTGGACATGCACCCATCGGTGAATATCTTCATCGGTTTAACCTGGCTGATTCAGCCGCCTGCCCTGTTAAAGCAGGCGAGCATGGGAACAGGTGAGGCAGCGAAGTGCCAAATATGAGAAACTCAGTGCGAGGGACGAGGGAGCTATGACGAGCTGAAGTCCGGAGTGAGTAACTAATGACATTGCAAAATGACTATATACTTGCCTGAAGTCCGGAGTGAGTAACTGGACTTCTGGCAACTAGCTAGCTCTTTATATATGAAAAGGAGCAATATACCCAAATGGGGATAAAGTGATAAGAATCTGATAAACATCAGATGAAGAGAACTATGCAAAAGAAGTGCAAACTGATAAAGATCTAATCTAATCTGATAAGATAAGATAGCATGAAATGGAGTGTTATGGAGAGTGGGAAGTCAAACTTTAACACACCCCCCTGATCTGGCCAGTCTCCAGAACAAAAAGAATAAAGGAGAATAAAGGAAATGTTGGCTTAAGGCCTAAGACCCATCCGTTCTCTGCAAAATGCAACTTTGGAAGGTGGAAGGGGGGGCCCATCATTAGTGTCTTGCTGGTGTGGCCTGGGGCAAATCCAGTTCTCGTCTGGGGTACACTGTGAAATGGCGGCCATCGCGGAGGCAACTCCAACAGGGGAAGGTAGTTCCATCCCCACTGCGCCCAACCCTCTGGGTTGGCCAGTTCCGTCAGGTGTGGACCTGTACTCGTGTGCCGAGCTTCGGCGTTCGCAGGGGATTCAGGCCTCTGTCGGACAACTTGGGGGCTATGAGATTAGCAGGGAGAGGCGCCTCGGGACGCATCCGCGTCTCCTTTCTGGCAAACGCGGTAAGCTCGCGTCGTCACTACCGAACCACTGGCTTAGTACTGGTGGTCAATTTTGTCAAGGCGAGTCGGCGAGGTCACCACCGGCTCGGAATCACGTTACGATCCCCGCAATCCGCTGCGGTTTTTCAGTGAGAGTGCTTTCGTGCGGGCGAAAAGGAGAAGGGCGGGGTCGCGAAAGGTTTCGGCTTAGTAGGGCTTCAAACGGACACTCGTAGTTACAATCATTTGTATTTTTGTGACCGGACTGCTATCGTGCACCGGTATATAAATTGTTGATTTAAAAAAAAAAAAAAAAAAAAAAAGGAAGGTGGAAGGGGTTTAGTGAGAAGATCTGCAACTTGTTCATGTGTTGAAATAAAAACTGGTGAAATGCATCCGGTGGAAACAGCATCTCTAAGCCAGTAAAAGCGCAGATCCAGGTGCTTCATACGTCCATGATGTTCAGGATTCTTGGAAACACTGAGTGCACCCTGGTTGTCAACATGCAAGACGGTGGGTTGAGAGACTGTATGGCCAAATTCATGAAGAATATTGCGCATCCAGAAAATCTCCTTGCCAGCTTCCACAGCAGAAACAAACTCTGCTTCGGTGGTGGATATTGTGACTATGCTTTGAAGCTTGCTTGACCAGCCAATTGAACCACCAGCCATGGTAGTAACATAACCACCAGTGGACTTTCCAGTATCAACAGAGTCACCGTGAGCAGAATCAGAATATGCAGTGAAGGGTTCAAGACCAAATTCAACCAAATCCTCCTGCACCACCAGCACCACCAGCACCACCCGCTATTCCTGTAAAACCTGAACCCATTGCACCACCTGTTCCACCTGCACCACATGTGCCACCTGCACCTTCACAACCTGCACAACCTCCTGTTCCTGGCCCTTCTCGCATTCGCAAGAAGAATCCACCACCACCACCATCTCGTCGTTCTACTTGTCTTAACTTGGGTGAGTGGGCCATTGCTGTGCATGGCATGTATGAGTCCTTTTCAATTTTTTATCAGTTTTTCAGTGTTTTTAAAGGGGAAAATCTCATAAAAAATCAATGAGTACACTATAAATTCTGGATTTAGCATCTTGAAAGTCACATGACTTGTCTACAAAAATTACCAAATTATAGTCCTGATTTTTCTGTTAATTTTACAATTTTTTAGGAAGAAATCCAATGAAAATTCAGCTACATAATTGTAAATTGATGGATGCTTAGAAAGCTACCCAATTTGGAAATATTTCCATTTTAGGAAAAAAATCAAAGTTGTGGGAAATGATTTGAAAATCCCACAACTGTCAAAATCATGTGACTAGCTGCCTTCCTTATTGAGAAAAATGCAAAATACTCGAAAAAAGCCGACTCTTTTGAGATTTTTGGGCTTAAAAGGCAAATATCTCAGGATTGGAGATACCTGGTCACATGATTTTTCATATTTATAATCAAGGGACCTAAATCTATCATTTTATCAAAAATTTCCTTTTCGGGAAATTTTTTTCCGCGGTGTTGAATGATCAATGAATGAATGAATCAATCAAATTTTGAAGTAAGTTCTGGGTTTATAAAGAACTTGGCCAGAAGCCATTGCTGCGCATGGCAAAAACAAGTTCTTACTTTGCTCCGACCTTTAAATAATAAATACAGTGAATAATTCACAGTCCGCTCAATTCTGGACCAATTTAGATGATCAGAGGCTCGAAAAATCGAGAAAAATCAGGGCTTTCTAACGGTACCAAATTGGCCTGGTCACGTGACCAGGAAGGCCCTGATTTTTACGAATTTTTTGATACCAAAATCATAGAAATCGGCCCAGTATTGGCTGAGATACAGAAACTGTGCAGGGTCACTATAGCAGTGGGAGAATTTCCATCGTTACCGTTAGGAAGTGGTTTGGTCAATTTTGTAGTGCGTTTTCCCCTGGAAAACAAGTTCTTTTACTACGTAAGAACTTGTAACATGATAATTTGCTACGTGGCTCAGTTTTTATCGGATTGCCTTGAAATAAATTGCGTAATTCTCAGAAAAATCGGGGCTTTAAAATGGTGTCACATAGCTATAGTCACACCGTTATGTTACTTACCAAATGCGGTAGAATGTTTGAAATACACACTAAATAATCCGTATTGAGAGATTTTTGAAATAAATAAACTGGAATAAATGACTAATAATGTTTATTTTACCTAACAGGTGGTCTGTGCACACTTATCACATGACATATCATAGAGAATATTCTTGGTCCGACTTGGTGCATCACCAATTTCAAGGCAATTGCACAAAGTTTGGCTGTGAGGTTGATTATGTAAGCATCTCTTACATCATTTTCAAGACATTTGGTCATGTTTGGCAATGTTTAGTGTGCCTTTCAAGCCTTATCCAGCCAGTTTGGCACCATCCGATCAAGTTTGGCTGGCTGTTTGCCAGATTTGGACACCATGACATCATTGCAAAACAAATGTAAATATTTGGACATTATCCTAGACTGGTCTGGGCAACATACTTCACCATATCTAGCTCATGGAAATCAGTTTCAAGGCTAAATTCGCACAAATTCGCGCTTTTGGGCCGTGTGAGCGAGTCACATGACCTGATCGTGCCTGGATACCCATGCCACATGAAAGCCCTGATTTTTACAAATTTTTTGATACCAAAATCATAGAAATCGGCCCAGTATTGGCTGAGATACAGAAACTGTGCAGGGTCACTATAGCAGTGGGAGAATTTCCATCGTTACCGTTAGGAAGTGGTTTGGTCAATTTTGTAGTGCGTTTTCCCCTGGAAAACAAGTTCTTTTACTACGTAAGAACTTGTAACATGATAATTTGCTACGTGGCTCAGTTTTTATCGGATTGCCTTGAAATAAATTGCGTAATTCTCAGAAAAATCGGGGCTTTAAAATGGTGTCACATAGCTATAGTCACACCGTTATGTTACTTACCAAATGCGGTAGAATGTTTGAAATACACACTAAATAATCCGTATTGAGAGATTTTTGAAATAATAAACTGGAATAAATGACTAATAATGTTTATTTTACCTAACAGGTGGTCTGTGCACACTTATCACATGACATATCATAGAGAATATTCTTGGTCCGACTTGGTGCATCACCAATTTCAAGGCAATTGCACAAAGTTTGGCTGTGAGGTTGATTATGTAAGCATCTCTTACATCATTTTCAAGACATTTGGTCATGTTTGGCAATGTTTAGTGTGCCTTTCAAGCCTTATCCAGCCAGTTTGGCACCATCCGATCAAGTTTGGCTGGCTGTTTGCCAGATTTGGACACCATGACATCATTGCAAAACAAATGTAAATATTTGGACATTATCCTAGACTGGTCTGGGCAACATACTTCACCATATCTAGCTCATGGAAATCAGTTTCAAGGCTAAATTCGCACAAATTCGCGCTTTTGGGCCGTGTGAGCGAGTCACATGACCTGATCGTGCCTGGATACCCATGCCACATGAAAGCCCTGATTTTTACAAATTTTTTGATACCAAAATCATAGAAATCGGCCCAGTATTGGCTGAGATACAGAAACTGTGCAGGGTCACTATAGCAGTGGGAGAATTTCCATCGTTACCGTTAGGAAGTGGTTTGGTCAATTTTGTAGTGCGTTTTCCCCTGGAAAACAAGTTCTTTTACTACGTAAGAACTTGTAACATGATAATTTGCTACGTGGCTCAGTTTTTATCGGATTGCCTTGAAATAAATTGCGTAATTCTCAGAAAAATCGGGGCTTTAAAATGGTGTCACATAGCTATAGTCACACCGTTATGTTACTTACCAAATGCGGTAGAATGTTTGAAATACACACTAATAATCCGTATTGAGAGATTTTTGAAATAAATAAACTGGAATAAATGACTAATAATGTTTATTTTACCTAACAGGTGGTCTGTGCACACTTATCACATGACATATCATAGAGAATATTCTTGGTCCGACTTGGTGCATCACCAATTTCAAGGCAATTGCACAAAGTTTGGCTGTGAGGTTGATTATGTAAGCATCTCTTACATCATTTTCAAGACATTTGGTCATGTTTGGCAATGTTTAGTGTGCCTTTCAAGCCTTATCCAGCCAGTTTGGCACCATCCGATCAAGTTTGGCTGGCTGTTTGCCAGATTTGGACACCATGACATCATTGCAAAACAAATGTAAATATTTGGACATTATCCTAGACTGGTCTGGGCAACATACTTCACCATATCTAGCTCATGGAAATCAGTTTCAAGGCTAAATTCGCACAAATTCGCGCTTTTGGGCCGTGTGAGCGAGTCACATGACCTGATCGTGCCTGGATACCCATGCCACATGAAAGCCCTGATTTTTACAAATTTTTTGATACCAAAATCATAGAAATCGGCCCAGTATTGGCTGAGATACAGAAACTGTGCAGGGTCACTATAGCAGTGGGAGAATTTCCATCGTTACCGTTAGGAAGTGGTTTGGTCAATTTTGTAGTGCGTTTTCCCCTGGAAAACAAGTTCTTTTACTACGTAAGAACTTGTAACATGATAATTTGCTACGTGGCTCAGTTTTTATCGGATTGCCTTGAAATAAATTGCGTAATTCTCAGAAAAATCGGGGCTTTAAAATGGTGTCACATAGCTATAGTCACACCGTTATGTTACTTACCAAATGCGGTAGAATGTTTGAAATACACACTAAATAATCCGTATTGAGAGATTTTTGAAATAAATAACTGGAATAAATGACTAATAATGTTTATTTTACCTAACAGGTGGTCTGTGCACACTTATCACATGACATATCATAGAGAATATTCTTGGTCCGACTTGGTGCATCACCAATTTCAAGGCAATTGCACAAAGTTTGGCTGTGAGGTTGATTATGTAAGCATCTCTTACATCATTTTCAAGACATTTGGTCATGTTTGGCAATGTTTAGTGTGCCTTTCAAGCCTTATCCAGCCAGTTTGGCACCATCCGATCAAGTTTGGCTGGCTGTTTGCCAGATTTGGACACCATGACATCATTGCAAAACAAATGTAAATATTTGGACATTATCCTAGACTGGTCTGGGCAACATACTTCACCATATCTAGCTCATGGAAATCAGTTTCAAGGCTAAATTCGCACAAATTCGCGCTTTTGGGCCGTGTGAGCGAGTCACATGACCTGATCGTGCCTGGATACCCATGCCACATGAAAGCCCTGATTTTTACAAATTTTTTGATACCAAAATCATAGAAATCGGCCCAGTATTGGCTGAGATACAGAAACTGTGCAGGGTCACTATAGCAGTGGGAGAATTTCCATCGTTACCGTTAGGAAGTGGTTTGGTCAATTTTGTAGTGCGTTTTCCCCTGGAAAACAAGTTCTTTTACTACGTAAGAACTTGTAACATGATAATTTGCTACGTGGCTCAGTTTTTATCGGATTGCCTTGAAATAAATTGCGTAATTCTCAGAAAAATCGGGGCTTTAAAATGGTGTCACATAGCTATAGTCACACCGTTATGTTACTTACCAAATGCGGTAGAATGTTTGAAATACACACTAAATAATCCGTATTGAGAGATTTTTGAAATAAATAAACTGGAATAAATGACTAATAATGTTTATTTTACCTAACAGGTGGTCTGTGCACACTTATCACATGACATATCATAGAGAATATTCTTGGTCCGACTTGGTGCATCACCAATTTCAAGGCAATTGCACAAAGTTTGGCTGTGAGGTTGATTATGTAAGCATCTCTTACATCATTTTCAAGACATTTGGTCATGTTTGGCAATGTTTAGTGGCCTTTCAAGCCTTATCCAGCCAGTTTGGCACCATCCGATCAAGTTTGGCTGGCTGTTTGCCAGATTTGGACACCATGACATCATTGCAAAACAAATGTAAATATTTGGACATTATCCTAGACTGGTCTGGGCAACATACTTCACCATATCTAGCTCATGGAAATCAGTTTCAAGGCTAAATTCGCACAAATTCGCGCTTTTGGGCCGTGTGAGCGAGTCACATGACCTGATCGTGCCTGGATACCCATGCCACATGAAAGCCCTGATTTTTACAAATTTTTTGATACCAAAATCATAGAAATCGGCCCAGTATTGGCTGAGATACAGAAACTGTGCAGGGTCACTATAGCAGTGGGAGAATTTCCATCGTTACCGTTAGGAAGTGGTTTGGTCAATTTTGTAGTGCGTTTTCCCCTGGAAAACAAGTTCTTTTACTACGTAAGAACTTGTAATGAGTCTTTGATAAATCAAAGGACTCATAATCCAACCTCACAACCTCAACCTCAACCTCAACCTCAACCGCAACCTCCTCCACAACCAAGTATTGTTGAGGTGGACGAGGAAGAAGAGGAAGAGGAAGCAGAGGCAGATGAGTTGAACATTTTGGAGGGTGACCAAGGAATTGAATTTGCAGGATTGGCTTCGGGTGCTGAACCACGCACATACAAACAGGCAATACACAGTGAGGATGCACATCATTGGGAAGAGGCTACTGTTGCAGAGTACAATACTCTAATGCAGAATGGGACCTGGGAAATAGTTGAACTCCCACCTGGTCAAAAGGCAATTGGTTCTGGTTGGGTCTTTAGAGTCAAGCATAATGCAGATGGAAGTATTGAGCGTTTCAAAGCCCGAATCGTCGCCAAAGGATACAGTCAACGTCCTGGCATTGATTTTAATGAGGTCTTTGCTCCTACTTTCCGTCCTGCCACTTTGCGCTTGATCATTGCTCTGGCTGCAATTGGTGACTTGGAACTTCGTTCTGTTGACATTTCTGCTGCATTCACCCAAGGTGACCTTGAGGAAGAAATCTACATGCTTCAACCTGAGGGATTCCACCAAGGTGGTCCTAATATGGTACTCAAACTCTTCAGGCCACTTTATGGGTTGAAACAAGCAGGTCGTCAATGGAACATTAAACTGCACAAGGCTCTCATTGAAATGGGTTACAAACGCATTGAATCTGACCGCTCTGTTTACATCTACTCAGATGGAGTTGTCAAGATCATTGTCTCCATTTACATTGATGACATTACCTTTGCTTCCAAGTCCAATGCTGCTATTGACAAGGCTGTGAAACAACTTGCTGCACACTTTAAACTTTGTGATTTGGGACCTACCCAGTTCCTCCTTGGTGTTGCGGTTGGCAGAGACCGTCAAACTAAGACTATCACTCTCCATCAACGTCAATACATCCTTGACATGTTGGAGAAGTATGGTATGTCTGACTGCCATCCTGTTCTTACACCAATGGCCCCTGGAACTATCCTTTCCAAAACAATGTGTCCACAAAGTGAAGAAGAGGTAGAACATATGCGTAATGTTCCCTACCTTAGTGCAGTTGGTTCCTTGCAGTACTTGGCTACAATGACCCGCCCAGACATTCTCTAAAGGTTGAGAATGTAAAGGCTGGAGGTTGATAGGAGGCATTGGTCCGGTCTTAGTAGACAAGCCAGGAAAGTGGCGTTCATCAAATTCAGCACGTTCAGAGATAATGTACTTTTTGGTGGTTGGGTTGTAGAATTCCCAGCCTTTATACCCAGAAGGGTAACCAATGAATACACATTTCTCCATATGTGACTGAAGTGACTTTCGCTTGTCCCTCTGTATGTACACATAGGCAGTGCACCCCCAAACCCGCAAATGGCTCACATCAGGTTTCTTCTTGAACCATGCCTCATAAGGAGTTTTATCTGGCAATGGAGCAGTAGGAATCCTGTTTTTGACATGCACATATGCTTGTTGACATTTCCCCCAGAATGAGGGAGGCATATGGCTTTCATTGAGCATAGCAGTGATATCATCTGCCATTGTGCGGTTGGCACGTTCTGCTACTCCATTCTGCTGAGGGCGATTGCGCGTAGTATGACGTCGCACAATGCCACATTGCTCAGTGAATTTAATGAAGGCAGCAGACATGTACTCTCCAGCTTTGTCATCCTGCATAGACTTGATCTTGCAACCCAATAAGTTCTCAGCCCATGCTTTGAACGTCTTGAATGCATCAAATGAGTCACTCTTCCGTCTGAGTTGCATAACAGCCCAAATGCTGGTGCAATCATCAATGAAAGTTATCCAGTAACGATAACCCTCTGGAGTTGCGACAGGAAGAGGACCATGTAGATCAGAGTGGATCAATTCTAATGGCTCGGTGGATTTGCTGGGAGATGTGGGAAAGGGGTTTGAACGCATTTTGCCTGCAAGGCATGGTTCACAGATGGGATCTGGCTTTTGCTTGGAGTTCAACACAAGTCCAGTAACCATATCCTTTGAAATCATCTTTTGGACATCAGCATAGCTATGATGTGCAAGTCTGCGATGCCAGAGATTGAGATCAAGAGGAAGGGTGGATTTAGCTGCTATGTTGGCATACTCCGAAATTGGTTCAGTCACACCATCCAAGAGCGCAACATTGTTGGCATCAATGGAGGCAGTGAACAAAAGTTGCTTGTCAAGGGTGAAATTCATCTTGGATGAATCAATGTGAATTTCAATCCCCTTGTGTTTAGTTAAATATAAACAAGCAAGTAAATTGTTTCGAAGTAGTGGTACATGCAAGACTTTGGTAAATTCCACTGATCTTAATCTTCTTTTCTTTACAACTGGGTTGAAAACCACAGTGCCCACCCCTGCAGAATAAATAATGGTTTCATCTGCCAATCTGATAGGAACGCGGAGGGGCTTATAATTGCGAAGCCAGTGACGATGAGGGGTCATATTAGAAGTGGCCCCTGTGTCTGCATTCCAATCATGATTAGCATCATTAACCAAAGGGGTGGTAGGATCAGAAGGATCAGAAGTGGAAAGAACACTTGCATTTCCAGCAAATTCAACAACAGCATCCTTGGCTTGGTTGCTCTTCTCACTAGTGTTGTCCTGGGCCTGATTGGCCTTGTCCTTGTTGCCTTTACGACGATTCTCTACCTTCTCCTTTGCTACTTTGGAAGCAGCCGCAAATGCGTGACATTTGTCAACGGTATGACCAGTCATGCCACAGAAAATGCAAAGGAGGATTTCCATAAGCTTGGAGGTAGAGGGAGACGACGCTTTGAGTGCAGAGCCAACTGCAGGCATATCAGAAGCACGACGACGACGTTGAGTGCCGTGATCCTCTTCTGCAGCGGCAATTATGAGTCCTTTGATTTATCAAAGACTCATTCTTTATAAACCCAGAACTTACTTCAAAATTTGATTGATTCATTCATTCATTGATCATTCAACACCGCAGAAAAAAATTTCCCGAAAAGGAAATTTTTGATAAAATGATAGATTTAGGTCCCTTGATTATAAATATGAAAAATCATGTGACCAGCTATCTCCAATCCTGAGATATTTGCCTTTTAAGCCCAAAAATCTCAAAAGAGTCGGCTTTTTTCGAGTATTTTGCATTTTTCTCAATAAGGAAGGCAGCTAGTCACATGATTTTGACAGTTGTGGGATTTTCAAATCATTTCCCACAACTTTGATTTTTTTCCTAAAATGGAAATATTTCCAAATTGGGTAGCTTTCTAAGCATCCATCAATTTACAATTATGTAGCTGAATTTTCATTGGATTTCTTCCTAAAAAATTGTAAAATTAACAGAAAAATCAGGACTATAATTTGGTAATTTTTGTAGACAAGTCATGTGACTTTCAAGATGCTAAATCCAGAATTTATAGTGTACTCATTGATTTTTTATGAGATTTTCCCCTTTAAAAACACTGAAAAACTGATAAAAAATTGAAAAGGACTCATACATGCCATGCACAGCAATGGCCCACTCACCCAAGTACTATTGGTAAATTGTTCAAGAAGATGCTCTCAAACCGTATCCAATTCGACGGCGTTGCTGCTGGCGTCTTTCATCCAAACCAAATCGGGGGAGTGCGGCAGCGCTCCACCGAGGATGCTGGACTGATTCTCGTGCACATTGTGCGCGCAGGATGGGCCAAGGGACTGAAGACTAGTGTGGTCGCTTTCGATCTCGCTCAGTTCTTCCCCTCTCTAAACCATGAGGTCCTCGTGGCTATTCTCAAGAAGCTGGGATTTCCGGACAATTTAGTTCGGTTCTTCGCCTCTTACCTCGTGGGTCGTTCCACTTCTTATTCGTGGAACTCCTTCACTTCGAGGAAGCACAGCGCGGATGTAAGCGTCGGTCAGGGCTCTGCCTTGTCCCCTGTCCTGTCTGCCCTCTACCTGGCCCCCATCATGCGCCTGTTCGAGAAGCATTTCTTCGCGATCAGCGTGTATCTCCTTTCCTATGTGGATGATGGAACTCTTATATTCCAGTCCAAATCTCTTGTACGTAACTGCATTGCACTTTCAAATGCGTATGGAGTTATCTACAACCCTCACTAAATTCGCACGTCCCGAGCACGACAAATCAGAAGCGTTTCACTTCGATAGGTCGCAATCGTTTGACGCTCCTTCCATCGACTTGGGCTTTGCGCCCTTCACCGGTGAGACCCCTCTGAAACCCAAGCCGTTTTGGCGCTACTTGGGCTTCTATTTCGATCGCAAGCTCACCTTCGAGGAGCATGTGAGATATTACTCAACCAAGGCGATCTCGTTTTTTTTTTTTTAAATCAACAATTTATATACCGGTGCGCGATAGCAGTCCGGTTGAAAGAATACAAACGATTGTAACTAAAGTGTCCGTTTGAAACCCTACTAGACATCCTACTAACCCGAAAGCTTTCGAGACCCGTTCGAGATCTCGCCCTTCTCCCTCAGTCCGCACGAACGACTCCGTCGAATAGAATAACCGCGTCGGAAAGCAGGGATCGTAACGTGATTCCGAGCCGGCAGTGACCGCGCCGACTCGCCTTGACGATATTGACCACCAGTACTAAGCCAGTGATTCGGTATGTGATGCCGCAAAAAATATGCTTAGCACCAAAAGGGAAATCGAATCCAACCGTCGCCCCCCGGGCGCCTCTCCCTGCTAATCTCGTAGCCCCTAAGTTGTCCAACGGAGGCCTGAATCCCCCGAGAACGCTGAAGCTCGGCACACGAGTACAGGTCCACACCAGACAGAACCGGCCACCTCAGTGAGCTGGACGCGGTGGGATGGAACTACCACCCCCTTTGGGATTGCTCCCTCCGTAGCCGCCTTTTCACAGTGTACCCCAGACGAGAACCGGGTTTGCCCAGAGGACAGCGGCCGGAAAGGAATGCTGGGCCCCCAATCCGAAGAGCGGGGAGCCCAGACCGATCAACCAACACCAGCAGGATCAGGTTGAAATGCAAAGGCGAGAGGGTTCGCCTTTAGCCAAGCGTAGAGCTGCCAGATGCGCCGGGGCGCATTGACGAAGCCCGGGACATCAACAGCATGCCTAGGGCAGCCATTGAAGATGTTAAATCATCAATTTATATACCGGTGCGCGATAGCAGTCCGGTCGCAAAAATACAAACGATTGTAGCTACGAGTGTCCGTTTGAAGTCCTACTAAGCCGAAACCTTTTGCGACCCCGCCCTTCTCCTTTTCGCCCGCACGAACGCACTCTCACAGAAAAACCGCAGCGGAACGCGGGGATCGTAACGTGATTCCGCGTCGAATGGGTCCGGTTCGACGCGCCTTGACGGGATTGACCACCAGTACAAGCCAGCGGTTCGGTAGTGACGACGCGAGCTAACCGCGTTCGCCAGAAAGGAGACGCGGATGCGTCCCGAGGCGCCTCTCCCTGCTAATCTCGTAGCCCCCAAGTTGTCCGACAGAGGCCTGAATCCCCTGCGAATGCCGAAGCTCGGCACACGAGTACAGGTCCACACCTGACGGGACTGGCCAGCCCAGAGGGTTGGACGCAGTGGGGATGGGACTACCGCCCCCCGTTGGGGTTGCCCCCGCGATTACCGCCATTTCACAGTGTACCCCAGACGAGAACTGGATTTGCCCCAGGCCGCACCAGCAAGACACTAATGATGGCCCCCCCGATTCCGTAGAGTGGGGAGCCCCAACCAACACCCGCAGGCTCAGGCTGAAATGCAAAGGCGAGAGGGTTCGCCTTAAGCCAGTTGTATAGTTGCCAGATGCGCCGAGGCGCATCCAGGACACCTACGATTTTGTTCGGGTGCCGGGGGCAGCCGTTGAAGATGTGCTCGCGGGTTTCTTGAGGGAATCCACACGGGCAGGCGGCTGTATCAGCCAGGTTGAATCGATGAAGGTATTCACCGATGGGTGCGTGTCCAGTTATGCACCGGGCCGCACGTGCGAAGAGCTGGGGGCTCTGTCCTTGCGCAATTTCAAGCCAGGACCCGCTATGCGCGGCATGTTTTGGCTTGAGGGGCGTACCGTCGTAGCCCAGGAGGTCGTAGAAACGAGCACCCCTATCATTGGCACGGAACTGGTGAGTCCAAGTGTCCGTCCTGAGTTTATCCGCTGCAGAGCGCAGACGGTCAATGGAATTCTTGGGTTTGATACCAAGAGGAATGCGCAACGAGCACGCATAATCATGAGCCTCCTTATGTATCTTCCACTCCAACTTGGAAGGAACATACACAAAGAGAAGTTGGCGGTCTGGATCGTTATCGAACCATTGCCGCAAGGCCTGGCAGACCGCGAGCGAATGCCCTTGGCCTGAATGAATAGAAGGGTCCACTGACCGACGGGCCAAAGCCATCGAGTCAGTGAAGACGACGATTACCCCAATGTCATCCCGAATTGCTTCGCAGATGCCATAGCGGATGGCGGCGAGTTCTGCGTCGTTAGCAGTGACATCGCCTGCAGCGTGTCGAGACCGTTTTGTCTCTTCTCCACTGCGGAAGAGGATCACAGCGGCCGTGGCCTGAAGGTCACCCCCAAGAGGACGGCTGCCATCAGCCGCCACCACGATTGTGCCCAGTACTGACTGGTCTGCCAGTACTTGGTCTAAATGTTCCTTCCGACGCGCCAGAGAGGCCACAGGGTCCTCCTTGTCTCGCTGAAAGTTGTCGAATATGATCTGACTTGCGTACAGATCCATGAGTCGATCACCCGGACGCGAGTCCGGGTTAAAGGGGTGAAGTTCTTCTCGGAGTTCATCCGGAAGCGCAAGATCGGCCTCTTGGAGAGCACTATGGACCATAGCACGTCTCGTCGGAGGGAGTTTTTCGACTGACAACACATGGGGAGTCATTTCGCCGAGATTAGATCCGGACATGAATGCACGGATCGGATGTGTGGGCGTTAGGGTGCCCACCCGCAGCCGGCCTCTTGTACCGAGGCGCCGGAGCAGGATATGTATCGGAACCTGCCTTTGCATTTGGCTCCCTTAAAATACCACATAGGCGAGCCCGGCATGGTCTGACTTCATGTCCTTCACCGGACCCGCGCGCATCGTGAAGCAGTCCCCGGCGGCTGTCTTTGCAACTGCATATTTCGACATTTGGGACACGAGCACCGGGCGCAATGCCAAGCTCCTCAACGGTCGATCCTTCATGCTCCGAGGCCTCCCTATCCGTATTCAGACGGCGGCGGCCCGAGTTGGTGCCCCTCTTTGCACTCGTTGCTGGAGGTGGAGCCATGTCACCCAGGCGTGTCGTGCGCCTCGGGTTGTATGCCCTCACTGCTCCGGACCTCATCGTCTGGAACAGCATAGGGACACAGCGCCGTGCTGCGCCCCCAATCCTAAAGCTAACCCTCCCAAAGTCGGTACCCCCGCGGGAGAGGCATGCCCCCACCCCCCTCGCTGCCCCAACTGTGGTCTTGAGCACCGAGCGGACTCCAAGAAATGTAAGTACTGGAGCCACCGCTTTGAGCCTGCTTGGGCCGTCGAGGAATATCAAAAGGTACGAGCTGTCAGGTCCCACTCTACGGAATTGGGGGGGCCCATCATTAGTGTCTTGCTGGTGCGGCCTGGGGCAAATCCAGTTCTCGTCTGGGGTACACTGTGAAATGGCGGTAATCGCGGGGGCAACTCCAACGGGGGGCGGTAGTTCCATCCCCACTGCGTCCAACCCTCTGGGTTGGCCAGTCCCGTCAGGTGTGGACCTGTACTCGTGTGCCGAGCTTCGGCGTTCGCAGGGGATTCAGGCCTCTGTCGGACAACTTGGGGGCTACAAGATTAGCAGGGAGAGGCGCCTCGGGACGCATCCGCGTCTCCTTTCTGGCGAACGCGGTTAGCTCGCGTCGTCACTAAACCACTGGCTTAGTACTGGTGGTCAATTCCGTCAAGGCGAGTCGGCGAGGTCACCACCGGCTCGGAATCACGTTACGATCCCCGCGATCCGCTGCGGGTTTTCTGTGAGAGTGCTTTCGTGCGGGCGAAAAGGAGAAGGGCGGGGCGCGAAAGGTTTCGGCTTAGTAGGGCTTCAAACGGACACTCGTAGTTACAATCGTTTGTATTTTTGCGACCGGACTGCTATCGCGCACCGGTATATAAATTGTTGATTTAAAAAAAAAAAAAAAAAAAAAAAAAGATTCGTGCAGCGAAGCCCTGGCCAGGTATCGGGAGGAGAGATCCCCCGAGAACTGGAAAGCCTTTCGCAAAGCCTGTAAACAGGCAAAGCGAACCTTCTTCGATCATTGTATTGGAGAAATTGCGAGCGAAAACAAGCGCGCTTGGGATCTCATGGCTTGGATCCAACCGCGCAAGCTCCCACCCTGTGAAGCAATCCAATATAAGGGGAATCCGTGTCACGACATGGACGACCTTTGGGATGCGCTTCATGGCACTTACAATGCAGCGTCGGACAGGCCGTTCGACCTCTCTCCTCTCGACGAACTGCCGGACTACTAGGTTTGGCAGCCGTTCTCCCGACTGGAACTTCGAGATGCTCAAGTCCTGTTCGAACACCTCAAGCCCTGGACCGACCATGTCGGGTGGAGGCACTTGAAGATTATCTGTAAGGAAGACGACATCGTCGACTTCTTCCTCTCGATTGCCAATGGCTGCCTCTTGGTGGGCCACTGGCCTTCTCATTTTAAGGAATCCCGGTCGGTTATCATACTGAAACCGGGAAAGCCTTCCTATTCTGCCCCTAAAGCGTTTAGGCCCATAGTATTATTGAATACTATTGGAAAACTTATCGAGAAAATGCTCTCGAACCGCATACAGTTTGACGGCGTCGCCGTCGATGTATTCCATCCAAATCAGATTGGTGGGGTGCGACAGCGCTCCACCGAGGACGCTGGACTCATCCTGGTGCACATGGTGCGCGCAGGGTGGGCCAAGGGACTCAAGACTAGTGTCGTCGCTTTTGACCTCGCTCAGTTCTTTCCCTCCCTTAACCACGAGGTCCTCGTGGCCATTTTGCGGAAGTTAGGGTTTCCGGACAATGTAGTCCGGTTCTTCTCTTCCTACCTTGTCGGACGCTCCACAAAATATTCGTGGAACTCCTTTACCTCGGGTTCACGGAGCGCGGATGTTGGGGTAGGCCAGGGCTCTGCTTTGTCCCCTGTCCTCTCTGCTCTCTACTTGGCCCCCATTATGCGCCTATTCGAAAAACATTTCTTCGCAATAGGCGTGTTTTTCTTTCTCATATGTGGACGATGGAACGTTAATATTCCAGTCCAAATCCCTCATCCGTAATTGCAATGCACTTACCAATGCATACGGAGTCATATTTGATTTATTCAAGAAATTCGCACTCGTTCTCGAGCACGACAAGACGGAGCTTTTTCACTTCGATCGATCGCGCTCGGACGAGAACCCCTCCATCGACTTGGGCTACGCGCCCTACACCGGTGACACCCCCCTGAAACCCAAGCCGTTCTGGCGGTACTTGGGGTTCTACTTTGATTGCAAGCTCACTTTCCATGAGCATGTGAGATATTATTCCACCAAAGCAATCTCCTCGCTTAAGGCGATGAAAATGCTTGGGTCCTCCACCAGGGGCTTGCAACCATTAGACAAGCGCCTCTTGTATCGCTCATGTGTGATTCCTATAGTCACCTATGGGTATTCCATGTGGTATTTTAAAGGCGCTCGTAACAAAGGAGTCCTTAAAATCCTCAACTCTATGCAGCATAAGGCTGCTTTATGGATCACTGGTGCATTCCGCACCACTCCAAACGCGGCGGCCGAGGCTCTTGCTGGTCTCGTCCCGTTCCCAATTCTCCTGCACCGTCTCTCCACTCGAGGGAGGATGCGGGTGGGCACCCTTACGTCCACTCACCCAGTCTGGGCCTTCATGTCGGGCTCAAACCTTGGACAGATGACTCCTCATGAGCTGTCTGTCGAAAAACTGTCCCCTGCAAGGCGTAGTATGGTTCATACTGCCCTACAGGAGGCTGATCTCGCTCTCCCCGATGAGTTTCGCGAGGAAGTGCACCCTATGGACCCGGCCTCCCGTCCAGGAGACCGCCTTATGGACCGGTTTGCAAGCCAGGTCCTGTTCGACGATTTTAAGCGTGACAAGGAAGACGATGAGGCTTCCTTGGAGGCTCGTCGTCAGTATCTTGGCAAAGTCCTGGGCGATCGCTCAGAACTTGGCACCATCGTGGTGGCGGTTGACGGCAGCCGTCCCCTTGGAGGAGCACTTCAGGCCACCTCGGCCGTGATCCTCTTCCGCAGCGGCAATGAGATTGAAAGGTCTCGTCGTGCCGCAGGCGATGTTACTGCAAATGACGCAGAACTCGCTGCAATCCGATACGGTATCTGCGCCGCCATCCAGTCAGATATTGGAATCATTTGTATATTCACCGACTCGATGTCTTCAGCTCGTCGGTCAGTGGACCCTTCCATTCATTCAGGCCAAGCGCACTCGCTCGCGGTCTGCAAGTCTTTGATGCCGTGGTTCGAGGAGGATCCTGAGCGGCAATTATTATTCGTGTATGTCCCTTCTCGTCTGAAGTGGGGCATACACAAGCAAGCGCATGACTACGCAAGGGAGTTGCGCATTCCTCTTGGGATCAGACCCAAGAATTCTATTGATCGTATGAGATCTCTCGCCGACAAATTACGGACGGACACCTGGACGCACCAGTTCCGTGCCAATGATAGGGGTGCTCGTTTCTACGACCTCCTGGGCTACGACGGTACGCCCCTCAAGCCAAAACATGCCGCGCATAGCGGGTCTTGGCTTGAAATTGCGCAAGGACAGAGCCCCCAGCTCTTCGCGCGTGCTGCCCGGTGTATAACTGGACACGCACCCATCGGTGAATATCTTCATTGGTTTAATCTGGCTGACACGGCCGCCTGCCCGTGCGGATTCCCTCAAGAAACCCGCGAGCACATCTTCAACGGCTGCCCTCGGCACCCAAAGAAAATCGTAGGTGTCTTGGATGCGCCTCGGCGCATCTGGCAACTATACAACTGGCTAAAGGCGAACCCTCTCGCCTTTGCATTTCGACCTGAACCTGCGGGCATTGGTTGAAACGTGATGGGCTCCCCACTCTTCGGAATCGGGGGGGCCCATCATTAGTGTCTTGCTGGTGCGGCCTGGGGCAAATCCAGTTCTCGTCTGGGGTACACTGTGAAATGGCGGTTACCGCGGGGGCAACCCCAACGGGGGACGGTAGTTCCATCCCCACTGTGTCCAACCCTCTGGGTTGGCCAGTCCTGCGAGGTGTGGACCTGTACTCGTGTGCCGAGCTTCGGCGTTCGCGGAGGATTCAGGCCTCTGTCGGACAACTTGGGGGCTACGAGATTAGCAGGGAGAGGCGCCTCGGGACGCATCCGCGTCTCCGTTATGGCGAATGCGGTCAGCTCGCGTCGTCACTACCGAACCACTGGCTTAGTACTGGTGGTCAATCTCGTCAAGGCGCGTCGAATCGGACTCGTTCGACGCGGAATCACGTTACGATCCCCGCGTTCCGCTGCGGTTTCTCCGTGAGAGTGCGTTTGTGCGGGCGAAAAGTGTTAGAAGTAGTTGATAAAACACTTCTGAATCACTTCTGAACATTGTAGATAGTGTTTTACTTGACTTCAACATTCGTTTTCGCATGAATCACCGTAAAATAGCGTATTTTGACTAGTAATTCGCTTATATCTTGAGATAGAAGCGATATTACGTAAAAAGCTTTACTGTTCTGAAATCTCCTCATTCAGACTTGGCCAGAGGCCATTGCTGCGCATGGCAAAAACAAGTTCTTACTTCTGCAGGGAGTCCGACCTTTTAAATAATAAATACTGAGAATAAATCATAGTCCACTCAATTCTGGACCAATCTGGATGATCAAGGGCTTGAAAAATCGAGAAAAATCAGGGCTTTCTAATGATACCAAATGTGCCTGGTCACGTGACCAGGAAAGCCCTGATTTTTACGAATTTTTTGATACCAAAATCATAAAAATCGGCCTAGAAATGGGTGAGATACAGAAACCGTGCAGGGTCACTATAGCAGTGGGAGAATTTCCATCGTTTCCGTTAGGAACTTTGATGCCTGCTTCGCAGGCCAGTAAACAAGTTCTTTTACTACGTAAGAACTTGTAACATGATAATTTGCTACGCGGCTCAGTTTTTATCGGATTGCCTTGAAATAAATTGCGTAATTCTCAGAAAAATCGGGGCTTTAAAATGGTGTCACATAGGTATAGTCACACCGTTATGTGACTTACCAAATGCGGTAGAATGTTTGAAATACACACTAAATAATCTGTATTGTGAGATTTTTGAAATAAATAAACTGGAATTAATGACTAATAATGTTTCTTTTACCTAACAGGTGGTCTGTGCACACTTATCACATGACATATCATAGAGAATATTCTTGGTTCAAGTTGGTGCATCACAATTTCAAGGCAATTGCACAAAGTTTGGCTGGGAGGTTGATTATGTAAGCATCTCTTACATCATTTTAAAGTCATTTGGTCATGTTTGGCAATGTTTGGTATGCCTTTTATGGCTTATCCAAGCTGTTTTCCACCATCCGAACAAGTTTGGCTGGCTGTTTGCCAGATTTGGACACTATGACATCATTGAAAACAAATGCAAATATTTGTACATTATCCTAGATTGGTCTGGGAAACATATTCACCATATCTAGCTCACAGAAATCAGTTTCAAGTCTAAATTTGCACAAATTCGCACTTTGGGCCTGTGTGAGCGAGTCACATGACCTGATCGTGCCTGGATACCCATGCCACATGAAAGCCCTGATTTTTACGAATTTTTTGATACCAAAATCATAAAAATCGGCCTAGAAATGGGTGAGATACAGAAACCGTGCAGGGTCACTATAGCAGTGGGAGAATTTCCATCGTTTCCGTTAGGAACTTTGATGCCTGCTTCGCAGGCCAGTAAACAAGTTCTTTTACTACGTAAGAACTTGTAACATGATAATTTGCTACGCGGCTCAGTTTTTATCGGATTGCCTTGAAATAAATTGCGTAATTCTCAGAAAAATCGGGGCTTTAAAATGGTGTCACATAGGTATAGTCACACCGTTATGTGACTTACCAAATGCGGTAGAATGTTTGAAATACACACTAAATAATCTGTATTGTGAGATTTTTGAAATAAATAAACTGGAATTAATGACTAATAATGTTTCTTTTACCTAACAGGTGGTCTGTGCACACTTATCACATGACATATCATAGAGAATATTCTTGGTTCAAGTTGGTGCATCACCAATTTCAAGGCAATTGCACAAAGTTTGGCTGGGAGGTTGATTATGTAAGCATCTCTTACATCATTTTAAAGTCATTTGGTCATGTTTGGCAATGTTTGGTATGCCTTTTATGGCTTATCCAAGCTGTTTTCCACCATCCGAACAAGTTTGGCTGGCTGTTTGCCAGATTTGGACACTATGACATCATTGAAAAACAAATGCAAATATTGTACATTATCCTAGATTGGTCTGGGAAACATATTTCACCATATCTAGCTCACAGAAATCAGTTTCAAGTCTAAATTTGCACAAATTCGCACTTTGGGCCTGTGTGAGCGAGTCACATGACCTGATCGTGCCTGGATACCCATGCCACATGAAAGCCCTGATTTTTACGAATTTTTTGATACCAAAATCATAAAAATCGGCCTAGAAATGGGTGAGATACAGAAACCGTGCAGGGTCACTATAGCAGTGGGAGAATTTCCATCGTTTCCGTTAGGAACTTTGATGCCTGCTTCGCAGGCCAGTAAACAAGTTCTTTTACTACGTAAGAACTTGTAACATGATAATTTGCTACGCGGCTCAGTTTTTATCGGATTGCCTTGAAATAAATTGCGTAATTCTCAGAAAAATCGGGGCTTTAAAATGGTGTCACATAGGTATAGTCACACCGTTATGTGACTTACCAAATGCGGTAGAATGTTTGAAATACACACTAAATAATCTGTATTGTGAGATTTTGAAATAAATAAACTGGAATTGACTAATAATGTTTCTTTTACCTAACAGGTGGTCTGTGCACACTTATCACATGACATATCATAGAGAATATTCTTGGTTCAAGTTGGTGCATCACCAATTTCAAGGCAATTGCACAAAGTTTGGCTGGGAGGTTGATTATGTAAGCATCTCTTACATCATTTTAAAGTCATTTGGTCATGTTTGGCAATGTTTGGTATGCCTTTTATGGCTTATCCAAGCTGTTTTCCACCATCCGAACAAGTTTGGCTGGCTGTTTGCCAGATTTGGACACTATGACATCATTGAAAAACAAATGCAAATATTTGTACATTATCCTAGATTGGTCTGGGAAACATATTTCACCATATCTAGCTCACAGAAATCAGTTTCAAGTCTAAATTTGCACAAATTCGCACTTTGGGCCTGTGTGAGCGAGTCACATGACCTGATCGTGCCTGGATACCCATGCCACATGAAAGCCCTGATTTTACGAATTTTTTGATACCAAAATCATAAAAATCGGCCTAGAAATGGGTGAGATACAGAAACCGTGCAGGGTCACTATAGCAGTGGGAGAATTTCCATCGTTTCCGTTAGGAACTTTGATGCCTGCTTCGCAGGCCAGTAAACAAGTTCTTTTACTACGTAAGAACTTGTAACATGATAATTTGCTACGCGGCTCAGTTTTTATCGGATTGCCTTGAAATAAATTGCGTAATTCTCAGAAAAATCGGGGCTTTAAAATGGTGTCACATAGGTATAGTCACACCGTTATGTGACTTACCAAATGCGGTAGAATGTTTGAAATACACACTAAATAATCTGTATTGTGAGATTTTTGAAATAAATAAACTGGAATTAATGACTAATAATGTTTCTTTTACCTAACAGGTGGTCTGTGCACACTTATCACATGACATATCATAGAGAATATTCTTGGTTCAAGTTGGTGCATCACCAATTTCAAGGCAATTGCACAAAGTTTGGCTGGGAGGTTGATTATGTAAGCATCTCTTACATCATTTTAAAGTCATTTGGTCATGTTTGGCAATGTTTGGTATGCCTTTTATGGCTTATCCAAGCTGTTTTCCACCATCCGAACAAGTTTGGCTGGCTGTTTGCCAGATTTGGACACTATGACATCATTGAAAAACAAATGCAAATATTTGTACATTATCCTAGATTGGTCTGGGAAACATATTTCACCATATCTAGCTCACAGAAATCAGTTTCAAGTCTAAATTTGCACAAATTCGCACTTTGGGCCTGTGTGAGCGAGTCACATGACCTGATCGTGCCTGGATACCCATGCCACATGAAAGCCCTGATTTTTACGAATTTTTTGATACCAAAATCATAAAAATCGGCCTAGAAATGGGTGAGATACAGAAACCGTGCAGGGTCACTATAGCAGTGGGAGAATTTCCATCGTTTCCGTTAGGAACTTTGATGCCTGCTTCGCAGGCCAGTAAACAAGTTCTTTTACTACGTAAGAACTTGTAACCTTTCCGGTGATATGCATTTCGTCGCGTAGTTCTTACTTTTGTGTAAAAAATATTTCGAACACGATTTAGTGGACACCTATTGTCACGCCTCGCCCGATTTTAGCACAAGTAGATCAACCGTCATGTAATTCCTTACTTGTCTCGGAGACGAGTACATACGATTGAAACTTGGGCTTATACAAGCGTTTTACTACTTTTTGACTGCAATCATCAGTTTGTGCAAACTAAGATAATTGTGTCTTGTCTAGTGTTTAAACACTAGTAACTCACTAGATTGTCAAAGTCTAACAGGTTATGGGCCCCGGCCTTAGTCTGGCACACATCTGATTGATTTGAACTGCTTGTGCCCTTTGGGAAACTTGAAACATTGAAACTTGGAATTGAAAGCTATTCAGCTTGAATTGAAATTAAAGATGTCTTCTGACACTACTATGGCTAAAATCAAGCCTTTATCATCTGCCAATTACCCGGAGTGGTCTGGAGAGATGAAGGCATGGTTAATGCGAAATGGGTTGTGGAGACTTGTAGCTGGCAAGGATCCTAAACCATCAGTGGGTTCGGAGGATGCGAAATGGGAGATTAAAGCTGAGAAGGCTGCGGGTGAAATCTACCTAATGGTGGAAAATGATCAAAGGGTGCACTTCAGGGGGCATGAAGAAGACCCTGTACAAATGTGGAAGGATTTGGAGTCTGCCCACTTGTCCAAGAAGCCAGGAGCGCGATTCAATGCTTATGATGACCTGTTTTCAATCAGGAAGCAGGATGATGAAACCTTGGTTAATTTGGGGATTCGCATTGAAAAGGCTATGCAGAACATCCAGAATCTTCGACCAAAGGACTTCAAGATTGAGACTCTTGATGATGAGTTACAATGCATGGCATTGATTCGGGCTTTGCCTGAAGACTATCGTCATTTGTCGTCGACTTTGCTGTTAATGGACAAGATGGATAAATCGGTTATAATGCAAGCCTTCCGAAGTGAAGAACTGAATCGTCAGCGTCAAGCAGAGAATGTGAATATGGCTAGGTCGGGTGGAAAGAAGCCTTGGAATGGCAAAAGAGGCAAACGAGATGTGAAGGACATTAATTGCTTCAACTGTAAAAAGTTGGGGCATTATGCGTCGGATTGCCCTGATCTGAAGGGCAATCAGCCAGAGGGTGCCAAAAAGACCGAGGAAGAGAAGGCAGCAGCGGTAACAGAATTTGCTGGCAAGGCAAGTGCTGTTGCTGATCATGAAGTCAATTCTACTTCTTCTAATGTTTTTCATTGGAATGCGGATACAGGGACCACTTCTAATATGACACCGCATAGAAATTGGATTCGGAACTATAAGCCTTATAGAGTTCCTATTAGACTTGCGGACCATAGAATTGTATATTCTGAAGGTGTTGGGACTGTTGTATTTCGGCCTATTTATAAAGGAAAACGTTTTAGAGATGTTGAATTCACTAGAGTTTTACATGTACCTGCGCTTCGTAGTAATCTTCTCGCTGTTCTATATTTGACCAAGCATAAAGGCATAGATGTACATATTTCAGGAAACACAATGAACTTTCTAAATAACAAAGAGTGGATCTTTAGTGCAACGATGGACGACAATGATGTCGCTTATTTAGATGGTTCTACTGTTGATAGAATGGAGAATGTACATTTGGCTTCTACGCTGCCTCTTGACTTGTCTTTGTGGCATAGACGGCTTGGACACCAAAACTATGCTGATATCAAGTTGATGGTATCACAAAAGCTAGTTGAGGGTTTGACCATTGACTCGGATGAAAAGCCTGATCCTATATGTGAGCCATGCCTGGCTGGTAAAATGCATTCCAATCCGTTTCCTTCTTCTGAGCATCGTGCGACTGAAGTCTTGGAATTGGTTCATTCAGATGTTCATGAAATCGGAGTTATATCGCATGGTGGTTATAGGTATTGGGTGTCCTTTATTGATGATTCTGGACGCTTCAAGGTGCTTATACCTATAACATACAAGAGTGAAACTTTTGCCGTGTTTAAACAGTTCAAGGCGTATGCGGAGAACTTAACAGGCAAGAAGATAAAGCGATTCCGTGATGACAAGGCTGGTGAATACATGTCCAAAGAAATGGCTGATTATATGGATGCATGTGGTATAATTAGGTCGTAGGCGCGCCACTCCATCCAGAATGGTTGCCCATGGTACGGCTTCCAGCCACTTCCCAGCTTAGTCAGCAAACCATCCGGGATGCTGATGTAGGCAACTCCAGTACTCGTCCGCGCGTGATGGCCTATGTGTCTCACAGACTGGCGAAGTACAGACCATCTATGCGACGCGATATCATCGATCATCGCGACATACTAGTACTCAGCCTCTTCGCTACGGAGGGAGCCGTCCACCTCATGAACGTTTATTCAGACGATCAGCACACCGCTATCAATTATATTGAGAAGCACATCGAGAGCCTTCCCCCCTTTATTTACATGGGAGGGGATTTCAATTCACACTCGAGGGAGTGGGACCCAGATGCTCAAGGGCACCCGGGCCACGCCTCGTCTCTCCTTGACTCGGCGGCAGAGCTGGGCTTAGGGCTTGCATTATTTGTGAACCCGGATCCGACTCATGTTCCGCGCATCGAGGGCTATAGACCCACAGTCATAGACCTAGTCTTTGTCCCTCTGGACCGGACGATCTCTTCAGACGTCACACGCAGAGAGTATCTCATCGGGGATGCAGATCACTATCCGATCTCATCCCTTGTCTTGGTTCCATCGGCGATTCCCATTGAGAGTCGCCGGTCGATCAAATCGGACATCGAAGACCAACAGGCCTTCGCCTTCCACATCATGAGTTTGATCCGGCAGTTAACCTTTCGCAAAGCCTGCAAACAGGCAAAGCGAACCTTCTTCGATCATCGTATTGGAGAAATTGCGAGCGAAAACAAGCGCGCTTGGGATCTCATGGCTTGGATCCAACCGCGCAAGCTCCCACCCTGTGAAGCAATCCAGTATAAGGGGAATCCGTGTCACGACATGGACGACCTTTGGGATGCGCTTCATGGCACTTATAATGCAGCGTCGGACAGGCCGTTCGACCTCTCTCCTCTCGACGAACTGCCGGACCTTCCCACTAGGTCTTGGCAGCCGTTCTCCCGGCTAGAACTTCGAGACGCCCTCAAGTCCTGTTCGAATACCTCAAGTCCTGGACCCGACCATGTCGGGTGGAGGCACTTGAAGATTATCTGTAAGGAAGACGACATCGTCGACTTCTTCCTCTCGATTGCCAATGGATGCCTCTCGGTGGGCCACTGGCCTTCTCACTTTAAGGAATCCCGGTCGGTTATTATACCAAAACCGGGAAAGCCTTCCTATTCTGCCCCTAAAGCGTTTAGGCCCATAGTATTATTAAATACTATTGGAAAACTTATCGAGAAAATGCTCTCGAACCGCATACAGTTCGACGGCGTCGCCGTTGATGTATTTCATCCAAATCAAATTGGTGGGGTGCGACAGCGCTCCACCGAGGACGCTGGTCTCATCCTGGTGCACATGGTGCGCGCAGGGTGGGCCAAGGGACTCAAGACTAGTGTCGTCGCTTTCGACCTCGCTCAGTTCTTCCCCTCTCTTAACCATGAGGTCCTCGTGGCAATACTTCGGAAGCTAGGATTCCCGGACAACGTAGTCCGCTTCTTTTCTTCCTACCTTGTAGGGAGATCCACAAAGTATTCGTGGAACTCCTTCACTTCGGGGTCGCGTAGCGCGGACGTTGGCGTCGGTCAGGGCTCTGCCTTGTCCCCTGTCCTCTCCGCTCTATACCTGGCCCCCATCATGCGCCTATTCGAGAAGCATTTCTTCGCAATAGGTGTGTTTCTTCTCTCATATGTGGATGATGGAACTTTAATATTCCAATCCAAATCACTCATCCGTAATTGCAATGCGCTTGCCAATGCATACGGAGTCATATTTGACTTGTTTAAGAAGTTCGCACTCGTCCTCGAGCACGACAAGACGGAGTTGTTCCACTTCGATCGATCGCGCTCGGACGAAAACCCCTCCATCGACTTGGGCTACGCGCCCTACACCGGTGACACCCCCCTGAAACCCAAGCCGTTTTGGCGCTATCTGGGCTTCTATTTTGATCGCAAGCTCACTTTCCATGAGCATGTGAGATACTATTCTACCAAGGCAATTTCCTCGCTTAAGGCGATGAAAATGCTTGGGTCCTCTACCAGGGGCTTGCAACCACTTGACAAGCGCCTCCTCTACCGCTCATGTGTCATTCCTATAGTCACATATGGGTACTCTATGTGGTATTTTAAGGGTGCTCGTAACAAGGGCGTCCTTAAAATCCTCAATTCTATGCAGCGTAAAGCTGCTCTATGGATTACTGGTGCGTTCCGCACCACTCCAAACGCGGCGGCCGAGGCCCTTGCTGGACTCGTCCCGTTCCCAATTCTCTTGCACCGTCTCTCCACACGAGGGAGGATGCGAGTGGGCACCCTTACGCCCCCCACCCAGTCCGGGCTTTCATGTCTGGGTCAAACCTTGGACGGATGACTCCCCACGAGTTGTCAGTCGAAAAGCTGTCCCCTGCAAGGCGTAGTATGGTTCATACTGCCCTGCAGGAGGCCGATCTTGCTCTCCCCGATGAATTCCGCGAGGAAATGCACCCTATGGACCCGGCCTCCCGTCCAGGAGACCGCCTTATGGACCGGTTTGCAAGCCAGGTCCTGTTCGACGATTTCAAGCGCGACAAGGAAGACGATGAGGCTTCCTTGGAGGCTCGTCGTCAATATCTTGACAAGGTGCTGGGCGACCGCTCAGAACTTGGCACCATCGTGGTGGCGGCTGACGGCAGCCGTCCCCTTGGAGGAGCACTTCAGGCCACTTCGGCCGTGATCCTCTTCCGCAGCGGCAATGAAATCGAAAGGTCTCGTCGTGCCGCAGGCGATGTTACTGCAAATGACGCAGAACTCGCTGCAATCCGATACGGTATCTGCGCCGCCATCCGGCCAGATATTGGAATCATCTGTATATTCACTGATTCGATGTCTTCAGCTCGTCGATCAGTGGATCCTTCTATTCATTCAGGCCAAGCGCATTCGCTCGCGGTCTGTAAATCTTTGATGCCGTGGTTCGAGGATGACCCCGAGCGGCAACTATTATTCGTGTATGTCCCTTCTCGTTTGAAGTGGGGCATACACAAGCAAGCGCATGACTACGCAAGGGAACTGCGCATTCCTCTTGGGATCAGACCCAAGAATTCCATTGATCGGATGAGATCTCTCGCCGACAAATTACGGACGGATACCTGGACTCACCAGTTCCGGGCCAATGATAGGGGTGCTCGTTTTTACGACCTCCTGGGCTACGACGGTACGCCCCTCAAGCCAAAACATGCCGTGCATAGCGGATCTTGGCTTGAAATTGCGCAAGGACAGAGCCCCCAGCTCTTCGCGCGTGCTGCCCGGTGCATAACTGGACAGCACCCATCGGTGAATACCTTCATCGGTTCAATCTGGCTGATTCAGCCGCCTGCCCGTGTGGATTCCCTCAGAAACCCGCGAGCACATCTTCAACGGCTGCCCCCGGCACCCGAACAAAATCGTAGGGGTCTTGGATGCGCCTCGGCGTATCTGGCAACTATACAATGGCTAAAGGCGAACCCACTCGCCTTTGCATTTCGACCTGATCCTGCGGTGTTGGTTGAAACGTGTCGGGCTCCCCACTCTTCGGAATCGGGGGGGCCCGGCATTAGTGTCTTGCTGGTGCGGCCTGGGGCAAATCCAGTTCTCGTCTGGGGTACACTGTGAAATGGCGGTAATCGCGGGGGCAACCCCAACGGGGTGCGGTAGTTCCATCCCCACTGCGTCCAACCCTCTGGGCTGGCCAGTCCCGTCAGGTGTGGACCTGTACTCGTGTGCCGAGCTTCGGCGTTCGCAGGGGATTCAGGCCTCTGTCGGACAACTTGGGGGCTACGAGATTAGCAGGGAGAGGCGCCTCGGGACGCATCCGCGTCTCCTTTCTGGCGAACGCGGTTAGTTCGCGTCGTCACTACCGAACCACTGGCTTAGTACTGGTGGTCAATCCCGTCAAGGCACGTCGAACCGAACTCGTTCGACGCGGAATCACGTTACGATCCCCGCGTTCCGCTGCGGTTTCTCTGTGAGAGTGCGTTCGTGCGGGCGAAAAGGAGAAGGGCGGGGCTGCGAAAGGTTTCGGCTTAGTAGGGCTTCAAACGGACACTCGTAGCTACAATTGTTTGTATTTTTGCGACCGGACTGCTATCGCGCACCGGTATATAAATTGTTGATTTAAAAAAAAAAAAAAAAAAAAAAAAAGCACGCGCGAAGAGCTGGGGGCTCTGTCCTTGCGCAATTTCAAGCCAAGACCCACTATGCGCGGCATGTTTTGGCTTGAGGGGCATACCGTCGTAGCCCAGGAGGTCGTAAAAACGAGCACCCCTATCATTGGAACGGAACTGGTGTGTCCAGGTATCCGTCCGTACTTTGTCGGCGAGAGACCTCATCCGATCAATGGAATTCTTGGGTCTGATCCCAAGAGGAATGCGCAATTCCCTTGCATAGTCATGCGCTTGCTTGTGTATGCCCCACTTCAGACGAGACGGGACATACACGAATAATAATTGCCGCTCGGGGTCCTCCTCGAACCACGGCATCAAAGACTTGCAGACCGCGAGCGAATGCGCTTGGCCTGAATGAATAGAGGGATCCACTGATCGACGGGCTGAGGACATCGAATCAGTGAATATACAAATGATTCCAATATCTGGCCGGATGGCGGCACAGATACCGTATCGGATAGCAGCGAGTTCTGCGTCGTTTGCAGTCACATCGCCTGCGGCACGACGAGATCTTTCAATCTCATTGCCGCTGCGGAAGAGGATCACGGCCGATGTGGCCTGAAGTGCTCCTCCCAGGGGACGGCTGCCATCAACCGCCACCACGATGGTGCCAAGTTCTGAGCGGTCGCCCAGAACCTTGTCCAGATATTGACGACGAGCCTCCAAGGAAGCCTCGTCGTCTTCCTTGTCGCGCTTAAAATCGTCGAACAGGACCTGGCTTGCGAACCGGTCCATAAGGCGGTCTCCTGGACGGGAGGCCGGATCCATAGGGTGCACTTCCTCGCGAAATTCGTCAGGGAGAGCGAGATCAGCCTCCTGCAGGGCAGTATGAACCATACTACGCCTTGCAGGGGACAGCTTTTCGACTGACAACTCGTGGGGAGTCATCCGTCCAATGTTTGACCCAGACATGAAAGCCCGGACTGGGTGAGTGGGCGTAAGGGTGCCAACTCGCATCCTCCCTCGTGTGGAGAGACGGTGCAAAAGAATTGGGAACGGGACGAGACCAGCAAGGGCCTCGGCTGCTGCGTTTGGAGTGGTGCGGAACGCACCAGTGATCCATAGAGCAGCTTTACGCTGCATAGAATTGAGGATTTTGAGGACGCCCTTGTTACGAGCACCCTTAAAATACCACATAGAGTACCCATATGTGACTATAGGAATGACACATGAGCGGTAGAGGAGGCGCTTGTCAAGTGGTTGCAAGCCCCTGGTAGAGGACCCAAGCATTTTCATCGCCTTAAGCGAGGAAATTGCCTTGGTAGAATAGTATCTCACATGCTCATGGAAAGTGAGCTTGCGATCAAAATAGAAGCCCAAATAGCGCCAAAACGGCTTGGGTTTCAGGGGGGTGTCACCGGTGTAGGGCGCATAGCCCAAGTCGATGGAGGGGTTTTCGTCCGAGCGCGATCGATCGAAGTGGAAAAACTCCGTCTTGTCGTGCTCGAGGACGAGTGCGAACTTCTTAAACAAGTCGAATATGACTCCGTATGCATTGGCAAGTGCATTGCAATTACGGATGAGTGATTTGGATTGGAATATTAAAGTTCCGTCATCCACATATGAGAGAAGAAACACAACTATTGCGAAGAAATGCTTTTCGAATAGGCGCATAATGGGGGCCAGGTATAGAGCGGAGAGAACAGGGGACAAGGCGGAGCCCTGACCGACGCCTACATCTGCGCTACGTGATCCTGAAGTGAAGGAGTTCCACGAATACTTCGTGGATCGCCCGACAAGGTAGGAAGAAAAGAAGCGGACTACATCAACGGCGACGCCGTCGAACTGTATGCGGTTCGAGAGCATTTTCTCGATAAGTTTTCCGATAGTATTTAATAATACTATGGGCCTAAACGCTTTAGGGGCAGAATAGGAAGGCTTTCCCGGTTTGGGTATAATAACCGACCGGGATTCCTTAAAGTGAGAAGGCCAGTGGCCCACCAACAGGCAGCCATTGGCAATCGAGAGGAAGAAGTCGACGATGTCGTCTTCCTTACAGATAATCTTCAAGTGCCTCCACCCGACGTGGTCGGGTCCAGGGCTTGAGGTGTTCGAGCAGGACTTGAGGGCGTCTCGAAGTTCCAGTCAGGAGAACGGCTGCCACGACCTAGTAGGAAGGTCCGGCAGTTCGTCAAGAGGAGAGAGGTCGAACGGCCTGTCCGATGCTGCATTGTAAGTGCCATGAAGCGCATCCCAGAGGTCGTCCATGTCATGACACGGATTCCCCTTATATTGGATTGCTTCACAGGGTGGGAGCTTGCGCGGTTGGATCCAAGCCATGAGATCCCAAGCGCGCTTGTTTTCGCTCGCAATTTCTCCAATACGATGATCGAAGAAGGTCCGCTTCGCCTGTTTACAGGCCTTACGAAATGTTTTCCAGTTCTCAGGGGATCTCTCCTCCCGGTAACTGGCCAGAGCTTCGCTGCACGAATCGGACCACCACCGCTTCGAGCGCTTAGTAACTTTGACTTCTCTGGAGCATTTATCCCATGCTGCAGAGAACACCCGCGCGACAGCCGAGGCCGTCTCGTTGATGCTGTCAACGGAGTCGAGTTCCGCCGGCACGTCTAATTGCCGGATCAAACTCATGATGTGGAAGGCGAAGGCCTGTTGGTCTTCGATATCCGCTTTGATCGACCGGCGACTCTCAATGGGAATCGCCGATGGAACCAAGACAAGGGATGAGATCGGGTAGTGATCTGCATCCCCGATGAGATCCTCTCTGCGTGTGACGTCTGAAGAGATCGTCCGGTCCAGAGGAACAAACACGAGGTCTATGACCGTGGGCCTAAAGCCCTCGATGCGCGGAACATGAGTCGGACCCGGGTTCACAAATAATGCGAGCCCTAAGCCCAGCTCCGCCGCCGAATCAAGAAGGGATGAGGCGTGGCCTGGGTGCCCTTGAGCATCCAGGTCCCACTCCCTCGAATGTGAGTTGAAATCCCCTCCCATGTAAATAAAGGGGGGAAGGCTCTCAATGTGCTTGTCAATATAATTGATAGCGGTGTGTTGATCGTCTGAGTAAACGTTCATAAGGTGGACAGCCCCCTCGGTAGCGAAGAGGCTGAGTACTAGTATGTCGCGATGGTCGATGATATCGCGGCGCATGGATGGTCTGTACTTCGCCAGTCTGTGAGACACATAGGCCATCACGCGCGGACGAGTACTGGAGTTGCTTACATCAGCACGACTGGATTCGTGCTGACTAAGCTGGGAAGTGGCTGGAAGCCGTACCATGGGCAACCATTCTGGATGGAGTGGCGCACCTACGACGTCCTCTCCCTCTGGATTAGAGGTGGAGGGGGCTTGTCTTATAATCCGCCAGGGCGGTTCTTGAATGAAAAGAATATCAAACGAATCAATATATTTTTCGAGTATTATTTCTACGCTAGTCGCCGACTTCGCGCAGTTGAATGACAACACCCTAATCTCCCCACTCTCCAAAAGTCCTGCGTCCGAAGACTCAATCATTTCTTCTGAGGGGGGGGTTAGAGCGTGAAAGACGACGAGACTTAAGAGCTCGTACCTTCCGATATTCCTCGACGGCCCAAGCAGGCTCAAAGCGGTGGCTCCAATACTTGCATTTCTTGGAGTCCGCTCGGTGCTCAAGACCACAATTGGGGCAGCGAGGGGGGTGGGGGCATGCCTCTCCAGCGGGGGTACCGACTTTGGGAGGGTTAGCTTTAGGATTGGGGGCGCAGTGTCCCTATGCTGTTCCAGGCGATGAGGTCCGGAGCAGTGAGGGCATACAACCCGAGGCGCACGACACGCCTGGGTGACATGGCTCCACCTCCAGCAACGAGTGCAAAGAGGGGCGCCAACTCGGGCCGCCGCCGTCTGAATACGGATGGGGAGGCCTCGGAGCATGAACGATCGACCATTGAGGAGCTTGGCATTACGCCCGGTGCTCGTGTCCCAAATGTCGAAATATGCAGTCGCAAAGACAGCCGCCGGGGACTGCTTCACGATGCGCGCGGGTCCGGTGAAGGACATGAAGTCAGACCACGCTGGGCTGGCCTGAATGGCTGCCTCGATGGTCTGAGGAGTGATGAGCTTGGGGTGACCATCCGTTCTTTGTCTCGTACTGTCACAGTGTCACCGTGGGAATATCCTTGCTCACTGTTCACCTCGTCCTACAACCACACCTGCACTCCTGATCACCGATCAACACAGTACCCCGCCTCTATAGAGGACCAAACACTATGCCTCCCAAAGCGCCTAGCGCGGAAGGCGGCGGATCTTCCAGATCCGTCGCAGCAAACATCGAGCGAGAAGCTCTCGGTTCAGCACGTCCTTCGGGACTGCAAGCTCCCTCCCCTGGCCCATCCAACGTCAGGGAGACGTATTCGCAAGGCCCTACCCCCGGCACACCCCGCTCGGACAAGGCCCCACTCCGCGGACCGTCGAACAGCCGTTCTCAGACGCCTGTTCCGCCTCCATCTATCACACCATCCATTGCGGCCATTCCGGACGTGGAGATGGGTGAAACCTCTAGTACGGGCGAGCCAGCCCGTCACGAACGTTTTACCGAACTGGATGACGCCTCGAAGTTGTATTTGACTTTCGGGGACAACTGGGTATGGGACGGAGAAGCCGCCAGTTCAGCCATCCTTCAACTCGCCGACTGGATCGATTACGCAGTTAAACGCCCAGACGACGCTTCCAAGGTCAAGCCAGAGGACTGGAGGACCATCGCCGAGAACGCTACCAAGTTCGCTTGGAGCTTTCTCAATTCTGAGCTTGCTCAAACCCCCATGACCGCCGATGACGGCTCTGTTAAGTCGATCGTAGATCGCTTCAGAGACGAACTCGGAGTCCCCTTCCAGGAGGTCAAGCCCCGACGACGAGGCAAGGCCCCCACCCCCGCCCTTCCTGCTGGGCCGCCGGACATTGCGCCCGTGCAACCCAAATGGAGGAGGCCCATCTCGAAACCGCAAGGGAATGTGCCAGATGTTGTCATGGCGCCTGCAAAGCCCAAGGCTATCCCCAACACGGCTATCGCCCCCCGACCCCAGCCTAATAAACCGGTGGTCACCTTCCAGAGGATGCAGGCTAGGCCTCCTCCTCCACTCAACATGAAGACCAAGCCGGGTCAGAAGAGGAGCTACTCCTCGATGGCGGCTCGGCCCTCATCCATCCCCTCTGCTCGCGCTCAGACGCCAGCACCACCCTCCCGCGCGGCCACTCCTGCTCCCAAGAAGCAGAAGCGGTCAGTACCTTCCTATACCGCTCGTGGTCCCAGCCACAAGCAGGTACTCTGTACGTGGTCAGACGGTCATCCCCCAGCGGGACTGGACTGCCACACCGTATACGAGGGTGTCAATCGACTTCTTCAAGAGAAGAAGATGCGCGCCTCGTTCCGCATTCTGTCCGTGAGCTTAGCTTACGACGGGATTGCTCTTCGGGCGACTGACGTCGCCAATGCACAGGAAATGGCCTACATCCGTGGCTATCTCCTCCATCACTACCCCTCCCAGGAGAATCTCTGGGTAGGTCTCCCGCAGTCGAAGTCCTTCATGAGGGCTATCGACGTCCCTCTATACGATGGGGTCGACGATGAAGGTCACCCTAAGCTCATCACCCCCCAGACCATCGAGGCAGCCATTCAGGCAAGCCCGGCTTGGTCCGACTTTATGTCCTTCACCGGACCTGCGCGCATCGTTAAGCAGTCCCCGGCGGCTGTCTTTGCGACTGCATATTTCGACATTTGGGACACCAGCACCGGGCGCAACGCCAAGCTGCTCAATGGTCGATCGTTCATGCTCCGTGGCCTCCCAATCCGTATTCAGACGGCGGCGGCCCGAGTTGGCGCCCCTCTTTGCACCCGGTGCTGGAGGTGGAGCCATGTCACCCAGGCGTGTCGTGCGCCTCGGGTTGTATGCCCTCACTGCTCCGGACCTCATCGTCTGGAACAGCATAGGGACACGGCGCCGTGCTGCGCCCCCAACCCAAAGGCTAACCCTCCCAAAGTCGGTACTCCCGCAGGAGAGGCATGCCCCCACCCCCCTCGTTGCCCCAATTGTGGTCTTGAGCACCGAGCGGATTCCAAGAAATGCAAGTATTGGAGCCACTGCTTTGAGCCTGCTTGGGCAGTCGAGGAATATCGGAAGGTACGAGCTATCAAGTCTCGTCGTCTTTCACGCTCTAACCCCTCCCTCAGAAGAAATGATTGAGTCTCCGGACGCAGGACTTTTGGAGAGTGGGGAGATTAGGGTGTTGTCATTCAACTGCGCGAAGTCGGCGACTAGCGTAGAACTAATTCTCGAAAAATATATTGATTATTTTGATATTCTTTTCATTCAAGAACCGCCTTGGCGGATTATAAGACAAGCCCCCTCCACCTCTAACCCAGAGGGAGAGGACGTCGTAGGCGCACCACTCCATCCAGAATGGGTGCCCATGGTACGGCTTCCAGCCACTTCCCAGCTTAGTCAGCAAGCTCGACCAGTTGAGCTCGCTGATGTAAGCAACTCCAGTACTCGTCCGCGCGTGATGGCCTATGTGTCTCACAGACTGGCGAAGTACAGACCATCTATGCGTCGCGATATCATTGATCACCGCGACATACTAGTACTCAGCCTCTTCGCTACCGAGGGAGCTGTCCATCTTATGAACGTTTACTCAGACGATCAACATACCGCTATCAATTATATTGAGAAGCACATCGAGAGCCTTCCCCCCTTTATCTATATGGGTGGGGATTTCAATTCACACTCGAGGGAGTGGGACCCGGATGCTCAAGGGCACCCGGGCCACGCCTCGTCCCTTCTTGATTCAGCGGCGGAGCTGGGCTTAGGGCTCGCATTATTTGTGAACCCGGGACCAACTCACGTTCCGCGCATCGAGGGCTATAGACCCACGGTCATAGACCTCGTCTTTGTCCCTCTGGACCGGACGATCTCTTCAGACGTCACACGCAGAGAGGATCTCATCGGTGATGCAGATCACTACCCGATCTCATCCCTTGTCTTGGTTCCATCGGCGATTCCCATTGAGAGTCGCCGGTCGATCAAATCGGACATCGAAGACCAACAGGCCTTCGCCTTCCACATCATGAGTTTGATCCGGCAATTAGACGTGCCGGCGGAACTCGATTCCGTTGACAGCATCAACGAGACGGCCTCGGCTGTCGCGCGGGTGTTCTCTGCAGCATGGGATAAGTGCTCCAGAGAAGTCAAAGTTACTAAGCGCTCGAAGCGGTGGTGGTCCGATTCGTGCAGCGAAGCTCTGGCCAGTTACCGGGAGGAGAGATCCCCTGAGAACTGGAAAACATTCCGTAAAGCCTGTAAACAGGCAAAGCGAACCTTCTTCAATCATCGTATTGGAGAAATTGCGAGCGAAAACAAGCGCGCTTGGGATCTCATGGCTTGGATCCAACCGCGCAAGCTCCCACCCTGTGAAGCAATCCAATATAAGGGGAATCCGTGTCATGACATGGACGACCTCTGGGATGCGCTTCATGGCACTTACAATGCAGCGTCGGACAGGCCGTTCGACCTCTCTCCTCTTGACGAACTGCCGGACCTTCCTACTAGGTCCTGGCAACCGTTTTCTCGACTGGAACTTCGAGACGCTCTCAAGTCCTGCTCGAACACCTCAAGCCCTGGACCCGACCACGTCGGGTGGAGGCACTTGAAGATTATTTGTAAGGAAGACGACATTGTCGACTTCTTCCTCTCTATTGCCAATGGCTGCCTCTTGGTGGGTCACTGGCCGTCTCACTTTAAGGAATCCCGGTCGGTTATCATACCAAAACCAGGAAAGCCTTCCTATTCTGCCCCTAAAGCGTTTAGGCCCATAGTATTATTAAATACTATTGGAAAACTTATCGAGAAAATGCTCTCGAATCGCATACAGTTCGACGGCGTTGCCGTTGATGTATTTCATCCAAATCAAATTGGTGGGGTGCGACAGCGCTCCACCGAGGACGCTGGTCTCATCCTGGTGCATATGGTGCGCGCAGGGTGGGCCAAGGGACTCAAGACTAGTGTCGTCGCTTTTGACCTCGCTCAGTTCTTTCCCTCCCTCAACCACGAGGTTCTCGTGGCCATTTTGCGGAAGTTAGGGTTCCCGGACAATGTAGTCCGGTTCTTTTCTTCCTACCTTGTCGGACGCTCCACAAAATATTCGTGGAACTCCTTTACCTCGGGGTCACGAAGCGCGGATGTAGGGGTAGGCCAGGGCTCTGCTCTGTCCCCTGTCCTCTCCGCTCTCTACTTGGCCCCCATTATGCGCCTATTTGAAAAACACTTCTTTGCAATAGGCGTGTTCCTTCTCTCATACGTGGACGATGGAACATTAATATTCCAGTCCAAATCCCTCATCCGTAATTGCAATGCACTTACCAATGCATACGGAGTCATATTCGATTTATTCAAGAAATTTGCACTCGTTCTCGAGCACGACAAGACGGAGCTCTTCCACTTCGATCGGTCGCGCTCGGACGAGAACCCTTCTATCGACTTGGGCTACGCGCCCTACACTGGCGATACCCCTCTGAAACCCAAGCCGTTCTGGCGCTACTTGGGCTTCTACTTTGATCGCAAGCTCACCTTCCACGAGCATGTGAGATACTACTCCACCAAAGCAATCTCCTCGCTTAAGGCGATGAAAATGCTTGGGTCCTCTACCAGGGGCTTGCAACCATTAGACAAGCGCCTTCTGTACCGCTCGTGTGTGATTCCTATTGTCACATATGGGTATTCCATGTGGTATTTTAAAGGCGCTCGTAATAAAGGCGTCCTTAAAATCCTCAACTCTATGCAGCGTAAGGCTGCTTTATGGATCACTGGTGCGTTCCGCACCACTCCAAATGCGGCGGCCGAGGCCCTTGCTGGACTCGTCCCGTTCCCAATTCTCTTGCACCGTCTCTCCACACGAGGGAGGATGCGAGTGGGCACCCTTACGCCCACCCACCCAGTCCGGGCTTTCATGTCTGGGTCAAACCTTGGACGGATGACTCCCCACGAGTTGTCAGTCGAAAAGCTGTCCCCTGCAAGGCGTAGTATGGTTCATACTGCCCTGCAGGAGGCTGATCTTGCTCTCCCCGATGAATTCCGCGAGGAAATGCACCCTATGGACCCGGCCTCCCGTCCAGGAGACCGCCTTATGGACCGGTTTGCAAGCCAGGTCCTGTTCGACGATTTCAAGCGCGACAAGGAAGACGATGAGGCTTCCTTGGAGGCTCGTCGTCAATATCTCGACAAGGTGCTGGGCGACCGCTCAGAACTTGGCACCATCGTGGTGGCGGCTGACGGCAGCCGTCCCCTTGGGGAGGAGCACTTCAGCCACTTCGCCGTGATCCTCTTCCGCAGCGGCAATGAGATCGAAAGGTCTCGTCGTGCCGCAGGCGATGTTACTGCAAATGACGCAGAACTCGCTGCAATCCGATACGGTATCTGTGCCGCCATCCGGCCAGATATTGGAATCATTTGTGTATTCACTGACTCGATGTCTCTGCGCGTCGATCAGTGGATCCTTCTATTCATTCAGGCCAAGCGCACTCGCTCGCGGTCTGTAAATCTTGATGCCGTGGTTCGAGGATGACCCGAGCGGCAATTATTATTCGTGTATGTCCCTTCTCGTTTGAAGTGGGGCATACACAAGCAAGCGCATGACTACGCAAGGGAATTGCGCATTCCTCTTGGGATCAGACCCAAGAATTCCATTGATCGGATGAGATCTCTCGCCGACAAATTACGGACGGATACCTGGACTCACCAGTTCCGGCCAATATAGGGGTGCTCGTTTTTACGACCTCCTGGGCTACGACGGTACGCCCCTCAAGCCAAAACATGCCGCGCATAGCGGGTCTTGGCTTGAAATTGCGCAAGGACAGAGCCCCCAGCTCTTCGCGCGTGCTGCCCGGTGCATAACTGGACACGCACCCATCGGTGAATACTTCATCGGTTTAATCTGGCTGATTCAGCCGCCTGCCCGTGTGGATTCCCTCAAGAAACCCGCGAGCACATCTTCAACGGCTGCCCCCGGCACCCGAAAAAATCGTAGGTCTTGGATGCGCCTCGGCGTATCTGGCAACTATACAATGGCTAAAGGCGAACCCCTCGCCTTTGCATTTCGACCTGATCCTGCGGGTGTTGGTTGAAACGTGTGGGCTCCCCACTCTTCGGAATCGGGGGGCCCGGCATTAGTGTCTTGCTGGTGCGGCCTGGGGCAAATCCAGTTCTCGTCTGGGGTACACTGTGAAATGGCGGTAATCCGGGGGCAACCCCAACGGGGGCGGTAGTTCCATCCCCACTGCGTCCAACCCTCTGGGTTGGCCAGTCCCGTCAGGTGTGGACCTGTACTCGTGTGCCGAGCTTCGGCGTTCGCAGGGGATTCAGGCCTCTGTCGGACAACTTGGGGGCTACGAGATTAGCAGGGAGAGGCGCCTCGGGACGCATCCGTCTCCTTTCTGGCGAACGCGGTTAGTCGCGTCGTCACTACCGAACCACTGGCTTAGTACTGGTGGTCAATCCGTCAAGGCGCGCGAACGGACTCGTTCGACGCGGAATCACGTTACGATCCCCGCGTTCCGCTGCGGTTTTCTGTGAGAGTGCTTTCGTGCGGACGAAAAGGAGAAGGGCGGGGCTGCGAAAGGTTTCGGCTTAGTAGGGCTTCAAACGGACACTCGTAGTTACAATCGTTTGTACTTTTGCGACCGGACTGCTATTGCGCACCGGTATATAAATTGTTGATTTAAAAAAAAAAAAAAAAAAAAAAACGAGCATGTGAGATACTACTCCACCAAGGCAATCTCCTCGCTTAAGGCGATGAAAATGCTTGGGTCCTCTACCAGGGGCTTGCAACCGCTAGACAAGCGCCTGTTGTATCGCTCGTGTGTGATTCCTATTGTCACATATGGGTATTCTATGTGGTATTTTAAAGGCGCTCGTAATAAAGGCGTCCTTAAAATCCTCAACTCTATGCAGCGCAAGGCTGCCTTATGGATTACTGGTGCGTTCCGCACTACTCCAAACGCGGCGGCTGAGGCCCTTGCTGGTCTCGTTCCGTTCCCAATTCTCTTGCACCGTCTCTCCACACGAGGGAGGATGCGAGTGGGCACCCTTACGCCCACTCACCCAGTCCGGGCTTTCATGTCTGGATCAAACCTTGGACGGATGACTCCCCACGAGTTGTCAGTCGAAAAGTTGTCCCCTGCAAGGCGCAGTATGGTTCATACTGCCCTGCAGGAGGCTGATCTCGCTCTCCCCGACGAATTTCGCGAGGAAATGCATCCTATGGACCCGGCCTCCCGTCCAGGGGACCGCCTTATGGACCGGTTTGCAAGCCAGGTCCTGTTCGACGACTTTAAGCGCGACAAGGAAGACGACGAGGCTTCCTTGGAGGCTCGTCGTCAATATCTTGACAAGGTTCTGGGCGATCGCTCAGAACTTGGCACCATCGTGGTGGCGGTTGATGGCAGCCGTCCCCTTGGAGGAGCACTTCAGGCCACCTCGGCCGTGATCCTCTTCCGCAGTGGCAATGAGATTGAAAGATCTCGCCGTGCCGCAGGCGATGTTACTGCAAATGACGCAGAACTCGCTGCAATCCGATACGGTATCTGCGCTGCTATACGGCCAGATATTGGAATCATTTGTGTATTCACTGACTCGATGTCTTCTGCACGCCGATCAGTGGATCCCTCCATTCACTCAGGCCAAGCGCATTCGCTCGCGGTCTGTAAATCTCTGATGCCGTGGTTCGAGGATGACCCTGAGCGGCAATTATTATTCGTGTATGTCCCTTCTCGTTTGAAGTGGGGCATACACAAACAAGCGCACGACTACGCAAGGGAATTGCGCATCCCTCTTGGGATCAGACCCAAGAATTCTATTGATCGGATGAGATCTCTCGCCGACAAATTACGGACGGATACCTGGGCTCACCAGTTCCGGTCCAACGATAGGGGTGCTCGTTTTTACGACCTCCTGGGCTACGACGGTACGCCCCTCAAGCCAAAACATGCCGCGCATAGCGGGTCCTGGCTTGAAATTGCGCAAGGACAGAGCCCCCAGCTCTTCGCGCGTGCTGCCCGGTGTATAACTGGACACGCACCCATCGGTGAATATCTTCATCGGTTTAACCTGGCTGAGACAGCCGCCTGCCCGTGTGGATTCCCTCAAGAAACCCGCGAGCACATCTTCAACGGCTGCCCCCGGCACCCGAAGAAAATCGTAGGTGTCTTGGATGCGCCTCGGCGTATCTGGCAACTATACAATTGGCTAAAGGCGAACCCTCTCGCCTTTGCATTTCGACCTGATCCGGCTGGTGTTGGTTGAAACGTGTCGGGCTCCCCACTCTTCGGAATCGGGGGGGCCCGGCATTAGTGTCTTGCTGGTGCGGCCTGAGGCAAATCCAGTTCTCGTCTGGGGTACACTGTGAAATGGCGGTAACCACGGGGGCAACCCCAATGGGGGGCGGTAGTCCCATCCTCACTGCGTCCAACCCTCTGGGTTGGCCAGTCCCGTCAGGTGTGGACCTGTACTCGTGTGCCGAGCTTCGGCGTTCGCAGGGGATTCAGGCCTCTGTCGGACAACTTGGGGGCTACGAGATTAGCAGGGAGAGGCGCCTCGGGACGCATCCGCGTCTCCTTTCTGGCGAACGCGGTTAGCTCGCGTCGTCACTACCGAACCACTGGCTTAGTACTGGTGGTCAATCCCGTCAAGGCGCGTCGAACCGGACTCGTTCGACGAGGAATCACGTTACGATCCCCGCGTTCCGCTGCGGTATCTCTGTGAGAGTGCTTTCGTGCGGGCGAAAAGGAGAAGCGCGAGGTCGCGAAGGGTTTCGGCTTAGTAGGGCTTCAAACGGACACTCGTAGTTACAATCGTTTGTATTTTTGCGACCGGACTGCTATCGCGCACCGGTATATAAATTGTTGATTTAAAAAAAAAAAAAAAAAAAAAAAAGAGCTTGGGGTGACCTTCCTCGTCAACCCCGTCGTACAAGGGCACGTCGAGAGCCCTCATGAAAGACTTCGACTGTGGGAGCCCTACCCAGAGATTCTCCTGGGTGGGGTAGTGATGAAGGAGGTAGCCCCGGATGTAGGCTATCTCCTGCGCGTTGGCAACGTCAGTCGCCCGGAGAGCAATCCCGTCGTAAGCCAAGCTCACGGACAGGACGCGGAACGAGGCGCGCATCTTCTTCTCTTGAAGAAGGCGATTGACACCCTCGTATACGGTGTGGCAATCCAGTCCCGCTGGGGGATGACCGTCTGACCACGTGCATAGTACCTGCTTGTGGTTGGGACCACGAGCGGTATAGGATGGCACAGACCTCTTCTGCTTCTTGGGAGCAGGAGTGGCCGCGCGAGAGGGTGGTGCTGGCGTCTGAGCGCGGGTGGAGGGGATAGATGAGGGCCGAGCCGCCATAGAGGAGTAGCTCCTCTTCTGACCCGGCTTGGTCTTCATGTTGAGTGGAGGAGGAGGCCTGGCCTGCATCCTCTGGAATGTGACCACAGGCTTGTTAGGCTGGGGTCGGGGGGCAATAGCCGTGTTCGGGATGGGTCGGTCGGTCCTGGGAGGACCCATTCCTACCCCAGGTGCCATCCACTTCGGCTTTGATGAGGGCCTACCCCCTGTGGGCGGCGCTGGCGGGATGTCCGGCGGTCCAGAGGGGGGGGTGGGGGCCCGGGCTTTGCCTCGTCGACGGGAGGTAACACCCTGGAAGGGGGCACCCAGACGATCCCTAAACTGATCGATGATCGGTTTTTGGGAGCCATCCGGGGCAGAGGTGTCCGCCTCAGCGAACCTGGATTGGAGGAAGCTCCAGGCAAGCCTGGCGCCTCTATCCGCGATACGATCCCACTCGTCTACGTCGAGTTGGGCAGAAGGGTCGGTAGTGGACGTCTTGTAATCAATCCAATCCGCGAGTTGGTCCATCGCTGACCAGACGGCAGTTCCGTCCCAATCCCAATCGTCTCCAAAGGTGAGCTTCAGAGTGTTGGCGTCTCCCAGCGATGTGAATAGAGGGTGCTTTGGAGCGCTAGGCTCACCAGCAATGGAGGTGTCTTCTTCTCCTTGCATCACCACATCCGAAGCGGAGGGGGCAACTGAGGGGGTAGAAGTTTGGGGTGGAAGCGGCATGGGCGTTGAAAGTCGTCCTGCCGATTCGGGGGTCGAATCCCTAGACTCCTGCTGTGGTGCGGGTGTAGGGCCTTGCGAATAAGTACTCCTGGCACGAGGTGGGCCAGAGGGAGGAGCTTGCTGCCCTGAGGGGCGAGCTGAACCGAGAGCTTGTCGCTCGATGTTTGCTGCAGCAGATCTGGAAGATCCGCCGCCTTCCGTGCTAGGCGCTTTGGGTGGCATAGTGTTTGGTGCTCTATGGAGCCGGGGTACTGTGTTGATCGGTGATCAAGAGTGCAGGTGTGGTTGTAAGACGAGGTGAACAGTGAGCAAGGGAATTCCCACGGTCGCACTGTGACAGTACGAGACAAAGAACGGATGTCTCAGTGGGCCACTGGCCTTCTCACTTTAAGGAATCCCGGTCGGTTATCATACCAAAACCGGGAAAGCCTTCCTATTCCGCCCCTAAAGCGTTTAGGCCCATAGTATTATTAAATACTATTGGAAAACTTATCGAGAAAATGCTCTCGAATCGCATACAGTTTGACGGCGTCGCCGTTGATGTATTTCATCCAAATCAAATTGGTGGGGTGCGACAGCGCTCCACAGAGGACGCTGGACTCATCCTGGTGCACATGGTGCGCGCAGGGTGGGCCAAGGGGCTTAAGACTAGTGTCGTCGCCTTCGACCTTGCTCAGTTCTTCCCCTCTCTTAACCATGAGGTTCTCGTGGCAATACTTCGGAAGCTAGGATTTCCGGACAACGTAGTCCGCTTCTTTTCTTCCTACCTCGTTGGTAGATCCACAAAGTACTCGTGGAACTCCTTCACCTCGGGATCACATAGTGCGGATGTTGGCGTTGGTCAGGGCTCTGCCTTGTCCCCTGTCCTCTCCGCTCTATACTTGGCCCCCATCATGCGCCTATTCGAGAAGCATTTCTTCGCTATAGGTGTGTTTCTTCTCTCGTATGTGGACGATGGGACCTTAATATTCCAGTCCAAATCCCTCATCTGTAATTGCAACGCACTTACCAATGCATACGGAGTCATATTTGACTTATTCAAGAAGTTCGCACTCGTTCTCGAGCACGACAAGACGGAGCTTTTCCACTTCGATCGATCGCGCTCGGACGAGAACCCTTCCATTGACTTGGGCTATGCGCCCTATACCGGTGACACCCCTCTGAAACCCAAGCCGTTCTGGCGCTATTTGGGCTTCTACTTTGATCGCAAGCTCACTTTCCATGAGCATGTGAGATACTACTCCACCAAAGCAATCTCCTCGCTTAAGGCGATGAAAATGCTTGGGTCCTCTACCAGGGGCTTGCAACCATTAGACAAGCGCCTTCTGTATCGCTCGTGTGTGATTCCTATTGTCACATATGGGTATTCCATGTGGTATTTTAAAGGCGCTCGTAACAAAGGCGTCCTTAAAATCCTCAACTCTATGCAGCGTAAGGCTGCTTTATGGATCACTGGTGCATTCTGCACCACTCCAAACGCGGCGGCTGAGGCCCTGGCCGGCCTCGTTCCGTTTTCAATTCTGCTGCACCGTCTCTCTACTCGAGGGAGGATGCGGGTGGGCACCCTTATGCCCACTCACCCAGTCCGGGCTTTTATGTCTGGGTCAAACCTTGGACGGATGACTCCTCACGAGTTGTCTGTCGAAAAGCTGTCCCCTGCAAGGCGTAGCATGGTTCATACTGCCCTACAGGAGGCTGATCTCGCTCTCCCCGACGAATTTCGCGAGGAAGTGCACCCTATGGACCCGGCCTCCTGCCCAGGAGACCGCCTTATGGACCGGTTTGCAAGCCAGGTCCTGTTCGACGATTTTAAGCGCGACAAGGAAGACGACGAGGCTTCTTTGGAGGCTCGTCGTCAATATCTTGACAAGGTCCTGGGCGATCGCTCAGAACTTGGCACCATCGTGGTGGCGGCTGACGGCAGCCGTCCCCTTGGAGGAGCACTTCAGGCCACCTCGGCCGTGATCCTCTTCCGCAGCGGCAATGAGATTGAAAGATCTCGTCGTGCCGCAGGCGATGTTACTGCAAACGACGCAGAACTCGCTGCAATCCGATACGGTATCTGCGCCGCCATCCGGCCAGATATGGGAATCATTTGTGTATTCACTGACTCGATGTCCTCTGCACGTCGATCAGTGGATCCTTCTATTCATTCAGGCTAAGCGCAGTCGCTCGCGGTCTGTAAATCTTTGATGCCGTGGTTCGAGGATGACCCCGAGCGGCAATTATTATTTGTGTATGTCCCCTCTTGTCTGAAGTGGGGTATACACAAGCAAGCGCATGACTATGCAAGGGAATTGCGCATTCCTCTTGGGATCAGACCCACTTGGCCAGAGGCCATTGCTGCGCATGGCAAAAACAAGTTCTTACTTCTGCAGGGAGTCCGACCTTTTAAATAATAAATACTGAGAATAAATCATAGTCCACTCAATTCTGGACCAATCTGGATGATCAAGGGCTTGAAAAATCGAGAAAAATCAGGGCTTTCTAATGATACCAAATGTGCCTGGTCACGTGACCAGGAAAGCCCTGATTTTTACGAATTTTTTGATACCAAAATCATAAAAATCGGCCTAGAAATGGGTGAGATACAGAAACCGTGCAGGGTCACTATAGCAGTGGGAGAATTTCCATCGTTTCCGTTAGGAACTTTGATGCCTGCTTCGCAGGCCAGTAAACAAGTTCTTTACTACGTAAGAACTTGTAACATGATAATTTGCTACGCGGCTCAGTTTTTATCGGATTGCCTTGAAATAAATTGCGTAATTCTCAGAAAAATCGGGGCTTTAAAATGGTGTCACATAGGTATAGTCACACCGTTATGTGACTTACCAAATGCGGTAGAATGTTTGAAATACACACTAAATAATCTGTATTGTGAGATTTTTGAAATAAATAAACTGGAATTAATGACTAATAATGTTTCTTTTACCTAACAGGTGGTCTGTGCACACTTATCACATGACATATCATAGAGAATATTCTTGGTTCAAGTTGGTGCATCACCAATTTCAAGGCAATTGCACAAAGTTTGGCTGGGAGGTTGATTATGTAAGCATCTCTTACATCATTTTAAAGTCATTTGGTCATGTTTGGCAATGTTTGGTATGCCTTTTATGGCTTATCCAAGCTGTTTTCCCACCATCCGAACAAGTTTGGCTGGCTGTTTGCCAGATTTGGACACTATGACATCATTGAAAAACAAATGCAAATATTTGTACATTATCCTAGATTGGTCTGGGAAACATATTTCACCTATCTAGCTCACAGAAATCAGTTTCAAGTCTAAATTTGCACAAATTCGCACTTTGGGCCTGTGTGAGCGAGTCACATGACCTGATCGTGCCTGGATACCCATGCCACATGAAAGCCCTGATTTTTACGAATTTTTTGATACCAAAATCATAAAAATCGGCCTAGAAATGGGTGAGATACAGAAACCGTGCAGGGTCACTATAGCAGTGGGAGAATTTCCATCGTTTCCGTTAGGAACTTTGATGCCTGCTTCGCAGGCCAGTAAACAAGTTCTTTTACTACGTAAGAACTTGTAACATGATAATTTGCTACGCGGCTCAGTTTTTATCGGATTGCCTTGAAATAAATTGCGTAATTCTCAGAAAAATCGGGGCTTTAAAATGGTGTCACATAGGTATAGTCACACCGTTATGTGACTTACCAAATGCGGTAGAATGTTTGAAATACCACTAAATAATCTGTATTGTGAGATTTTTGAAATAAATAAACTGGAATTATGACTAATAATGTTTCTTTTACCTAACAGGTGGTCTGTGCACACTTATCACATGACATATCATAGAGAATATTCTTGGTTCAAGTTGGTGCATCACCAATTTCAAGGCAATTGCACAAAGTTTGGCTGGGAGGTTGATTATGTAAGCATCTCTTACATCATTTTAAAGTCATTTGGTCATGTTTGGCAATGTTTGGTATGCCTTTTATGGCTTATCCAAGCTGTTTTCCACCATCCGAACAAGTTTGGCTGGCTGTTTGCCAGATTTGGACACTATGACATCATTGAAAAACAAATGCAAATATTTGTACATTATCCTAGATTGGTCTGGGAAACATATTTCACCATATCTAGCTCACGAAATCAGTTTCAAGTCTAAATTTGCACAAATTCGCACTTTGGGCCTGTGTGAGCGAGTCACATGACCTGATCGTGCCTGGATACCCATGCCACATGAAAAGCCCTGATTTTTACGAATTTTTGATACCAAAATCATAAAAATCGGCCTAGAAATGGGTGAGATACAGAAACCGTGCAGGGTCACTATAGCAGTGGGAGAATTTCCATCGTTTCCGTTAGGAACTTGATGCCTGCTTCGCAGGCCAGTAAACAAGTTCTTTTACTACGTAAGAACTTGTAACATGATAATTTGCTACGTGTCTCAGTTTTTATCGGATTGCCTTGAAATAAATTGCGTAATTCTCAGAAAAATCGGGGCTTTAAAATGGTGTCACATAGGTATAGTCACACCGTTATGTGACTTACCAAATGCGGTAGAATGTTTGAAATACACACTAAATAATCTGTATTGTGAGATTTTTGAAATAAATAAACTGGAATTAATGACTAATAATGTTTCTTTTACCTAACAGGTGGTCTGTGCACACTTATCACATGACATATCATAGAGAATATTCTTGGTTCAAGTTGGTGCATCACCAATTTCAAGGCAATTGCACAAAGTTTGGCTGGGAGGTTGATTATGTAAGCATCTCTTACATCATTTTAAAGTCATTTGGTCATGTTTGGCAATGTTTGGTATGCCTTTTATGGCTTATCCAAGCTGTTTTCCACCATCCGAACAAGTTTGGCTGGCTGTTTGCCAGATTTGGACACTATGACATCATTGAAAAACAAATGCAAATATTTGTACATTATCCTAGATTGGTCTGGGAAACATATTTCACCATATCTAGCTCACGAAATCAGTTTCAAGTCTAAATTTGCACAAATTCGCACTTTGGGCCTGTGTGAGCGAGTCACATGACCTGATCGTGCCTGGATACCCATGCCACATGAAAGCCCTGATTTTTACGAATTTTTTGATACCAAAATCATAAAAATCGGCCTAGAAATGGGTGAGATACAGAAACCGTGCAGGGTCACTATAGCAGTGGGAGAATTTCCATCGTTTCCGTTAGGAACTTTGATGCCTGCTTCGCAGGCCAGTAAACAAGTTCTTTTACTACGTAAGAACTTGTAACATGATAATTTGCTACGCTCAGTTTTTATCGGATTGCCTTGAAATAAATTGCGTAATTCTCAGAAAAATCGGGGCTTTAAAATGGTGTCACATAGGTATAGTCACACCGTTATGTGACTTACCAAATGCGGTAGAATGTTTGAAATACACACTAAATAATCTGTATTGTGAGATTTTTGAAATAAATAAACTGGAATTAATGACTAATAATGTTTCTTTTACCTAACAGGTGGTCTGTGCACACTTATCACATGACATATCATAGAGAATATTCTTGGTTCAAGTTGGTGCATCACCAATTTCAAGGCAATTGCACAAAGTTTGGCTGGGAGGTTGATTATGTAAGCATCTCTTACATCATTTTAAAGTCATTTGGTCATGTTTGGCAATGTTTGGTGTGCCTTTTATGGCTTATCCAAGCTGTTTTCCACCATCCGAACAAGTTTGGCTGGCTGTTTGCCAGATTTGGACACTATGACATCATTGAAAAACAAATGCAAATATTTGTACATTATCCTAGATTGGTCTGGGAAACATATTTCACCATATCTAGCTCACAGAAATCAGTTTCAAGTCTAAATTTGCACAAATTCGCACTTTGGGCCTGTGTGAGCGAGTCACATGACCTGATCGTGCCTGGATACCCATGCCACATGAAAGCCCTGATTTTTACGAATTTTTTGATACCAAAATCATAAAAATCGGCCTAGAAATGGGTGAGATACAGAAACCGTGCAGGGTCACTATAGCAGTGGGAGAATTTCCATCGTTTCCGTTAGGAACTTTGATGCCTGCTTCGCAGGCCAGTAAACAAGTTCTTTTACTACGTAAGAACTTGTAACATGATAATTTGCTACGCGGCTCAGTTTTTATCGGATTGCCTTGAAATAAATTGCGTAATTCTCAGAAAAATCGGGGCTTTAAAATGGTGTCACATAGGTATAGTCACACCGTTATGTGACTTACCAAATGCGGTAGAATGTTTGAAATACACACTAAATAATCTGTATTGTGAGATTTTTGAAATAAAAACTGGAATTAATGACTAATAATGTTTCTTTTACCTAACAGGTGGTCTGTGCACACTTATCACATGACATATCATAGAGAATATTCTTGGTTCAAGTTGGTGCATCACCAATTTCAAGGCAATTGCACAAAGTTTGGCTGGGAGGTTGATTATGTAAGCATCTCTTACATCATTTTAAAGTCATTTGTCATGTTTGGCAATGTTTGGTATGCCTTTTATGGCTTATCCAAGCTGTTTTCCACCATCCGAACAAGTTTGGCTGGCTGTTTGCCAGATTTGGACACTATGACATCATTGAAAAACAAATGCAAATATTTGTACATTATCCTAGATTGGTCTGGGAAACATATTTCACCATATCTAGCTCACAGAAATCAGTTTCAAGTCTAAATTTGCACAAATTCGCACTTTGGGCCTGTGTGAGCGAGTCACATGACCTGATCGTGCCTGGATACCCATGCCACATGAAAGCCCTGATTTTTACGAATTTTTTGATACCAAAATCATAAAAATCGGCCTAGAAATGGGTGAGATACAGAAACCGTGCAGGGTCACTATAGCAGTGGGAGAATTTCCATCGTTTCCGTTAGGAACTTTGATGCCTGCTTCGCAGGCCAGTAAACAAGTTCTTTTACTACGTAAGAACTTGTAACATGATAATTTGCTACGCGGCTCAGTTTTTATCGGATTGCCTTGAAATAAATTGCGTAATTCTCAGAAAAATCGGGGCTTTAAAATGGTGTCACATAGGTATAGTCACACCGTTATGTGACTTACCAAATGCGGTAGAATGTTTGAAATACACACTAAATAATCTGTATTGTGAGATTTTTGAAATAAATAAACTGGAATTAATGACTAATAATGTTTCTTTTACCTAACAGGTGGTCTGTGCACACTTATCACATGACATATCATAGAGAATATTCTTGGTTCAAGTTGGTGCATCACCAATTTCAAGGCAATTGCACAAAGTTTGGCTGGGAGGTTGATTATGTAAGCATCTCTTACATCATTTTAAAGTCATTTGGTCATGTTTGGCAATGTTTGGTATGCCTTTTATGGCTTATCCAAGCTGTTTTCCACCATCCGAACAAGTTTGGCTGGCTGTTTGCCAGATTTGGACACTATGACATCATTGAAAAACAAATGCAAATATTTGTACATTATCCTAGATTGGTCTGGGAAACATATTTCACCATATCTAGCTCACAGAAATCAGTTTCAAGTCTAAATTTGCACAAATTCGCACTTTGGGCCTGTGTGAGCGAGTCACATGACCTGATCGTGCCTGGATACCCATGCCACATGAAAGCCCTGATTTTTACGAATTTTTTGATACCAAAATCATAAAAATCGGCCTAGAAATGGGTGAGATACAGAAACCGTGCAGGGTCACTATAGCAGTGGGAGAATTTCCATCGTTTCCGTTAGGAACTTTGATGCCTGCTTCGCAGGCCAGTAAACAAGTTCTTTTACTACGTAAGAACTTGTAAAGAATTCCATTGATCGGATGAGGTCTCTCGCCGATAAATTACGGACGGACACTTGGACTCACCAGTTCCGTGCCAATGATAGGGGTGCTCGTTTCTACGACCTCCTGGGCTACGACGGTACGCCCCTCAAGCCAAAACATGCCGCGCATAGCGGGTCCTGGCTTGAAATTGCGCAAGGACAGAGCCCTCAGCTCTTCGCGCGTGCTGCCCGGTGCATAACTGGACACGCACCCATCGGTGAATATCTTCATCGGTTTAACCTGGCTGATTCAGCCGCCTGCCCGTGTGGATTCCCTCAAGAAACCCGCGAGCACATCTTCAACGGTTGCCCTAGGCACCCGAAGAAAATCGTAGGTGTCCTTGATGCGCCTCGGCGCATCTGGCAACTATACAACTGGCTAAAGGCGAATCCCCTCGCCTTTGCATTTCGACCTGAGCCTGCGGGTGTTGGTTGAAACGTGATTTTTTTTTTTTTTTTTTTTTTAAATCATCAATTTATATACCGGTGCGCGATAGCAGTCCGGTTGAGAGAGTACAAACGATTGTAAACTACAGTGTCCGTTTGAAATCCTACTAGACATCCTACTAACCCGAGGGTGTTCGAGACCCGTTCGAGACCTCGCCCTTCTACTCCAGCCCGCACGAAAGACCCCTTCGAATGAATAACCGCGTCGGAATAGCGGGGATCGTAATGTGATTCCGAGCCGGCAGTGAAAGCGCCGACTCGCCTTGACGAGATTGCTCACCAGTACTAAGCCAGTGAGTCGGTGATTGATGCCGCAAATTTCTACGCTTAGCATCGAAAAGGGGAAATCGAACCAGCTGTCGACCCCCAGGCGTCTCTCCCTGCTACTCCTGTAGCCCCTAAGTTGTCCAGCGGAGGCCTGAATCCTCCGAGAACGCCGAAGCTCGGCACACAGGCACAGGTCCACACCAGACGGAACCGGCCACCTCAATGAGCTGGACGCGATGAGATGGAACTACCACCCCCTTTGGGATTGCTCCCGCCGTAGCCGCCTTTTCACAGTGTACCCCAGTCGAGAACTGGCTTTGCCCAGAGGGAAACAACCGAAAGGAATGCTGGGCTCCCCCAGTCCGAAGAGCGGGGAGCCCAGACCGTTCAACCAACACCCGCAGGATCAGGTTGAAATGCAAAGGCGAGGGGATTCGCCTTTAGCCACGCGTAGAGCTGCCAGATACGCCGAGGCGCATTGACGAAGCCCGGAACGTCAACAGCGTGTCTAGGACATCCGTTGAATACATGCTCGCGGGTCTCCACAGGGTGACCGCACGGGCAGCGAGCGTTGCCGCCATTAATATTGAAGCGACGATAATACTCGCCGATCGGCGCATGCCCAGTTACACACCGAGTCACACGCGCGAAGAGTTGAGGGGACTCACCCTTCGCGATTTCTAGCCAAGACCCGCGGATGGCCGAGTGTCGAGGCTTGAGAGGCTGACCGTCAGCCCCAAGGAGATCGTAGAACCGATTCCCCCTACCATTGGAACGGAACTCGTGAGTCCAAGTATCCGTCCTGAGTTTGTCCGCTGCAGATCGCAGGCGGTCGAGAGAGTTCTTGGGTTTGACCCCGAGAGGAATGCGCAACGAGCACGCATAATCATGAACATCCTTGTGTATTGCCCATTCCAACTTGGAGGGAACATACACAAAGAGAAGTTGGCGGTCTGGGTCGTCATCAAACCATTGCCGCAGAGCCTGACAGACCGCGAGCGAATGCCCTTGGCCTGAGTGGATAGATGGATCCACCGATCGACGCGCCGAAGCCATCGAATCAGTGAAAACGACGATCACCCCAATGTCATCGCGAATTGCTTCGCAGATGCCATAGCGGATGGCGGCGAGTTCCGCATCATTAGCAGTAACATCGCCTGCAGCTCGACGCGAGCGTTTAAGCTCTTGTCCGCTGCGGAAGAGGATCACCGCGGCCGTAGCCTGTAGATCACCTCCAAGGGGGCGGCTGCCATCAGCCGCCACCACGACCGTACCGAGGACTGACTGCTCAGCCAGTACCTCATCTAAATGTTCCTTTCGGCGGGCCAAAGAGGCCACAGGGTCCTCCTTGTCTCGCTGAAAGTCGTCGAACAGGATCTGACTTGCGTACCGATCCATAAGCCGATCACCCGGCCGCGAGTCCGGGTTGAAAGGGTGTAGCTCTTCTCGGAGTTCATCCGGGAGAGCGAGATCCGCCTCTTGGAGGGCGCTGTGAACCGCAGCACGCCTCGTTTGAGGGAAGTTTTCAACCGAGACGTCGTGAGGAGTCATCTGGCCGAGATTTGACCCGGACATAAATGCTCGGATCGGGTGTGTGGGCGTAAGTGTGCCCACCCGCAACCGGCCCCTTGTACCAAGGCGCCGGAGCAGGATATGAATGGGAACGAGGCCGGCTAGGGCCTCGATTGCCGGAGAAGGAGAGGTGCGGAATGCACCTGTGATCCAGATAGCAGCCTTGCGCTGCATGGAGTTGAGGATGTTAAGGACGCCTTTGCATTTAGCTCCCTTAAAATACCACATAGAGTACCCGTACGTCGCAATGGGGATGACGCACGAGCGATATAACAGGCGCTTGTCCAGGGGTTGCAAGCCGCGAGTGGAGGAACCAAGCATTTTCATCGCCTTGATGGACGAAATCGCCTTGGTTGAATAGTATCTCACATGCTCCTCGAAAGTGAGCTTGCGATCAAAGTAGAAGCCCAAGTATCGCCAGAACGGCTTGGGTTTCAGAGGGGTCTCACCGGTGAAGGGCGCGAAGCCCAAGTCGATGGAAGGGGGGTCGAACGAGTGCGACCTGTCGAAGTGGAATGCTTCGGTCTTGTCGTGCTCGAGGACGAGTGCAAACTTCTCAAAGAGTTTGTAAATGACGCCATATGCATTAACAAGAGCATTGCAGTTGCGTATGAGGGATTTGGACTGGAATATGAGGGTTCCGTCGTCCACATAAGAAAGGAGATACACGCCTATCGCGAAAAAATGTTTCTCGAAGAGGCGCATAATGGGGGCAAGGTAGAGAGCGGAGAGGACAGGGGACAGAGCAGAGCCCTGCCCGACGCCTACATCCGCACTACGTGGTCCCGATGTGAAGGAGTTCCACGAGTATGATGTGGAACGACCTACAAGATATGAGGCAAAGAACCGAACAAGATTGTCCGGAAAACCGAGCTTCTTGAGGATGGCCACGAGAACTTCGTGGTTAAGAGAGGGGAAGAACTGGGCGAGATCGAAAGCGACCACGCTTGTCTTAAGCCCCTTGGCCCATCCTGCACGCACCATGTGTACTAGGATGAGGCCAGCATCCTCGGTGGAGCGTTGACGAACTCCATCGATCTGGTTTGGATGAAATACGCCGGCGGAGACGCCGTCGAATTGAATACGGTTCGAGAGCATCTTCTCGAACAATTTACCAATAGTATTTAACAATACTATGGGCCTGAACGCCTTAGGGGCAGAATAGGAGGGCTTGCCTGGTTTCGGAATGATAACCGAGCGAGATTCCTTGAAGTGCGAAGGCCAATGCCCTACGGACAAACAGCCATTCGCGAGAGAAAGAAAGAAGTCAACGATGTCGTCTTCTTTACACATAGTCTTAAGGTGCCTCCACCCGACGTGGTCAGGTCCGGGGCTAGAAGTGTTGGAGCAAGACTTTAAAGCGTCTCGTAGCTCCAACCGAGAAAAGGGTGACCACTCACGGACAGGCATATCCGGCAGTTCATCCAAAGGAGAAAGATCAAACTGCCGGTTTGAGGCAGAATTATACGTCCCATGAAGCGCATCCCAAAGTTGATCCATGTCGTGACAGGATTCGCCCTTGTATTGGATGGCTTCACAGGGAGGAAGCTTGCGCGGCTGGATCCAAGCCATGAGATCCCAAGCGCGCTTATTTGTGCTTGCAATTTCCCCGATTTTTTGGTCGAAGAAGGAGCGCTTCGCCTTTTTGCAGGCTTTGCGGAAAGTTTTCCAGTTGTCGGGAGTTCTATCCTCTCGGTAACTGGCGAGGGCCTCGCTGCACGAATCGGACCACCACCGTTTCGAGCGCTTGGTGACTTTGACCTCCCTGGAGCACTTCTCCCATGCTGCAGAGAACACCCGTGCGACTGCCGAAGCCGTCTCATTGATGCTGTCAACGGAATTGAGTTCCTCCGGCACGTCTAATTGCCGGATCAAACTCATGATGTGAACCGCAAAAGCTTCTTGATCTTCTGCGCCGGATTTGATGGATCTGCGATTCTCGATGGGAATCGCCGATGGAACCAAGACAAGGGAAGAGATCGGATAATGATCTGCATCCCCGATGAGATCCTCCCGGCGTGTGACGTCTGATGAGATCGTCCGATCCAGGGGAACAAATACGAGGTCAATGACCGTAGGTCGAAATCCCTCGATTCGCGGAACGTGAGTCGGCCCGGGGTTCACAAAAGGTGCGAGCCCTAAGCCCAGCTCAGCCGCTGAGTCAATGATTGAGGCAGCGTGCCCCGGGTGTCCTCGAACGTCCGGGTCCCACTCCCTCGAATGTGAATTGAAATCCCCTCCCATATAAATAAAGGGGGGAAGGCTTTCGATGTGCTTTTCAATATAGTTGATAGCGGTATGTTGATCGTCGGAGTAGACGTTCATGAGATGAACAGCGCCTTCAGTAGCGAAGAGGCTGAGGATTAAGATGTCACGATGATCTATAAGGTCGCGACGCATTGAGGGACGGTACTTGGCTAGCCTGTGAGACACATACGCCATCACACGCGGGCGGGTACCGCTTACATCAGCACGTCTAGATTTGTGCTGACTAAGCGGGCTCTCCAATGAGACCAAGTTGTTTGTAGCAGTTTGCCCTAAGGGTCGCTGACTAACATCAACTGGCTTTGGAGGCCGGACCATGGGCAGCCACTCTGGGTGGAGCGGTGCACCTATAACGTCATCTCCCTCTGGATTGGAGGTAGATGGTGCTTGTCTTACGATCCGCCAAGGCGGTTCCTGTATGAACAACACGTCGAAAGATGTATTATATTTTTCGAGGATGGTATCTACGGCAGTCACAGACTTCGCGCAGTTAAATGATAACACCCTAATTTCTCCGCTCTCCAAAAGTCCTGTGTCTCGCGACTCATTCATTTCTTCTGAGGGGGTGTGTTAGAGCGTGAAAAATGACGAGTCTTTGAAGCTCGTACCTTTCGATATTCCTCCAGCGCCCACTGCGGCTCAAAGCGGTGGCTCCAGTACTTGCATTTCCTGTGGTTGAAACGTGATGGGCTCCCCACTCTTCGGAATCGGGGGGGCCCATCATTAGTGTCTTGCTGGTGCGGCCTGGGGCAAATCCAGTTCTCGTCTGGGGTACACTGTGAAATGGCGGTTACCGCGGGGGCAACCCCAACGGGGGACGGTAGTTCCATCCCCACTGCGCCCAACCCTATGGGTTGGCCAGTCCCGTCAGGTGTGGACCTGTACTCATGTGCCGAGCTTCGGCGTTCGCGGAGGATTCAGGCCTTTGTCGGACAACTTGGGGGCTATGAGATTAGCAGGGAGAGGCGCCTCGGGACGCATCTGCGTTTCCTTTCTGGCGAACGTGGTTAGCTCGCGTCGTCATTACCGAACCACTGGCTTAGTACTGGTGGTCAATCTCGTCAAGGCGCGTCGAACCGGACTCGTTCGACGCGGAATCACGTCACGATCCCCGCGTTCCGCTGCGGTTTTTCTGTGAGAATGCGTTCGGGCAGGCGAAAAGGAGAAGGGCGGGGTCGCGAAAGGTTTCGGCTTAGTAGGACTTCAAACGGACACTCGTAGCTACAATCGTTTGTATTTTTGCGACCGGACTGCTAACGCGCACCGGTATATAAATTGTTGATTTAAAAAAAAAAAAAAAAAAAAAAAAAAAAAAAAAAAAATTCATTGACTCTGAATCTGAGGATCCTAGTTACTCTGACTCCAATGATTCTGATGATTCTTCATCGTCTGATGATGATGATAGTGACTATGTTGAAGGTGCAAACATTGTTGCGAATGACAATGGCGATCCACAGACATTTAAACAAGCAAAGCAGAGCAAGCAAACAGAGCAGTGGGATGCTGCAATGCTTGAAGAGTATAACTGGCATCTTGAGAATGGTACTTGGGAAATTGTTGAATTACCAGATGGTCAGAAGGCAATTGGATCTAAATGGGTGTACAAGACGAAGCATAATGCAGATGGGTCAATTGAACGATTTAAAGCACGTGTGGTTGCAAAAGGGTTTAACCAGCGACCGGGTCAGGACTTCTTTGAAACCTTTGCATCTACAATGCGTCAGGCAACTGTTCGTATTGTCTTGGCTCTGGCTGCTATTGAAGATTTGGAATTGCGTTCTGTTGACATATCCTATGCGTTTACGAATAGTGATATTGATGTTGAAATCTACATGCAGCAGCCAGAAGGATTTAGGCAAGGTGGATCAAGAATGGTCTGTAGACTTAACAAGTCCATATACGGGTTAAAGCAGTCATCACGATTGTGGGGTGAGACATTGTGTGCTGTTCTTATTAAACTTGGGTTTAAGAAGACATACAGTGATGCATCACTCTACATATTTGACAGAGATGGCATCAAAGTCATATTGCCCGTGTTTGTGGATGATTTAACGCTTGCATCGAAATCCAAGAAGGCTTTAGACAACTTTGTGATTGAATTGGCAAAGCATTTCAAGCTTAGGGACCTTGGTGAAACTAAATTCTTGTTGGGCGTTGAAATCACCCGGAATAGAGAAAAGCGAAAGCTCTATCTTTCCCAATGTCAGTATATTGTCAACAAGTTGCAAGAGTTTAATATGGCGGATTGTAAACCCCTTGGTACCCCTATGCTGCCTGGATCAAAGTTGACGTCTGCTGAAAGCCCTAAAACCTTTGAGGATAAGGTTGCGATGCAGAACATCCCTTACATTAATGCCGTCGGATCCCTCATGTATTTGGCTATTATGACGCGTCCTGATATTGCTTATACAGTGGGTGTGCTTGCACGTTTTAATTCCAATCCTGGAATGGCACACTGGAAAGCTGTTAAGCATTTGTTTCGTTATTTGAAGGGTACCCTTGATTTGAAGCTGGAGTATGGCCCAGACCCATCTATTGGAAATAGGTTGTTTGTTACCTATAGTGATGCTGATCATGGAGGGGATAAGGATGCTGGAAAGTCCACATCTGGGTACTTGGTTAAGATTGGGTCTGGAGCTGTTTCGTGGCGAAGCAAGTTGCAGCAGGTTGTTACAAGATCAACCACTGAAGCAGAGTTTATTGCTGCTGGGCTAGCTGGCATGGAGATCCGTTGGGTACAAAATCTATTGATGGAACTTGGTTATACGCTGTCCGCACCAGCTACGTTATATATGGACAATCAGTCATCTATGTCCGTTGCAAAGAATCCAGAACACCATGGGAAGATGAAGCACCTGGATCTATGCTTTTACTGGTTGCGAGACCAAGTTTCTCTGAAGCGAATAGAGCCCATTCATTGTAGAACGGAAGATATGCCAGCTGACTTGTTAACTAAGCCCCTTGCTAAACCACAAGTTGAAAAACTCCGAGCTTTTTTTTTTTTTTTTTTTTTTTTTTTTTTTAAATCAACAATTTATATACCGGTGCGCGATAGCAGTCCGGTCGCAAAAATACAAACGATTGTAGCTACGAGTGTCCGTTTGAAGCCCTACTAAGCCGAAACCTTTTGCAGCCCCGCCCTTCTCCTTTTCGCCCGCACGAACGCACTCTCACAGAGAAACCGCAGCGGAACGCGGGGATCGTAACGTGATTCCGCGTCGAACGAGTTCGGTTTGACGCGCCTTGACGGGATTGACCACCAGTACTAAGCCAGTGGTTCGGTAGTGACGACGCGAACTAACCGCGTTCGCCAGAAAGGAGACGCGGATGCGTCCCGAGGCGCCTCTCCCTGCTAATCTCGTAGCCCCCAAGTTGTCCGACAGAGGCCTGAATCCCCTGCGAATGCCGAAGCTCGGCACACGAGTACAGGTCCACACCTGACGGGACTGGCCAGCCCAGAGGGTTGGATGCAGTGGGGATGGAACTACCGCCCCCCGTTGGGGTTGCCCCCGCGATTACCGCCATTTCACAGTGTACCCCAGACGAGAACTGGATTTGCCCCAGGCCGCACCAGCAAGACACTAATGCCGGGCCCCCCCGATTCCGAAGAGTGGGGAGCCCGACACGTTTCAACCAACACCCGCAGGATCAGGTCGAAATGCAAAGGCGAGTGGGTTCGCCTTTAGCCAATTGTATAGTTGCCAGATACGCCGAGGCGCATCCAAGACCCCTACGATTTTGTTCGGGTGCCGGGGGCAGCCGTTGAAGATGTGCTCGCGGGTTTCTTGAGGGAATCCACACGGGCAGGCGGCTGAATCAGCCAGATTGAACCGATGAAGGTATTCACCGATGGGTGCGTGTCCAGTTATGCACCGGGCAGCATGCGCGAAGAGCTGGGGGCTCTGTCCTTGCGCAATTTCAAGCCAAGACCCGCTATGCGCGGCATGTTTTGGCTTGAGGGGCGTACCGTCGTAGCCCAGGAGGTCGTAAAAACGAGCAAAAAAAAAAAAAAAAAAAAAAAAAACTCCGAGCTGAAATTGGGTTGAAGTAGAGGTAGAGATGTGTGATTAGGGGGTTGTTTGAGTTGTGATTGAGGGAAGGATGAGATGTTGAATCAGGGGGTTGCTAGTGGGATGATTAATCATCTCATACGGACACTGACTGCATATATGGACTCTGGCTTGATGAATAATGTTTTGTTTTCTTCTTTGTTATATAGAATTTTAGTGTTACAGAAGTGTTATATCAGGGGGTTGTGTTAGAAGTAGTTGATAAAACACTTCTGAATCACTTCTGAACATTGTAGATAGTGTTTTACTTGACTTCAACATTCGTTTTCGCATGAATCACCGTAAAATAGCGTATTTTGACTAGTAATTCGCTTATATCTTGAGATAGAAGCAATATTACGTAAAAAGCTTTACTGTTCTGAAATCTCCTCATTCAGACCTTTCCGGTGATATGCATTTCGTCGCGTAGTTCTTACTTTTGTGTAAAAAATATTTCGAACGCGATTTAGTGGACACCTATTGTCACGCCTCGCCCGATTTTAGCACAAGTAGATCAACCGTCATGTAATTCCTTACTTGTCTCGGAAACGAGTACATACGATTGAAACTTGGGCTTATACAAGCGTTTTACTACTTTTTGACTGCAATCATCAGTTTGTGCAAACTAAGATAATTGTGTCTTGTCTAGTGTTTAAACACTAGTAACTCACTAGATTGTCAAAGTCTAACAAAAAGGAGAAGGGCGGGGTCGCGAAAGGTTTCGGCTTAGTAGGGCTTCAAACGGACACTCGTAGTTACAATCGTTTGTAGTTTTGCGACCGGACTGCTATCGCGCACCGGTATATAAATTGTTGATTAAAAAAAAAAAAATAAAAAATAAAATAAAATACCACATAGAGTATCCGTACGTCGCAATGGGAATGACGCACGAACGATATAACAGGCGCTTGTTGAGGGGTTGCAAGCCCCGTGTAGAGGAACTAAGCATTTTCATCGCCTTGATAGACGAGATCGGGGCGTGGTGGCTTAACGGTTACTGCGTTGCCCTTAAGGGTGCTCACCACATCCAAGAGGTTGACACCGTTATGTTACTTACCAAATGCGGTAGAATGTTTGAAATACACACTAAATAATCCGTATTGAGAGATTTTTGAAATAAATAAACTGGAATAAATGACTAATAATGTTTATTTTACCTAACAGGTGGTCTGTGCACACTCATCACATGACATATCATAGAGAATATTCTTGGTCCGAGTTGGTGTATCACCAATTTCAAGGCAATTGCACAAAGTTTGGCTGTGAGGTTGATTATGTAAGCATCTCTTACATTATTTTCAAGTCATTTGGTCATGTTTGGCAATGTTTGGTGTGCCTTTTATGGCTTATCCAAGCTGTTTTCCACCATCCGAACAAGTTTGGCTGGCTGTTTGCCAGATCTGGACACCATGACATCATTGCAAAACAAATGTAAATATTTGGACATTATCCTAGATTGGTCTGGGCAACATACTTTACCATATCTAGCTCATGGAAATCAGTTTCAAGGCTAAATTTGCACAAATTCGCGCTTTTGGGCCGTGTGAGCGAGTCACATGACCTGATCGTGCCTGGATACCCATGCCACATGAAAGCCCTGATTTTTACGAATTTTTTGATACCAAAATCATAGAAATCGGCCCAGTATTGGCTGAGATACAGAAACTGTGCAGGGTCACTATAGCAGTGGGAGAATTTCCATCGTTACCGTTAGGAAGTGGTTTGGTCAATTTTGTAGTGCGTTTTCCCCCGGAAAACAAGTTCTTTTACTACGTAAGAACTTGTAATACCATAAGTCTGGACCATGGGCCTAAGGGCTTACTAAGCACGACGTTCGACGTGCTGATGTAATCTTGATGGCACGTGGCAACCCACTGCGGTCTCTGCAAGGCTGCACTATGGATCACTGGTGCGTTTTGCACCACTCCAAATGCGGCGGCCGAGGCCCTTGCCGGCCTTGTCCTGTTCCCAATCCTCCTGCATCGGCTCTCTACTAGAGAGAGGATGCGGGTGGGCACCCTTACGCCCACTCACCCGGTCCGGGCTTTTATGTCTGGGTCAAACCTTGGACGGATGACTCCCCACGAGTTATCAGTCGAAAAGCTGTCCCCTGCAAGGCGTAGTATGGTTCATACTGCCCTGCAGGAGGCCGATCTCGCTCTCCCCGACGAATTTTGCGAGGAAGTGCACCCTATGGACCCGGCCTCCCGTCCAGGAGACTGCCTTATGGACCGGTTTGCAAGCCAGGTCCTGTTCGACGATTTTAAGCGCGACAAGGAAGACGACGAGGCTTCCTTGGAGGCTCGTCGTCAATATCTTGACAAGGTCCTGGGCGATCGCTCAGAACTTGGCACCATCGTGGTGGCGGTTGACGGCAGCCGTCCCCTTGGAGGAGCACTCCAGGCCACCTCGGCCGTGATCCTCTTCCGCAGCGGCAATGAAATCAAAAGGTCTCGTCGTGCCGCAGGCGATGTTACTGCAAATGACGCAGAACTCGCTGCAATCCGATACGGTATCTGTGCTGCCATCCGGCCAGATATTGGAATCATTTGCGTATTCACTGACTCGATGTCCTCTGTGCGTCGGTCAGTGGATCCCTCTATTCATTCAGGCCAAGCACATTCGCTCGCGGTCTGTAAATCTTTGATGCCGTGGTTCGAGGATGACCCCGAGCGGCAATTATTATTTGTGTATGTCCCTTCTCGTCTGAAGTGGGGCATACACAAGCAAGTGCATGACTATGCAAGGGAATTGCGCATTCTTCTTGGGATCAGACCCAAGAATTCCATTGATCGGATGAGGTCTCTCGCCGACAAACTCCGGACGGACACCTGGACCCACCAGTTCCGTGCCAATGATAGGGGGGCCCGTTTTTACGACCTCCTGGGCTACGACGGTACACCCCTCAAGCCTAAACATGCCGCGCATAGCGGTTCTTGGCTTGAAATTGCGCAAGGACAGAGCCCCCAGCTCTTTGCGCGTGCTGCCCGGTGTATAACTGGACACGCACCCATCGGTGAATACCTTCATCGGTTCAATCTGGCTGATTCAGCCGCCTGCCCGTGTGGATTCCCTCAAGAAACCCGCGAGCACATCTTCAACGGCTGCCCCCGGCACCCGAACAAAATCGTAGGGGTCTTGGATGCGCCTCGGCGTATCTGGCAACTATACAACTGGCTAAAGGCGAACCCTCTCGCCTTTGCATTTCGACCTGAACCTGCGGGAGTTGGTTGAAACGTGATGGGCTCCCCACTCTACGGAATCGGGGGGGCCCGTCATCAGTGTCTTGCTGGTGTGGCCTGGGGCCAATCCAGTTCTCGTCTGGGGTACACTGTGAAATGGCGGTAATCGCGGGGGCAACCCCAACGGGGGACGGTAGTTCCATCCCCACTGCGTCCAACCCTCTGGGTTGGCCAGTCCCGTCAGGTGTGGACCTGTACTCGTGTGCCGAGCTTCGGCGTTTGCGGAGGATTCAGGCCTTTGTCGGACAACTTGGGGGCTACGAGATTAGCAGGGAGAGGCACCTCGGGACGCGCTAGCGTCTCCTTTCTGGCAAACGCGGTTAGCTCGCGTCATCACTACCGAACCACTGGCTTAGCACTGGTGGTCAATTTCGTCAAGGCGAGTCGGCGAGGTCACCACCGGCTCGGAATCACGTTACGATCCCCGCAATCCGCTGCGGTTTTTCGGTGAGAGTGCTTTCGTGCGGGCGAAAAGGAGAAGAGCGGGGCCGCGAAAGGCTTCGGCTTAGTAGGGCTTCAAACGGACACTCGTAGTTACAATCGTTTGTATTTTTGCGACCGGACTGCTATCGCGCACCGGTATATAAATTGTTGATTTAAAAAAAAAAAAAAAAAAAAAAAACTGCGGTCTCTGCGGGCAACGACCATCGATGCCTTGGGGGTCAACGGGCCGTTAGGTCCGCCGTAGGGGGGGGGTACAATGATCGGCCTTGTGTCGTGAGATATCCACAACCCCAAGGTGGGTGGCTGGGCGTTCTGCGGGACGCTTAGTCATCGCCAGCCCGCAAGGGTCTGAAAGGATAGGGGACGGTAAGAACCGGGTATTGGGCTGATAACAACTCGACTCGATAGGGACAAAATCGGTAAGTGTCACGGGAAAGCCGTTGTGCTGATGTAAGTTGACCCTGGCTGCTGCCGACACCTTACGGGGTTTAAGTTGGTGGCGGCAAAGCCGCAACAGTGCGTAAGCCGACCCTGCCTGTGGCACAAGCCGACGGCGTCCGCCTGACTGCTGGGCAAGTCCACCGTTCTCGATGAGCTCGCATTGGTTAAGTTTCCTCACCGTTGCGATCCGCTCTCCTGATTGGTTAAGGTGTCCTAGTACGTTGGAACTGAGACAGAGCACCCGGCGCTGCAGAGAGCGTGATGCCGTGCAGTCGTTAGTCACACTGAACTCCCCAGCTTGGTATGCTAAAAAGTGGGTTACGTGTGGCAAGACAGAGACCTCGGACACATTGGGGATCCGCGCCGGAAGGCATTAGCGAACCATGTGCCGGGGTCGGGAAGTTAAGACTGGTAGTCGCGCACCGGACACTGATGGGCCGTAGCCGGATGGGGCAGTCCCCCTACCCGGGCTCGAGAGACCTAACTCCTCTGTCGGTCAGCTCGGACATAACAAGTCCGGGTCCTGGCTTAAGTTGAATCCGGAGTGTTGACCGACGAAGTTGGTCAATCGGGCATCTCGCAAGGGGTGCCCTAAACTTCGCCGGCGCCTCGGTACAAGAGGCCGGCTGCGGGTGGGCACCCTTACGCCCACACATCCGATCCGTGCATTCATGTCCGGATCTAATCTCGGCGAAATGACTCCCCATGTGTTGTCAGTCGAAAAACTCCCTCCGACGAGACGTGCTATGGTCCATAGTGCTCTCCAAGAGGCCGATCTTGCGCTTCTGGATGAACTCCGAGAAGAACTTCACGACGAGGCTGGCAAGGGCCTCAGCCGCCGCGTTTGGAGTGGTGCGAAATGCACCAGTGATCCATAAAGCAGCCTTGCGCTGCATAGAGTTGAGGATTTTAAGGATGCCTTTGTTACGAGCGCCTTTAAAATACCACATGGAATACCCATATGTGACAATAGGAATCACACACAAGCAGTAGAGAAGGCGCTTGTCTAATGGTTGCAAGCCCCTCGTAGACGACCCAAGCATTTTCATCGCCTTAAGCGAGGAGATTGCTTTGGTGGAGTAATATCTCACATGCTCATGAAAAGTGAGCTTGCGATCAAAGTAGAAACCCAAGTATCGCCAGAACGGCTTGGGTTTCAGAGGGGTATCACCGGTGTAGGGCGCGTAGCTCAAATCGATGGAGGGGTTCTCGTCCGAGCGCGATCGATCGAAGTGGAAAAACTCCGTCTTGTTGTGCTCGAGGACAAGTGCGAACTTCTTAAACAGGTCAAATATGACTCCGTATGCATTGGCAAGCGCGTTGCAGTTACGGATGAGTGATTTGGACTGGAAAATTAAAGTTCCATCGTCCACATATGAGAGAAGAAACACACCTATTGCGAAGAAATGCTTCTCTTTTTTTTTTTTTTTTTTTTTTAAAATCAACAATTTATATACCGGTGCGCGATAGCAGTCCGGTCGCAAAAATACAAACGATTGTAGCTACGAGTGTCCGTTTGAAGCCCTACTAGGCCGAGACCTTTCGCAGCCCCGCCCTTCTCCTTTTCGCCCGCACAAACGCACTCTCACAGAAAAACCGCAGCGGAACGCGGGGATCGTAACGTGATTCCGCGTCGAACGAGTCCGGTTCGACGCGCCTTGACGAGATTGACCACCAGTACTTAGCCAGTGGTTCGGTAATGACGACGCGAGCTAACCGCGTTCGCCAGAAAGGAGACGCTGATGCGTCCCGAGGCGCCTCTCCCTGCTAATCTCGTAGCCCCCAAGTTGTCCGACGAAGGCCTGAATCCTCCGCGAACGCCGAAGCTCGGCACATGAGTACAGGTCCACACCTGACGGAACTGGTCAACCCAGTGGGTTGGACACAGTGGGGATGGAACTACCTTCCCCCGTTGGGGTTGCCCCCGCAATAGCCGCCATTTCACAGTGTACCCCAGACGAGAACTGGATTTGCCCCAGGCCGCACCAGCAAGACACTAATGCCGGGCCCCCCCGATTCCGAAGAGTGGGGAGCCCGACACGTTTCAACCAACACCCGCAGGATCAGGTCGAAATGCAAAGGCGAGTGGGTTCGCCTTTAGCCAATTGTATAGTTGCCAGATACGCCGAGGCGCATCCAAGACCCCTACGATTTTCTTCGGGTGCCGACGGTAGCCGTTGAAGATGTGCTCGCGGGTTTCTTGAGGGAATCCACACGGGCAGGCGGCTGAATCAGCCAGGTTGAACCGATGAAGGTATTCACCGATGGGTGCGTGTCCAGTTATGCACCAGGCAGCACGCGCGAAGAGCTGAGGGCTCTGTCCTTGCGCAATTTCAAGCCAGGACCCGCTATGCGCAGCATGTTTTGGCTTGAGGGGCGTACCGTCGTAGCCCAGGAGGTCGTAGAAACGAGCACCCCTATCATTGGCACGGAACTGGTGAGTCCAAGTGTCCGTCCGTAATCTATCGGCGAGAGACCTCATCCGATCAATGGAATTCTTGGGTCTGATCCCAAGAGGGATGCGCAATTCCCTTGCATAGTCATGCGCTTGCTTGTGTATGCCCCACTTCAGACGAGAAGGGACATACACAAATAATAATTGCCGCTCGGGGTCCTCCTCGAACCATGGCATTAAAGACTTACAGACCGCGAGCGAATGCGCTTGGCCTGAATGAATAGAAGGGTCCACTGATCGCAGCGACGATCGAATCAGTGAATATACAAATGATTCCAATATCTGACCGGATGGCAGCGCAGATACCGTATCGGATTGCAGCGAGTTCTGCGTCATTTGCAGTAACATCGCCTGCGGCACGACGAGACCTTTCGATTTCATTGCCGCTGCGGAAGAGGATCACGGCCGAAGTGGCCTGAAGTGCTCCTCCAAGGGGACGGCTGCTGTCAACCGCCACCACGATGGTGCCAAGTTCTGAGCGATCGCTCAGGACCTTGTCAAGATATTGACGACGAGCCTCCAAGGAAGCCTCGTCGTCTTCCTTGTTGCGCTTAAAATCGTCGAACAGGACCTGGCTTGCAAACCGGTCCATAAGGCAGTCTCCTGGACGGGAGGCCGGGTCCATGGGGTGCATTTCCTCACGAAATTCGTCAGGGAGAGCAAGATCAGCCTCCTGCAGGGCAGTATGAACCATACTACGCCTAGCAGGGGACAGCTTTTCGACTGACAACTCATGAGGAGTCATCCGTCCAAGATTTGATCCAGACATAAAGGCCCGGATTGGGTGGGTGGGCGTAAGGGTGCCCACCCGCATCCTCCCTCTAGTAGAGAGACGGTGCAGGAGGATTGGGAACGGGACGAGGCCGGCAAGGGCCTCAGCCGCCGCGTTTGGAGTGGTGCGGAATGCACCAGTGATCCATAAAGCAGCCTTACGCTCCATAGAATTGAGGATTTTAAGGACGCCCTTGTTACGAGCACCCTTAAAATACCACATAGAGTACCCATATGTGACTATAGGAATGACACATGAGCGGTAGAGGAGGCGCTTGTCAAGTGGTTGCAAGCCCCTGGTAGAGGACCCAAGCATTTTCATCGCCTTAAGCGAGGAAATTGCCTTGGTAGAATAGTATCTCACATGCTCATGGAAGGTGAGCTTGCGATCAAAATAGAAGCCCAAATAACGCCAGAACGGCTTGGGTTTCAGGGGGGTGTCACCGGTGTAGGGCGCATAGCCCAAGTCGATGGAGGGGTTTTCGTCCGAGCGCGATCGATCGAAGTGGAAAAACTCCGTCTTGTCGTGCTCAAGGACGAGTGCGAACTTCTTAAACAAGTCAAATATGACTCCGTATGCATTGGCAAGCGCATTGCAATTACGGATGAGTGATTTGGATTGGAATATTAAAGTTCTTTTTTTTTTTTTTTTTTTTTTTTTTTTTTTTTTAAATCAACAATTTATATACCGGTGCGCGATAGCAGTCCGGTCGCAAAAATACAAACGATTGTAACTACGAGTGTCCGTTTGAAGCCCTACTAAGCCGAAACCTTTCGCGCCCCGCCCTTCTCCTTTTCGCCCGCACGAAAGCACTCTCACAGAAAACCCGCAGCGGATCGCGGGGATCGTAACGTGATTCCGAGCCGGTGGTGACCTCGCCGACTCGCCTTGACGGAATTGACCACCAGTACTAAGCCAGTGGTTCGGTAGTGACGACGCGAGCTAACCGCGTTCGCCAGAAAGGAGACGCGGATGTGTCCCGAGGCGCCTCTCCCTGCTAATCTCCATTGGCAGCCTCGTCGTCTTCCTTGTCGCGCTTAAAATCGTCGAACAGGACCTGGCTTGCAAACCGGTCCATAAGGCGGTCTCCTGGACGGGAGGCCGGGTCCATAGGGTGCATTTCCTCGCGAAATTCGCCGGGGAGAGCGAGATCAGCCTCCTGCAGGGCAGTATGAACCATACTACGCCTTGCAGGGGACAGCTTTTCGACTGACAACTCGTGGGGAGTCATCCGACCAAGGTTTGACCCAGACATGAAAGCCCGGACTGGGTGAGTGGGCGTAAGGGTGCCCACCCGCATCCTCCCTCGAGTAGAGAGACGGTGCAGCAGAATTGGAAACGGGACGAGACCTGCAAGGGCCTCGGCTGCCGCGTTTGGAGTGGTGCGGAATGCACCAGTTATCCATAAAGCAGCCTTACGCTGCATAGAGTTGAGGATTTTAAGGACGCCTTTGTTACGAGCGCCTTTAAAATACCACATGGAATACCCATATGTGACAATAGGAATCACACACGAGCGATACAGAAGGCGCTTGTCTAATGGTTGCAAGCCCCTGGTAGAGGACCCAAGCATTTTCATTGCCTTAAGCGAGGAGATTGCTTTGGTGGAGTAGTATCTCACATGCTCATGGAAAGTGAGCTTGCGATCAAAGTAGAAGCCCAAATAGCGCCAGAACGGCTTGGGTTTCAGAGGGGTGTCACCGGTATAGGGCGCATAGCCCAAGTCAATGGAAGGGTTCTCGTCCGAGCGCGATCGATCGAAGTGGAAAAGCTCCGTCTTGTCATGCTCGAGAACGAGTGCAAATTTCTTGAATAAATCAAATATGACTCCGTATGCATTGGTAAGTGCATTGCAATTACGGATGAGGGATTTGGACTGGAATATTAATGTTCCATCGTCCACATAAGAGAGAAGAAACACGCCTATTGCAAAGAAATGTTTTTCAAATAGGCGCATAATGGGGGCCAAGTAGAGAGCGGAGAGGACAGGGGACAGAGCAGAGCCCTGGCCTACCCCTACATCCGCGCTTTGTGAGCCCGAGGTAAAGGAGTTCCACGAATATTTTGTGGAGCGTCCGACAAGGTAGGAAGAAAAGAACCGGACTACGTTGTCCAGGAACCCTAGCTTCCGCAAAATGGCCACGAGAACCTCGTGGTTAAGGGAGGGAAAGAACTGAGCGAGGTCAAAAGCGACGACACTAGTCTTGAGTCCCTTGGCCCACCCTGCGCGCACCATGTGCACCAGGATGAGACCAGCGTCCTCGGTGGAGCACTGTCGCACTCCACCAATTTGATTTGGATGAAATACATCAACGGCAACACCGTCGAACTGTATGCGATTCGAGAGCATTTTCTCGATAAGCTTTCCAATAGTATTTAATAATACTATGGGCCTAAACGCTTTAGGGGCAGAATAGGAAGGCTTTCCCGGTTTTGGTATGATAACCGACCGCAATTCCTTAAAGTGAGAAGGCCAGTGGCCCACCGACAGGCAGCCATTGGCAATCGAGAGGAAGAAGTCGACAATGTCGTCTTCCTTACAGATAATCTTCAAGTGCCTCCACCCGACATGGTCGGGTCCAGGACTTGAGGTGTTCGAACAGGACTTGAGAGCGTCTCGAAGTTCCAGTCGGGAGAACAGCTGCCAAGACCTAGTAGGAAGGTCCGGCAGTTCGTCGAGGGGAGATAGGTCGAACGGCCTGTCCGACGCTGCATTATAAGTGCCGTGAAGCGCATCCCAGAGGTCGTCCATGTCATGACACGGATTCCCCTTATATTGGATTGCTTCACAGGGTGGGAGCTTGCGCGGTTGGATCCAAGCCATGAGATCCCAAGCGCGCTTGTTTTCGCTCGCAATTTCTCCAATACGATGATCGAAGAAGGTTCGCTTCGCCTGTTTGCAGGCTTTGCAAAAGGTTTTCCAGTTCTCGGGCGATCTCTCGTCCCGGTAACTGGCCAGGGCTTCACTGCACGAATCGGACCACCACCGCTTCGAGCGTTTAGTGACTTTGACCTCTCTGGAGCACTTATCCCATGCTGCAGAGAACACCCGCGCAACAGCCAAAGCCGTCTCGTTGATGCTGTCAACGGAACCGAGTTCCGCCGGCACGTCTAATTGCCGGATCAGACTCATGATGTGGAAGGCGAAGGCCTGTTGGTCTTCGATGTCCGATTTGATCGACCGGCGACTCTCAATGGGAATCGCCGATGGAACCAAGACAAGGGATGAGATCGGGTAGTGATCTGCATCCCCGATGAGATCCTCTCTGCGTGTGACGTCTGAAGAGATCGTCCGGTCCAGAGGAACAAAAACAAGGTCTATGACCGTGGGTCTAAAGCCCTCAATGCGCGGAACATGAGTCGGACCCGGGTTCACAAACAATGCGAGCCCTAAGCCCAGCTCCGCCGCCGAATCAAGAAGGGATGAGGCGTGGCCTGGGTGCCCTTGAGCATCCGGGTCCCACTCCCTCGAATGTGAGTTGAAATCCCCTCCCATGTAAATAAAGGGGGGAAGGCTCTGAATGTGCTTTTTAATATAATTGATAGCGGTGTGTTGATCGTCTGAGTAAACGTTCATGAGGTGGACAGCCCCCTCGGTAGCGAAGAGGCTGAGTACTAGTATGTCGCGATGGTCGTAGAGCGTGAAAGACGACGAGACTTGATAGCTCGTACCTTCCGATATTCCTCGACGGCCCAAGCAGGCTCAAAGCGGTGGCTCCAATACTTGCATTTCTTGGAGTCCGCTCGGTGCTCAAGACCACAATTGGGGCAACGAGGGGGGTGGGGGCATGCCTCTCCTGCGGGGGTACCGACTTTGGGAGGGTTAGCTTTAGGATTGGGGGCGCAGCACGGCGCCGTGTCCCTATGCTGTTCCAGACGGTGAGGTCCGGAGCAGTGAGGGCATACAACCCGAGGCGCACGACACGCCTGGGTGACATGGCTCCACCTCCAGCAGCGAGTGCAAAGAGGGGCGCCAACTCGGGCCGCCGCCGTCTGAATACGGATGGGGAGGCCTCGGAGCATGAACAACTTGCATAGCAGCCATTGCTGCGCATGGCAAATACGAGTTCTTATCATTTTTCAATTTACCCTTCAATTGGGAACAAATATTTATGCCTATTTTAAAAAAAAACTAAGTATTAAATATAAACTTAAATATTTCAAAAATTTAAATCAAATTTCATATTTTTCAAAGCACAATTGAAAAAGTTATGCATTTATAAAATATTAAATCATCTATTTGTTTTTGCTATTTATTCAATAACCAGTATATTAAATTTTAAAGCATTACCATATTTGGAATAAGAAATTTTTTCTTATATTTTACATATTTTTTTCTGCTATCTCAACTTTCTCACAATTTGATAAAAACTCACCATTTCTTAAATTACACAAACAAGACCAAATATTTGCAAATAGTTAATTATCTATCTTATTCTCCTGAATTTTCTGGATTTTTTGGTATATAAAACATAAGGTTTGATTAAGAATTGATTATGTTAGAGCTAGAATACTAATTTGAAGAGTCGCGTCCAAAAGTGGTTTCTCAATAAGGAAAGGGTCTGGTCACATGATACATATATATATGTAATCAAAAAAATTCACACTATTTTATTATCATTTTTCCAGATTTATTACATAATGATTTTATCCCTGTAGATCAGATCTACTAAGCTAAAATTATCATTGGCTGAGTATGACCATGATGACATCATCAACATACAAAAAGTGCACTTTTTGCACTTTGAAGATGTCATAGTCAGGCAACATCTCAAAATTTCACATGCAACAGATGGTTGCTAAGGAAAATGATGCATCAATGATGTATTGATACAGCCATCAAATGTGTTGCTAAGGAAATTGATGCATCAAAGATGCATTGATACAACCATCAAATGTTTTCCCACCAATACATTTTTTAAATTAAAAGACTACAAACTTTTGTAATAGCCAGGAACAGAGACTACAAAAAAAATAAAACCGTGAGAGGAATTCAACGAAAATGTGGGCAGCACTGCAAGCAAAATAGCAGAAATCCAGAATATGAACGAGTTCTTTTACTAACGTAAGAACTCGTAACCGACCATTGAGGAGCTTGGCATTGCGCCCGGTGCTCGTGTCCCAAATGTCGAAATATGCAGTCGCGAATACAGCCGCGGGGGACTGCTTCACGATGCGCGCGGGTCCGGTAAAGGACATGAAGTCAGACCATGCCGGGCTGGCCTGGATGGCTGCCTCAATGGTCTGGGGAGTGATGAGCTTGGGGTGACCTTCCTCGTCAACCCCGTCGTACAAGGGCACGTCGATAGCCCTCATAAAGGACTTCGACTGCGGGAGCCCTACCCAGAGATTCTCCTGGGTGGGGTAATGGTGAAGGAGGTAGCCCCGAATGTAGGCTATCTCCTGCGCGTTGGCAACATCAGTCGCCCGGAGAGCAATCCCGTCGTAAGCCAAGCTCACGGACAAGACGCGGAACGAGGCGCGCATCTTCTTCTCTTGAAGAAGGCGATTGACACCCTCGTATACGGTGTGGCAATCCAGTCCCGCTGGGGGATGACCGTCTGACCACGTGCATAGTACCTGCTTGTGGTTGGGACCACGAGCGGTATAGGACGGCACGGACCTCTTCTGCTTCTTGGGAGCAGGAGTGGCCGCGCGAGAGGGAGGTGCCGGCGTCTGAGCGCGGGCAGAGGGGATAGATGAGGGCCGAGCCGCCATGGAGGAGTAGCTCCTCTTCTGACCCGGCTTGGTCTTCATGTTGAGTGGAGGAGGAGGCCTGGCCTGCATCCTCTGGAAGGTGACCACTGGCTTGTTAGGCTGGGGTCGGGGGGCGATAGCCGTGTTCGGGATGGGTCGGTCGGTCCTGGGAGGACCCATTCCTACCCCAGGTGCCATCCACTTCGGCTTTGATGAGGGCCTACCCCCTGTGGGCGGCGCTGGCGGGATGTCCGGCGGTCCAGAGGGGGGGGCGGGGGCCCGGGCTTTACCTCGTCGACGGGAGGTAACAACCTGGAAAGGGACACCCAGACGGTCCCTAAACTGATCGATGATCGGTTTTTGGGAGCCATCCGGGGCAGAGGTGTCCGCCTCAGCGAACCTGGATTGGAGGAAGCTCCAGGCAAGCCTGGCGCCTCTATCCGCGATACGATCCCACTCGTCTACGTCGAGTTGGGCAGAAGGGTCGGTAGTGGACGTCTTGTAATCAATCCAATCCGCGAGTTGGTCCATCGCTGACCAGACGGCAGTTCCGTCCCAATCCCAATCGTCTCCAAAGGTGAGCTTCAGAGTGTTGGCGTCTCCCAGCGATGTGAATAGAGGGTGCTTTGGAGCGCTAGGCTCACCAGCAATGGAGGTGTCTTCTTCTCCTTGCATCACCACATCCGAAGCGGAGGGGGCAACCGAGGGGGTAGAAGTTTGGGGTGGAAGCGGCATGGGCGTTGAAAGTCGTCCTGCCGATTCGGGGGTCGAATCCCTAGACTGAGTACTCCTGGCACGAGATGGGCCAGAGGGAGGAGCTTGCTGCCCTGAGGGGCGAGCTGAACCGAGAGCTTGTCGCTCGATGTTTGCTGCGGCAGATCTGGAAGATCCGCCGCCTTCCGCGCTAGGCGCTTTGGGTGGCATAGTGATGGGTGCTCTATGGAGCCGGGGTACTGTGTTGATCGATGATCAAGAGTGCAGGTGTGGTTGTAGGACGAGGTGAACAGTGAGCAAAGAAATTCCCACGGTCGCACTGTGACAGTACGAGACAAAGAACGGATGGAATATTAAAGTTCCATCATCCACATATGAGAGAAGAAACACACCTATTGCGAAGAAATGCTTCTCGAATAGGCGCATGATGGGGGCCAGGTATAGAGCGGAGAGAACAGGGGACAAGGCAGAGCCCTGACCAATGCCTACATCTGCGCTACGTGATCCTGAAGTGAAGGAGTTCCACGAATACTTCGTGGATTGCCCGACGAGGTAGGAAGAAAAGAAGCGGACTACGTTGTCCGGGAATCCTAGCTTCCGAAGTATTGCCACGAGGACCTCATGGTTAAGAGAGGGGAAGAACTGAGCGAGGTCGAAGGCGACGACACTAGTCTTAAGCCCCTTGGCCCACCCTGCGCGCACCATGTGCACCAGGATGAGACCAGCGTCCTCAGTGGAGCGCTGTCGCACCCCACCAATTTGATTTGGATGAAATACATCAACGGCGACGCCGTCGAACTGTATGCGGTTCGAGAGCATTTTCTCGATAAGTTTTCTAATAGTATTTAATAATACTATGGGCCTAAACGCTTTAGGGGCAGAATAGGAAGGCTTTCCCGGTTTCGGTATGATAACCGACCGGGATTCCTTAAAGTGAGAAGGCCAGTGGCCCACTGAGAGGCAGCCATTGGCAATTGAGAGGAAGAAGTCGACGATGTCATCTTCCTTACAGATAATCTTCAAGTGCCTCCACCCGACATGGTCGGGTCCAGGACTTGAGGTGTTCGAACAGGACTTGAGGGCGTCTCGAAGTTCCAGTCGGGAGAACGGCTGCCAAGACCTAGTAGGAAGGTCTGGCAGTTCGTCGAGAGGAGAGAGATCGAACGGCCTGTCCGACGCTGCATTGTAAGTGCCATGAAGCGCATCCCAGAGGTCGTCCATGTCATGACACGGATTCCCCTTATATTGGATTGCTTCACAGGGTGGGAGCTTGCGCGGTTGGATCCAAGCCATGAGATCCCAAGCGCGCTTGTTTCGCTCGCAATTTCTCCAATACGATGATCGAAGAAGGTTCGCTTCGCCTGTTTACAGGCTTTACGAAATGTTTTCCAGTTCTCAGGGGATCTCTCCCGGTAACTGGCCAGAGCTTCGCTGCACGAATCGGACCACCACCGCTTCGAGCGCTTAGTGACTTTGACTCTCTGGAGCACTTATCCCATGCTGCAGAGAACACCCGCGCGACAGCCGAAGCCGTCTCGTTGATGCTGTCAACGGAATCGAGTTCCGCCGGCACGTCTAATTGCCGGATCAGACTCATGATGTGGAAGGCGAAGGCCTGTTGGTCTTCGATGTCCGATTTGATCGACCGGCGACTCTCAATGGGAATCGCCGATGGAACCAAGACAAGGGATGAGATCGGGTAGTGATCTGCATCCCCGATGAGATCCTCTCTGCGTGTGACGTCTGAAGAGATCGTCCGGTCCAGAGGAACAAAACAGGTCTATGACCGTGGGTCTAAAGCCCTCGATGCGCGGAACATGAGTCGGACCCGGGTTCACAAATGCAGCCCTAAGCCCAGCTCCGCCGCCGAGTCAAGAGGACGAGGCGTGGCCCGGGTGCCCTTGAGCATCCGGGTCCCACTCCCTCGAATGTGAGTTGAAATCCCCTCCCATGTAAATAAAGGGGGGAAGGCTCTCAATGTGCTTCTCAATATAATTGATAGCGGTGTGTTGATCGTCTGAGTAAACGTTCATAAGGTGGACAGCCCCCTCGGTAGCGAAGAGGCTGAGTACTAGTATGTCGCGATGGTCGATGATATCGCGGTGCATGGATGGTCTGTACTTCGCCAGTCTGTGAGACACATAGGCCATCACGCGCGGACGAGTACTGGAGTTGCTTACATCAGCACGACTGGATTCGTGCTGACTAAGCTGGGAAGTGGCTGGAAGCCGTACCATGGGCAACCATTCTGGATGGAGTGGCGCACCTACGACGTCCTCTCCCTCTGGATTAGAGGTGGAGGGGGCTTGTCTTATGATCCGCCAAGGCGGTTCTTGAATGAAAAGAATATCAAACGAATCAATATATTTTTCGAGAATAATTTCTACGCTAGTCGCCGACTTCGCGCAGTTGAAAGATAACACCCTAATCTCCCCGCTCTCCAAAAGTCCTGCGTCCAGAGACTCACTCATTTCTTCTGAGGGGGGGGTTAGAGCGTGAAAGACAACGAGACCTGACAGCTCGTACCTTTCGATATTCCTCGACGGCCCAAGCAGGCTCAAAGCGGTGGCTCCAGTACTTACATTTCTTGGAGTCCGCTCGGTGCTCAAGACCACAGTTGGGGCAGCGAGGGGGGTGGGGGCATGCCTCTCCCGCGGGGGTACCGACTTTGGGAGGGTTAGCTTTAGGGTTGGGGGCGCAGCACGGCGCCGTGTCCCTATGCTGTTCCAGGCGATGAGGTCCGGAGCAGTGTGGGCATACAACCCGAGGCGCACGGCACGCCTGGGTAACATGGCTCCACCTCCAGCAACGAGTGCAGAGAGAGGCACCAACTCGGGCCGCCGCCGTCTGAATACGGATGGGGAGGCCTCGGAGCATGAACGATCGACCATTGAGGAGCTTGGCATTCCGCCCGGTGCTCGTGTCCCAAATGTCGAAATATGCAGTCGCAAAGACAGCCGCCGGGGACTGCTTCACGATGCGTGCGGGTCCAGTGAAAGACATGAAGTCAGACCAAGCCGGGCTTGCCTGAATGGCCGCCTCGATGGTCTGGGGAGTGATGAGCTTAGGGTGACCTTCCGCATCGACCCTGTCGTATAGAGGAACGTCGATAGCCCTCATGAAGGACTTCGACTGTGGGAGACCTACCCAGAGATTCTCCTGGGTGGGGTAATGATGAAGGAGATAGGCCCGGATGTAGGCCATCTCCTGTGCATTGGCAACGTCGGTCGCCCTAAGAGCAATCCCATCGTACTGGGGTCGGGGGGCGATAGCCGTGTTGGGGATAGCTTTGGGCTTTGCGGGCGCCATGACAACATCTGGCACACCCCCTTGCGGTTTCGAAACGGGCCTTCTCCCTGTGGGCGGTACCGGCGCAACGCCAGACGGTCCAGGGGGGATGGAGGAAGCAGGGGCCTTGCCTCGTTGACGACGCGAGGTAACTGCCTGGAAAGGAGGCCCCAGATAGTCCCTGAAGTCATCAACAATGCTCTTCAGTGACCCATCTGCGGTGGAACGATCCGCCTCAGTGAATCTGGAATGGAAGAAGCTCCGGGCGAGCCTGGCGCCTGCATCCGCAATGCGATCCCACTCGTCTGCTTCGAGTGCGGAGTTGGGAGGGTCGTTGGATGTCCTATAGTCGATCCAATCGGCGAGTTGGTCCATCGCTGACCAGACGGCAGTTCCGTCCCAGTCCCAATCGTCTCCGAAGGTAAGCTTCAGAGTGTCGGCATCTTCCAGCGATTTGAATCGGGGGTGCTTTGGAGCAGCAGTCTCCTCGGCAGATGAAGCATCGTCTTCCCCTTGCATCACCACATCTTTTTTTTTTTTTTTTTTTTTTTTTTTTTTAAATCAACAATTTATATACCGGTGCGCGATAGCAGTCCGGTCGCAAAAATACAAACGATTGTAGCTACGAGTGTCCGTTTGAAGCCCTACTAAGCCGAGACCTTTCGCGACCCTGCCCTTCTCCTTTTCGCCCGCCCTCTCACAGAAAAAAAAACCGCAGCGGAACGCGGGGATCGTAACGTGATTCCGCGTCGAACGAGACCGGTTCGACGCGCCTTGACGAGATTGACCACCAGTACCAAGCCAGTGGTTCGGTAATGACGACGCGAGCTAACCGCATTTGCCAGAAAGGAGACGCTGATGCGTCCCGAGGCGCCTCTCCCTGCTAATCTCGTAGCCCCCAAGTTGTCCGACGAAGGCCTGAATCCTCCGCGAACGCCGAAGCTCGGCACACGAGTACAGGTCCACACCTGACGGGACTGGCCAACCCAAAGGGTTGGGCGCGGATTCAGGCCTCCGTTGGACAACTTAGGGGCTACGAGATTAGCAGGGAGAGGCGCCCAGGGGGCGATGGTTGGATTCGATTTCCCTTTTGTTGCTAAGCGTATTATTTGCGGCATCACATACCGAATCACTGGCTTAGTACTGGTGATCAATATCGTCAAGGCGAGTCGGCACGTTCACTGTTGGCTCGGAATCACGTTACAATCCCCGCTCTTCCGACGCGGTTACCACCTTCGATGGAGTCTTTCGTGCGGGCTGAGGGAGAAGGGCGAGATCTCGAACGGGTCTCGAAAGCTTTCGGGTTAGTAGGATGTCTAGTAGGGTTTCAAACGGACACTTTAGTTACAATCGTTTGTATTCTTTCAACCGGACTGCTATCGTGCACCGGTATATAAATTGTTGATTTAAAAAAAAAAAAAAAAAAAAAAAAAAAAAAGGGTTGGGCGCAGTGGGGATGGAACTACCGCCCCCCGTTGGGGTTGCCCCCTCGGTAACCGCCATTTCACAGTGTACCCCAGACGAGAACTGGATTTGCCCCAGGCCGCACCAGCAAGACACTAATGAAGGGCCCCCCCGATTCCGAAGAGTGGGGAGCCCATCACGTTTCAACCAACACCCGCAGGCTCAGGTCGAAATGCAAAGGCGAGAGGGTTCGCCTTAAGCCAGTTGTATAGTTGCCAGATGCGCCGAGGCGCATCTAAGACACCTACGATTTTCTTCGGGTGCCTAGGGCAACCGTTGAAGATGTGCTCGCGGGTTTCTTGAGGGAATCCACACGGGCAGGCGGCTGAACTTGCATAGCAGCCATTGCTACGCATGGCAAGGACGAGTTCTTACTCTTTTTCTTTCTTGACTATTCTGCCAGTCAAATAAAATATAGTTTTAAGTTCTTCAGGTAGTGTATATTCATACAGTTTACACTACTCTAACAACTTATAAATTAACTTTGTTCTATTTTATCTGCCTGGCAAAATAGTCCATAATATGTATTTTCTTATTAGAATATTTATATACCGTAAATAGCAACAACAGCTTGTCTAGCATTTCCATTTCCTACCTTACAAGTCATTAAATTTTTTTCACTAAATGTATTCAAGTCGTTGTCTTGTTTGCAAAATATTCCAGTTTCAATACCATCATGATACCAAACCTGATTGTTATCCAATATTATTCTTGCTGTAAAATGACCACTGCCACTGTATATAATTCCTTTCAATGATAAATAGGTTATATATCTACCTTCAATGACAACCTTGATTTTTTTACTTATACTTACATTTACTTCTAGTGAAAAACATACAAAATTAGGATTTGTAGTGAAAGTTCTACTTTTAATGATTTTATGATTGCCATTTTTCAAATGTCTGATTGATTGATTTATACTGTGAAGATGTAATAAATATCAGACTTTTAGAGGACAAATTTATTGTTTTAGTATAATTACATCTTGTACAATTTGCAATCTGTGCAAAGTTCTCATTTGATTCATGAAATATATAAGTTAAAAGATCACGAATATCTGTTCCAGTACTTCCATTTGGGAAAAGCTGTACTGCATTTTTTTGTAAGCAGTGTCTAACATTGTTTCTGACCTGCTGCAAAGTCTGCTCTTTATTTTCAACATTATTAAAGCCATTTAAAAGAATTTGTGCATAATATCCATGGTTTTCAAGTATATTAGACCAATGAATTTTGTTCTGAGACCAAACATTAAATATTATAGTGAATAAGGAATCATAAGCACAACTATGATTGACAGAATCCCATTTAAGGCCAAGTATTTTAGCTTTATCTTCAGAGGTGGAAATTTCTTTTTTATTTCTTTTGGCCTTGGGTTGGTTATTTTCATTTTCATCAGTCCTTTTATGCTTTTTAGTCAGAACTAAAGCTATTGATCCTTGGGCTGGCTGAAAATGTTCAGTAACAGTATTGGTTCTTTTTAATAAATCTTTAGCTTTGTGATTCACAATTGTCCATGGGGTATCTATAACATTTGGTAAGTCATTCATTGGATTATTTTTTGACCATTTTATTGGTTTGTCAACACATTCAGGGCAATATTCTGTACCTTTTAGTTGTCTATATTGTCTAATAATTATATTACAAAGTTTACCATTTACTGAAGATGGAATTGTTTCATTATATTTGAGCAATGTAATTTCATCAAGAAGCTCAAGTTCCCGGAATTCTTGCCGAAGATATCCAGAAGCACCACATTTTATTTTATATGGATCAAAACCTTGAAGAATAATAGTGCCTTCAGCTGATGAACTTCGAGAGATAGCAGTATAATATGCCATATGACTACGACAGCTGTTCAAATTTACAACATTGTAAGGTCTAGTTTTTCCTTGTGAAGAATAATCCGTCATAGCAAAGTTTGGAAGAACAGAAACTTGTGAACGGTTTATAGTCAATGGCTGATTTAAACCTTTACATAGACCAGATTTACTTGTTCGTGTCAAGGGCACAACATTTTTAGGCAGACCTTCCAGTCTAATACTTTTAGCTGGTTTATCCAATTTAATAAATAAAGTGTCAAGTACAAGTTTATTATTGATTCCCTGTGAAGCTTGCCATCCGACTACATGTCCTTCTTGACCTTTTGTAATACATAGCTCAGTTGCATCATTATTACGAATCATTACAGGCATTCCTTGACAAAGAGAAAGTTTGCCTGGTACACCTTCAGTTAAAGAATGTCGAATATTCCATAATATATTTTGTAGACGATTAGACAATGCAATTTGTTTCTTTTTAACAGATTTAATGCCTTGTTTTTTCAATAACTTCAAAACTTCAGGTTGTATACTCTCCCCAATTGTATCTACTGAATAGAAATGAGTTAATTCTTGACCAGTTTCTTTAGCAAATCTTGCACATCCAAGTTCATTAATACAGTCTTTCTCAGTATTTAATCCAACAATAATTGACACATTACGAAATAGCTTACTAGCTATATTTGGCTGATCTTGTCTTTGTCCTGCAATCCGAGTCCGAAGAAATGCAATATCATCCTCTGTACAAGCTGCATAACGCATATTTTCTAATGCTTTACGGAGCTTTGCATCATCTGCTGACTGTGTTTTTTGTCTCATATTTTCTCGAAGTATTACTACAGTAGTTATCTGATGCCATAAAGCTTTTCCAATTGCTGTTTTTTGTCCATTTTCAGTCATTGCCGCATTGATAGTAGTACCAACAGTTCCACTGTATAGTGCAGATCCTAAAACTGGTGCTAATTGAGCAAAGTCACCAGCAAAAATCATATTCATACCCCCAAAGGAGCTTCAGTGTTATTTCGCATTTTTGCTAGTTGAGCACTGATATTATAAAGATCAAGACATGATATCATTGACACTTCATCTATAAATATATTCAACACCATCAAGTCGGGCTTTAACTTGAGCAATAGTTGAATGTTCATTTGCACGACGTATTGAATCATTTTGTATACCTAATGCTGAATGATAGGTTGATCCATTTAATAAAGCAGCAGCTGAACCAGTAGGTGCTAAAATCATAACGATGTGATTCTTTACGTTTTTTAAAAATGATATTAATGCTTTAATAACTTGAGATTTTCCTGTTCCACCCATACCTCCTAGATACATTTTCAATGGTTCTGTTTTATGAAGTGTAGCATGATTTGCAACAATACGAAAAGCTCTTTCTTGTTCTTTATTCAAACTAAACTTGAAAACAGTCTGATCAATAATTTTCTGTTTATCGTTTTGTATTGCCTTGAAATTTTTGGTAATATATGAAATATCTGATACCAAGACTTTACCATCAGTATCTAAATTGATGTTGATGTCATATTAGTTAAGTCATTTGTTGGTAGATTAAGAGATCGTTTTTGAAGAACCAATTGCTTTGCTGTTGTACAATAGAATTCCATGTAGAACTTGTTACAGCTTTGTCTAAATGAAGTAAATCAGCTTGTATTTCTGATTTACCATCTATAGGATCTTTTAACCACCCAGCATTTTTATAACTGATTCAATTTTGTCCATTTCATGCATCTTCTCTGTATCATTTAATATATGATACATATCATCATCCTCATCATCATCATTATGAGTCAGAGCATTGTTTTCATCAAAAACTGACAATTCTTTATCCACCCATGATGCAAATATTTTATTTGATTTTTGTCCAATTTGGCAGAATAATCATCTCTAGCATCATTGCATTCATATCGAAGATTAAAGTTCTCCATGTATTTTTTCTGCTTTTCAGAGAAAGTATATGCATTAAAAGCTTCATCCCAAGTCTGGTTTTCATTTTTAAGATCATAACCAGTACGCCATGCTTTAAACAGTGTCAGCATTGTTAAACAATAGTATTCACGATCACCTTGATCACATCGAGGAAGTGAACCACCAGTAAACAAAGGAAGTACAAAGGGTCATCTGCCTTATAAATAATTTGATGTGTATAATATTGTGGATGCTCAGGAAGAAAACTTGATTTGTTTGGAATTGGATCTTTATTGGTCAATTTAATATTTTTTTTAATGTTTAATTCATCAGAAGATGAGAGATTGTCATTTCCTCCTCCAATTTGATTAAGTAAATCTAATTCATCAGTACCAGTATCTTCATCATCAGAATAGTTATTCAATTGAAGTAAATCCAATATGTTGTTAAATTTAGTTGCTCTGATTTAGACCGTCGTACTTTTTCAGCTCTTCGTATCCATTCATATAATGAAACATCTTTATAAATTTTAGGGCGATAAATATAATCTTGGACTTTGGATAATCCAACATAACGGCCAAGATTTTTATTTAAGACAACCTTTTCAGGTATACATCAGTTTCTTTTGGTTTCCATACACTTTGTGCCTCATGACATATGGTCTCCAATAAAATTGCTTAAAAATATGCTGAGTATAATGATCAGGATTTCCTAGTAAATACAAAGACGCCATTGGACTGCCAATTTCAAGCTTTGCAGTTAAAGCATTAACCATTTTTGTCATTAAAGATCGTGCAACTTCTTGCCGATCTGTTGAACCACCAATCATTTCTGAATTTCGTGAAAATATCTGCTTGACTGTATCAAAATAGAGTATGTAGTTAAACCAGGCTTTGTAACATAGTCTGTTACATATGCAACAATGGCTTTGATAGCTGTTCCTGACAGTAACTTGTTACATCCGTATTACATCTCATAAGATAAGTAAGTGGTGGTGAAAAAGTATTCATCCATGGTTCGCCTTTTTTAATCCGAAGAGCCCCAGTGAGTGGTTCTACCATGTTTCTTTGATTACTTCACGTGGAAAACGGGCTCGACATTCACCTTTATTATTTAAACATCCTTTTCGAGAGATCTTCCATCTTTTGTTCAGTGGTTGCTCTGCAACTATGATAATTTGATCGACTTAAAATATCATTTGTTGTATTTTTGAAATAATCCCACCATGTTTCTATTTTTTTACAAGCTGAGCATTCAGGTCCTTGACAGGCAGAACATAAAGGTGGAGGTGCTTCTGCCATAGTTTTAGTTGGATCAATGTAACCAGATGTTTTTTCAGTTAATTTGATAAAATCATTTACTTCAGCTAACGTTTTATCAATTGGTTCACCTGCATGAACAGCTTCTAGATATTCAACCATTCTTTTTTGAAAGTCTGAAGATTTATTCATTATGCGATTACGGATTTCCTGAGGTGAAAGAGAACCTTTAATCCATAATAAAAGATGAAGATGTAATGTAAGTCTTCCTTGTTGTTCTACAGTGCCATAGTACCCTTCAGTTGTTCCGAACAATCCTGGATGTTTTGTATCAACGCCAAGAACATGCTTTATAAAATTTGTGCACATAAAATGAAAAAACCGAGCAGCTGCAACTGGATTGTTTGCAACAAGTCGTATGCTTCGTCAGGTAAATATAAATCTGGTTTAAATTCTATGTTTTTATCTGCAAAGTATAAACAGATAGGATGTTTGTTATCTGCTGGAGAAAGTGTTATAAACCATGATGGAGCTCCAATATAAGATATCAGAGACCAAATTTCATTTCGCATATGTTTTTTAGCTGATAAAGAGCCTTTGACATGACCACCTATTGCATCTAAATTATTTATTAATTGGTAACAATCTTTTCAGCTTCACTTTCAGGCTTTACTCTCTCACCAGATGATAGACGTTTACTAAGATCAGCCAAAACTTTAAGATCAATATTAAGCAAACGATTTGCAATATCACCAAAGTAAGATTTTTCTGCTGTGAGAAAACTTCCTGTTGCACTTTGTTGAATTTGTTCATAGTTGAAAGCAATTAGTGGAAAGTTTGGATCAACTTGAAAGCGTTTGTCATGATACATTAAAAAATGTTGTTTTTGTACACCTATTGAGTGTTTTCCTTGCATAATTTTCTGACCAATACCACCATATCCATATGGAAAAAGCCATAGCATCATTGAAGGAAATAACTGAGGATTTTTAAATATAGATAAAGGATCATTTGAATGACCAACAAATAATATTTTCCCATTGCTAGTTAAATGTTCTAATGCTCGTGCTTTAATTGCTTCTATTGATAAGGTTGAAAATTCTTCACCTGTTAAACCTTGAACTGTAAAAGAACATGGTCCTGATTCAACACCATCTTCATCCTCATTGTCATGAACACTAGTAGCTTCTTTGTCCTTATTAATAATTGATTCACGATAATCAATAACAACAGGACAATCTGACTCGGGGTACCGCATGAGATTATCATTTGATATATCAATATCAGCATAGTCAATATGATTGAGCTTTAACCAATTTAAAGCATTTGAAACATAATTCCTACGTACAAGTAATGGTGTACGATGGATATCATCCTTGGTAGGTCGACAAGGTCCTGTAAAAATAAAGGCCAAAATTTCATCAACTTCTTCAAGTGGTGGTGGAAGAATATTATAAATTTTTGGTACTGGATTTTGAAAAGTGATTGCATTTGCTCGCATTTTATAGCGACCAGAAGCAACTTTAATAATACAACGATTGTGTCGAACTTTAGAAATAAGTAGTTTTTCAACATAAGTCAAATCTGACAGAACTTTAGGAACTTCACCAATCCAATAACCATTAGCTAATGCATTAGGTGGAATTTTTTTCTTTTTTAGACAAGTAAGACAATCAAGACATAATTTTGTACAAGTTTGATCAATGATTGGACCTGAAATATCTGTAATAGGCTCTTCAACTGTCTTTCATTCTTTTCAACTTACACCTTTTTTACACAAAATACTAAGATCAAGATGATATTCTTCTTTTGAAACCAACTTTTTTAGAGGTTTTAGAAGTCCACATATCATACATCCTGCTTCCATTAGATTTTTAGGATCTGAATCTTCAGTGAAGCCTTTAACAATTGTATGAATAAGACGTCTTGACAATGGTCGTGGAGGAAATATTGGATTGGTATCCTTCTTATTTTTATTCATTTTTCTCTTTCTCCTACATTCTGTGTCTCTCTGTTGTCGTAATTTTTTTTGAGAAGGACCGAGGAATTTATATTTTTGACAGCTTTTTTTTATGCTGCGTACTTTTTGGACGACTAGTTTGTGGTTTTGACTTTTTTACTTGAAATATTGTACAATATGATGCACACTCTGATGTACAAATATGTGAAGATAAACATTTAACAAATCTGATAATGAATATCGACTTATATCAATACCATGAAGTTTGGCTATTTTTTTTGCTTGTCCTAAAGTCAAAATATTTTTTAGTAAACCTAGTGGCATACGGCAAATAAAATGATCTTTTCTATCAGCATAATTAGCCATAGTATCATGATATGAGACATGATTGATATATTTGATAGCGCTTTCAATATCAGTTGGTTTGTTAGGAGGTTGCATTAAGAGATATGGTTGAATATCTGTAATTTTTAAAAGACTATTCCCTCCTCCAATAAAAATATCATGACAATGTTTTATATCTGATAATGTAATATCATTCCATACAGGAAGATATTCATTCAATATCAATAGAATTGAATGCTTGGACAAAGGCCCACTGATATAATTGATCCTTTGAAAGTTATACCAAAAAGTAATTGATAATTGAGAATTATTCAGATTATAAATTGTTGTAGTCGCAAAATTTTGTAACAAAATTTGACCATTTGTTAATTCAGGACATGATATATGACTTATTGTGGGTCTGGTATAACAATGATACACTTGATTCTGAAAATCATGTTTTCGCATTTGTGAACGAAGAAATAAGAGATGCAAAAGTTCAACATTGTTAGGAAAAGTATGTGATGTTAAATATACTTGTGCTGCTAAAAAATAAAAATTAAACCAAATTTTAGCGCTTGTTAACTCAAAAGTATAAGTTTCCAGTTGCTGTTTTCTGACTTTTTTGAATAATTTGCTATAATCAATTATTCTGTTAGATCTCCAATAATACCTTTTCAAATTTCCAATATATGTAGACCAAATTTCTCGTATATAAAGCATTGAATGTTGTAGGAATTGACTTTGGTAATTCAAAGCTTCATTTAAAAATGTTGTATCATCAACTGATTCAAAATATAATGCAAAATTATTTGAGCCACTAAAGGCTTCTAACTGAGGTGTTGTATTAAATGTACAAAGTGATACCTCTGAAATAAAAAATAAGTATGCCATAAATTTAGAGTTCAATTTACACATACAACATCTCAAGTCTTGTCTTTCTTCAGGTTGCCATACTTGCAAAGTGCTGGAAAGATAGCTTGAACCCAATATAAGTGCAGTAAAGAGAGCTTTGATCATTTGAGGTGCAGGTTGATGATAGTTGAAGGTGGAGAGCAAGTACAAAGACAAGATGAACCGTGGAAATGTGTTTGTTGATTGTATGATGAAATACTTCACAAGGTCACATGATGTAAATTCTGACATGTACTGCATTATTTTATTTAGACTCGCCAGCCTGTCACACTCGTAAGCTCTTGTCACAGAGTGAAAGGCTGTTGTCAGGAAGCCTCACTGAGCGGTCACAAGCTTGATAGGACCACAATGTATTGTCGAGAATGGACAGATACAGGACGGACGTTATGGTAAAAGATAAAGATGAAGGAAAAAGAAACCTTCCTATCTAGAGTCCGATTGAGTCACATGAATATAGATAAGATAAGATAATAAAGAGTTCGTGTGGTAAAGCTGGTGGCCAGACTTACACAGAGCATAACAACAGCACATGACTTACAAAAGAAGAAGGAGCAAGCTCGCGAGCAGACCTGTGACATGTGGCTGCCAAATTGAAAAAAAAATAGTACAGAACTCTATAAAGTTAGCACCACTAGGGAAAAGCAAGGCTTCACATACCTGCACATGTCACGGGTAAGGGTACTTGCGGGTACAGGTACGGGTAGTGACTCACATACCCGTGACCTTCAAACTGAGCCCAAGAACTCGATTTTTGGCAGAGAATTGGCTGAGATATGCTCAAATTTGTGAAAATCATCGAAATTGAGCATATCTCACCCATTTCCCCATCGTATTTGACGATCTTGGAGCCGTTTTGACAGGTAAACCTGCGTGGGTCACAGGTATGGGTACTGGCGGGTACGGGTGCAGGTAGGCGCCGTAACATCCACGGGTTACCCGCGCATTTCCCTAAGCACTACATATTGAAGATTAGAAAAAAATTAATACTTAGAAATAAATAAGAAGTAGTTTAATTATTTGTTTAAACACAAGCTAGTATTTTGCACTTAACAAATACAAAATGTTGTCATACAGGAAAATCAACAAATACTACTACTACTACACAAGTAGTATTTATTATTGAAAAAAGAATTTTTTTTTTTATAAATTGAGAATGGTTGCAATATACTCAAATGAATGCTTATGAATATTAGCCATTGTATCACGATGAACTTTAGTGCTTCGTTTACTGTCATACCAATCCTTTCTTCGTAACGGCTTTGGATCAATTTTAATCTTTCGATGATTTTCTTGGAACATGTCTTCGGCAAGAGCTGTCCATCGGTAATAGTTGTCGCCGGATTTATGCTGAATATCTTCTGTTGGATACCAGGATAAAATTCGGTCACATTGACCTGGGTCTATAATTTTTATTAATAAAGATGAAAATTATTAAGACAATAAATTTAAAAGCATACCTTTATATATTATTCACCTAACACATTTCTCCCTTCATTTGCAGGAAACACATCATCAACTATTCTTCTTGAGTATCAGGTACTTTAAAGTAGAGAGAATTTTTGTGAAATATAAAGGTCCAGTCAAAACCGTTTCAAAACTAATAACATCTAAAGCAATTCGCCAGAGATAGCCACCTTCCATTAAAGCTGCACGTCCTCGTGGTTCGTGAGCTAAAACAGTATGTGCTCTTTGAATACTTGTCTGATAGTCTTTGTATTCAAAGGTTCTTCTTATCACAGAGTGGTACAGCAGGTGGAATATACAAATCTTCTTGATAGTCTAAGCTTGACTTTGATCGAAATGTTCGAAAGAGAATTCCATTTCCTAGAAGAAAAAGTGCAATCTCCTTTTCGTTCATATTTGAATCCAATCGGCAGACTATCATTGCATGATATGCAGAAACAACTGTTAATTTCCATTCCACTGTTGCTTTGTTTTGAAATCAAACAAAAAATTTCTGATGATTTTGAGAATTTGGAATAGGAATAGACATAAATCTGAGATATTTAAGTCTTGGATGAACAATTAGAGCTCGAGATGCGGAAGTTCCCAAGTCCCAATCATTGTTGGATATTTTATTGTCTGCCAAGCGAGAAACAAAATCCATGGCTTTTGGATTCTAGAATCTTCAAAAACTGACTCCAATATTGCATATAATGGAATTCCAAGAATACGAAGAAAGTTTTTAATTTCTTTTTCAGTAGGAGGTTTCAGATTATTAGCTTTGTTTTGAGATGGTATATATCCAAAATACAACTCCAGAGTACCCAGAATTTCTTCAACACCTGCATCATATTTTCGAAAATCATATTCTGATTTATGGAGTTCAGTTGTGAATGTCACATTTTCAGCAATGGGTTTTGGTTAAACTCTTCATGTTCATCATAATAGCAAATGCCATCATCAAATTCGTCTGTAGACTGGACATTATCAATCATCTCCTCAAAGTAATCCATTCATTACTATAAGCATCATAGTAAGAGCTTTTATAACGTCCATACTGGCGTATCATTTCTCGTTGGTCAACAGGGACAACTCGACGAGTATAGCCATTATAATCATATTCCCAAACAAATACTTTGGCTGTTGAAGGAGGATTATCCATTCGATGTAAACGACATTGTCTTTCGTGTTCGCTTTCAAATAAAGCTTGATGGGAGTTACGAAGATTACGATTAGCAATAAATATATCCCAAGGCCTTTCTTTGTTATACCCCTCCAATTGGGGATAAGGAACTTTGAAAAGAACGGTTGTAGATATTTGCATATGATCGACCTGTGGTCCCCATTGTTGAATGTCTTTATTTTTCATTTGATCTGGACCCCATGGGTACCATATATCAATGTTGTTGGATATAAACCAATTTGGAGAAGGTTGATAATTGCTATCATTTGGAACTTTAATAAAAACACCTGCTCGTGGTATGGCTTTTGAAGAGATTGCAGATGTAAAGTATTCAAGCCAATGAAGATCAAGGCCTTGTTGCACCAAATATGAATGCCAATCCAATTTTGCTAACAATGGATATGGTTCATTTTTGAACTTATCTTTATCTGCTGAAGCAATCAGATAAAACAAGAAGCCTAGCCAGATTTGGAACCAGTCTCTTGATCGGTACATTGCTTTAGTACACGTGGTGTGATATTTAAATACTCGCAAATATCCAGCCATACGTGGAGCACGTGGTGTAAGAGAAGGTGCATCGTAATAACGCTTAAGAGCAAAACGGTTTCGTATAGATCACTTTCGAGCTGTGACCACTGAACTGCAACATCATAAGGCATACAATAGCCATTCTGATCATCCGAATCACATCGTGGAATATATCGAAGTATTTTTGACAATTCATCATCAAAGTCATATTTCAGTGGAACAAATGATTGCCATCCCCAAGCAGGGTTCCACCACTGTGGATTTTGTAAAGCCGAAAGCGGCAAGTCATTTTGAATCAAATTATCCCAGTTTTTGTTAGAAACAGGCAGCTCAGGTTTTCGGGATGAATTTGGTGAAAAAAACCATGTTCCACCAATGAGACAAAGCCCGGCTTCGAAATTTCTATAGTTTGAATTTTAATGTTATGAAAAGAATATTTAAAAGCAGAAAAACGTACTCAGTCGACATTGAATAGTTTTTTACAGGATCTTAACTACTTTAATTCTCTGCCAAACAGATCGATTCCAATCACCAGAGAATTAGAGCAGCAAGATATATCAAATCAAGTAAATATGTAGGCCTCTAAGCCGGTTGTCTGCCAACTGGATCGATTCCAATCACCAGAAACCAGCAAACAAGCAATCAAGAAGTCTAATTTTTATGCTATTCAACCAGATTTGTATGCAGAAGTGGAATAGAAAAATGATCACTCACTCTTGCAATTCAAATGAAGGAGGAATCAGTGGAATCACCCCTGAATAATTCTATATAATCTGATTAATATGCATAAGGAAAATGTATAAGACAGACTCACTTTTTCACCCTGGCAAATCAAGAATGCCAATGTAAAACCAGCACTGAATGATTCTATGTAATCTCAGTATGCATAAGCATGGCCATATAAGCCTGACTCACTTTGACAATAGGATGAAATCTGTCCAATCAACACTGAATAACAACAGATTATCCTGGTGGTGATTTCAATACAGTATCAGTGTCACAAGTGTCAGAAAACCATAGCAGTTAATCACATACAAGAGTTAAGATTCAAAGAGTCCAGCAGAAATGCCAGACAGTTGATGGATGTTGAGATGAAGATGATGATGTGGCAGTTTAGAAATGTCCCAGTCAGCATCACATGACTGCTTATCTAAACTCCACAATGGAGTCAGACCTCCATAACATTTAGGAGTTTTCAAGATCATGAACATATCTTATTGAAATGAGAGATGTATAACTAGTAAGGTTAATTGACACCATGTCCAAGACCAAGTAATCAATAAGCCAAGCAGGAGATTGTTGGATGGCTGGCAGCAGAAAATGTAGAATGCCAAAAGACATGTAAAGAACAACACAATGCACAGATGGCAGAAACAATGAAATAACATAAATAATAAGGGTGAAGACAAGAAGAAAATAGTTGACAAGAAGGTGGTGCAATGTGGGAAAAGACCATGAAAACAGACAGTCAATATGACACAAGAAAGGTGGTTGAGAAGTGAGACCACAAAGAGGGTCGGCGAAGGGTAAGGCGGGCCTGCCACACGATGACAATGCTCGTATCTCGAAACTGCCGGTGAATAAACAACCGAATGCGACGTTCAGACAGCCCTGCCAGACGATGGCGACACTCGTATCTCGAAACTGCCGGTGAACAAACAACCGAATGCGACGTTCAGACGCAACATAGTCGTTACGGGTCAAAGGTGGGTGTTTCTTAAAAGTAAGAGAGTCAGTGGAAAATAACGAGTTTATATTATTCGGTACTCACCAAGATGGTCTACGACCTTCCAATCGTCTTCACATGACAGGATGGCGCTTTGAGGGGAGGATTGCGGCTAAGATTCGGGGCCGAGAAGAGATCCAAGCAAGTCCAGAGCCACATTGTCAGGCTGACATGCAGAGGAAAGGGCCATGGCGACGTGCGGGCCTTCCTTCAACGAGAATGTATTGTCGAGGGACAGAGGTTGGGAGAGAACACAACGAACGTCGGATGACGACGAGGTTGGTTCCTCAAAACGCTCAGCGAGTAAAGGCCAAGATCACCTCGGAAGGCGACCTTGTATTCGACTCGTTTGCGACCAACGGTTGTTGCTGTCGAGGCGATGTTTTGACCAGAAACCGCAACCCGACGTGGGAGTGAGAAATGCGGAGAGCGATGAAGAGGAGGTGGGGAGGAAGGATATCCAATGAGGCAGGTGGGTGAGAGAGCAACGTGAGAAGGTAGAGTGAGAAGAATGGTGGGGTGGTAAGACACAATGAACGTCGTCGACGTGGCAGCATCGACAAGGTTAGCGGGATGGTGGGGACGGAACGAACGATGTCCGTTCCTCAATACGACCAGCAAGCAAAGGACCAGCATTGCCTCCTTAGGTGCTGTTGCAGCACAGCGCGGGTAGAAGGTAACTTTTAGAAAGTCAAAGAGTCAGCGAATAAGATAATGCATTCCTTTGAACGTACTTACCTCGATGAATCCGAGTGTTCTTTCCTATGCCTGCGAGGAGGTGTGAGAGCTTGAGGGAAGGTGTGCCGAACGTCATTCACAAGGCGGTGGGTAGGGGGTCTCGCCAACGTTCGTCGCCGAAGATACATTACAGATACCTAAAATCAGATACGGATGTTGGTAAGAGGGAGAGCGGAGAGGGAGGAGAAAAGCGAGGAAGACGAACATTGCTGAGACAGTGCACGACATGACGGCAGACCACTCCATTATCGATGAAAGGCAGAGGGAAAGTGGATGGAAGGGAAGCATGTCGGACGTTGCAGACGTGGCACGTCGATTCGTTTGTGACCAACGTGGTGAAGTTCAGACCTGAAACCGTGTCCCGTTGTGAGCTTGAAGAAAGCGGAGAGGGAAGAGGAGCAGGTGGGGAGAGAGGAAGACCAGTGTGGCTTCCGAACATGGCCGACGTGGCGAGATACGTTAATGGGACGGAGAGGTTTGGGGATGGAAGCAGAGCCGGTGGGGAGGAACGAACATCAACATCGTTCGTTGAGTGTGGAAGGTGAGTCGAAAAGGTCGATGTCTGTCGCAACGGCGGTGGTGATGGTTGAAGACGATGGCAGAAGGAATCGAATGTATTCGACTTGTTTGCGACGTACTGACTGGTGGTTATCGCAAACCGGGTTGTCCCCAACGATTGCACCTGTGGAGGCGAGGTTCAGCCCTGAAACGGCTTCGAAATTTCGGCGTGAGGGGAACGGAGAGGGATGACGAGAACGTGGGGGGGCAGGGAGACCAAGAGGGCAGGCAGGCGATATGCAAGCGCCGACTCGAGTCGTGAAATACCCTCGCATACGTGGCAAGACCGATAGGGTTAGTGGGGGGTTGGGAGTGGAGTGGACAGAGAATGGAGGGAATGGACGGAGAGCGGGAGGCAACTTGGGAGGGAGCGGCGCACGACGGCGATGTTCGTTCCTCAAGGCAGCCGGCGAACGATGGATTCAACTGTATGTAGCCCAACATGGGAGAATGTGACGCTAGAAAAACGAAATATCAGAGGAAAAGAGTGAAAGGAGTCTGGGGGGAAGACGCACAAACGTCGGCGATGTGGCAATATCCAGGCGCCTCCTTGGCAAGTACGATGGAGACAGAGGTATGGAGGGTTCGTGTCGAAAAAAAAAACCGCGAACGAGCGACCGAACGCCTGATGCAACGCCTGTGGACGGTGAAAAGTTGAACGGTCAGCAGAAAACAAACAGGAATCTTTCTCGGTACTCACCGAGATTTCCACGATCTTCCAAGTACGCCTTCACATGCCAGGCCGGGGGAGGTGACGGGAGGGGAGGATTGGGGGGGTGGGAAGGACTGAAGACAAGTCCTCGAACCAACGTCATCAAGGTGACAAATCTCCGGATACGGTCGCTCGCCCGAACCCCAGCTCGCACGATCCGGATCGATCATGATCGACGGTGCCTGTGACGCACGCCAAGTACCCACTTGCCTCAAGTCGAGGCAAGTGGGTACTTGGCGTGCGTCATAGCTCATGCCGTGTAAGCCGACCAGACACGTTTCGGTGTTACCCGACGCACTGCCTCGGTCGAAATCGAACCGCTTCCGTCCTCATCCTCTCCTCCTGCCCCTCTACACATCCCGGTGCCCCTCTGCCGTCACTTTGCGTCACGAACCACATTCGTGAATCGACCGCTCCTCCTCGACCCTTCCGGAAGGCATGATGATAGCTGCAGCGCCTTCCCATCGCCTAGCCATCAAGCAAATGTAAGATGTAAGTTTTGCTTAGTTTTGTTTCATTTGAAAAAAAAAAATGACGCGTTTTACGGTAGACACTCCCCTGAGGTTCCTGCCGTCAACCCCGCCCAACTCGATGACGTGGCGACTCCTCCTCCTCCTCCTCCTCGATCAACTCCACCGCCTACTCCTCCTCCTCCTCCTGAGGCGACTCCTCCCCTCTCTGTCTTCACGTAGGATCACGAACATCGTGAATACTACTCTTCGGCTCGAGTCCTTCCCAATGCCGTCAAAATGTCGCCTGGTAGTCAACGAATTGTAAGTTTCCGTTGATTTAATATTCGTTAGAATTTTGACTGACGTGATTTCCAGACGATCTCTAGATTGTCCATGGCCACCCATCCACGTATCGCACCCCTATTACGAGCGGCCATCAAATCCACCGCCATTTACGTCGCACACGGACGTTCAAATTGGGCCGGGTCGCGGACGCCTCCACCTCTCCTCCTTCCACCCTCACCCTGTCCGCGACCTTGAACGGGTCGCGGACGCCTTCACCTTCACCTTCGCCTCCACCTCGCCTCCACCTCTTCACCATCCATCCATCCAATCCGCAACCTTGAACAGGTCATGGACGCCTTCACCTTCGCCTCCACCTCGCCTCCACCTCTCCCCCTTCACCTTCAACCCACTGACTCCGCGACCCGTTCAAGGTCGTGGACGTCTTCACCTTCACCTCCCCTCCACTCTCCTCCATTCTTCCTTTCACGGAATCCGTGGCCTTGAACGACTCGCGGATGCCTTCCTCTCAGCCCGTCTGCGACCTTGAACGGGTCACGGACGTGTTCGCCTCCGCCTCCACATCCTCTCCATCTCTCCTTTCTTCCACCTACCGACTCCGCGACCCGTTCGGCGACCTTGAACGGGTCGCGGACACATCGCCTCCGCCTCTCCTCCCCCGGCCGTTCGACCAGGGACAGGGTGTGGACGACGCCACCTCGCCTCCACGTCACCTCCTTCCACCCAACCATTCCGCGACTATGACGCCCGGTATTCAAATAAAGTAAGTTTTAACTCAATTTAAGACATTAGAAAAAAAAAATGACGCATTTACAAGTTGACCGATGGACGCTCCGCTGTGGCCGCGGCCGTCAACGGTTTGCTCGATGACGAGGGGAATCCGCCGCCTCCTCATCCTCCTCGTCCTCTGACGACTCCGTCCCCTCCTCCTCGTCCTCCGGCGACTCCAGCCCCTCTCCACCGTCATGTAGCGTTACGAATGACGTGGCCTGGTAGTGAACAAATTGTGAGTTTTCCTCAACTCAATTTGTTACAATTCGAACTGACACGATATCCAGGCGATCACAGGACCGTCCATTGCCACATCGACGCAAAGGCTGACCGACATCGACTCCCTCGCCCGAACAAGCTCGTCTGCGACCTTGAATGCGTCACGGACGCCGTCCCCTTGGCCTCCACGTCGCCTCCACCTCTCCTTCCATCCACACACCTAGTCCGCGACCTTCAACGAGTCGCGGACGTACTCGCCTTCTATTTCACCTCTCCACCATCTCTCCTCCTTCCAGTCCGCGACCTTGAACGAGTCGCGGAGGCCTCCACTTCTCCCCACCTACCTCCTTCCACCGAGTCCGCGACCTTGGACGGGTCGCGAATCCCATCACCTTCGGCGATTTCCCTCTCCTCTTTCCACCCACCGACTCTGTGACAAGGTCGCGGAACGGGTCGCGGACGCAGTGTGCTCGCCTCCTCCTCATCTCCTTCCACCCAGCCAGTCCGCGACCTTGAATGGGTCGCGGACGCCTTCTTCTTCGCCTCCACCTCCTCTCCACCTCGTCTCCTTTTACCCACCGACTCTGCGACCCGTTCAATGTCACGGAACGGGTCGCGGGCGCTGCCAGCTCACCTCCAGCTCACCTCCTTCCATCCAGCCAGTCCGTGACCTCGAACGGGTCGCGGACGAATTCTTCTTTGCCTCCACCCCCTCTCCACCTCCTCTCCTTCCGCCCACCGACTCTGCGACCCGTTCAAGGTCGCGGAACGGGTCGCTGACGCTGCCAGCTCGCCCCCACTTCTCCTCCTTCCATCCAGCCAGTCCGTGACCTTGAACGGGTCGCGGACGACTTCTTCTTCGTCTCCACCCCCTCTCCACCTCCTCTCCTTCCGCCCACCGACTCAGCGACCCGTTCAAGGTCGCGGAACGGGTCGCGGACGCAGCCAGCTCACCTCTACTTCACCTCCTCCCATCCAGCCAGTCCGTGACTTCTGCTTCGCCTCCACCTCCTCTTCACCTCCTCTCCCTCCACCCACTGACTCTGCGACCTGTTCAGTGTCGCGGAACGGGTCGCGGACGCAGCCAGCTCGCCTCCACCTCACCTCCTTCCCCCAGCCAGTCCGCGACCCTGAACAGGTTGCGGCTGCCTTCTCCTTCGTATCCACCTCCTCTCCACCTCTTCTCCTTCCACCCACCCAGTCCGCGACCTTAAACGGGTCGCGGATGCCTTCGCGTTCGCCTCACGTCGCTTCCACGTCACCTTCCTTCAACCCACCGACTCCGCGACCATCAAAGAGTCGCTAACGCATTCAGCTTCGGCTTCACCACACCACCGCCTCTCCTCCTTCCAGACCGCGACCCGTTCAAGTCGTGGACGCCTTCTCCTTTGCCTCCACCCCACCACCTCCTCTCCTTCCACCAACTGACACAGCAACCCGTTCAAGGTTGCGGAATGGGTCGCAGGTGCTGCCAGCTCCCCTCCACCTCGTATCCTTCCATCCAGTCAGTCCGCGACCTTCAACGGGTCGCGGACTCCTTACTGTTGTCTGGTTGGCTAGCAGGCATGATGGATATATCATCATTGCATTTCCAGCATGTCTCACTTGTGTAGGCTTACTTTATGACACTTAGATAGAGATTACAATATATCCTAAACAGTAATGGTCATTTTATCTGAAATACATAGTATTAAGTTGAAGGTGAAATGCAGTTTTAAGTCTCTGAGTTAATAATCATTGGTGAGGCAGTGTGTGACAGTGAGTAAGTGACAGTAAGTATGTGACAGAAAGTGACAGTTGATCAAATTTCAGGCTTGCTCTCAACCCTCACATACTCCATTGAGACGGTAGTATCAGGTGAAGCTCAAGTGTTTATCAATGAGTGTATATCAAGTACTGACTAGACACACCCTAGGCCTTGCTACCCTTTCAGTAACTTGTCACAATACCACAGCCCCTTTCTTGCATGCGTTATGTCTGGCAACGGATCGACCGATGTTGACATTACATCTGCAGATGGGGTTTATCCAGCAGACAAATCTGCTACCATGAATGTGGATGGACCTGAAGCAGGTTTCCAGGTTCCAAATGGCCAGTTGTTTGTTCATGCTGCTCGTGATGCACGTTTTCCCTACCTCTATGAGGTTAACGAACATCCATTGGCCAAAAAAAACAAGGCCGTAAAACATATTTATGTATACATACATGATACGTCTTCAGAAGCTGCCCAGGAAATGGTAAAGTTTGAAGATTCACTCAGCGTACCATTGGGATCCGATAGTTCTATGCCTGGTCTTGGTAAGACTGGTTTTTAAAGTAACGGATAATAATCTAAGTCACTTTATAGGGCTATTTGAATTACCAGAAGGTGGGATACTGTATGGTCGAGCATGCGGTGTTTCAGACCCCAAGGAAGATATGCCAATGGCTTGGAGGCTTGATGCGTAAGATTGAAACATTTTAATATCTTTAAAACTCCTGCTGATATAAATATTTAAGATCTAATCCTGGTCTTTTTCCAGAAGCTATACTTAAAAAATCAATAGTTATAAGAGATAAAGTACTCGGCGCTGCTGAAGATATGACTAGTGATCGACCTACAAATGACAGTGAAGGAAATCTTGTCGGTGGAACTGCCTTTGAAAGAATGGGGCAACATGGAGTTAAAGGAACCCGGTGTTATTCTTTGTCAATGACACTTCAGCATCCACGAGGTTTGGTTGGTCCTGCGGCAGATGGAAAAGTGTATTCAAATGAGCGTGAAGAAAATGCAAGTATACGACATGATATTGTGCAGGTTAGTCATTTAAATTAAAACAATGAATAACCAAATACTCATATTTCTATTAGAACAATATTGAAATAGCAATGGGAACACTCAACTATTTTATTCCTGATGATCATATTGAAATATTGGAAGAGAATACCATCTTTAATAATGTACCGAGAATTGGCTGCGATCATAGCTGCGCATTCTGCGCTTGCCAGTTGAATTTAGCCTGTGCAGTTGCACATCATGATTGTCGAAGTAAGTAAATGTTTTATCAAGTATTGATAACATGAATTTTAATAAATTATTATAGAAAAAGGTCTTCAAGGCATGGGTGCCTTTGGCACTGTTAAAGGCCATAAAGACAAACAAGATGCAAATGCATCATATACAGAGATGGTATCTCATTCACGGCTTCCAGAAGGTTATGAGCCTGGAAGATTCCATCTTCTTCGATTGGGAATATATATACCACTCAAACCATTCACTGTATGTGGTTTTTGTGGGCTTAATAAACATGGTGGTACTCCACCTATTGCACCACCTGGTGTTACACCTTCACCTCATGCATATCGCATGATGGTTGTATGCTATCCACCTCGTTTTGGTCTACATGGTGCTGGTGTCAAAAGTCTACCATTAGCATCAATGCCACAAGGCGAATTGCTGACACTCGGTCCTGAATTCACAACATATAAAACACCGACAATACAGGAATACACAAATGAAGCAAACTGGGCACTCGATGGATCAGTTCTAATGACACCTAAGAGCCATGTAGAATTTATCGCACGAGAATTGATCAATTTTAACCGATATGTTCTGAATCAACTTCCATCAAATGTAAAACTTGATGGACATATGTTTATGAACGCGATAAGTTATATTGATGAATCTGGAGAAAGAAATTCAATAGCAGATGGTCTTGATGAAAACCATCTTGACTTTATCAATCAATGCGACATATTACCTGATAAAGAGGATGAAATCAGTGCTGAAGTTGGAAGAGAAGTACAATCTCGTGAGATTTTCCGAAGAAATCAGCTTGAACGAATGCTTGAACATATACGCAAATGTTCAAAGTTTACACCATCAGAGTATAATGTTCAAAGTTTACACCATCAGAGTATAATGTTGACTTTGATAATGAAATTCTTCATCTTTGTCAAGGTGCATTTGGTATTAGACCAAGCTATCAACGACCCACTGGAAGTAAGTATATAAACACTCTAACAATTAGTAAAATATGAACTAATTAAACAAATTACAGCAAAACGCTCTTCTGGAAACATTGCAGCAAGCGATGAAAATGTTCGATGATCAAAACGTAAGTTTTTAGTTTTGTTTAACTTACTATACTTTTTATTAATATGAAATCTACTAGGATTTAAAACAGCACACAGTGTTGTTAGCACTATTAAAAATATTAGTAATCAATTTAGAGCTCCTAAACCATCTGTCACTATGGTCAATCCTGTTCAAAGTACATCGGGACAGGGACAGGGTCTCATAAGAAGAAATCAAGAAAGATCAGAAGACAGTGAAGATCATATGTCAACTGAGGAAGATGAATTGACAAAAGAAGAACCATCACCAGGCAGAAAGCAGGGTAAATATATTTAAATTGGTTATGTAAAGTGAAATACTAATACTAAAAAATATCATAGGTCCAATTACGAGAGGGAAATCTGAAGTAAAACAATCATCAAGCATTTTACAATCAAAAAAAAGTGGCAAAATGAAAGTTTATGTTGAGATTCGTACAAAGAAAAGAAATATAAATGATCAAAGTGGTAGGCATGAATAGATAAATGTGTAGTGTTGCTTTTAAATTAAAAATTGTCTTTTTAGCAGACTGCTTTGATTCTGAAAATGATGAAGACACTAATGATGAAAGGGGCAACAATGATGGAGATGCTGGCAATTGCAATGATAATAGCGACCATGAAACATCCGATGAAAATTATAAATTTGACAAAGATGAAGTGTCAGATAGCGAAAAAACAGATAAAAGCAGTGATGAAGAATACAGTGATGAAGAATATACCGAACCCATTAGCAAACTTGGCCAGAGGCCATTGCTGCGCATGGCAAAAACAAGTTCTTATTTCTGCACGAAGTCCGACCTTTTAAAATAATGAATACGGTAAATAATACATAGCACGCTCAATTCTGAACCAATTGGGATGATCAATACAGAAACCGTGCAGGGTCACTATAGCAGTGGGAGAATTTCCATTGTTACTGTTAGGAAGTGGTTTGGTCAATTTTGTAGTGCGTTTTCCCCCGGAAAACAAGTTCTTTTACTACGTAAGAACTTGTAAAAATTCAAAGGCAAAAAAAATCCAAACGCCCAACCTGCACCTCAGCTCAGCAAAACCTCTGTTACAACAAATACATCCCGGATGTGTCTTACTTCAATATTAAACCCCATTGAAGAAGACTGTATGAATGATATCAATACTTCTAGTATTTCATTTACTCATGACGATAATGGTTTGTCAAGTTTATATTTATAATCATAGTCAATTATCAACTGATAAATATTCAAACAGATATGTCAATGAGTGAATCTGAAATGGAAAATATTGTAAATGTGTTAAGAAAGCAAGGTAAATTAAATTTAACATGTTGTTGATTAAAATATGTTAACTTATTTTCAAAGATGTAACACTTACAGCGTTTTTAGACTCACTCAACAGCCAGTCTCTCTTAAATGTCTTGTTTGACTTTGAAAATGGCATTAACAGCCGCAAAGCCACAAATATAAAAGCAGTTGACTCTGCTTCGGCATCCAAAATATGTATACAAGCACTACAGCATATCAACAGATTTGCTATTGATATCAAAACAACTGCTTCAGTTACTAGCTTTTGGACTATATCTGAAGATCTCCATCATTATGTTGATCATAGTGCTATTGAAGTTCGAACATCTCGTGCACTGCTTATGTATTCATATTGGAGGGTCTGTGATTGGGTCACTCAATTAATCAATGATGGAATGCAGCAACGTATTAAAAATACTTGGATTAATCATTTACTCATCGATATTGAAAACAAAATTTCCAAGCCTTTTCAAATGAGCCAAATGTTTGAACTGGAGTCAATCAAATACTTGCCACATATTCCTCCTCAAGTCTTCACATTTACATCAACATTTACATATGACTTGGAGAAAATCAATGCTACAGTTATAAATGTTGCAGGATTAGCCATTAAGCACTGGCTAAAATTTCCTAAAGGCAACAAAGCATTAGCAAGCGCTTTAATTGTTGATGTTATGTTGAGTTGTGGACGTGCAATGCTATATCTTGATGAAGTATGGCATGCGTTCAAAAACCCTTTTAGTATTATTGTCCGAGGCCAAACTCAAAGTTCGTTGTCAATCAAGAACACAATTGTACAATTACGTGAAGCATGGCAGAACCACTCTTTTTTACAAGTAGAATCCTCAAATCGTAAGAGTATTCAACATATTGAATACTTGATTGATGAGTGGAGCCGAACAACATTTAAAGAAGTCACAATATCACCTCAACTTATTCATGAAAATCCAAAAGTTAATCAAGTAAGTCATATGAAAATCATCTGATTAAGTATAACACTAACATTATCTTTTTCAGATCTCTGCACAAGCACTTGATCAGGATACAATTCGAAAACAGAAGATGCAAGTTTTTGTTGATTATCTGAAGGAACTAGTGCCACTGGTTTCTCATGGAATAGAAGCATGTATGAAATCAAAGAATAAAAATCTACGGCGTGTTGCAAGACGACCTGATTACTTAATGCCTTTTCGTCAAAAAGCTCCTACAATGATGCGAGCCATGCAGACCATTTACATGAATCCAGATAAATTGCTCACAGCTACTGGAATTATCAATGTGATTTGTTTTCGAGGCATATTCTATGGTTCAAAGTTTGCACAAGAACAACTTCGATGGTTTAATACCCAGAGAGAATGGGATACATTTTATACCAATTATCAACTTTCTGAAGAAAAGAAAAAGAAATATTTTGTCAACAAAAGTGCTTATGGGAATCCATCTGAGAAACGATCGGTTGACCTTGTTCCTCGGTACTGGAGTGAATATGGGAGGATACAAGAGTTTCTCAATAAACATACCGACAAGAATGGCAAAATATGCATTAAGCCAAAGGAAATGTATGAATTTATGCTTACAATCTTCAACATTGGTCCATTATCAGCTCTATTAATAGTTGGAGATCTTATTGAGGCCAAGGTTTTGGATTTACCATCATCAGAATTGTGGGGAAATTTGGTAGGATTGTTGAGCAAAGGAGCTCTTGCCGGTTTACAAAATCTTGCACTTGTTCCAGCTTCTTATGGTATGACTGCAAGTAATAAAGCTCGCACGTTGACAGTTGATGAGAAAAAAGAAGTATCGCAAACATTTATGGAGCTGCATGACTTTGTTGAAAACAACTTTGATAGTACAAGTCAAGCAATTGTTGGCTATTCAATTGTTACACTTGAGCACGGTCTTTGCAAACGCAATTGATTACTTTCACAGTCTGAAAAGCTAGTCCAACGACAAAGTAAAAAGGGAAATAGAAAGGACAAGGAGGCACATTTATGACAAGAATTTATTTTAAACAAAATATTTTTTGATTGCTTGACAAATAAATATGACATTTGAATATCCAATTAACACTCTTGAGCACAGTCTTTGCAAATAAAACTGAATATTTTTTTGTCAGCTGAAAAGATAGGGAATTGTAAACAGCCACAACTTTCAAACAAAAAGAAGATAACAACATAGAAAGTGTATATTTAGAGCTATATAACATTTTTAAGCGATACATGGAACAAGCAAATTTGGATAAGGCGATGGACGACAATATAAACTGTTGAATGGCAAAGCACTGATACACTAAGGCGCAAGATCTTCAATCATTCTAAATAAAGGATCATCATGCCAAAACGAACGCCGCCAACGATAACGATCACTATCTATTCAAGTAATTAGCAAATGTTAATTTTTTTCTATCAGATCAATCAAAAACATACACATTATCAGGAACGCTAAGAACGGCCAGCCAGCAGATGTTGGTTCCAATTGTCAATTCCTTTGGATCCTTCGACGATTTGGCATGATAACCCAGAGTGGTATATGCAACCAAAGCCAAAGATCCAGGTGGTACTTCTCCCGCAAATAGTGGAAAGTCAGCAGGGACATTTCGTAAACCCTCAGGTAAAGAAATTTGCTTGGCTCGAGCATCCACAACAGGAACTACAAAAACATCTGAATAAGCACATGAAGACTAAAAAATTGCAATGACATACTTTGCTCATCAAAAGTATAGCCTTGTTTCCAGCAAATAGACTTGGAACTCCCAGAAAATGAAGAGAAATTTGCAGGGCTGGGCTTTGCAGAAGGTCGAGCATACTGACGACGAGGAGTTGCTGTCAATAAAATAGATAAGTCACTTTGAGTTGATTGATAGAATAAAAAGTAATAGTTACATCCGCTAGAATTTTGAGACGAACCAGGACGAGACGAAAAAGACCATCGGTTGTCATTGACAAATGTCTTCACATAAGGAACATTATACAATATGCAAAGCATTGCAATCAGACGTTCATATTCAAGAGAATGGAGCACACCAGTTACAATTTTGTATTGCTGGTTGCCAATCATCTTGATCGTTCTGGAGAAGTCTTCATCAACTTCGATGAAGGAAATGCAAAGTGCAGGAATGCCCTGGTGTCTAATATGAACCAGGTTGTAGGGACTCGAAGATCCGTCAACCCTCTTGGCGATAAGAGCCGTAGGATTAGCGCGCGATAAATTAACAACATTGGTCTTTTTATCAAGATCAAAGGAAATCAACTTGACAAAGTACCTTAAAAAGAATAAGTTTCATGACTCAGTTTACAACAAAAAAAAACATACTTGGCTTTTGGCTTCAACTTTGGAAACAAACGAATAACTTCAAATAGCCGGAACATAGGAGATTCAGCTTCTCCGCTGGCAAGATATCGCTTATTCTTCAAGTTGCTGTGTATATAAATTAAACATATGATAGAAAAGAGACTTAGGACACATACGCCGGCAACTTTGGAAGACCTTTGTAGCTAGCAGACAAAAGCGGATCAACAAGTGATTTATCAAACACGCCGCATTTTTTCAAAGACAAGGGTCTAACATTATATTTTTCAGCATTACAGTACCAAGAAGAAAGAAATACACATACTCAACGACAGGATCTCCAAACATATCTTCCAAATAGACTGACTTTTTGGAATCAGACTGGTCATTGTCTGAATCGGAAGGTGTAGTCTTCCTAGATGTCACTTTTCTTTTTCCTTTTGACACCTGAGCAGTCTTTTGAACTGCTTTAGCTTTGTTGCTACATGAACATTTGAGATATTGTCATAAAAAAATTGAAGAAAAACATACATTGCTGCATCAACTACTTTTTGCCGGGACAAATTCCTAAATTATTGTCAAAAGTGTTTAATTAAAGCCAGTTAAAATCAGACCACCTACTTTTTCAACCTTGGCTTTTCCTCTTCTTCTTGATCGTCCTCTTTCTCTTCCTCATCTACTTCTTCATCTACTGCTTCATCATCATCCTCTTCAGCCTCACTTCCATCATTGCCATCGTCCTCTTGCTCAAGGTCTTCCTCATCGCTAGCACTATCCAAAGTGCTAAAAAATTACTAAAAAAATCTGATCTAATTTGGTATAAGATGACATACCTGTTATCGTCAATTACAACTTGTTTCTTTTTGCCTGGAGACTTTTTGCTTTGAAGAAGTTTAAGCTCAAAGGGCGAACGAAGAGTAACTTTGTTGAGCGTGTTGGTGTCTTATGTTCAGACCGTGATTCTTTCCTCTTCTTGGGACTGACATCATCCGGACTATAAAGACAGTGTTAATATAAGGTGAAATCAAAGTCAAGTAACATATATACCTTCTATCATACTTGTCAGACGATCGTTTCGCATTTCCAGATGAGGCTGGTGCCCTTTTAGTTCCTCTAGAAGGATAGATATTAGCCAAAATCTATATACTATCTCAAGAACACACCGAGTTATAGGAGTTACAGGTGGAGCAGCTTGAGAACGAGAATGACGATGAGGAGGTGTCTCTCTAAGAATCATAATCAGAAAATGAACTGCCAATTAAAGAAAATCCACAAACTGCTCTTCATCAGGCTCATCGCCCATCTGCTACATCCCACTCCTCACTAAAAGCATTGTAGTTAGTATACTTTATAACAAGGCTATATATCATACCTGCCGTCATCAAGATATTCCTCTTCATCGTCATTGGAGGAACTTGAAACAATGGAAGGAGTTTTTGGTGCTTTTTTTTTTCTGGGGGCCATAGTTATTGAGAGACAAAGTAAAGAAGGAAGAAATCACTGTATTTATATTCAATGCAGGGACAGACCATGAGGCTGAAAAATTCAGTTCTGACTAATGAAACAGGGACCTAAAAGAAATTTCGATCAGAAAAGATTGTTTACCGAGATTTTGCATTCAACTTCAGCCACAGTACCATATGGAACATGGATCCAATTCAAAAAAAATCAAAGTATACATGTGGTGGATCATAGTAACATTATTACAACCAAACAAAAGACTATATACATCTGAGATCTACAGAGTCAAAAAAAAAAATTGTAAAAAAATAATAGTGACTGTGCACATTGGGATATTTCTACAACAAAAATTAAATTTTATATAACAGAAGAATAAACTTCACAACCAAAGCTAATCAAATGACAACAATAGACTACTGGAGTTGGACGAAACGCATAAGGATTGCGGCATGGAGGAGCACCCAAAACCCAAAATATAGTAGCAGACTGAGGACGTGTTTTGAAAACAACACGATCATTCTGAAGCACATAAGGACCACTATAATCAACCAAGGATTCTGCCGGTACCATCGGCATGAAAATGCAGTGCCTGTCATTTGTTGAACGCAAGGTGATAGGACATGTAGCACTACGTTCACAAACATGCGCATCACCTTCAAGTTGCAACATCGACAAATTGAAAACCACGAGACTTGTACTTTGCACAAGTCTCATTGTGACGAGCAGTGGCATAGCCAATGTTGAATCCTCGTCGATGCTGATTACGAGAAAATGCAACGGCAGGGTTTGACATGCCATAGTAAAGGCAAGTTAACTGTGAATAGGCAGAGAAAATGCCAGCGCTCGTAATTGCGTTCATAGTGAAAGTCGTAGGCGAATAGAAAAGAGACTCGATAGGTGGAGAATGTTTGCAAGCAACCAAGATGTTGATATAGCGGCCTTTTTGTTCAAAAATATTGGCTGAATCAAGAGCAGCATTTAAGGTGACCGGTGCGTTGAGTCTGACATTGCGATACGAAGTACCAGCAAAAAGTGCAGACACCATATTGTTGTAGTGATTGACTGGCACAACAAAATCAAGATTGTCAATCTTGAAATGATCTGCCCATGGAAGGACAAGTAGAAGAGCAGCGGATCCAGCAAGAATTGCATCATATTTTTCAAGGATAGTGTGTATGTCGCTGTAACAAAGCCCAAAAGGGCTCAGCATATGGTTGATTCTGGAATTGGTGTATTCGACAAGTCGGAGACGCGACCTGTGAGATGTCGAGGCAAGAGTATTACGAGTGTGCAGTGGAAGGAAATCAAGAATGTAATAGATGAGTTCCAATGAGAATCGATCAAAAATATCCATCTTTGCGTGTCTAAACATAGAAAACATTCAATCAGCAGTCTTTTAATAAATTAGCCAATTCACGTACATTGATCAATCAGTGGGACACCATATGATGCTGCCAGATGTTGAAGATTCCACAGAAGAATCTCGCAATGCTCTTCAAACGCTTGACGGTCAAGCGTAACAGGTGAAGCAGGCAGGCGTTGATCTATATAGAAGCGTATAAGTATATGCTGACTCAAAATATGGTCAAACTTACTGCGACCAGTCAACACACAAGGAACAGAGTAACGAGAAGTCCCTATGGTTGAGGGATGGGGTACTATGCTAAGTTAGTACTATACCCTATGTGGAAAAAAATAGAGCATACGCACATGGAATACCTGTGGAAGTCATAATGGATGTGGTTGTAGAGGTAAAAAGTTGAGGATCCATAACTTCAAACAATGGGTGCTCACCATAATATCATATAATCAGTGCTACGAGGGTCCTAATTTGATGGCATCAAAGAAGGAGTGCTCAATTGCAGGTACTAATCAAAAGGAGATGACAACAATCTGACAATGCCACATTGAGTATGATTCTTTTGCTTCGAAGAAGATGACCCTGTTGTGTAACTCAGAAGGGAACAATTCTTTTCCTCACAGGAAGACGACCCTGCAAAGTGATGCCCAACAGAACAACCACTGGTTACATGAAGACCCTTCAGGTTGATACAAAATTTTGGATATCCATCAACCCTGCAAAGAACTTTGTCGAAACAAGAAACAGGCTCTACCGAAGCCAAAGTTCACAACCCTACAAAGGAGAACAAAACAGCTTTACAGGACCCAACACACTGTTTTTTTAACCACTCAAGTCTCGTTATTCTCTGAACACCGTACCAGCTTATTGAAATGGACCAGTTTTATGATGTCGAAGCAACTCGTATGTCTGAATCTCCACTGTATAATCCAGCTAAATAATAAATTTAACAGGCACTTTACTAGAAGTTGTTGCAAATGAACGGCTTCCACGTCGAGTGCAGCTACAAACGTTCAGGACGGTATAATATATGAGTCATTTATTTCATATCATAATATTAATGTACCATATAGAGTGAAGGCATCAAGCAATACTGTCAGATTTCTCAAGATTCGACGAACAAATGTTGGAAACTGACAGAACGTGTTGGAAATGAATTAGAAGAGGTGGTTCTTCGCTTTCAAGGTGTTCTGACAAGCAAATCTCTTCCTCCTATCCGATATCCATTCCACATGTAAGCCCAAAAACTGATTGAAAATATTATATTTAACAAATCTGGAACAGAGAATCAAGGCAACGTGCTTTTTTTCGGCAGAGCATTTCAATTACAGGCTTCAGTACACAAACTTCTGAGCAAGTTCTTCAGTCAATTGAGGATATCAATGAAATGTTTCGTCGAGAACTACCTTATGGATCACTTGAAGACTGGAGCTCAACATCATTTGATAATCATAGAGCTATTGATGCATCCAATCGATATTTTACACGTCGAACTGACACAAGCGCTGACCAAATCATCCCCTTTTCTAATGCTATCGATCCTGATGGTATTCTTCAAGCAGCCGGAGGAGATCAATTTGTTCATACTGCCGATAATCATGTGGAGTACTATGAACTGGTACTCATGGGAAATGAAGGCATAAGGTAAGTTTACACTTTTTAAATGAGAACAATCGACTAAAGAATACTGTTTAAGCTACAATGAAATCAACCCACTCCGATTTCGTATTGGAGATATAGTTGAAGCTCAAGTTTCTTTTATTGCAGTGCCATTACGTGATCGTCGCTATAAAATGCTTATTGTACTGCGTGCAATTACTCTCTTGGATATGAGTCCCCTCCGGGTAAGACAACAGTTTTATATTATTATTATTATTTTTGTCTAGAATGCTGCAATTGAACGCAACCGATACAAGAATGAAACTGTTGCATTGTCAGTTGTAGGCATGTTAAAAAGAAAGGTTGGATATTCTAAAGATGAAGTGGAAGAAACTAGTGAAAAAATCCGCCGCCTTCATATTCACGAGTAAAATTCAAAACACTTACATTATGTTCACTGTAAAGGCCACTGCACATATTTTACCTTCTTATATAGAATATTTTTCCAGAAATGCTAAGTTATGCACATCTGATAGTCCAACCGTTATTAATGGTCTATTCAACTTGTTGTTAAATGAAGCTATGCTTAAAGCTTGTAACATGACTAATTATGTATTGATTCTGTCTGATGCTAATCTCAAACATAGTTTTATTGATTTACAAGCCGTCAAGACAAGCCATCATGTATAGAAAATAACTGTAGTAAGGTTTTAATAATAATGGACGCTGCGCGTCCATATAAGTAAAACTGGACACAGCAATTGTCTATAAGAAAATGAAGAATATCTTGAGAAGCTTGCAACAGAAAAAGAAAACTGTTTGGAGATTAGCATCAGACAGAATCAACAACTAATTAGTCATGTTACAAGCTTTAAGCATAGCTTCAAATAATGGCAAGTTAAATAACATCAAACTTGGTAGGAGTAATCGATGAGCATAACTTGTCATTTGGAAAAATATTCTATATAAGAACTTGGGGATTACAGGAACAGCAGGAATAGACGATTCCAGCATAACAATCGTTGATTATAGTAAGTCTAAACACCCCATGAGACCTAGTTTTCTGAGAGAGCGTGGGCAAAACATAAAACCTAATGACCCTGAATCAGAATGTTTCATCAGAATGCGGAGTGATACTACTAGTCAGTTCTAAAAGTAGACAATTGCGGATGGTAAGCGGACCTGTCATGGGAATGGTCAGGTGCAAGGTAGATATATATCCTAATATAGATTAATAAAATGATATAGATCAAAGGAAACAGTAACTAAGGAGATTGATACATCAAAGTCCAGGAACAGATCAAAGATGGCATCAAAAAAATTCACACACTTAGATAGTGGGAATTAAAAGACTACAAAAAATTGTAATGGCCAGGAACAAAGACTACAAAAAAAATGAAGCCGTGGGAGGAATTCAACGAAAATCTGCGCAGCACTGCAAGCAAAATAGCGGAAACCCAGAATATGAACGAGTTCTTTTACTAACGTAAGAACTCGTAATCAGCCAGGTTGAACTGATAAAGATATTCACCGATGGGTGCGTGTCCAGTTATACACCGGGCAGCATGCGCGAAGAGCTGAGGGCTCTGTCCTTGCGCAATTTCAAGCCAGGACCCGCTATGCGCGGCATGTTTTGGCTTGAGGGGCGTACCGTCGTAGCCCAGGAGGTCGTAAAAACGAGCACCCCTATCGTTGGCCCGGAACTGGTGAGTCCAGGTATCCGTCCGTAATTTGTCAGCGAGAGACCTCATCTGATCAATGGAATTCTTGGGTCTGATCCCAAGAGGGATGCGCAACTCCCTTGCGTAGTCATGCGCTTGCTTGTGTATGCCCCACTTCAGACGAGAAGGGACATACACGAATAATAATTGCCGCTCGGGGTCCTCCTCGAACCATGGCATTAAAGACTTACAGACCGCGAGCGAATGCGCTTGGCCTGAATGAATAGAAGGATCCACTGATCGACGAGCAGACGACATCGAATCAGTAAATATACAAATGATTCCAATATCTGACCGGATGGCGGCGCAGATACCGTATCGGATTGCAGCGAGTTCTGCGTCATTTGCAGTAACATCGCCTGCGGCACGACGAGACCTTTCGATTTCATTGCCGCTGCGGAAGAGGATCACGGCCGAAGTGGCCTGAAGTGCTCCTCCAAGGGGACGGCTGCCGTCAACCGCCACCACGATGGTGCCAAGTTCTGAGCGATCACCCAGGACCTTGTCAAGATATTGACGACGAGCCTCCAAGGAAGCCTCGTCGTCTTCCTTGTCGCGCTTAAAATCGTCGAACAGGACCTGGCTTGCAAACCGGTCCATAAGGCGGTCTCCTGGACGGGAGGCCGGGTCCATAGGGTGCATTTCCTCGCGAAATTCGTCAGGGAGAGCAAGATCAGCCTCCTGCAGGGCAGTATGAACCATACTACGCCTAGCAGGGGACAGCTTTTCGACTGACAACTCATGAGGAGTCATCCGTCCAAGATTTGACCCAGACATAAAGGCCCGGATTGGGTGGGTGGGCATAAGGGTGCCCACCCGCATCCTCCCTCTAGTAGAGAGACGGTGCAGGAGGATTGGGAACGGGACGAGGCCGGCAAGGGCCTCAGCCGCCGCGTTTGGAGTGGTGCGGAATGCACCAGTGATCCATAGAGCAGCTTTACGCTGCATAGAATTGAGGATTTTAAGGACGCCCTTGTTACGAGCACCCTTAAAATACCACATAGAGTACCCATATGTGACTATAGGAATGACACATGAGCGGTAGAGGAGGCGCTTGTCAAGTGGTTGCAAGCCCCTGGTAGAGGACCCAAGCATTTTCATTGCCTTAAGCGAGGAAATTGCCTTGGTAGAATAGTATCTCACATGCTCATGGAAGGTGAGCTTGCGATCAAAATAGAAGCCCAAATAACGCCAGAACGGCTTGGGTTTCAGGGGGGTGTCACCGGTGTAGGGTGCATAGCCCAAGTCGATGGAGGGGTTTTCGTCCGAGCGCGATCGATCGAAGTGGAAAAACTCCGTCTTGTCGTGCTTGAGGACGAGTGCGAACTTCTTAAACAAGTCGAATATGACTCCGTATGCATTGGCAAGCGCATTGCAATTACGGATGAGTGATTTGGATTGGAATATTAAAGTTCCATCATCCACATATGAGAGAAGAAACACGCCTATTGCGAAGAAATGCTTCTCGAATAGGCGCATGATGGGCGAAGTTTAGGGCACCCCTTGCGGGATGCCCGATTGACCAACTTTGTCGGTCAACACTCCGGATTCAACTTAAGCCAGGACCCGGACTTGTTATGTCCGAGCTGACCGACAGAGGAGTTAGGTCTCTCGAGCCCGGGTAGGGGGACTGCCCCATCCGGCTACGGCCCATCAGTGTCCGGTGCGCGACTACCGGTCTTAACTTCCCGTCCCCCAGCACATGGTTCGCTAATGCCTTCCAGCACGGATCCCCAATGTGTCCGAGGTCTCTGTCTTGCCACACGTGACCCACTTTTTAGCATACCAAGCTGGGGAGTTCAGTGTGACTAACGACTGCACGGCATCATGCTCTCTGCAGCGCCGGGTGCTCTGTCTCAGTTCCAACATACTAGGACACCTTAACCAATCAGGAGAGCGGATCGCAACGGTGAGGAAACTTAACCAATGCGAGCTCATCGAGAACGGTGGACTTGCCCAGCAGTCAGGCGGACGCCGTCGGCTTGTGCCACAGGCAGGGTCGGCTTACGCACTGTTGCGGCTTTGCTGCCACCAACTTAAACCCCGTGAGGTGTCGGCAGCAGCCAGGGTCGACTTACATCAGCACAACGGCTTTCCCGTGACACTTACCGATTTTGTCCCTATCGAGTCGAGTTGTTATCAGCCCAATACCTGGTTCTTACCGTCCCCTATCCTTTCGGACCCTTGCAGGCTGGCAATGACTAAGCGTCCCGCGGAACGCCCAGCCACCCACCTTGGGGTTGTGGATATCTCACGACACGAGGCCGATCATTGTACCCCCCCCCCCTACGGCGGACCTAATGGCCCGTTGACCCCCAAGGCATCGATGGTCGTTGCCCGCAGAGACCGCAGTGGGTTGCCACGTGCCATCAAGATTACATCAGCACGTCGAACATCGTGCTTAGTAAGCCCTTAGGCCCATGGTCCAGACTTATGGTATCTGTTATGTGGGGGAATCGAACCCTCAACCTCTCGGATGTGGTGAGCACCCTTAAGGGCAACGCAGTAACCGTTAAGCCACCACGCCCCCTTGCATCACCACATCCGAAGCGGAGGGGGCAACTGAGGGGGTGTCAGATTGGGGTGGGGGCGGCATGGGTGTCGCCGACCCGTGGGTGGAATCCCTATCCTCCTGCAGCGGTGCGGGTGTAGGGCCTTGCGAATGAGTACCCCTGGCACCGGATGGGCCAGAGGAGGGAGCTTGCAGCCCTGAAGGGCATGCTGAACCGAGAGCAGACTGCTCGTTACTTGCTGCGACGGATCTGGAAGATCCGCCGCCTTCCGCGCTAGGCGCTTTGGGTGGCATAGTTGTAGGTCCTCTATGGAGGCGGGGTACTGTCCTGATGGATGATCAGAGGCGTCGATGTGGTTTTAGGATGTGGTGAACGGTGAGCAATGAAATTCCCACGGTGACACTGTGACAGTACAAGACAAAGAACGGATGGAAGAAATGCTTCTCGAATAGGCGCATGATGGGGGCCAAGTATAGAGCGGAGAGGACAGGGGACAAGGCAGAGCCCTGACCGACGCCAACGTCCGCGCTACGCGATCCCGAAGTGAAGGAGTTCCACGAATACTTTGTGGACCTCCCTACGAGGTAGGAAGAGAAGAATTGGACTACATTGTCTGGGAATCCAAGCTTCCGAAGTATTGCCATGAGAACCTCGTGGTTAAGAGAGGGGAAGAACTGAGCGAGGTCAAAAGCGACGACGCTAGTCTTGAGTCCCTTGGCCCACCCTGCGCGCACCATGTGCACCAGGATGAGTCCAGCATCCTCTGTGGAGCGCTGTCGCACCCCACCAATTTGATTTGGATGAAATACATCAACGGCAACGCCGTCCAACTGTATGCGGTTTGAGAGCATTTTCTCGATAAGTTTTCCAATAGTATTTAATAATACTATGGGCCTAAACGCTTTAGGGGCAGAATAGGAAGGCTTTCCCGGTTTCAGTATGATAACCGACCGGGATTCCTTATGAGAAGGCCAGTGGCCCACTGAGAGGCAGCCATTGGCAATCGAGAGGAAGAAGTCGACGATGTCATCTTCCTTACAGATAATCTTCAAGTGCCTCCACCCAACATGGTCGGGTCCAGGACTTGAGGTGTTCGAACAGGACTTGAGGGCGTCTCAAAGTTCCAGTCGGGAGAACGGCTGCCAAGACCTAGTAGGAAGGTCCGGCAGTTCGTCGAGAGGAGAGAGGTCGAACGGCCTGTCCGACGCTGCATTGTAAGTGCCATGAAGCGCATCCCAGAGGTCGTCCATGTCATAACACGGATTCCCCTTATATTGGATTGCTTCACAGGGTGGGAGCTTGCGCGGTTGGATCCAAGCCATGAGATCCCAAGCGTGCTTGTTTTCGCTCGCAATTTCTCCAATACAATGATTGAAGAAGGTTCGCCTCGCCTGTTTGCAGGTTTTGCGAAAGGTTTTCCAGTTCTCGGGGGATCTCTCCTCCTGGTAACTGGCCAGGGCTTCACTGCACAAATCGGACCACCACCGCTTCGAGCGTTTAGTGACTTTGACCTCTCTGGAGCACTTATCCCATGCTGCAGAGAACACCCGCGCGACAGCCGAGGCCGTCTCGTTGATGCTGTCAACGGAATCGAGTTCCGCCGGCACGTCTAATTGCCGGATCAGACTCATGATGTGGAAGGCGAAGGCCTGTTGGTCTTCGATGTCCGATTTGATTGACCGGCGACTCTCAATGGGAATCGCCGATGGAACCAAGACAAGGGATGAGATCGGGTAGTGATCTGCATCCCCGATGAGATCCTCTCTGCGCGTGACGGTCAATATCGTCAAGGCGAGTCGGCGCGTTCATCGCCGGTTCGGAATCACGTTACGATCCCCGCTTCTCCGACGCGCGGGCTAGGGAGAAGGGCGAGATCTCGAATGGGTCTCGAAAGCTTTCGGGTTAGTAGGATGTCTAGTAGGATTTCAAACGGACACGTAGCTACAATTGTTTGTATTCTCTCAACCTGCTATCGCGCACCGGTATATAAATTGCTGATGTAAAAAAAAAAAAAAAAAAAAAAAAAACATCTGAAGAGATAGTCCGGTCCAGAGGGACAAAGACGAGGTCTATGACCGTAGGTCTATAGCCCTCGATGCGCGGAACATGAGTTGGTCCCGGGTTCACAAATAATGCGAGCCCTAAGCCCAGCTCCGCCGCCGAATCAAGAAGGGACGAGGCGTGGCCCGGGTGCCCTTGAGCATCTGGGTCCCACTCCCTCGAGTGTGAGTTGAAATCCCCACCCATGTATATAAAGGGGGGAAGGCTTTCAATGTGCTTCTCAATGTAATTGATAGTGGTGTGTTGATCGTCTGAGTAAACGTTCATAAGGTGGACAGCTCCCTCAGTAGCAAAGAGGCTGAGTACTAGTATGTCGCGATGGTCGATGATATCGCGTCGCATAGATGGTCTGTACTTCACCAGTCTGTGAGACACATAGGCCATCACGTGCGGGCGAGTACTGGAATTGCTTACATCAGCACGCCTGGATTTGTGCTGACTAAGCTGGGAAGTGGCTGGAAGCCGTACCATGGGCAACCATTCTGGATGGAGTGGCGCGCCTACAACGTCCTCTCCCTCTGGTGGAGGGGGCTTGTCTTATGATCCGCCAAGGCGGTTCTTGAATGAAAAGAATATCAAACGAATCAATATATTTTTCGAGAATAATTTCTAGTCGCCGACTTCGCGCAGTTGAAAGATAACACTCTCATCTCCCCACTCTCCAAAAGTCCTGCGTCCGGAGACTCAATCATTTCTTCTGAGGGAGGGGTTAGAGTGTGAAAGACGACGAGACCTGACAGCTTGTACCTTTCGATATTCCTCGACGGCCCAAGCAGGCTCAAAGCGGTGGCTCCAATACTTGCACTTGGGTGAGTGGGCCATTGCTGTGCATGGCATGTATGAGTCCTTTTCAATTTTTTATCAGTTTTTCAGTGTTTTTAAAGGGGAAAATCTCATAAAAAATCAATGAGTACACTATAAATTCTGGATTTAGCATCTTGAAAGTCACATGACTTGTCTACAAAAATTACCAAATTATAGTCCTGATTTTTCTGTTAATTTTACAATTTTTTAGGAAGAAATCCAATGAAAATTCAGCTACATAATTGTAAATTGATGGATGCTTAGAAAGCTACCCAATTTGGAAATATTTCCATTTTAGGAAAAAAAATCAAAGTTGTGGGAAATGATTTGAAAATCCCACAACTGTCAAAATCATGTGACTAGCTGCCTTCCTTATTGAGAAAAATGCAAAATACTCGAAAAAAGCCGACTCTTTTGAGATTTTTGGGCTTAAAAGGCAAATATCTCAGGATTGGAGATAGCTGGTCACATGATTTTTCATATTTATAATCAAGGGACCTAAATCTATCATTTTATCAAAAATTTCCTTTTCGGGAAATTTTTTTCCGCGGTGTTGAATGATCAATGAATGAATCAATCAATCAAATTTTGAAGTAAGTTCTGGGTTTATAAAGAATGAGTCTTTGATAAATCAAAGGACTCATAATTTCTTGGAGTCCGCTCGGTGCTCAAGACCACAATTGGGGCAACGAGGGGGGTGGGGGCATTCCTCTCCTGCGGGGGTACCGACTTTGGGAGGGTTAGCTTTAGGATTGGGGGCGCAGCACGGCGCCGTGTCCCTATGCTGTTCCAGACGATGAGGTCTGGAGCAGTGAGGGCATACAACCCGAGGCGCACGACACGCCTGGGTGACATGGCTCCACCTCCAGCACCAAGTGCAAAGAGGGGCACCAAATCGGGCCGCTGCCGTCTGAATACGGATGGGGAGGCCTCGGAGCATGAATGATCGACCATTGAGGAGCTTGGCGTTACGCCCCATGCTCGTGTCCCAAATGTTGAAATATGCAGTCGCAAAGACAGCCGCGGGGGACTGCTTCACGATGCGCGCTGGTCCGGTAAAGGACATGAAGTCAGACCAAGCAGGGCTGGCCTGAATGGCCGCCTCGATGGTCTGGGGAGTGATGAGCTTGGGGTGACCTTCCTCGTCGACCCCGTTGTATAAAGGGACGTCGATAGCCCTCATGAAGGACTTCGACTGCGGGAGACCTACCCAAAGATTCTCCTGGGTGGGGTAATGATGGAGGAGATAGCCCTGAATGTAGGCTATTTCCTGTGCGTTGGCGACATCCGTTGCCCGAAGAGCGATCCCGTCGTAAGCTAAGCTCACAGACAGAACGCGGAACGAGGCGCGCATCTTCTTCTCTAGAAGAAGGCGATTGACACCCTCGTATACGGTGTGGCAGTCCAGTCCAGCCGGAGGATGACCGTCTGACCACGTGCATAGTACCTGCTTGTGGTTGGGACCACGAGTGGTATAGGACGGCACAGACCTCTTCTGCTTCTTGGGGGCAGGAGTGGCCGCGCGGGAGGGTGGTGCTGGCGTCTGAGCGCAGGCAGAGGGGATGGATGAGGGCCGAGCCGCCATAGAGGAGTAGCTCCTCTTCTGACCCGGCTTGGTCTTCATGTTCAGTGGAGGAGGAGGCCTAGCCTGCATCCTCTGGAAGGTGACCACTGGCTTATTAGGCTGGGGTCGGGGGGCGATAGCCGTGTTGGGGATGGCCTTAGGCTTTGCGGGCGCCATGACAACATCTGGCACACCCCCTTGCGGTTTCGAAACAGGCCTTCTCCCTGTGGGCGGTGCCGGCGCAACGCCAGACGGTCCAGGGGGGATGGAGGAAGCAGGGGCCGACAATGCGAGGTAACTGCCTGAAAGGGAGGCCCCAGATAGTCCCTGAAGTCATCAACAATGCTCTTCAGTGACCCATCTGCGGTGGAACGATCCGCCTCAGCGAATCTGGAATGGAAGAAGCTCCGGGCGAGCCTGGCGCCTGCATCCGCAATGCGATCCCACTCATCTGCTTCGAGTGCGGAGTCGGGAACGTCGTTGGATGTCCTATAGTCGATTCAATCGGCGAGTTGGTCCATCGCTGACCAGACGGCAGTTCCGTCCCAGTCCCAATCGTCTCCGAAGGTAAGCTTCAGAGTGTCGGCGTCTTCCAGCGATTTGAATCGGGGGTGCTTTGGAGCAGCAGTCTCCTCGGCGGATGAAGTATCGTCTTCCCCTTGCATCACCACATCCGAAGCGGAGGGGGCAACTGAGGGGGTGTCAGATTGGGGTGGGGGCGGCATGGGTGTCGCCGACCTGTGGGTGGAATCCCTATCCTCCTGCGGCGGTGCGGGTGTAGGGCCTTGCGAATGGGTACCCCTGGCGCCGGATGGGCCAGAGGTGGGAGCTTGCAGCCCCGAAGGGCGTGCTGAACCGAGAGCAGACTGCTCGTTGCTTGCTGCGACGGATCTGGAAGATCCGCTGCCTTCCGCGCTAGGCGCTTTGGGTGGCATAGTGGTGGGTGCTCTATGGAGCTGGGGTACTGTGCTGATCGAAAATCAAGAGTGCTGTTGTGGTTGTAGGACGGGGTAGACAGTGAGCAATGAAATTCCCACGGTCGCACTGTGACAGTACAAGACGATTTTCATTTATCTTCTGTACGTCATTTATCTAAAGGTCCTCTGAACATGTGCTAATTGATACTAATTAGGTTCGCGTAAAATCTGAACATGCTGTTGGTTATCTAAAGGGTCGCTTTTGCTCGTTGCACGGCCTTCGTCAGCAAATTGATGATGCTCGAGATCATGAACGTGCTAACGCTTGGATCAAGACATGTATCGTCATTCATACTCTCATTTTTTTCATTGAACACGGCCACAAAGACTGGAATCACATCGACAGGCTCATTCGGGATGGAACCGACAACGTACCTGTCAATACTCAAGCGGATATGGAAGCGGAGGCTGTCCGTGAGACGAGGGGACAAAAGAAGCGGGAAGAACTTAAAGCCGACTTGTTTGAGTATCTAGGTACACTTGACGAAGACGAAGATATCTAGTCTACTTGGCTGTTATCAAAATTCATACTATAGTATCCAAAATTCATATTATCGTTGGTGAAGCCTGAGCTGGAACCACTTGGAGGAAAATTTTCCGTACCAAAGTCCCCACTGTCGTCGAGCTCACCTTTGACTTCATGAGCCTTGTCATCATCGGCTGGGTATGCTTGCATCTGAATCTGGGCATTGAACGAGCCCAAAGGAGTTCGCGGGGTAGCAGTCGGTGCTGCCTGCATGTTTAGAGGTCGGCGGCTATTGCCAGTGCCAGTTGCAGGTGGGGTCGCAAAAGCATCTGGCACGGTCTGGAGTGCAAAAGGCTGACGACGAGCACCAGTTGCAGGAGGGGTTGCGAGGTCTTGCAGAAGAACTGGCGGATACTGATGACGAAAGAGAGGAGCATTATTGACCGGGGCTGCCTCACCAAGCGGATGCGCGTTATTGACCTGGGCTGCCTCGAGTGGACGTGCATTATTGACCCGGGCTGCCTCGAGTGGACGTGTGTTATCGGCGTTGAGCGGACGTGCGTTATTGGCATGCATGGCGGCAGTCGTGTGTACGCTATTGACCTGGGCAACAACCTGCTGCGGTGCCACCGCAGGGGCAGTTCCTGCCAGCGCTGTCAAGCGTGCAAGCTCGATCTGCAGCCGAAGTTCTTCAGTCCGCGCTTCACGTTCCTCTGCAGCGGCACGGTGCTTGTACTCATACTTGATACGCTTGTTACGCGCCTCTGCCATCTTCAGCTCATGATCCTGTTCGCGTTTTTGTTCCATGCGATCGGCTTCGGTTTGACGGAAGTCAGTGAATCTTTCACTGGCACTCTTGTGTTTTTCGCCTTTCTTGCTCGCAGCGTTGGCATGAGCCTTCGCCAGCCCTGCATCACGACCGCCAACAACCTTTTTAGCCTTGCCGGTAGTGAGGATGCTACTACCCTTTGATTCCTTAAGAAGCTTCCCAAGCGGAGACAGCGATCGATCCTGAAAAGAGGTTAGTTCCTAGCATAACAAAAAAATAGAAGGCTTACGCGTTTCTTCGAGATAACTTCAATCTCACTGTCGTCGTCTTCATCATCTTCCTTTGTTACTTTGCTGCTACGGCTCTTCTGGGTCGTCATTTAGAAGAGGGATAATAAAAAAAGGTGTGAATAACTCACTCGCTTCTTTGCCGAGTCTTCATTGGAGCTTTCGTCGTCGTCATCGCCTGACTTCTCGGCGATTTCACCTTCAACCTCAGACCCTTTGTTACCGCCAATGTTTTTCTCCGGAGCGTCGCCTTCATCGGATTCGACCTGGGTTGGATTGTTGAACAAAGCGGCAGCGGCAGATGCATGATCGACGCCCTCCCCGACGAATTTCGCGAGGAAGTGCACCCTATGGACCCGGCCTCCCGTCCAGGAGACCGCCTTATGGACCGGTTTGCAAGCCAGGTCCTGTTCGACGATTTTAAGCGTGACAAGGAAGACGACGAGGCTTCCTTGGAGGCTCGTTGTCAGTATCTTGGCAAAGTCCTGGGCGATCGCTCAGAACTTGGCACCATCGTGGTGGCGGTTGACAGCAGCCGTCCCCTTGGAGGAGCACTTCAGGCCACCTCGGCCGTGATCCTCTTCTGCAGCGGAGATCGAGAGATCTCGTCGTGCCGCAGGCGATGTTACTGCAAATGACGCAGAACTCGCTGCCATCCGATACGGTATCTGCGCCGCCATCCGGTCAGATATTGGAATCATTTGTATATTCACTGATTCGATGTCATCTGCCCGTCGATCAGTGGATCCTTCTATTCACTCAGGCCAAGCGCATTCGCTCGCGGTCTGCAAGTCTCTGATGTCGTGGTTCAAGGAGGACCCCGAGCGGCAATTATTATTCGTGTATGTCCCTTCTCGTCTGAAGTGGGGCATACACAAGCAAGCGCATGACTATGCAAGGGAATTGCGCATTCCTCTTGGGATCAGACCCAAGAATTCCATTGATCGGATGAGGTCTCTCGCCGATAAATTACGGACGGACACTTGGACTCACCAGTTCCGTGCCAATGATAGGGGTGCTCGTTTCTACGACCTCCTGGGCTACGACGGTGCGCCCCTCAAGCCAAAACATGCCGCGCACAGCGGGTCCTGGCTTGAAATTGCGCAAGGACAGAGCCCTCAGCTCTTCGCGCGTGCTGCCCGGTGCATAACTGGACACGCACCCATCGGTGAATATCTTCATCGGTTTAACCTGGCTGATTCAGCCGCCTGCCCGTGTGGATTCCCTCAAGAAACCCGCGAGCACATCTTCAACGGTTGCCCTAGGCACCCGAAGAAAATCGTAGGTGTCCTTGATGCGCCTCGGCGTATCTGGCAGCTATACAACTGGCTAAAGGCGAATCCCCTCGCCTTTGCATTTCGACCTGATCCTGTGGGTGTTGGTTGAAACGTGTTGGGCTCCCCACTCTTCGGAATCGGGGGGGCCCGGCATTAGTGTCTTGCTGGTGCAGCCTGGGGCAAATCCAGTTCTCGTCTGGGGTACACTGTGAAATGGCGGCCATCGCGGGGGCAACCCCAACGGGGGACGGTAGTTCCATCCCTGCTGCGTCCAACCCTCTGGGTTGGCCAGTTGCGTCAGGTGTGGACCTGTACTCGTGTGCCGAGCTTCGGCGTTTGCGGAGGATTCAGGCCTTCGTCGGACAACTTGGGGGCTACGAGACTAGCAGGGAGAGGCGCCTCGGGACGCATCCGAGTTTCCTTTCTGGCGAACGCGGTCAGCTCGCGTCGTCATTACAACTTGTTTTCTGGCCTGCGAAGCAGGCATCAATGCTCCTAAGGTGAACGATGGAAATTCTCCCACTGCTATAGTGACCCTGCATGGTTTCTGTATCTCAGCCATTTCTAGGCCGATTTTTATGATTTTGGTATCAAAAAATTCGTAAAAATCAGGGCTTTCATGTGGCATGGGTATCCAGGCACGATCAGGTCATGTGACTCGCTCACACGGCCCAAAAGCGTGAATTTGTGTGAATTTAGCCTTGAAACTGATTTCCGTGAGCTAGATATGGTGAAATATGTTGCCAGACAATCTAGGATAATGTCCAAATATTTACATTTGTTTTTCAATGATGTCATAGTGTCCAAATCTGGCAAACAGCCAGCCAAACTTGTTCGAATGGTGGAAAACAGCTTGGATAAGCCATAAAAGGCACACCAAACATTGCCAAACATGACCAAATGACTTGAAAATGATGTAAGAGATGCTTACATAATCAACCTCCCAGCCAAACTTTGTGCAATTGCCTTGAAATTGGTGATGCACCAACTCGGACCAAGAATATTCCCTATGATATGTCATATGATGAGTGTGCACAGACCACCTGTTAGGTAAAAGAAACATTATTAGTCATTAATTCCAGTTTATTTATTTCAAAAATCTCACAATACAGATTATTTAGTGTGTATTTCAAACATTATACCGCATTTGGTAAGTCACATAACGGTGTGACTATACCTATGTGACACCATTTTAAAGCCCCGATTTTTCTGAGAATTATGCAATTTATTTCAAGGCAATCTGATAAAAACTGAGCCACGTAGCAAATTATCATGTTACAAGTTCTTACGTAGTAAAAGAACTTGTTTTCTGGCCTGCGAAGCAGGCACTTTGGTTCCTAATGGAAACGTTGGAAATTCTCCCACTGCTATAGTGACCCTGCATGGTTTCTGTATCTCAGCCATTTCTAGGCCGATTTTTATGATTTTGGTATCAAAAAATTCGTAAAAATCAGGGCTTTCCTGGTCACGTGACCAGGCACATTTGGTATCATTAGAAAGCCCTGATTTTTCTCAAATTTTCAAGCCCCTGATCATCCAGATTGGTCCAGAATTGAGCGGACTATGTATTATTTACTGTATTCATCATTTTAAAAGGTCAAAGGCGAGCCGTGTCATGACATGGATCAACTTTGGGATGCGCTCCACGGGACCTATAATTCTGCCTCTGACCGGCAGTTTGACCTCTCTCCCCTGGATGAACTACCGGACATGCCTGTCCGTACGTGGTCTCCGTTTTCACGCTTGGAACTCCGGGACGCCCTCAAGGCCTGTTCCAACACTTCTAGCCCTGGACCCGATCATGTCGGGTGGAGGCACCTCAAGATTATGTGCAAAGAAGACAACATTGTCGACTTCTTTCTCTCACTCACGAATGGCTGCCTGTCCGTTGGACACTGGCCCTCGCACTTCAAGGAGTCTCGCTCGGTTATCATCCCGAAGCCGGGCAAGCCCTCCTATTCTGCCCCCAAGGCGTTTAGGCCCATAGTATTATTAAATACTATTGGTAAATTGTTCGAGAAGATGCTCTCGAACTGTATCCAATTCGACGGCGTCGCTGCCGGCGTCTTTCATCCAAACCAAATCGGGGGAGTGCGGCAGCGCTCCACCGAGGATGCTGGACTCATTCTCGTGCACATGGTGCGCGCAGGATGGGCCAAGGGACTGAAGAGTAGCGTGGTCGCTTTCGATCTTGCTCAGTTCTTCCCCTCTCTAAACCATGAGGTCCTCGTGGCCATCCTCAAGAAGCTGGGATTTCCGGACAATCTAGTTCGGTTCTTCGCCTCTTACCTCGTGGGTCGTTCCACTTCTTATTCGTGGAACTCCTTCACTTCGGGGAAGCACAGCGCGGATGTAGGCGTCGGTCAGGGCTCCGCCTTGTAACATCAATGGCGGCAACGCCCGCTGCCCGTGTGGTCATCCTTTGGAGACCCGCGAGCACGTCTTCAACGGCTGCCTTAGGCATGCTGTTGACGTCCCGGGCTTCGTCAATGTGCCTCGGCGCATCTGGCAGCTCTATGCTTGGCTAAAGGCGAATCCTCTCGCCTTTGCATTTCAACCTGATCCTGCTGGTGTTGGTTGATCGGTCTGGGCTCCCCGCTCTTCGGATTGGGGGGGCCCAGTATTCTTTTCTGGCCGTTTCCCTCTGGGCAAATCCGGTTCTCGTCCGGGGTACACTGTGAAAAGGCAGCTATGGCGGGAGCAATCCCAAAGGAGGTGGTAGTTCCATCTCACCGCGTCCAGCTCACCAAGGTGGCCGGTTCCGTCTGGTGTGGACCTGTACTCGTGTGCCGAGCTTCAGCGTTCTCGGGGGATTCAGGCCTCCGTTGGACAACTTAGGGGCTACGAGATTAGCAGGGAGAGGCACCCCGGGGGGCGATGGTTGGAGTCGATTTCCCTTTTGTTGCTAAGCGTATTATTCGCGGCATCACATACCGAATCACCGGCTTAGTACTGGTGGTCAATATCGTTAAGGCGAGTCGGCGTGTTCACTGTCGGCTCGGAATCACGTTATGATCCCCGCTTTTCCGACGTGGTTACCACCTTCGATGGAGTCTTTCGTGCGGGCTGAGGGAGAAGGGCGAGATCTCGAACGGGTCTCGAAAGCTTTCGGGTTAGTAGGATGTCTAGTAGGGTTTCAAACGGACTCTTTAGTTACAATCGTTTGTATTCTTTCAACCGGACTGCTATCGCGCACCGGTATATAAATTGTTGATATAAAAAAAAAAAAAAAAAAAAAAAAGGGCTCTGCCTTGTCCCCTGTCCTGTCTGCCCTTTACCTGGCCTCCATCATGCGCCTGTTCGAGAAGCACTTCTTCGCGATCGGCGTGTATCTCCTTTCCTATGTGGATGATGGAACTCTTATATTCGCAGCCTTGTAGGCTAGAGACATGTATGACATGTAGGTAGTCTGCCAATAGATAGGTTACAGGTGGGGGGGTAACAACTGAGCTGGTGAGTTGCCCAAGGACATACATGAGGCCACTCAAAGGCCAAAGGCCGATATCTCAGTGGTAAAAAGGTGCACAGGGTAAAAAGGTGCACAGCCACGATTTTGGTGGATTCAGGGTCGTATATCCCATCACCTTACCTTTTATCAGAGGCGCAGCCACATCCAAGCTGATTTCAAATTGTCTCGGCAAAACCACCTCACTTTTTTATATGGTAGACAACTGGCTGTGTGGGTAGTTGCCCAAGTGATTTCCAAATGTAGTCAGATGTGGCTGCGCCTCTGATAAAAAACCTGCGGGTACCTTATCTGACCCTGAATCCATCAAAATATTGTCGCTAGCATTTTTCCCACAGAGAAAAACAGGAACAAAAAACTAAAAAACGCGGCGTGGCGGTGAGAAATTTTTGGCAGACGGGAAATTTCCCAAAAAGGAAATAAGGTTTCAAATGAACGCAATCTATTTTAGATATTTTTAAAATTTAAATCACATGACTAGCTACCGTCCTTATTGAGATATAGACACATCATTATCTATTATTAGTTTATAGGACTTAACATCAAAATTGTTAAGTCCAAAATTGGCAGCTGTCTCAACACAGCCTATTTTTAGACATGGCACCTTTGTTGTTGTTTGTGGGGTCCCATCAGTGGCCCTGATGTGCTATATTTATATTTGTTTGGATTTGAGGCCATAAAATTATATGAGTGTGCAACAACCATGTAAATAGAGGCAAATTCAAAGTCATGTGATCAAAATGATGGCATCAAACTCCAAACAAACAAGTACCCCTTCCCTTAATGAGTACGACCTCACAGCCCGCAGCCTATAGCAGCTATAGAACGCCTCATACATGATCTTGGGCAACTCACCAGCTCAGTCGTTACCCCCCCACCTGTAACCTATCTATTGGCAGACTACCTACATGTCATACATGTCTCTAGCCTACAAGGCTGATCCGGCCAGATATTGGAATCATTTGCGTATTCACTGACTCGATGTCCTCTGCGCGTCGGTGCCGTGGTTCGAGGATGACCCCGAGCGGCAATTATTATTCGTGTATGTCCCTTCTCGCTTGAAGTGGGGCATACACAAGCAAGCGCATGACTATGCAAGGGAATTGCGCATTCCTCTTGGGATCAGACCCAAGAATTCCATTGATCGGATGAGATCTCTCGCCGACAAACTTCGGACGGACACCTGGACCCACCAGTTCCGTGCCAACGATAGGGGGGCTCGTTTTTACGACCTCCTGGGCTACGACGGTACACCCCTCAAGCCAAAACATGCCGCGCATTGCGGTTCTTGGCTTGAAATTGCGCAAGGACAGAGCCCCCAGCTCTTTGCGCGTGCTGCCCGGTGTATAACTGGACACGCACCCATCGGTGAATATCTTCATCGGTTTAACCTGGCTGATACAGCCGCCTGCCCGTGCGGATTCCCTCAAGAAACCCGCGAGCACATCTTCAACGGCTGCCCCCGGCACCCGAACAAAATCGTAGGGGTCTTGGATGCGCCTCGGCGCATCTGGCAACTATACAATTGGCTAAAGGCAAACCCTCTCGCCTTTGCATTTCGACCTGAACCTGCAGGTGTTGGTTGAAACGTGATGGGCTCCCCACTCTTCGGAATTGGGGGGGCCCGTCATTTGTGTTTTGCTGGTGCGGCCTGGGGCAAATCCAGTTCTTGTCTGGGGTACACTGTGAAATGGCGGTAACCGCGGGGGCAACCCCAACGGGGGGCGGTAGTTCCATCCCCACTGTGTCCAACCCTCTGGGTTGGCCAGTTCCGTCAGGTGTGGACCTGTACTCGTGTGCCGAGCTTCGGCATTCGCAGGGGATTCAGGCCTCTGTCGGACAACTTGGGGGCTACGAGATTAGCAGGGAGAGACGCCTCGGGACGCATCCGCGTCTCCTTTCTGGCGAATGCGGTTAGCTCGCGTCGTCACTACCGAACCACTGGCTTGTACTGGTGGTCAATCCCGTCAAGGCGCGTCGAATCGTTCTCGTTTGACGCGAAATCACGCTACGATCCCCGCTTTCCGCTGCGGTTTTTCTGTGAGAGTGCTTTCGTGCGGGCGAAAAGGAGAAGGGCGGGGCTGCGAAAGGTTTCGGCTTAGTAGGGCTTCAAACGGACACTCGTAGTTACAATCGTTTGTATTTTTGCGACCGGACTGCTATCGCGCACCGGTATATAAATTGTTGATTTTTAAAAAAAAAAAAAAAAAAAAAATGGTTGCAAGCCCCTGGTAGAGGACCCAAGCATCTTCATCGCCTTAAGCGAGGAGATAGCCTTGGTGGAGTAATATCTCACATGCTCATGGAAAGTGAGCTTGCGATCAAAGTAGAAACCCAAGTAGCGCCAGAACAGCTTGGGTTTCAGAGGGGTATCCCCGGTGTAGGGCGCGTAGCCCAAGTCGATGGAGGGGTTGTCGTCCGAGCACGATCAATTGAAGTGAAAAAGCTCCGTCTTGTCGTGCTCGAGAACGAGTGCAAATTTCTTGAATAAATCAAATATGACTCTGTATGCATTGGTGAGAGCATTGCAGTTACGGATGAGTGATTGGACTGGATTATTGACGAAAGTTCACTCACCACCGGGAAGCGCCGGCGGAGTCGGGCGGAGTTTGAACTACGTAGATACATGCGACGTGTGACGTAGTTACTCTCTAAGCGTTTGGACAGACGCCTTACAGCATTATGAGTCCTTTGATTTATCAAAGACTCATTCTTTATAAATCCAGAACTTAGTTGAAATTTTCATTGATTGATTGATTGATTGATTGATTGATCATTCAACACCACGGAAAAATATTTCCCAAAAAGGAAAATTCTCACAAAATGATGTATTTATGTTTTATGATTATAAATATGAAAAAATCATGTGACCAGCTATCTCCAATCCTGAGATATTTGCAATTTAAAAGCAAATATCTCAAAAGAGTCCACTTTTTTTGAGTATTTTGTATTTTTCTCAGTAAAAAAGGCAGCTAGTCACATGATTTTAACAGTTGTGGGATTTTCAAACTAATGCTCAGCATACAACTTGGTCATTCATATGACAATTGGCCAATTAATTGTTAAAAATACCTAAAAAATAATCATTTACAGTGAATGTTCATGAAATTGTGTGGCTGTGCTAACATAAATGAGATCTAATATGAAAAGAATGAATTTTGGTGTTTTTTTAACATTATTTGTGTGGAAATTGGCCAAGAAATAGCTGAAATATATGAAAAATATTCAAATTTGGTGGCTGTGCAACAATTTTTGTTGCGATTTCTTTGTATATAATGTGAAATATAAAAAATACGAAGTTTTGTGATTTTTTAATATTATTTGAGTGGGAATTGGCCAAGAAATGGCTGAAATACATAGAAAATGCGCATTTTAGGTGGCTGTACCAATTTTTCTGTGGCTGTACATACCCTCATCGGAAAGCCCTCATTTTTCTGAATTTTTCGATATATTTTTTGTAATATTTGAGGCAGTAACAAGTGAAATACATGTGAAATACATGTAAGGTTATGTAAGGTTAGGGTTCTATGGAGGCTCCGTCTAGAACGGAGCTACACAGCCACACAAAGAAAGAAAGAAAAATCAGTTTGTACCCTAATCCTGGGTTAAATCTTACAAAAAATATATCAAAAAATTGAGAAAAATCAGGGCTTCAAGATGAGGGGGTGTACAGCCACACAAAACCATGTACAGCCACCTTAAATTCGTGTTTTCAGTGTATTTCAGCTATTACTTGGTCAATTCTTACTCAAATAATATCAAAAAAATCACAAAAATTCGTATTTTTTATGTTTAACCTTATTTGTACATGCACAGCCACATAATTTTTCCCTAGACATAAGTAAAGTCAGATTTTTGTGTAAAAAGCAGGCAAAATAGCATTTTAAGGCTGCTGTGCAGAAGATTATGTGGCTGTGCAGGAATACACATTATAAAAAGGATCAAATGTAAATTTTAACGATTTTTTTGATATCATTTGAGTCAGATTTGGCCAAGTAATAGCTGAAATACAGTAAAAATTGGAATTTTGTGTGGCTTTACAGTGTATAATGTGGCCATGTATACCATCATCTGGAAGCTCTGATTTTTCCGAGTTTTTTGATATAATTTTTGTGAAATTTGCTTCACTAACAAGCAAAATCCTTAGAATGTTATTTTTGATCTTGCAGTGGTGGAGCAGCTTCTGGACACTGCTCAAGCACTGCCACATCAAAAAATATGTTATATTTATATGACTTCACACATGTCAAAGTTCAAATATGTGGCTGTACCTCTCTTACTAGACAGAGGACATACTAGAAATACATTAATCAGGCAATATCAATTGTGGAAAGGTGAAAATTATGTACCAGAAAAAGTTGATTCAGCACTTAAATGGACAGCCAAAGATCCATTAACTTTATTGCCCATGGTTACAGACAGCCCATGGCAAATTGTTCAGTCTAAGAAGAAGAAAAATACATCCAAGGCAGCTCCTACTAGCACATATGTTCCTGCAAAAGGTAGTCAAGCTCTAAAAAGAAAATACAGTGACTTGGAATTGGAAAGTAGAAAAAAAATTAGAAGTGACATTAATATTTCAAATATAAATGGACCTGTTGGTTTGAAATGGGATAGCAAAAATTATAGCTGCTCATATGACAGTTTATTGGTAATTTTATATGACATTTGGAAACAAAATCCAGATGAATGGACAAAAAACTTTGAATTGATTAATGAAACCTATATGAAAAACTTAGCATATGGCTTTCAAGAAGTTTTTGATGGCAATAAGTCTTTAGAAAATATTAGAAATGACCTAAGAAATACTCTAAACAATATTAGTCCTGACAAATTTCCAATGGGAAAAAATAATGCCAGTGTGGCTGAACTTGCATTTGAATTATTAAACTGTGATAATGAAAATGCAATGTCACAAATTTCTTGTAGTCAATGTGGCTATACTGGCATTGAATATTCTGATCAGCTTGGATATGTATTTGACATAGAAAAACATAGAGTGTCTTCAACTGAACAATGGTGTAAAAAATTAAAAGGATCAACTTTAGAAAAATGTGATAATTGTCATATTAAACTTACTCATAAACTTCAATATAAAGAGAGTCCAAAATTGATAATATTAGAGTATCCTTTTACTAATATTGAAACAAGTCATAAAATTAAAATAAAGAGTCAAGGACAAATAAATACATTGTCACTAAGAGGAATTGTTTATCATGGAGAGAATCACTTTGCTTCAAGAATTATTTCCATGGAAGGAAAGGTCTGGTATCATGATGGAATTGAAACAGGAAAAAAATCAGTAGAAGATGGTAATTTATCCTCTTTAAATAGTCAAGGATTGGCAATTTGTCAAGAAAAAAATCTTGTACTTGCTGTTTATGCATAAGTTATTTGTTGTAATAATGTAATAAGTAGTTAGATTTTAATATACAAATATTTATAGGTATTTATTGTTAAATATATTGAAAAGAGGAAGAAAAAAAAGGACGAATACATGCCATGCGAAGCAATAGCCCACTACACCAAGTACACAACGATTGGGGTGCCTGGCATGGACCTCAAAAGTTGACACAAACGCTTATGCTTGGCTTGCTTCCAGGACAGTTGAGTCCTGTGTCTGTATTGTTCTTGGCAGTGGTCTAGCTGCCAGCTCATCATCTTTGTGCTCTGGTCTTTGGGCACTGGTTCATTCTCAAGGGTGGGGATTGGTCTTATCACACCTGGTCTATTCGGTTGGCACTAGGAAGGTCTACTAGGGGCTACAACTAAGAGCTGGGGAGCTTGGTATCTGAAGTGGCATGGTTTGCCTGTTCGTCTTAGGCTGGGGGAGGGTTTCTCTCAGGTTAGGGTTCCAGGGGATGGTCAAGTCCTCTGTGGGTTGAGGTTTAGTGGCGGTCAAGTCACTGAGTTGGGGGCTAGGTCTAGGCGTGGTCGCCGCCGGTACAACCATGAAGTCCCGGAGAAAAGCAGTTTGGTGGCGGTCAAGTCACTGGTTGGGGGGAACTTGGTCTAGGCATGGTTGATTTGCTGGTAAAGCCATGAAGTCCCGGAGAGGAGAGGTTTGGAGCGGTTTGGTTGCAGGTCCAGGTTTAGGCAATGGTCAGGTCACCGGTACAACCATGGGGTCCAGGAGAGGTCTTAGGAGAGTCATGGCGGTTGAGCCAGGGTATGGATATTGGTTCGAGGGGGTGCTCAGGAGGCGATTCGATGTTCGGTTCACATTCAGCTTCAAGGCGATGGCGGTCGAGTTTTTTTTTTTTTTTTTTTTTTTTTAAATCAACAATTTATATACCGGTGCGCGATAGCAGTCCGGTTGAGAGAATACAAATGCTTGTAACTAAAGTGTCCGTTTGAAACCCTACTAGACATCCTACTAACCCAAAAGCTTTCGAGACCCGTTCGAGATCTCGCCCTTCTCCCTCAGTCCGCACGAAAGACTCCATTGAAGGTGGTAACCGCGTCGGAAAAGCGGGGATCGTAACGTGATTCCGAGCCGACAGTGAACACGCCGACTCGCCTTAACGATATTGACCACCAGTACTAAGCCGGTGATTCGGTATGTGATGCCGCGAATAATACGCTTAGCAACAAAAGGGAAATCGACTCCAACCATCGCCCCCCGGGGTGCCTCTCCCTGCTAATCTCGTAGCCCCTAAGTTGTCCAACGGAGGCCTGAATCCCCCGAGAACGCTGAAGCTCGGCACACGAGTACAGGTCCACACCAGACGGAACCGGCCACCTTGGTGAGCTGGACGCGGTGAGATGGAACTACCACCTCCTTTGGGATTGCTCCCGCCATAGCTGCCTTTTCACAGTGTACCCCGGACGAGAACCGGATTTGCCCAGAGGGAAACGGCCAGAAAAGAATACTGGGCCCCCCCAATCCGAAGAGCGGGGAGCCCAGACCGATCAACCAACACCAGCAGGATCAGGTTGAAATGCAAAGGCGAGAGGATTCGCCTTTAGCCAAGCATAGAGCTGCCAGATGCGCCGAGGCACATTGACGAAGCCCGGGACGTCAACAGCATGCCTAAGGCAGCCGTTGAAGACGTGCTCGCGGGTCTCCAAAGGATGACCACACGGGCAGCGGGCGTTGCCGCCATTGATGTTAAACCGACGATAATATTCGCCGATTGGCGCGTGCCCAGTTACACACCGAGTCACCCGCACGAAAAGTTGAGGGGACTCACCCTTCGCAATTTCTAGCCAAGACCCGCGGATAGCCGAGTGTCTAGGCTTGAGGGGCTGACTGTCAGCCCCAAGGAGATCGTAGAAATGATTCCCCCTACCGTTGGCACGGAACTCGTGAGTCCAAGTATCCATCCTGAGTTTGTCCGCTGCAGATCGCAGACGGTCAATGGAATTCTTGGGTGTGACGCCAAGGGGGATGCGCAGCGAGCACGCATAATCATGAGCCTCCTTATGTATCTTCCACTCCAACTTGGAAGGAACATACACAAAGAGAAGTTGACGGTCTGGATCGTTATCGAACCATTGCTGCAAAGCCTGGCAGACCGCGAGCAAGTGCCCTTGGCCTGAATGAATAGAAGGATCCACTGAACGACAGGCCGAAGCCATCGAGTCAGTGAAAACAACGATTACCCCAATGTCATCCCGAATTGCTTCGCAGATGCCATAGCGGATGGCGGCGAGCTCTGCATCATTAGCAGTGACATTGCCTGCAGCTCGACGAGACCGTTTTGTCTCTTCGCCACTGCAGAAAAGGATCACAGCGGCCGTAGCCTGAAGATCACCTCCAAGGGGTCGGCTGCCATCAGCCGCCACCACGATTGTGCCCAGTACCGACTGGTCCGCCAATACTTGGTCTAAATGTTCCTTCCGGCGTGCCAAAGAGGCCACAGGGTCCTCTTTGTCACGCTGAAAGTCGTCGAATATGATCTGGCTTGCGTACAGATCCATGAGTCGATCACCCGGATGCAAGTCTGGGTTAAAGGGGTGAAGTTCTTCACGGAGTTCATCCGGAAGCGCTAGATCGGCCTCTTGGAGGGCACTATGAACCATAGCACGCCTCGTTAGAGGGAGTTTTTCGACAGACAACTCGTGAGGAGTCATCTCGCCGAGATTCGATCCGGACATGAATGCACGGATCGGGTGTGTGGGCGTAAGGGTGCCCACCCGCAGCCGGCCTCTTGTACCAAGGCGCCGGAGCAGGAGATGTATCGGGACAAGGCCAGCAAGGGCCTCGATTGCGGGGGTGGGAGAGGTGCGGAAGGCACCTGTGATCCAGATAGCAGCTCTGCGCTGCATAGAATTGAGTATTTTAAGGATGCCTTTGCATTTGGCCCCCTTGAAATACCACATAGAGTATCCGTACGTCGCAATGGGAATGACGCACGAACGGTATAACAGGCGCTTGTCGAGGGGTTGCAAGCCGCGTGTAGAAGAACCAAGCATTTTCATCGCCTTGATAGACAAGATTGCCTTGGTTGAGTAATGTCTCACATGCTCCTCGAAAGTGAGCTTGCGGTCAAAATAGAAGCCCAAGTATCACCAAAACGGCTTGGGTTTCAGGGGGGTCTCACCGGTGAAGGGCACAGAGCCCAGGTCGATGGAGGGGGCGTCAAACGATTGCAACCTATCGAAGTGAAACGCTTCAGATTTGTCGTGCTCGAGGACGAGTGCGAACTTAGTGAAGAGGTTGTAGATAACTCCATACGCATTCGACAGCGCAGTGCAGTTACGTACAAGAGATTTGGATTGGAATACAAGAGTTCCATCATCCACATAGGACAGTAGATACACTCCGATCGCGAAGAAGTGCTTCTCGAACAGGCGCATGATGGGGGCCAAGTAGAGGGCAGACAGGACGGGGGACAGGGCAGAGCCCTGACCGACGCCCACATCCGCGTTACGCTTCCCCGAAGTGAAGGAGTTCCACGAGTAAGAAGTGGACCGACCTACAAGGTAAGAGGCAAAGAACCGAACAAGATTGTCCGGAAATCCCAGCTTCTTGAGTATGGCCACGAGGACTTCGTGGTTTAGAGAGGGGAAGAACTGAGCGAGATCGAACGCGACCATGCTAGTCTTCAGTCCCTTGGCCCATCCTGCGCGCACCATGTGCACGAGAATGAGTCCAGCATCCTCGGTGGAGCGCTGTCGCACTCCCCCTATTTGGTTTGGGTGGAAGACGCCGGCGGCGACGCCGTCGAATTGAATGCGGTTCGAGAGCATCTTCTCGAACAATTTTCCAATAGTATTTAATAATACTATGGGGCTAAACGCCTTGGGGGCAGAATAGGAGGGCTTGCCCGGCTTCGGGATGATCACCGAGTGAGACTCCTTGAAGTGCGAGGGCCAATGTCCAACAGACAAGCAGCCATTCGCGAGTGAGAGGAAGAAGTCGACAATGTCGTCTTCTTTGCACATGCTCTTGAGGTGCCTCCACCCGACATGGTCGGGTCCAGGGCTGGAAGTGTTGGAACAGGACTTGAGAGCGTCCCGTAGTTCCAAGCATGAAAACGGAGACCACGTACGGACGGGCATGTCCGGCAGTTCATCCAGAGGAGAGAGGTCAAACTGCCGGTCAGAGGCAGAGTTATAAGTCCCATGGAGCGCATCCCAAAGTTGATCCATGTCATGACACGGATTGCCTTTGTATTGGATGGCTTCGCAGGGAGGAAGCTTGCGCGGTTGGATCCAAGCCATAAGATCCCATGCGCGCTTGTTAGTGCTTGCAATTTCCCCGATTCTTTGGTCGAAGAAGGAGCGCTTAGCCTTTTTGCAGGCTTTGCGGAAAGATTTCCAATTGTTGGGAGTTCTATCCTCCCTATAATTGGCGAGTGCCTCGCTGCACGAATCGGACCACCACCGTTTCGAGTGCTTGGTAACTTTGACTTCTCTGGAGCACTTTTCCCATGCTGCAGAGAACACCCGCGCGACCGCCGAAGCCGTCACATTGATGCTGTCAATGGAATCGAGTTCCTCCTGCACGTCTAATTGCCGGATCAAACTCACAATGTGAGCCGCAAAAGCTTCTTGATCTTCTGCCAGCCATGGCAGCTATATTTCTATATGAACCATGGGCAACTGCCCAAGAGCCTGATACAGATTTAAGGGCAGATTGCCCAAGGCCTTTTGGCCTATATCCTCTATAGTGGCTCGGGGAGCCCGGGCATGGGTCAAACCCATGTCTAGTGGGGCGGGACATTGTAAACACGTGTCAACAATGCCTAAATGGTGCCCGGAAACTGTATTTCGGGTGCTGCTCGCTGTTGGGGGCGGGTTTGGGCGCGGAAAAAAAATATTCAGGGTCCTAAAATTTTATTATACCCGCCCCTGCCCTTTGCGTACCCCTCGGGGGGCGGGAATGGGTGGATGGGCGGGGATGCTTATGGATGACGCGCCAATATTGGGCGGGGGCTGCTGTCAAACAGCTGTCAACAGTGCCCGAAATGCTATTCCGGGCTCCCCGACGCAGTATTTCGAGTCGCGCTCGCCGTGCACTGCGAATCCCGACCCTAAAAAAATTGCAATAGAATACTATGATTATTCTTCATTTAATGGTGCTGTTTGCGCGCCCTACGGGGGGCGGGGATGGGTGGATTGGCGCGGGTGGGTTTGGATGACGTTCCAAAAATAACCTGCGCCAGGCACGCTATTTTTAGAAGCTTTGATGGGATCACACCGTTCGGTGCTGGGCTTCGTTTTGAGCATTCCGCCCGTTCCCATTCGAATTTTATGTATATTAGTACATAGCTGTAGTCCCCTTAAAACTACAATTCTAATGATATGAATTTTATAGCAAAATTCGAATGGGAAGGGGTGGATGCGCCGTTGTCCTTCCGGATGACATCCCAATCACCTTCCATATTTAGACAGACTTCTTCAAAGGAATGGTTTAAAAACTGTATTAGGGTATTCTAGTAGTACACGTAAACTACGAATTCTAGCTTGAAAATCACTAAAAATCTATGTAATCCATTCCCCGAAACCACTCATTCGTCTGCTCCCGCGGCGCATTCGTTCGCGGCCAAAAGGGCATGTCGAGCAGCCGCGGGTGTTACTGTCGTGCTTACGCACCGGCAGCGCCTACATAGAAGACTGGGGCGACCTAGGGGACGGCTGAGAACGAAGGGAAGAAGGGGCGAGTAGGTCGAAGAGGGGAAGGACGAGGGCAGACGGGCGAGCATACGAGTGGTGGAGAGGCGGAGGCTTCGTCGAGAGAGGAACAAGGAATCGACGTCGTCGATTCCTTGCACAGCCGCGGGATCCCTCCGGCGAGGGACACAGAACCAGGCTGGTCCTGCCCGATATCGCACACCTACCTGCCTTGGACCGAGGTACAGCAGCAGCACGGTGCTTCAACTGACACCGTCAGACACGTCTGCACCGAACGACGTGTCCGGTGCGGGGACACTGCTCATCGTGCAGTGCGGCGGCGATGGCTGTTGACGAAGGGAAGGCGAAGGCACGGAAGAGAGGCGAGGGGGTTGGGTGAGGCGAAGAACCATCAGCAACAGCTGTGGTGCTGCTTGTCGACTCGAAAATCCGAGTGACGGGACGTGCGGGTGCGAGTGGCCGTCGGTCGCTCTGCATCGGGGGTCGGTCTATGCCTACGTGTTGGCACTGGTCGCGGTTGACCATCCGGTCTCGAAGGGAGGCGGAGGGGCGAGCAACGAGGTAAGCAAGAGCACGACTGTGTGCCCTTGTCCTTCCTCCTCGTCGCGATTCCCCAACGACACCAGCAGCATCGATGTTAGTGTCGATGCCGCTGCTCGTCGTTGCCTGCGTGAGCGCTTTGCAGCGACACAGCTACAGGTCGGGGCGGTATCGAAGTCGTGGGGATGACATGTTGGTGTCGCCAGTCGAAGGGGGTCTTGCACGGAGGGGGCGACGATGGGTCGACGAGCTGGGGACAGTGGATCAGCGAAGAGGGCGGCAGCAGAGAATCGTTGAGATAGAACGAGTCGCGAATGCTTTCGCGACTTGTTCCTTGACACACCTCGCGGGTCTCCCACTGCATGGGTCTCCCCTCCGTACTGCCTCCCCGCTCGTCCAATCCTCAGACCAAACGCCGGCCCACAGCCCTCAGGTTGCGAGGGAGGGCTCACGACGTGGCAGCGCGCGTATTCGCGTTGGTGTGTCTCGAAACCTGTTAAATCAGAATTAAGTCAGTTGTAATGTATGTAGAACCAATAAAAATAACTTACCTTGCATGTTTTGAGGTCCTAAGCGCAGAGAGAGGTGGGGAAAGGCGAGGTGGTCGTGGTGTGAAGCAAAGATCAACATGGTTTGATGGCTGTTGATGTCGCATGTTCCGTTTTCGGAACACGACGCGATTGGCTGGATTCACCGGCCCGAGAGATTTCGGGCTCATCATCGTCGACGAGAACGACTCGGGGTATACTGTAATGATCACTTAGACTGTATCTAGGGCCCGGGATGTAATATTAAAGCTACCAATGTACCTAATACATGTGTCCGGTGACCCAAAGTGCCTACAATACAAATGTACCGAGGTCAAGCAACCGCGCGTGGTGATTTTGGGATATTCGCCGTCAACATATTGGGCCTTTGAGCTCAATTGAATGTACTTTAAGTCAAAAAAAAAGCTGCAGGAATACAGTAAGTAATAATAAGATCTAGATTCAAATATATTGCGGATACTTGTCCAGAATACACAACAACTTATCTACATTACCTTGGATTTGGCGTGAACCAATGAATGTTTCATTGAAGATGGGTTGGATGTCGTTCGAAATGTTCTTTTTGTTTTATCCTGGTTCATGTTGTCTCTTCCAAAGTATCTCAAATTCATTCAATTATGTTAAATATGAATTCTATGCATTTAATTTCTCCTCAAACTCGTTGCAAGGATAGTAATTTAAGTGGGACGTGTTCAGAGGCCCGAAATCACCACGCCGAGGGTCAAACTTTGAATTATACGAAGGTACATTGTAATTATTCCACAAAAATGCAGAGAATTGGATTTTAATTTATTTCATACAACTAAATACAGCCACATATTTGCCCTACAGTCCCTCCTGCACTCACGAGCGACGTTGTCGACGACGAGGAAAGCGATGGTGAAGTCACAGACCGGAGATTTAAACTCCGCTCGAACCATCCATCAACGAATGTTCGACTTCGTTGATGTCACCCCCGACCCAACCTCACCCATCACACCCTCCACCTCCTTCCCCAGCACGGTCAGCAGTGAGTCCTCGAGCCCGGGGAAGCCACTGACCGTACTGGCGGACCCTCCCCTCAACCCGCGACCAACCACATCTCACAGCGCCCACTCCCCTGCGAGCGGGATGTATACCCGCGACACTGCGACCAAGAACCAGGCGAACCGCCCCGAACGACCGCCGCGTCGCGCTGCCACAAGCCCCCGCCTCTCAACGTCTTGGCTGCGAGTCGGCGTCGAACTGTGGCAAGCAGAGGATGAAAAAGGGGGGATAGAAAAGGGAGACCCAAGCATGGGGGACCCGTCAGGTGCGTCGGGGGACGAGCCAATAAGGCTTGTCTCGAAGTTCCCTTCCTCCCCGGCACCCACCACTCACCTGAAACCCGTAGGTTTGCTCACGACGCACTCGTCGCGTCACCCACCGCTCGCCTCTACCCTCGACCGCTTGTTAGCGCACCGCATCGACCTCTCTCCGCCCCCAGCCTGAGTGACGGCCACCCACTGCAGCACAACGTCGTCACTCGCATTTTTGAGTCGACGAGCTTGTTCGGGCCCGGATTGGCAGCAGCACGGGTCGGTGCTGCTGCTGGTTCTTGGGCTGACTCAACCCCTCGCCACCTCCATTCCGTCGCCTCGCCTCGAATCGACATACGCCGCTGCTGCACTGCGCGAACGGCAGGGCTCGCATACAGATACGCCGTGCTGGCGCAGACAAGACGTGGCGGCCGGGGAGTCGACGTTCATCATCGACTCCTTCTCACTTCCCACTCAACGGAGCCGCTGCCTCTCCGCCTCTCCCTTCTGCGCCTCCGCCTTCTCACCCTCCTCTCCTTCCCTCTCCCCTCTCTTGGCTCTCCCGCTGGAGGTTTGCCGCGCCTGGTTGGTTCGGAGGAATCGACGGTCTCCGTCGATTCCTCCGTCGCTACCCACAGCCGAGCTGCTCCACGCATTCTCCACGCGACACCGCTCACCTCATCTCTCCCTACCGCCCACGACTTACTTGCCCCCCCCTTCCATACTTTGCTGTTCCCTGCTCCTCCGTGAAGGAGCCGTTGGCGTGGAAGCCGTTTGTGCGCAGGCACGAAGCGCACCTCCCACAGCAGTTCAGCAGGTCGTTTCGGCAACGAACGACAGCGCCGCGGGAGCACGAGGCGCGGAGAGTACCACCCAGCAGGTCGTTTGGGGCACGAACGAAAGCGCCGCGGGAGCTGGGGGAAGGGAGGGCTGGGCGGAATGGGCTGGCCCCGAAGCTCTATCATTTAGGTAGTCCCAAGTAATACATGTAACCTAGCAAATGTACTATTAGAGTAGTTTAAAACAATTTTTCAAATATTTATCTATCAATTAAGCGTGCAAGTGTGTAGTACTCCAAATACGGAAAGTGGTTGAGCTGTCATCCAGAACGACAATGCCGCATCCATCCCTTTCACTGCGAATTTTATTATAAAAATTATATCACTAGAACCACATTCTGAAGGGGATTGTAAATATGTACCAAACTACACAAAATTCCGATGGGAATGAGGTGCAAAACGCGAAACGACCCAACTGCAACCCCATCAAAGCTTCTAAAAATAGCGTGCCTGGCGCAGGTTATTTTTGGAACGTCATCCAAAGCCGCCCGCGCCAATCCACCCATTCCCGCCCCCCGTCGAGCGCGCAAACGGTATCAATAAATCAGGAATATTCGCAGTATTCTACTGCATTTTTTTCTGTGTCGGGATTCGCAGCGCACAGTGAGCGCGACCCGAAATAATGCATCGGGCAGCCCGGAATAGCATTTCGGGCAATGTTGACAGCTGTTTGACAGCAGCCCCCGCCCAATATTTGAACGACATCCATAAGCATCCCTGCCCATCCACCCATTCCCGCCCCCCGAGGGGTGTGCAAAGGGCGGGGGCGGGTATAATAAAATTTTAGAACCCTGAATATTTTTTTTCCACGCCCAAACTCGCCCCCAACAGCGAGCAGCACCCGAAATACAGTTTCCGGGCACTATTTAGGCATTGTTGACACGTGTTTACAATGTCCCGCCCCACTAGACATGGGTTTGACCCATACCCGGGCTCCCCAAGCTACTATAGAGGATATAGGCCAAAAGGCCTTGGGCAATCTGCCCTTAAATCTGTATCAGGCTCTTGGGCAGTTGCCCATGTTTCATATATAGTACAGGCTTATACAGGTGCTTCTGCATCTGATTTGATGGATCTGCGATTCTCTATGGGAACCGCCGATGGAACCAAGACAAGGGATGAGATCGGGTAGTGATCCGCATCTCCGATGAGATCCTCCCGGCGTGTGACGTCTGATGAGATTGTCCGATCCAGGGGAACAAACACGAGGTCAATGACCGTAGGTCAAAATCCCTCGATTCGCGGGACGTGAGTAGGACCCGGGTTCACAAAAGATGCTAGCCCTAGGCCCAACTCTGCCGCCGAGTCAATAAGTGAGGCTGTGTGCCCTGGATGTCCTCGAACATCAGGGTCCCACTCCCTCGAATGTGAGTTGAAATTCCCGCCCATATAGATAAAGGGGGGAAGGCTTTCGATGTGCTTTTCAATATAGTTGATAGCGGTGTGCTGATCATCGGAATAGACGTTCATGAGATGTACAGCGCCTTCAGTAGCGAAGAGACTGAGGATTAAGATGTCCCGATGGTCAATAAGATCCCGGCGCATTGAGGGACGGTACTTGGCTAGCCTGTGAGACACATAGGCCATCACACGCGGGCGAGAACCGCTTATGTCAGCACCTCGAAAGTTGCGCTGACTAATATGGTCGCTTACCTCAGCAACACGTCTGGCTTGCAGCCATGTATGCTAGATTTCTACATGAAATATAGTCAGTTGCCTAATAGCCCGATGCATCCAGCTGGCCAACTGGCTACTGCCTGCTTTGGGAAACACCTTACAAATCATGCTGTAGGGTGCCGAAAATGCCGGGGGTGAGGTAGGAACCCATTTTGGGGCGGGTAGGGTGTTATGGGTGCCGGGGATGCCGTGGAAGAGGGCGGGAAAGGGGTAGAATTAGGGTAGGGCAGCGGGAATGTACAAACACAAACCAAACAAAGCACCAAAATGGCTTTGGGGCGGTAATTCTGTTCCTGCGCGCGAAATAGGCGCTTTCACGGCGGGGAAAAGGGTGATAAATAATAGGATATATATTCGGCGCCTAACAGACCTATTTGCGCGCTTCGTCGGGGGCGGGACGGGGTGGATTGAAGAGGATGCATTCGGATGACGTTCTATTATTAGCACAAACTGACGCGGGGCAACATGACCTATATCCGTTCACAATGAAAATGGCTTCCCATAGTCGTACCAGAAGCTGGGGAGTATATTAAACTCGTTATATAGATACATTCATTTAATTTACAATGGGGTATCAGCTTCGGAAGGGACTGGAATGGGTAGATACCACTGAACATCATCGGATGACGTGTCCCACAAAGCGTGAGAACCTTTTGAGACAGTTAGCAAGCCACCAAACAGGCACTCAAGAACAGTTGGAACCGTACCGTGCGCTCTACGCTTGAAATGGTGCCCATCGCAGTGAAGATACGTGCAAGGTACACTCTTCAAGGCATTCCGACAGGTTTCAAAGTCGGAATCTAGACGCAAGAGGTGGATGTGTTCAACAGAAGTCGGATGACGCTGAGCAGATGTCGGGTGCCGTTTTGTGCACTCCGGAGTATCATAGACACTTAGCAAGTAGAATAATACCTAGTACCTCATGGAAACAACCTTTTTTTTTTTTTTTTTTAAATCAACAATTTATATACCGGTGCGCGATAGCAGTCCGGTCGCAAAAATACAAACGATTGTAACTACGAGTGTCCGTTTGAAGCCCTACTAAGCCGAAACCTTTCGCGACCCTGCCCTTCTCCTTTTCGCCCGCACGAAAGCACTCTCACAGAAAAACCGCAGCGGATTGCGGGGATCGTAACGCGATTCCGAGCCGGTGGTGACCTCGCCGACTCGCCTTGACGAAATTGACCACCAGTACTAAGCCAGTGGTTCGGTAGTGACGACGTGAGCTAACCGCGTTTGCCAGAAAGGAGACGCGGATGCGTCCCGAGGCGTCTCTCCCTGCTAATCTCGTAGCCCCCAAGTTGTCCGACGAAGGCCTGAATCCTCCGCGAACGCCGAAGCTCGGCACACGAGTACAGGTCCACACCTGACGGGACAGGCCAACCCAGAGGGTTGGACGCAGTGGGGATGGAACTACCGCCCCCCGTTGGGGTTGCCCCCGCGGTTACCGCCATTTCACAGTGTACCCCAGACGAGAACTGGATTTGCCCCAGGCCGCACCAGCAAGACACTAATGATGGGCCCCCCCGATTCCGTAGAGTGGGGAGCCCATCACGTTTCAACCAACGCCTGCAGGCTCAGGTCGAAATGCAAAGGCGAGAGGGTTCGCCTTTAGCCAATTGTATAGTTGCCAGATGCGCCGAGGCGCATCCAAGACCCCTACGATTTTGTTCGGGTGCCGGGGGCAGCTGTTGAAGATGTGCTCGCGGGTTTCTTGAGGGAATCCGCACGGGCAGGCGGCTGTATCAGCCAGGTTAAACCGATGAAGATATTCACCGATGGGTGCGTGTCCAGTTATACACCGGGCAGCACGCGCAAAGAGCTGGGGGCTCTGTCCTTGCGCAATTTCAAGCCAAGAACCGCAATGCGCGGCATGTTTTGGCTTGAGGGGTGTACCGTCGTAGCCCAGGAGGTCGTAAAAACGAGCCCCCCTATCGTTGGCGCGGAACTGGTGGGTCCAGGTGTCCGTCCGAAGTTTGTCAGCGAGAGATCTCATCTGATCAATGGAATTCTTGGGTCTGATCCCAAGAGGAATGCGCAATTCCCTTGCATAGTCATGCGCTTGCTTGTGTATGCCCCACTTCAGACGAGAAGGGGCATACACGAATAATAATTGCCGCTCGGGGTCATCCTCGAACCACGGCATCAAAGATTTACAGACCGCGAGCGAATGCGCTTGGCCTGAATGAATAGAGGGATCCACTGACCGACGCGCAGCAGACATCGAGTCAGTGAATATGCAAATGATTCCAATATCTGGCCGGATGGCAGCACAGATACCGTATCGGATTGCAGCGAGTTCTGCGTCATTTGCAGTAACATCGCCTGCGGCACGATGAGACCTTTCAATCTCATTGCCGCTGCGGAAGAGGATCACGGCCGAAGTGGCCTGAAGTGCTCCTCCAAGGGGACGGCTGCCGTCAACCGCCACCACGATGGTGCCAAGTTCTGAGCGATCGCCCAGGACCTTGTCAAGATACTTGGAAAAATCTGGGCTTCAAGATGGTGGTATATATAGCTGCCCAATACACTGTACAGCCACATCAAATTCGCATTTTCACTGTATTTCAGCCATTACTTGGCCAAATCTGACTCAAATGATATCAAAAAAATCGCTAAAATTCACATTTTTTCTATAAAATAACGCCTAGCATTGCACAGCCACACTATCCTCTGCATAGCAGCCTTAAAATGCTACTTTGGCTGCTTTTTACATCAAAATCCGACTTTACTTGTGTCTGTGAACAATTTATGTGGCTGTGCATGTACAAATAAGGTTAAAAATAAAAATACGAATTTCTGTGATTTTTTTGATATTATTTGAGTAAGAATTGACCAAGTAATGGCTGAAATACACTGAAAACACGAATTTAAGGTGGCTGTACATGGTGCTATGTGGCTGTACACCCCTTCATCTTAAAGCCCTGATTTTTCTGAATTTTTCGATATATTTTTGTGAGATTTGACCCAGCATTAGTGTACAAACTGTTTTTTTTTTTTTCTGTGTGGCTGTGAAGGGCTCCGTCGCGTCGGAGCCCTTCACAGCCACAGGATAAACCCTAACCTTACAAAAAGCGATATGTTCAGTGTATTTCACTTGTTACTGCCTCAAATATTACAAAAAATATATTGAAAAATTCAGAAAAATCAGGGCTTTCAGATGAGGGTATGTACAGCCACAGAGAAATCTGTACAGCCACCCAAAATGCGCATTTTCTATGTATTTCAGCAATTACTTGGCCAATTCCCACTCAAATAATATCAAAAAATCACGAAAATTCGTATTTTTTAGATTTCATATTGTATCCAAAAAAACCGCCATGAAAATCGTTGCACAGCCACCAAAATCGAATATTTTTTGTATATTTCAGCTATTTCTTGGCCAATTCCCACACAAATAATATCAAAAAATCACTAAAATTCATCTTTTCCATATTACATATCATATATGTCAACACAGCCACCGAATACCATCAACAGTCAATGTAAATGATTATTTTTCAGGTATTTTTCGCATTTATTTGGCCAATTTTCATACAAATGATCAAGTTGTGTGCCAAACATAGACAATGTTAGCATAGCCACACATTCCCATGTATAGCCACCTTCAATAGTCATTTCAGGCTTGTGGTTGACAGTATTTATCACAAGATGGTTCATGTTATATAATCATTCCATGGATCACACAGCCACTGATGGACAGCCTGCCCTAAAGTTCTGTGTATATAAACATGTTCAACTTCAATTCCCTCTTTCTTTCCTACCATCACCATGCATCTTCTGACTTGGTTCTTTCTGCTATGGCCACACTTTACTCTTCTGCTGTTCTTCTGACCATCAGAGACATCTCATTTCTTCTGGACAATCTGTCTTACTGTTGGATGATCTCATGTCTTCTGATCATCTGAATGATTCCTTTGGCAATCAACAAGTAAGACTGTCTTCTGGGGAATCAAGCTTGGTAATGGATAGCCTTCTATCTGTAAACCCCTTTGAATCTGGACATACCTGTGACAAAATAATTAGTAAGTTCAAGTCTTTATGATAAGTCAATTTGATTCTAATATTCAACTTTGCAGTCTCATCTGCTACATTAGCATATGATGTTAATCTGAATACATCATTTGGCATTAGCTTATGTTGATCTGGCATCTATCTCTGGCAATCATTTGGCATTGGCATTTAACAGTGATATGAAATATCATTTACATTGGCATCTTACATAAATCTTATTGATTCAAACTGGTATTTGCATTTGCATGGAATAGTATGTAATGTTGATCATGTTGTTTTTTGTGATAAAAATCATAATCAATTTCAAAATCAAATCAACTTTAATTGGAAAAAAATTGAAATTTATTTTCAAAAAAAACTACATCAGCTTCAAACATCTTTTATACTTGAATTCTATATAAGGTTCATGCATTCTATCTTGATTATATCAGACATAATTTTGAAAAAGGATTTGCCTTATGTTCAGTGTCGAATATTGAATTTGAAGTTTCAAAGAAACTGTCTTTATAAACATGACTTCAAAGCTAAAATGAGTAAACTTACAGGTCATACTGTTGTTGTATATCCACTTTTGCTTTCTAGAGCTGTTGTTCTTCCTCATTTATTTGCATTTAGAGTCATATATCAATTTGTTCTGAAACCACTTTGCCAAATGAGCCAAAAGATTATCAATCCTTTCAAAATAAAAATTTATAATGTAATATCTGAGATTATACTTTGTTTTTCAGACATAAATGAATTTGAAACATCCAAAGTTAGAATTGTTGGTGGTGGACCATCCTATGAGTTTACTTATAATGAACTTGCATCTTATTCTTCAGAAATTAAACCTGATAAAAAATATTTATTTCAATCATATATACTTGAATCAGACAAATTATCAGTCATAAAAAAAATTCAGATTTAATTTCTATTTCTGGCATACCTTTAAGTAATATTCTATCTCAACTAAGTGTTTCACATCTAAAAACTATTGCATCTGCCCATGGTTTAAAAATTCATTCAAAAATGAAAAGTCATGAATTTCAAACTATAATTGGATCACATATTTGTCATTCTTGTCCTTTATATATATGTGTTTTTAAAAGTATTGACCAGGCAGAAAAGCTAAAAAAGAAAAAAGCAAATAATTTAAAAGCAGTTAAAAATTATCAAATGTCAAATCCTGAAAAATACAAAGCTGAAAATTTGGCAGCAGTTAAAAGTTATCAATTTCAAATTTGAAACATACAAGGATGATCATCTAAAAGCAGTTAAAAAAATCAATGTCAAATCCTGAAAAATACAAAGAAGACATTTAGCAGCAGTCAAAAAAAATCAAATGTCAAATCCTGAAAATACAAAAAAGACCATTTAGCAGCAGTCAAAAAAAATCAAACTTCAAATCCTGAAAAATATAAATCAGATCATTTGGCAGCAGTGAAAAAGAACAGATAAAATCAGAATTTAAATTTCCACCTTCTTCATTATCTGACAAACTTCAACATTATCATTTCTAAATTTTGTAATGATACCAGACCTAACAAGTTTGAAGAATCAGGATGTTCAGTCTGTGGAAAATAACACTACTTACAGAACTATTAAAATTGTCTGATTTAAATTTGGATCTTGATTTTTACATCAACCAGGTGTAACTCAAATTGAAAGACATTCATCAGATGACTGCTTTGAAGAAATTGATGGTCCTGTCTTGAGCATAACTTGAATAGTATTTGTAAATCTTGTATAAATCTGTTTCAAGAGGAAAAATGCCTGTATTTGCATTAGCAAATGGCAAATGGTTAGGAAAAGTACCACCTCAACTTCAAATTTATCTATGCTGAACAATTACTTGTTGCTCGTGTTCGACATAATAGATGTTTGGTAGAGTTCATCTGGAATGCATAAAATGAGAGCCAATGCTATTTCATTTGCAAATCCAACACCTAAAATCTATAATATACTTCCACCACCAGTAGAAGAAATGGATGATGTTTTGGCATTTATTTACACTGGTCCATGTCAACCTACAAAGGCTGATTTTGAAAGAATACCACTTTTAGTCGTCATAAAAAGGTTGCAGCTGCACTTGAATGGTTAAAATTGAATCATCAAGATTACTTTGACTTGGAAATTTCATATGAAAATCTCAAAGCTTATCCAGAAGATGTTCCACCAGTTGTAGTTGACTATAAAGAATCAAGTTTCAATAAAGATCCAGAAGCTACAGCTGTCAATGATGGAAGATGAATTGGTACTGAAAATGGACCTTGTCCTTTTGTTGTACATGGTCTGGAGAAGAATATTCAACCAAAAGTCTTAAAGCTTTAAAAGTCATTGCACTTAAACATTTGACTGATAATAAAAAGATTTTAGCAGTTGGACATGAAAAAAATCCACAATCAATTTATAATAATCCACAACTTTTTCCTCAAATGATGCCTTGGTTATTTCCTTATGGACTTGGTGGAATTGGAAACAAACTTCAAAAAATCATATTTCAGACTTGGCACATAAAGACATCTGCTTATGTATTATGACAAAAGATTTCAAACTGATCCACATTTTCCACTTATTGCATTCAATCATGAGCAATCAAAGAAAGCACAACAGCTGGATATTTATTGGCAAATAAACCCAAGTTTGATAATATTTCTAAAAGACTAATGGAAGTTGATGTTGGAGTTCTTACCAATTTGATAAAAAGAATGGAAGAAGGTGAAAGAGTCAAACCTGAATCTGATGAAGAAAAACTTTGTTTTCAATTGATTAAAGACCTTGATCATGTTGGTGGATCTGTTAAAGGCTCAACTACAACCAAAAAATACATGCGCAATGAAATTTGGTCTTTGATTTCATATTTAGGTGCACCTTCATGGTTTATTACATTTTCTCCAGCAGATAATAAACATCCAATCAGTTTGTATTTTGCAGATACCCAGGAAATTTAGTCCATTGTTAAGAAATGAAAATGAACGTTTAGATTGATAGCTCACAATCCTGTGGCTGGTGCAGTTTTTTCATTTATGTGTGAGATGTTTATTAAACATGTTCTTGGAGTTGGAGAAAGTCATTTTGGTCTTTATGGCAATACAAATGCATACTATGGAACTGTTGAACAACAAGGCAGATTAACATTGCACATGCATATGTTACTTTGGTTAAAGGTGCTTGTCTCCACAAGAAATTAGATAAAATCATGGATCCAACTTCAGAATTTCAAAGACAAATAGTTGAATATTTGGAAAGTGTTCATCTTGGTGAATTTATGACTGGAACACAAGAAGAAATTGGTCAGAAAGTCAATATTGAAAAAACTCAGAATCAAAACTACCAAGATCCAACTCAAACTTTGCCTGATCCACCACCTCCAATGTGTATAAATAAAAACTGTGAAAACAGTCATTGTCTTGAATGTAAAAATCTTGAAACCTGGTGGCAAAAATTTAAAAATACTACAGATCTTGATTTTCAAATCCAATGTTCATACTTGCAGAGGCTTTAAGTCTGATGAAAAAACAAAAAAAGATAGACCTGGCTGTATTAATAAACATGGAAATTGCAAAGCTAGATTTCCTAGAGAAGTTTTTGAACAAACTCAAGTTGATCCTAAAACTGGTGCTTTGAATGTAAAAAGGTGAACCATGGATTAATACTTTACACCAGCAGTAACTTATCTTTTAAGATGTAATTCAGATGTTACCAGTTTGCTTTCTGGCACAGCAATAAAGCCACTGTAGCTTATATTTCAGACTATGTAACAAAGCCTGGCCTTAAGACTTATAGTATATTTGATACTATCAGAAGTGTTTTTAACAGAAATATGAAATGCTTGGTGGATCTTTGGAAAGAAAAGAAAAAGCAAGAAGATTGATTACTCAAACTGTCAATTCATTAACTGCTAAGATGGAAATTGGTGGTCCAATGGCTGCTTTATATTTATTAGGCAATCCTGATCATTATACCAGCCATAAATTTGTACCTGTTTATTGGAGAAATTATGTGACAGAAGTTCTTAGATTTTGGAGATCTGAAAAAGACTTGGAAGAAATTATGCCTGAAAAATTAGTAATTCAAAAAGATAAAGATGGTCGATATATAGGCTTTTCAGCAGTACATGATTATATATATAGACCTGAATTTTTGAAGACAAAACATTGTATGAATGGATTCAAATGGCAACTAGAGTTAAAGCTTCAAGTTTTAACAGAAAAATAAAGCTGAATCTGAAGATGAATTGGATTTACTTCATGAAAAATCTTCATATCAATTTGTCAAGCCTATTGAATCTGACAAAGATAAAGTTTTTATTGAAGAAGAAGATACTGCTGATGAACTTAACATTAATTCTGATGAATCTGATCAAGAAAATCTGACTCTGAAAGTGAATCTCAGATTTTGACAATGAATCTGATGTAGAAACACAAATTCAAGCTTCATTCATTTTTAAAAGAACATCCTCTTTATAAAACACATAAAATTCAATTTGATGAAAGAAAGCATAATACTGTACCTAATTTTGTAGGTGGTTCACTGCCAAGATGTGACAGAGGTGACAGAGAATATTATTGTGCAACTATGCTTACTTTATTTAAACCTTGGAGATCTGGAAAGATTTAAAAAATGCAGACTATAGCTGGGATGAAACTTTCAATCTATTTGATTTTACTGATCAACAAAAACAATATATGAAACACTTTAATGTCAGATATGAATGTAATGATGCCAGAGATGATTATTCTGCTCAGCTTAAAAAGGAAATACAAATGGTGGATTGTTTCCTCAATGGATGAACTCTGAAATTCTTGATGACTTGGATGATGAATAAAATTCAAGGTGATGACTTTGGTGATGATGAACCTGATAATGACAAAGACTTCAATGCTAGCAAATATAATACTCTTGGAAGATTAGGCAAACTTAGATTTCAAGAAATGGAAGACACTAGAATTGGTATAACTGAAGCTGGATGGCTTGATGATTCACCCAATGGCCTTGAAAAAATATCTAAAACTCCAATTACTCCAAAAATATTGCAAAATGGTTCAAGTTGGAAAGCTAGTGTTGAAGATCAAAACAGAAAATTCTAAGTAAAAGAGAAAAAAATATTCCAGCCAAGTCAGGAAAAATATAAAGATCCCAATGAAAATAATGTTCAACTTGTTGATAGATCTTACTTGAAAAAAGCTATAAAGCCAAACTGAATCTGATAGACAATTAATAGCTACTATTATTCAAAAATTCACTTTAAACTGTGAACAAGAAAGAGCATTTAGAATTGTAGCCAATCATTCAGTTGAATCTAAATCTGAACAGCTTAAAATGTATCTTGGTGGCATGGGTGGAACTGGTAAATCTCAAGTCATTAAAGCTTTGACAGAATTTTTTGAAGTCAAAAATGAAGCACATAAAATCATTGTTCTTGGACCAACTGGATCTTCAGCTGCTTTGCTTAAAGGCTCAACTTATCATTCTTCTTGGTATAAATCCTGGTGAAAATACAGCCAAAAAAATAGCACAAGTTAAAACCAAACTTGAAGGTGTTTGTTATATATTTATTGATGAAGTATCAATGATGTCTTGTAATGATATGTATAAAATTTCTGCTCAGCTTTCCAAAGCTTTGAATGCATTTGATCTTCCATTTGGTGGTATGAATATAATATTTGCAGGTGATTTTGCACAATTACCTCCAGTTGGTGGATCTTCATTGTTTAGTCAAGCTGTTGGTACCCAAGTTCATTCAGGACTAAGTCTCAGTGGTCAAGAAGCAGCTATTGGAAAAGCTTTATGGCATCAAATAACCACAGTTGTAATTTTAAGAGAAAACATGAGACAAAAAACACAATCTGCTCAAGATGCTGCTTTAAGAACTGCACTTGTTAATATGAGATATGGAAAATGTACACCTGAAGATATTATATTTTTAAGATCACTTCAAGCTGGAAAAAGACCTGGTCAGCCAAAAGTATCAGCTAAAGACTTTAGAAATGTAGCATATCTGTGGCAGACATACTCAAAAAGATGAAATAAATAATCTAGGCTGTCAAAGATTTGCAGATGAAACTGGTCAAAATTAACCAACTTTTATTCTATTGATAAATGGGGAAAAGAAAAAGATCCAGCTTCAAAGTCAAAGTGGGGCAAGTCTAAATCTGCAGCAAAATTAAAACACAAGTCCAATGAAATTGAATTTGATGACCAGCTTGAAATTTGGAAACTTAGACATGGTGCTACTGAAAACTTTGCTGGAAAATTATCTTTATGTCTTGGTATGCCAGTTATGATCAGAAACAATGATGCTACTGAACTATGTATACTAAAGGCCAAGAAGGAATTGTAGTTGGTTGGCAAGATGAAATTGGTCCACATGGAAAAAGAGTTCTTGATACATTGTTTGTCAAGCTTATTAAACCTGCAAAAACAATTCAAATTCCTGGATTGCCTGAAAATGTTGTACCTTTGGTTAAAAATACCAAAACAATTACTTGTATATTTCCAAGTGACTTGAAAGAAAGTGTTGAACGTCAACAAGTTTGGGTTTGCCTAATTTTGCAATGACTGATTATGCAAGTCAAGGAAAACACAAGACCTTTAATGTGGTGCATTTAAGTAGCTGCTATTCACATATGTCATATTATACTTGTTTGTCCAGAAGTGCAAGTGCTGCAGGAACAATAATTATGCAAGGCTTTGAACCAAGTATTATTACTAGAGGATGTTCAGGATATCTTAGACAAGAATTCAGAGAACATGAAATCTTGATGATATTACAAGACTTAGATATGAAGACACTTTGCCTACTAATATTCAAGGACATACTAGAAATACATTAATCAGGCAATATCAATTGTGGAAAGGTGAAAATTATGTACCAGAAAAAGTTGATTCAGCACTTAAATGGACAGCAAAGATCCATTAACTTTATTGCCTATGGTTACAGACAGCCCATGGCAAATTGTTCAGTCTAAGAAGAAGAAAAATACATCAAGGCAGCTCCTACTAGCACATTTGTTCCTGCAAAAGGAAGTCAAGCTCTAAAAAGAAAATACAGTGACTTGGAATTGGAAAGTAGAAAAAAAATTAAAGGTGACATTAATATTTCAAACAGAAATAACCTATTGGTTTAAAATGGGATAGTAAAAATTATAGCTGCTCATATGACAGTTTATTGGTAATTTTATATGATATTTGGAAAGAAGATCCAGAGAAATGGACAAAACACTTTGAATTGATTAATGAAACCTATATGGAAAACTTAGCATATGGCTTTCAAGAAGTTTTTGATGGCAATAAGTCTTTAGAAAATGTTAGAAATGACTTGAGAAATACTCTAAACAATATTAGTCCTGACAAATTTCCAATGGGAAAAAATAATGCCAGTGTGGCTGAACTTGCATTTGAATTATTAAACTGTGATAATGAAAATGCAATGTCACAAATTTCTTGTAATCAATGTGGCTATACTGGCATTGAATATTCTGATCAGCTTGGATATGTATTTGACATAGAAAAACATAGAGTGTCTTCAACTGAACAATGGTGTAAAAAATTAAAAGGATCAACTTTAGAAAAATGTGATAATTGTCATATTAAACTTACTCATAAACTTCAATATAAAGAGAGTCCAAAATTGATAATATTAGAGTATCCTTTTACTAATATTGAAACAAGTCATAAAATTAAAATAAAGAGTCAAGGACAAATAAATACATTGTCACTAAGAGGAATTGTTTATCATGGAGAGAATAATTATTTCCATGGAAGGAAAGGTCTGGTATCATGATGGAATTGAAACAGGAAAAAAATCAGTAGAAGATGGTAATTTATCCTCTTTAAATAGTCAAGGATTGGCAATTTGTCAAGAAAAAAATCTTGTACTTGCTGTTTATGCATAAGTTATTTGCTGTAATAATGTAATAAGTAGTTAGATCTTAATATACAAATATTTATAGATATTTATTGTTAAATATATTGAAAAGAGAAAAAAAAGGACGAATACATGCCATGCGAAGCAATGGCCCACTACACCAAGTGGGGAGATTAGGGTGTTGTCATTCAACTGCGCGAAGTCGGCGACTAGCATAGAACTAATACTCGAAAAATATATTGATTCTTTTGATATTCTTTTCATTCAAGAACCGCCTTGGCGGATTATAAGACAAGCTCCCTCCACCTCTAACCCAGAGGGAGAGGACGTCATAGGTGCGCCACTCCATCCAGAATGGTTGCCCATGGTACGGCTTCCAGCCACTCCCCAGCTTAGTCAGCACGAATCCAGTCGTGCTGATGTAAGCAACTCCAGTACTCGTCCACGCGTGATGGCCTATGTGTCTCACAGACTGGCGAAGTACAGACCATCCATGCGACGCGATATCATCGATCATCGCGACATACTTGTACTCAGCCTGTTCGCTACCGAGGGAGCTGTCCACCTTATGAACGTTTACTCAGACGATCAACACACTGCTATCAATTATATTGAGAAGCATATCGAGAGCCTTCCCCCCTTTATCTACATGGGGGGGGATTTCAATTCACACTCGAGGGAGTGGGACCCAGATGCTCTAGGGCACCCAGGCCACGCCTCGTCACTTCTGGATTCGGCGGCGGAGTTGGGCTTAGGGCTCGCATTATTTGTGAACCCGGGACCAACTCATATTCCGCACATCGAGGGCTATAGACCTACGGTCATAGACCTCGTCTTTGTCCCTCTGGACCGGACGATCTCTTCAGACGTCACACGCAGAGAGGACCTGATCGGGGACTCAGATCACTACCCGATCTCATCCCTTGTTCTGGTTCCATCGGCGATTCCAATTGAGAATCGCCGGTCAATCAAATCGGACATCGAAGACCAACAGGCCTTCGCCTTCCACATCATGAGTTTGATCCGGCAATTAGACGTGCCGGCGGAACTCGACTCCGTTGACAGCATCAACGAGACAGCCTCGGCTGTCACGCAGGTGTTTTCTGCAGCATGGGATAAGTGCTCCAGAGAGGTCAAAGTTACTAAGCGCTCGAAGCGGTGGTGGTCCGACTCGTGCAGCGAAGCCCTGGCCAGTTATCGGGAGGAGAGATCCCCCGAGAACTGGAAAACCTTTCGCAAAGCCTGTAAACAGGCAAAGCGAACCTTCTTCGATCATCGTATTGGAGAAATTGCGAGTGAAAACAAGCGCGCTTGGGATCTCATGGCTTGGATCCAACCGCGCAAGCTCCCACCCTGTGAAGCAATCCAATATAAGGGGAATCCGTGTCACGACATGGACGACCTCTGGGATGCACTTCATGGCACTTATAATGCAGTGTCGGACAGGCCGTTCGACCTCTCCCCCCTCGACGAACTGCTGGACCTTCCTACTAGGTCTTGGCAGCCGTTCTCCTGACTGGAACTTCGAGACGCTCTCAAGTCCTGTTCGAACACCTCAAGCCCTGGACCCAACCATGTCGGGTGGAGGCACTTGAAGATTATCTGTAAGGAAGACGACATCGTCGACTTCTTCCTCTCGATTGCCAATGGCTGCCTCTCGGTGGGCCACTGGCCTTCTCACTTTAAGGAATCCCGGTCAGTTATCATACCGAAACTGGGAAAGCCTTCCTATTCTGCCCCTAAAGCGTTTAGGCCCATAGTATTATTAAATACTATTGGAAAACTTATCGAGAAAATGCTCTCAAACCGCATACAGTTTGACGGCGTTGCCGTTGATGTATTCCATCCAAATCAAATTGGTGGGGTGCGACAGCACTCCACCGAGGACGCTGGACTCATACTGGTGCACATGGTGCGCGCAGGGTGGGCCAAGGGACTCAAGACTAGTGTCGTTGCTTTTGACCTCGCTCAGTTCTTTCCCTCCCTTAACCACGAGGTTCTCGTGGCCATTTTGCGGAAGTTAGGGTTTCCGGACAATGTAGTCCGGTTCTTCTCTTCCTACCTTGTCGGACGCTCCACAAGATATTCGTGGAACTCCTTTACCTCGGGTTTACGGAGCGTGGATGTTGGGGTAGGCCAGGGCTCTGCCTTGTCCCCTGTCCTCTCTGCTCTCTACTTGGCCCCCATTATGCGCCTATTTGAAAAACATTTCTTCGCAATAGGCGTGTTTCTTCTCTCATATGTGGACGATGGAACTTTAATATTCCACTTGTCGTTTTTCACGCTCTAACACCCCCCCTCAGAAGAAATGAACGAATTGCAAGACACGGGACTTTTGGAGAGCGGGGAGATTAGGGTTTTGTCGTTCAACTGCGCCAAGTCTGTGACTAGCATAGAATTAATCCTCGAAAAATATAATACATCTTTCGATGTGTTGTTCATACAGGAACCGCCTTGGCGGATTGTAAGACAAGCACCATCCACCTCTAATCCAGAGGGAGATGACGTTATAGGTGCACCGCTCCATCCAGAGTGGCTGCCCATGGTCCGGCTTCCTAAGCCAATTCCGCTTACTCAGCACGAATCCCAACGTGCTGATGTAAGCAATAATCCGCTTACTCAGCAAGCCACACCTATAGAAGCTACCTTGATCTATGGGACTAAACCAACTGCCTAACTGCTCAATGCATCCAGCTTGCCAACTGCCTAGCCTCCGCTTTTGGAAGGCTCTTACAAATCATGCTGTAGGGTGCCGAAAAAGCCGGGGGAGTGGTAGGGAGACCTGTTTGGGGGCGGGTAGGGTGTCATGGGTGCCGGGGATGCCGAGGGAGAGGGCGGGGAAAGGGTAGAATCAGTGTAGGGAGGCGGGAATGTACAAACACGAACCAAACAAAGCACCAAAATGGCTTTGGGGCGGTAATTCTGTTCCTGCGCGTGAAATAGGCGCTTTCACAGCGGGGAAAAGGGTGATAAATAATAGGATATATATTCGGCGCCTAACAGACCTATTTGCGCGCTTCGTCGGGGGCGGGACGGGGTGGATTGAAGAGGATGCATTCGGATGACGTTCTATTATTAGCACAAACTGACGCGGGGCAACATGAAATATATCCGTGTCTAAAAATAGCTTGCATATGCAGTCAAGGTCAAATGTGTCGGTGCCGCCGACGGTCTATTGTATATACATGGCACATTGTAGGAGCAAGTAGATAACTATATACATTAAAAAAAGCCCGCGCAGGTTAATCAGCAGAGCAAGCAACGCCTTTGAGAGCGGAGAGGCAGTCAAGCGCGAGGGAAGACCATCTTTTCCGGTCGTCCTCGTGCTGCTCCTTTGCGTGGACGTGCAACCCCCAGAAGAACACGGCAGCCAACAGACTAAGAAGCCCGTTCTGCCCCAGTTTTCTGAGGGCAGACCAATCACCTGCCTCATCATCCTCCTGACCTCCGGACGAGACACGCCACTTCGGCTGGAGGGACTGCCACCACTGAGAGATTTCGTCCTCGAATTTCACGAGATCCTTGATGACAGGGGTCCACGTGGGCGATCTGGCCCGCTGAATCCAATCCTTCACGACGACAGGGCGTCCTCGTGCCGAAAGGTTCGTTTTCCCTTCATATCCTGCCTTGGTCTCAATATCCACCCATACCGCAACCAGTTCGGCCCAAACACAACCCAGCTGAACCCCCTTTCGTTGAAACATGCCAAAAGCGGACTTGAACCACGCTGGGGACCCAGCTGGGGCTAAAAGGTTGGACAACGAAGGGGGTGGAATGGTCGACAAAGCAGATGGACCTGCGGTTGGCGAAGGAACAGAGCGCAAGGAATAGCGCGGTCCCAGTGGAGAGGACACACCGGCGGCAACCAAACGTCTGTGCATGGCTGCATGACACATGGTGCTGATGCAGGAACCGGAGGAACAGGAAGGCTGCTCCTCGTTCGCGGACGCTTTGCAGCCAGCCCCATTTCCACACTGTCACCCTCCAAATGCCTCTTCTTCGGGTTTGCGAGGGCGACAGAACCCGGTAAAGCAGAGCCAGAGACTCCTAGAGAAACGGCAAGCGAGGGAGGAAACAAAGGAGGGGTGCTGGGAGGAGACGGTGATGCAACGTGGGAGACTGCAGGCGAAATAGCAGGCGATGCAGCACAGGAGACTGCAGGCGAAATAGCAGGCGATGCAGCGCGGGAGACTGCAGGCGAAACAGCAGGTGATGGGGGAAACGAGAGAGGCGTGTTGGGCCTAGATATGGCAAGGGAGGCAGGAGGCGAAAGTGATCGTGAACGTGTCGCAGGCGTGATGGCAGCAGCCTCCGTGAGTCGAGTCGTTACAGACTGCACGGATACGGATGTAGTGGCACTGGTCCTTGCACCAGCGAATCCTAGGGAATCGAAGTTCCCCCCATCACCTTCGATGTCCATCGAAAGCAAGCCGTTCAATCCCTCCGAAGCGGGTAAGGATTGTGCTCGACATTGCTCAGGAGCTGTATTCCGTAAATTAGCCAAAAACAAAAGGAGAGAAATGAAAACATACAGTAGCACTTCTGAAGGAATGAACCGTATATGGGTACAATGACCTCTTTGTAACGAATGCGTTCTGCTGTGCCGAAGTTCAGCTTAACATCGCCGCTCGTAGTACCAGAATGAAGGCTGAAATGCAACAAGTCAGAACGAGTGGAATCAATGAGCGAATCCGATACCTACCTAATGACATTTAGGCGACCCTCGTGAGCGGGCTCAGGTCCTCCAGCAATCAGAGTTGCTTTCCAACCTGTCGCCTGACAGATAAGGTCAAGGATAGGCTGCATGCAGGTGACGAGACCTTCAATACATCTAATAAGGTATCAGAGAAAGGAAAAGGGAAATAGACAAGAACAACTAGAATACATACTTTTGACGATCCTCAGGCAATGTTGAGGGATCATCTTCCATCTTTTTTTTTTTTTTTTTTTTTTTTTAAAAATCAACAATTTATCAGCCTATGCCGCTAGTTGAAGACATCAGGACCACAAACTGCCCAAGGAGCAGTTTGCATCAGGACCACAAACTAACCATGTTGGCTAGTTTGCCAAAGAGAGGTCGTACGAAGTCCATATGACGTCGTATTTGCACATGCCAAAAAAAGGTTATTTGTTTGGTGATTGATGCCATCAATTTAGATCACATGACTTTGAATTTGCCTCTATTTACATGGTTGTCGCACATTCAGGTGTTTTTATGGCCTCAAATCCAAACAAATATAAATATAGCGCCTCAGGGTCAGTCCATTACTCCACAAATGCAAACAAAGATGCAACTTCCTGATTTGGCCAATGTTTAGTCAGCTGCTGGACTTGGTGATTTATTTTGCCAAAGTCCACAATTACATAATTTTGTTCAGCTTATATCTCTGTGGGAAATGCATTTGATGGCATCATTTGACTGCTATAAATATCTAAAAATAGGCGGCTTTCATTTATTTAGATTATTTCCTTTTTAAGAAATTTATTCCCACAGTTTGTTTATGCTTAGCGGTGTGGGAAATGGATAAAAGGAAAATTCAAGTGGATTCAGGGTCGTCTTGATGATTACGTCATCTTTTATCAGAGGTGCGAGACAATCTGAGAACATTTTACATAAGCATTATTTTGCGCAGACGTCATATAGGCTTATTTCTTAGGTAAGACATGCCCGAATTCTCTCACGCTTCTGATTAAAGATGTCGTAATCTGCGATACGACCCTGACTCCATCAAAATTGTGGCTGTACCTCCTTTCCTTGTTGAGATATCAACCAAATATTTGTTTTTGGCAAACTGACGGTCCTTGGCAAACTAACCATGTTGGTAAACTGACGGTCGACCATCAGTTTACCAACATGGCTAGTTTGTGGTCCTGATGCAAACTGGTCCTTGGGCAGTTTGTGGTCAGCAACACATCAAGGTAGCGGCAAGAAGTGATGAATGGAAGGATCCACTGATCGACGAGCTGAAGACATCGAATCAGTGAATATACAAATGATTCCAATATCTGACCGGATGGCGGCGCAGATACCGTATCGGATAGCAGCGAGTTCTGCGTCATTTGCAGTAACATCGCCTGCGGCGCGACGAGATCTTTCGATCTCATTGCCGCTGCGGAAGAGGATCACAGCCGACGTGGCCTGAAGTGCTCCTCCAAGGGGACGGCTGCCGTCAACCGCCACCACGATTGTGCCAAGTTCTGAGCAATCGCCCAGGACCTTGTCAAGATATTGACGACGAGCCTCCAAGGAAGCCTCGTCGTCTTCCTTGTCGCGCTTAAAATCGTCGAACAGGACCTGGCTTGCAAACCGGTCCATAAGGCGGTCTCCTGGACAGGAGGCCGGGTCCATAGGGTGCATTTCCTCGCGAAATTCGTTGGGGAGAGCGAGATCCGCCTCCTGCAGGGCAGTATGAACCATGCTACGCCTTGCAGGGGACAGCTTTTCGACTGACAACTCGTGGGGAGTCATCCGTCCAAGGTTTGACCCAGACATGAAAGCCCGGACTGGGTGAGTGGGCGTGAGGGTGCCCACCTGCATCCTCCCTCGAGTAGAGAGACGGTGCAGCAGAATTGGGAACGGGACAAGGCCAGCAAGGGCCTCAGCCGCCGCGTTTGGAGTGGTGCGGAATGCACCAGTTATCCATAAAGCAGCCTTACACTGCATAGAATTGAGGATTTTAAGGACGCCTTTGTTGTGCGCTCCTTTAAATACCACATGGAGTACCCATATGTGACGATAGGAATCACACACGAGCGATAAAGAAGGCGCTTGTCTAATGGTTGCAAGCCCCTGGTAGAAGACCCAAGCATTTTCATTGCCTTAAGCGATGAGATTGCCTTGGTGGAATAATATCTCACATGCTCATGGAAAGTGAGCTTGCGATCAAAGTAGAAACCCAAGTAGCGCCAGAACGGCTTGGGTTTCAGAGGGGTATCACTGGTGTAGGGCGCGTAGCCCAAGTCGATAGAGGGGTTCTCGTCCGAGCGCGATCGATCGAAGTGGAAAAGCTCCGTCTTGTCGTGCTCGAGAACAAGTGCAAATTTCTTGAATAAATCAAATATGACTCCGTATGCATTGGTAAGTGCATTGCAATTACGGATGAGGGATTTGGACTGGAATATTAACGTTCCATCGTCCACATATGAGAGAAGAAACACGCCTATTGCGAAAAAATGTTTTTCGAATAGGCGCATAATGGGGGCCAAGTAGAGAGCAGAGAGGACAGGGGACAAGGCAGAGCCCTGGCCTACCCCAACATCCACGCTCCGTGAACCCGAGGTAAAGGAGTTCCACGAATATCTTGTGGAGCGTCCGACAAGGTAGGAAGAGAAGAACCGGACTACATTGTCCGGAAACCCTAACTTCCGCAAAATGGCCACGAGAACCTCGTGGTTAAGGGAGGGAAAGAACTGAGCGAGGTCAAAAGCAACGACACTAGTCTTGAGTCCCTTGGCCCACCCTGCGCGCACCATGTGCACCAGTATGAGTCCAGCGTCCTCGGTGGAGTGCTGTCGCACCCCACCAATTTGATTTGGATGGAATACATCAACGGCAACGCCGTCAAACTGTATGCGGTTTGAGAGCATTTTCTCGATAAGTTTTCCAATAGTATTTAATAATACTATGGGCCTAAACGCTTTAGGGGCAGAATAGGAAGGCTTTCCCAGTTTCGGTATGATAACTGACTGGGATTCCTTAAAGTGAGAAGGCCAGTGGCCCACCGAGAGGCAGCCATTGGCAATCGAGAGGAAGAAGTCGACGATGTCGTCTTCCTTACAGATAATCTTCAAGTGCCTCCACCCGACATGGTTGGGTCCAGGGCTTGAGGTGTTCGAACAGGACTTGAGAGCGTCTCGAAGTTCCAGTCGGGAGAACGGCTGCCAAGACCTAGTAGGAAGGTCCAGCAGTTCGTCGAGGGGGGAGAGGTCGAACGGCCTGTCCGACGCTGCATTATAAGTGCCATGAAGTGCATCCCAGAGGTCGTCCATGTCGTGACACGGATTCCCCTTATATTGGATTGCTTCACAGGGTGGGAGCTTGCGCGGTTGGATCCAAGCCATGAGATCCCAAGCGCGCTTGTTTTCACTCGCAATTTCTCCAATACGATGATCGAAGAAGGTTCGCTTTGCCTGTTTACAGGCTTTGCGAAAGGTTTTCCAGTTCTCGGGGGATCTCTCCTCCCGATAACTGGCCAGGGCTTCGCTGCACGAGTCGGACCACCACCGCTTCGAGCGCTTAGTAACTTTGACCTCTCTGGAGCACTTATCCCATGCTGCAGAAAACACCTGCGTGACAGCCGAGGCTGTCTCGTTGATGCTGTCAACGGAGTCGAGTTCCGCCGGCACGTCTAATTGCCGGATCAAACTCATGATGTGGAAGGCGAAGGCCTGTTGGTCTTCGATGTCCGATTTGATTGACCGGCGATTCTCAATTGGAATCGCCGATGGAACCAGAACAAGGGATGAGATCGGGTAGTGATCTGAGTCCCCGATCAGGTCCTCTCTGCGTGTGACGTCTGAAGAGATCGTCCGGTCCAGAGGGACAAAGACGAGGTCTATGACCGTAGGTCTATAGCCCTCGATGTGCGGAATATGAGTTGGTCCCGGGTTCACAAATAATGCGAGCCCTAAGCCCAACTCCGCCGCCGAATCCAGAAGTGACGAGGCGTGGCCTGGGTGCCCTAGAGCATCTGGGTCCCACTCCCTCGAGTGTGAATTGAAATCCCCCCCATGTAGATAAAGGGGGGAAGGCTCTCGATATGCTTCTCAATATAATTGATAGCAGTGTTGATCGTCTGAGTAAACGTTCATAAGGTGGACAGCTCCCTCGGTAGCGAACAGGCTGAGTACAAGTATGTCGCGATGATCGATGATATCGCGTCGCATGGATGGTCTGTACTTCGCCAGTCTGTGAGACACATAGGCCATCACGCGTGGACGAGTACTGGAGTTGCTTACATCAGCACGACTGGATTCGTGCTGACTAAGCTGGGGAGTGGCTGGAAGCCGTACCATGGGCAACCATTCTGGATGGAGTGGCGCACCTATGACGTCCTCTCCCTCTGGGTTAGAGGTGGAGGGAGCTTGTCTTATAATCCGCCAAGGCGGTTCTTGAATGAAAAGAATATCAAAAGAATCAATATATTTTTCGAGTATTAGTTCTATGCTAGTCGCCGACTTCGCGCAGTTGAATGACAACACCCTAATCTCCCCACTTGGTGTAGTGGGCCATTGCTTCGCATGGCATGTATTCGTCCTTTTTTTTCTCTTTTCAATATATTTAACAATAAATATCTATAAATATTTGTATATTAAGATCTAACTACTTATTACATTATTACAGCAAATAACTTATGCATAAACAGCAAGTACAAGATTTTTTTCTTGACAAATTGCCAATCCTTGACTATTTAAAGAGGATAAATTACCATCTTCTACTGATTTTTTTCCTGTTTCAATTCCATCATGATACCAGACCTTTCCTTCCATGGAAATAATTATTCTCTCCATGATAAACAATTCCTCTTAGTGACAATGTATTTATTTGTCCTTGACTCTTTATTTTAATTTTATGACTTGTTTCAATATTAGTAAAAGGATACTCTAATATTATCAATTTTGGACTCTCTTTATATTGAAGTTTATGTAAGTAATATGACAATTATCACATTTTTCTAAAGTTGATCCTTTTAATTTTTTACACCATTGTTCAGTTGAAGACACTCTATGTTTTCTATGTCAAATACATATCCAAGCTGATCAGAATATTCAATGCCAGTATAGCCACATTGATTACAAGAAATTTGTGACATTGCATTTTCATTATCACGTTTAATAATTCAAATGCAAGTTCAGCCACACTGGCATTATTTTTTCCCATTGGAAATTTGTCAGGACTAATATTGTTTAGAGTATTTCTCAAGTCATTTCTAACATTTTCTAAAGACTTATTGCCATCAAAAACTTCTTGAAAGTCATATGCTAAGTTTTCCATATAGGTTTCATTAATCAATTCAAAGTGTTTTGTCCATTCTCTGGATCTTCTTTCCAAATAATATAAAATTACCAATAAACTGTCATATGAGCAGCTATAATTTTTACTATCCTATTTTAAACCAATAGGTTGATTTCTGTTTGAAATATTAATGTCACCTTTAATTTTTTTTCTACTTTCCAATTCCAAGTCACTGTATTTTCTTTTTAGAGCTTGACTTCCTTTTGCAGGAACAAATGTGCTAGTAGGAGCTGCCTTGGATGTATTTTTCTTCTTCTTAGACTGAACAATTTGCCATGGGCTGTCTGTAACCATAGGCAATAAAGTTAATGGATCTTTGGCTGTCCATTTAAGTGCTGAGTCAACTTTTTCTGGTACATAATTTTCACCTTTCCACAATTGATTGCCTGATTAATGTATTTCTAGTATGTTCTTGAATATTAGTTGGCAAAGTGTCTTCATATCTAAGTCTTGTAATCATCAAGAATTTCATGTTCTCTGAATTCTTGTCTAAGATATCCTGAACATCCTCTAGTAATAATACTTGGTTCAAAGCCTTGCATAATTATTGTTCCTGCAGCACTGCACTTCTGGACAAACAAGTATAATATGACATATGTGAATAGCAGCTACTTAAATGCACCACATTAAAAGGTCTTGTTTTTCCTTGACTTGCATAATCAGTCATTGCAAAATTATGCAATACCCAAACTTGTTGACGTTCAACACTTTCTTTCAAGTCACTTGGAAATATACAAGTAATTGTTTTGGTATTTTTAACCAAAGGTAAACATTTCAGGCAATCCAGGAATTTGAATTGTTTTTGCAGGTTTAATAAGCTTGACAAACAATGTATCAAGAACTCTTTTTCCATGTGGACTAATTTCATCTTGCCAACCAACTACAATTCCTTCTTGGCCTTTAGTAATACATAGTTCAGTAGCATCATTGTTTCTGATCATAACTGGCATACCAAGACATAAAGATAATTTTCCAGCAAAGTTTTCAGTAGCACCATGTCTAAGTTTCCAAATTTCAAGCTGGTCATCAAATTCAATTTTATTGGACTTGTGTTTTAATTTTGCTGCAGATTTAGACTTGCCCCACTTTGACTTTGAAGCTGGATCTTTTTCTTTTCCCCATTTATCAATAGAATAAAAGTTGGTTATTTTTGACCAGTTTCATCTGCAAATCTTTGACAGCCTAGATTATTTATTTCTTTTTGAGTCTCTGCCACAGATGATGGCACATTTCTAAAATCTTTAGCTGATACTTTGGCTGACCAGGTCTTTTTCAGCTTGAAGTGATCTTAAAAATATAATATCTTCAGGTGTACATTTTCCATATCTCATATTAACAAGTGCAGTTCTTAAAGCAGCATCTTGAGCAGATTGTGTTTTTTGTCTCATGTTTTCTCTTAAAATTACAACTGTGGTTATTTGATGCCATAAAGCTTTTCCAATAGCTGCTTCTTGACCACTGAGACTTAGTCCTGAATGAACTTGGGTACCAACAGCTTGACTAAACAATGAAGATCCACCAACTGGAGGTAATTGTGCAAAATCACCTGCAAATATTATATTCATACCACCAAATGGAAGATCAAATGCATTCAAAGCTTTGGAAAGCTGAGCAGAAATTTTATACATATCATTACAAGACATCATTGATACTTCATCAATAAATATAACAAACACCTTCAAGTTTGGTTTTAACTTGTGCTATTTTTTTGGCTGTATTTTCACCAGGATTTATACCAAGAAGAATGATAAGTTGAGCCTTTAAGCAAAGCAGCTGAAGATCCAGTTGGTCCAAGAACAATGATTTTATGTGCTTCATTTTTGACTTCAAAAAATTCTGTCAAAGCTTTAATGACTTGAGATTTACCAGTTCCACCCATGCCACCAAGATACATTTTAAGCTGTTCAGATTTAGATTCAACTGAATGATTGGCTACAATTCTAAATGCTCTTTCTTGTTCACAGTTTAAAGTGAATTTTTGAATAATAGTAGCTATTAATTGTCTATCAGATTTCAGTTTGGCTTTATAGCTTTTTTCAAGTAAGATCTATCAACAAGTTGACATTATTTTCATTGGGATCTTTACTATTTTTCCTGACTTGGCTGGAATATTTTTTTCTCTTTTACTTAGAATTGTTTTTGATCTTCAACACTAGCTTTCCAACTTGAACCATTTTGCAATATTTTTGGAGTAATTGGAGTTTTAGATATTTTTTCAAGGCCATTGGGTGAATCATCAAGCCATCCAGCTTCAGTTATACCAATTCTAGTGTCTTCCATTTCTTGAAATCTAAGTTTGCCTAATCTTCCAAGAGTATTGTATTTGCTAGCATTGAAGTCTTTGTCATTATCAGGTTCATCATCACCAAAGTCATCACCTTGAATTTTATTATCATCATCCAAGTCATCAAGAATTTCAGAGTTCATCCATTGAGGAAACAATCCACATTTGTATTTCCTTTTTAAGCTGAGCAGAATAATCATCTCTGGCATCATTACATTCATATCTGACATTGAAGTGTTTCATATATTGTTTTTGTTGATCAGTAAAATCAAATAGATTGAAAGTTTCATCCCAGCTATAGTCTGCATTTTTTAAATCTTTCCAGATCTCCAAGGTTTAATAAAGTAAGCATAGTTGCACAATAATATTCTCTGTCACCTCTGTCACATCTTGGCAGTGAACCACCACAAAATTAGGTACAATATTATGCTTTCTTTCATCAAATTGAATTTTATGTGTTTTATAAAGAGGATGTTCTTTAAAAATGAATGAAGCTTTGAATTTGGTGTTTCTAATCAGATTCATTGTCAAAATTGAGAATTCATTTCAGAGTCAATTCATCTTGATCAGATTCATCAGAATTAATTAAGTTCATCAGCAGTATCTTCTTCTTCAATAAAAACTTTATCTTTGTCAGATTCAATAGGCTTAACAAATTGATATGAATTTTTCATTAAGTAAATTCAATTCATCTTCAGATTCAGCTTTATTTTCTGTCTAAAACTTGAAGCTTTAACTCTAGTTGCCATTTGAATCCATTCATACAATGTTTTGTCTTCAAAATTTCAGGTCTATATATAATCATGTACTGCTGAAAAGCCTATATATTGACCATCTTTATCTTTTTGAATTACTAATTTTTCAGGCATAATTTCTTCCAAGTCTTTTTCAGATCTCCAAAATCTAAGAACTTCTGTACATAATTTCTCCAATAAACAGGTACAAATTTATGGCTGGTATAATGATCAGGATTGCCTAATAAATATAAAGCAGCCATTGGACCACCAATTTCCATCTTAGCAGTTAATGAATTGACAGTTTGAGTAATCAATCTTCTTGCTTTTTCTTTTCTTTCCAAAGATCCACCAAGCATTTCAGTATTTCTGTTAAAAACACTTCTGATAGTATCAAATATACTATAAGTCTTAAGGCCAGGCTTTGTTACATAGTCTGAAATAAGCTACATGGCTTTATTGCTGTGCCAGAAAGCAAACTGGTAACATCTGAATTACATCTTAAAGATAAGTTACTGCTGGTGTAAAGTATTAATCCATGGTTCCCTTTTTGACATTCAAAGCACCAGTTTTAGGATCAACTTGAGTTTGTTCAAAAACTTCTCTAGGAAATCTAGCTTTGCAATTGCCATGTTTATTAATACAGCCAGGTCTATCTTTTTTTGGTGTTTTTTCATCAGACTTAAAGCCTCTGCAAGTATGAACATTGGATTTGAAAATCAGATTATCTGTAGTATTTTTAAATTTTTGCCATCAGATTTTAAGATTTTTACATTCAAGACAATGGCTGTTTTCACAGTTCTTATTTATACACATTGGAGGTGGTGATCAGGCAAAGTTTGAGTTGGGTCTTGGTAGTTTTGATTCTGAGTTTTTTCAATATTTACTTTCTGACCAATTTCTTCTTGTGTCCCAGTCATAAATTCACCAAGATGAACACTTTCCAAATATTCAACTATTTGTCTTTGAAATTCTGAAGTTGGATCCATGATTTTATCTCGAATTTCTTGTGGAGACAAGCACCTTTAACCAAAGTAACATATGCATGTGCAATGTTAATCTGCCTTGTTGTTCAACAGTTCCATAGTATGCATTTGTATTGCCATAAAGACCAAAATGACTTTCTCCAACTCCAAGAACATGTTTAATAAACATCTCACACATAAAATGAAAAAACCTAGCACCAGCCACAGGATTGTGAGCTATCAATCTAAAGCGTTCATTTTCATTTCTTAACAATGGACTAAATTTTTCCTGGGTATCTGCAAAATACAAACTGATTGGATGTTTATTATCTGCTGGAGAAAATGTAATAAACCATGAAGGTGCACCTAAATATGAAATCAAAGACTAAATTTCATTGGGCATGTATTTTTTGGTTGTAGTTGAGCCTTTAACAGATCCACCAACATGATCAAGGTCTTTAATCAATTGAAAACAAAGTTTTTCTTCATCAGATTCAGATTTGACTCTTTCACCTTCTTCCATTCTTTTTATCAAATTGGTAAGAACTCCAACATCAACTTCCATTAGTCTTTTGGAAATATTATCAAACTTGGGTTTATTTGCCAATAAATATCCAGCTGTTGTGCTTTCTTTGATCTGCTCATGATTGAATGCAATAAGTGGAAAATGTGGATCAGTTTGAAATCTTTTGTCATAATACATAAGCAGATGTCTTTTATGTGCCAAGTCTGAAATATGATTTTTTTGAAGTTTGTTTCCAATTCCACCAAGTCCATAAGGAAACAACCAAGGCATCATCTGAGGAAAAAGTTGTGGATTATTATAAATTGATTGTGGATTTTTTTCATGTCCAACTGCTAAAATTTTTTTATTATCAGTCAAATGTTTAAGTGCAATGACTTTTAAAGCTTTAAGACTTTTGGTTGAATATTCTTCTCCAGTTAACCATGTACAACAAAAGGACAAGGTCCATTTTCAGTACCAATTTCATCTTCCATATCATTGACAGCTGTAGCTTCTGGATCTTTATTGAAACTTGATTCTTATAGTCAACTACAACTGGTGGAACATCTTCTGGATAAGCTTTGAGATTTTCATATGAAATTTCCAAGTCAAAGTAATCTTGATGATTCAATTTTAACCATTCAAGTGCAGCTGCAACCTTTTTATGACGAACTAAGAGTGGTATTCTTTCAAAATCAGCCTTGTAGGTTGACATGGACCAGTGTAAATAAATGCCAAAACATCATCCATTTCTTCTACTGGTGGTGGAAGTATATTATAGATTTTAGGTGTTGGATTTGCAAATGAAATAGCATTGGCTCTCATTTTATGCATTCCAGATGAAACTCTAACCAAACATCTATTATGTCGAACACGAGCAACAAGTAATTGTTCAGCATAAGATAAATTCTGAAGTTGAGGTGGTACTTTTCCTAACCATTTGCCATTTGCTAATGCAAATACAGGCATTTTTCCTCTTGAAACAGATTTATGACAAGATTTACAAATGCTATTCAAGTTATGCTCAAGTACAGGACCATCAATTTCTTCAAAGCAGTCATCTGATGAATGTCTTTCAATTTGAGTTACACCTGGTTGATGTAAAAATCAAGGTCCAAATTTAAATCAGACAATTTTAATAGTCTGTAAGTAGTGTTATTTTCCACAGACTGAACATCCTAATTCTTCAAACTTGTTAGGTCTGGTATCATTACAAAATTTAGAAATGATAACATGTTGAAGTTTGTCAGATAATGAAGAAGGTGGAAATTTAAATTCTGATTTTATCTAGTTCTTTTCACTGCTGCCAAATGATCTGATTTATATTTTTCAGGATTTGAAGTTTGATTTTTTTGACTGCTGCTAAATGGTCTTTTTTGTATTTTTCAGGATTTGACATTTGATTTTTTTGACTGCTAAATGGTCTTCTTTGTATTTTCAGGATTTGACATCTGATTCTTTTTAACTGCTTTTAGATGATCATCCTTGTATGTTTCAAAATTTGAAAATTGATAACTTTTAACTGCTGCCAAATTTTCAGCTTTGTATTTTTCAGGATTTGACATTTGATAATTTTTAACTGCTTTTAAATTATTTGCTTTTTTCTTTTTTAGCTTTTCTGCCTGGTCAATACTTTTAAAAACACATATATATAAAGGACAAGAATGACAAATATGTGATCCAATTATAGTTTGAAATTCATGACTTTTCATTTTTGAATGAATTTTTAAACCATGGGCAGATGCAATAGTTTTTAGATGTGAAACACTTAGTTGAGATAGAATATTACTTAAAGGTATGCCAGAAATAGAAATTAAATCTGAATTTTCTTTTATGACTGATAATTTGTCTGATTCAAGTATATATGATTGAAATAAATATTTTTTATCAGGTTTAATTTCTGAAGAATAAGATGCAAGTTCATTATAAGTAAACTCATAGGATGGTCCACCACCAACAATTCTAACTTTGGATGTTTCAAATTCATTTATGTCTGAAAAACAAAGTATAATCTCAGATATTACATTATAAATTTTTATTTTGAAAGGATTGATAATCTTTTGGCTCATTTGGCAAAGTGGTTTCAGAACAAATTGATATATGACTCTAAATGCAAATAAATGAGGAAGAACAACAGCTCTAGAAAGCAAAAGTGGATATACAACAACAGTATGACCTGTAAGTTTACTCATTTTAGCTTTGAAGTCATGTTTATAAAGACAGTTTCTTTGAAACTTCAAATTCAATATTCGACACTGAACATAAGGCAAATCCTTTTTCAAAATTATGTCTGATATAATCAAGATAGAATGCATGAACCTTATATAGAATTCAAGTATAAAAGATGTTTGAAGCTGATGTAGTTTTTTTTGAAAATAAATTTCAATTTTTTTCCAATTAAAGTTGATTTGATTTTGAAATTGATTATGATTTTTATCACAAAAAACAACATGATCAACATTACATACTATTCCATGCAAATGCAAATACCAGTTTGAATCAATAAGATTTATGTAAGATGCCAATGTAAATGATATATTCATATCACTGTTAAATGCCAATGCCAAATGATTGCCAGAGATAGATGCCAGATCAACATAAGCTAATGCCAAAGATGATGTATTCAGATTAACATCATATGCTAATGTAGCAGATGAGACTGCAAAGTTGAATATTAGAATCAAATTGACTTATCATAAAGACTTGAACTTACTAATTATTTTGTCACAGGTATGTCCAGATTCAAAGGGGTTTACAGATAGAAGGCTATCCATTACCAAGCTTGATTCCCCAGAAGACAGTCTTACTTGTTGATTGCCAAAGGAATCATTCAGATGATCAGAAGACATGAGATCATCCAACAGTAAGACAGATTGTCCAGAAGAAATGAGATGTCTCTGATGGTCAGAAGAACAGCAGAAGTAAGAGTAAAGTGTGGCCATAGCAGAAAGAACCAAGTCAGAAGATGCATGGTGATGGTAGGAAAGAAAGAGGGAATTGAAGTTGAACATGTTTATATACACAGAACTTTAGGGCAGGCTGTCCATCAGTGGCTGTGTGATCCATGGAATGATTATATAACATGAACCATCTTGTGATAAATACTGTCAACCACAAGCCTGAAATGACTATTGAAGGTGGCTATACATGGGAATGTGTGGCTATGCTAACATTGTCTATGTTTGGCACACAACTTGATCATTTGTATGAAAATTGGCCAAATAAATGCGAAAAATACCTGAAAAATAATCATTTACATTGACTGTTGATGGTATTCGGTGGCTGTGTTGACATATATGATATGTAATATGGAAAAGATGAATTTTAGTGATTTTTTGATATTATTTGTGTGGGAATTGGCCAAGAAATAGCTGAAATATACAAAAAATATTCGATTTTGGTGGCTGTGCAACGATTTTCATGGCGGTTTTTTTGGATACAATATGAAATCTAAAAAATACGAATTTTCGTGATTTTTTGATATTATTTGAGTGGGAATTGGCCAAGTAATTGCTGAAATACATAGAAAATGCGCATTTTGGGTGGCTGTACAGATTTCTCTGTGGCTGTACATACCCTCATCTGAAAGCCCTGATTTTTCTGAATTTTTCAATATATTTTTTGTAATATTTGAGGCAGTAACAAGTGAAATACACTGAACATATCGCTTTTTGTAAGGTTAGGGTTTATCCTGTGGCTGTGAAGGGCTCCGACGCGACGGAGCCCTTCACAGCCACACAGAAAAAAAGAAAAAACAGTTTGTACACTAATGCTGGGTCAAATCTCACAAAAAATATATCGAAAAATTCAGAAAAATCAGGGCTTTAAGATGAAGGGGTGTACAGCCACATAGCACCATGTACAGCCACCTTAAATTCGTGTTTTCAGTGTATTTCAGCCATTACTTGGTCAATTCTTACTCAAATAATATCAAAAAAATCACAGAAATTCGTATTTTTATTTTTAACCTTATTTGTACATGCACAGCCACATAAATTGTTCACAGACACAAGTAAAGTCGGATTTTGATGTAAAAAGCAGCCAAAGTAGCATTTTAAGGCTGCTATGCAGAGGATAGTGTGGCTGTGCAATGCTAGGCGTTATTTTATAGAAAAAATGTGAATTTTAGCGATTTTTTTGATATCATTTGAGTCAGATTTGGCCAAGTAATGGCTGAAATACAGTGAAAATGCGAATTTGATGTGGCTGTACAGTGTATTGGGCAGCTATATATACCACCATCTTGAAGCCCAGATTTTTCCAAGTTTTTTGATATAATTTTTGTGAAATTTGGTTCACTAACAAGCAAGATACTTAGAATTTAATTTTCTGTGTGGCAGTGCAGGAGTACTGACAAGTTGGTGCTCCTGCACTGCCACCAAAAACAAAAAAGTGTTCAGATTATCATAAAATGTGTTTTCTGATTGATGAATGTTCCAATGTGGCTGTACAGTCTTCTTGTAGCTGGAGTTAAAATCCTCAACTCTATGCAGCGTAAGGCTGCTTTATGGATAACTGGTGCATTCCGCACCACTCCAAACGCGGCAGCTGAGGCCCTTGCTGGCCTTGTCCCGTTCCCAATTCTTCTGCACCATCTCTCTACCCGAGGGAGGATGCGGGTGGGCACCCTTACGTCCACTCACCCGGTCCGGGCCTTCATGTCTGGTTCAAACCTGGGACAGATGACTCCTCATGACTGGTGCCTGCCAATTAAATCATTTAACTCATGGTAAGTGCCAGGGAGAGAATGTCATATAAGTCCGATAAAAGTTATGATTTTGAAATCATTAATTTGCTGGATGGTTTCATTAGACATCAAATCATATCTTTCTGCAAGTGAAATCATTGATGATTTCATAACTTTCTGACAGGGTTACTCTAAACTGGCCCTGCTTGCTGGGTGTACACTTACATAAGCCATTAGGACAGTCAATTTGATCTATTTCTGTTAAGAACTGAGCTTAGGGGGACCGACGTTCCGTGGGAACGGAACGCCGGAACGGAATGGTGGACGGAACGGAGTCACGGAACGGTACGGAAGTCGGGCAGGGCTTTGGCCTCAGCTTTGAACTGTGCCGCGCCTAACGACGTGCCCCAATTTCGGGACGGACGGACAGCACGACGCCCTAAGGCGGAAGGCTTCGGAAGCGCGATATAGAATAGAGGATTCTTAGATGCAGAGGACGATCCAGTAGAATACTTAATATTCAGACTACTGAACTATTACATTTACAGCGGCTTAAATATATAAGCGGAGTTGTACCAACTCCGCGAGCTCCGACGAACGGAAACACTTCGGTGAGAGCAGAACTGCGCAAAGAAGTCAAGAACCAGATGCCTACCAACATGAGGAACCCATGAGGACTGAATACCATGTGGAACATCTAATACTACCGTTCCGTCGGAAGGACGGAATTGAACGGAACGTTGATACTACGGAACGAATCCGGAAGGGTGTCCACGGAACGTCGGAATAGGGACTTGTGAAATGGATCTTGACAGTACCTCCCTCTTATGGCTGAACCCATGAAGCCACATGACTCTGTTGATTCGATTAAGCTTTTTGAGGATCCGGACTAAGCTTCGTATGGCGTTGTTTGTCTCCTTGGGTATATAATAACTAGGCCTTGTGAAAAATTTTTTCCCCCCACTTACATTCTTCCGTTACCATGTCCGACACCGAGGTCAACACTATGGAGATCGATGAGGACGAGGACGTGAGGCGTGCTCAGCAGGAGCTTGAGCGAGTGCGGGAGGAGAAAAGGTTGGAGCTCGTCCGGAAGAGAAAGGAAGCGGAGGCAAGGCGACAAGCGGAAGAGGCAGAGCGTCTTCGGAAGTTGGAAGAAGAAAGGGTGCGTCGGGAGAAGGAAGAGGTGGAACGGAAGGCGATGGAAGAGCGTGTAGCTCGGGAACGTGAGGAGCAGCGCCAAGCGGCTGAACGACGAGCGGCTGCGGAAAAGGCGGCAATGGAACGGATGGAATCGACTCAAGGCCAGGACGTCGATATGGCTCCGCCGGAGGGGTCAAGGGAAGGAAACGAAGAGGAAGATTCGCAGGAGACTCCGAAAGCCCGGAGCAGGTCGAAGGGTAAAGGTCGAGGTGAGTATGTTCCATATTAACTTTGGAATTTTTTCTGACCGTTAATTAGCTGCACCCGTACCTGCTCCTTCTCCGGAAGTCGAGATCGTCGAGCCTTCCGCCTCGAACAAACGGAAGTCTGATCTGAATCGGAACCCTTGCAATCGGTGCACCCGTCGGAAGCAGGAGTGCGTCATCGAAAGGGAGCAGAAAGGGGCTGAGCCTCTCACCACCTGCGACGCGTGCGACCGCGCAAAGTCCAAGTGCGAACGCCCGGGGGACCCATACAAGAAACCCCGCAAGTCCGCGAAGTCGAAGAAAGAGGTGACAGAAGAGCCTTCCGTCGATGGTTCTTCCGTCGGAGGGGGTCGTACCACCCGGAAGCACAAGAAGAAGGCTCCGAAGAGGGATCCGGTCGAGACGGATGAGGAGGTTCCGTCGACGGATCTGCTGCTGGAGTCTAATGGGACCGTTGTCGACGCCATGGAAGCGCTCCAGGATACCGTCAACGGCTCGATGGCCGCGGTCAACACTGGTTTCGACAACTTGTGGGATCAGCAAGTCATCATCATTGAGGCGACCCGGGGATTGATGGCGCTCGGAAGAGAGCAAAATCTTCTCCTTCGTGCTCTTCTTTCCGATGCGATTCGGTCGCTCCGGTCCAATGGCGTGCTGGTGAGCAAGCAGAAGTCGTCGCGCCCGCTCCTCCGCGTGTTGATGGTGGACGTCAAGCCAAGTTGGAGGAGATCGAGCCCGTTTTGAGCACGTCGGACACCGGAGAGGCTTCAGGAAGTGGGGTGGCGTCAGGGAGTGGTCAGAACATGGAGAGTGGTACGGCAAGCGGTTCCGGTTCCGGTTCCGTTGTTCAACCGAGCGACACGGAAGGGGGCGAGGATACGGAGTCGGAGGATGAAGGAAAGCGCGGAGATGAGTGAGGCGACGGAAGGTCCACGGCGCCCACCTCCCTCCTAAAAAAATTTTTTTGTACTATAATTTTTTGTGACTCGGAAAAAAAATTTTTTGGTCGACTTGAATTATGAATTATAAGTTGAATTGAAAGTGACAAGTAAACACAAATACGAGTTCCGTCGGAACTCGGAAAGTAAACTTAGAATAAATTTTTGAATGTGAAAACGGAACGGAATAAAAACGGAACGGAAGAGAACGGAATGAAAATAGAATGAAATGTAAAAGAGAAGAGAAAAAATGAAGACCCTCGGATCAGGACTCAGGTTGTGGGCCCGGTTTGTCAGGATACGCACGATGAAAATCATCAATAGCTTCCTGGGCACCACCTATCGCATCATCTGCCCCGATCCAAGAGTATTCTTCCGAAGTACCCTCGTATCCGGCCCAACGGACATAATAACGGAGCTTGACTCGGAAGCGTCTATCCATCTTGGAGTCTAAGACTTCCGTGATTTCAAAACGTTCCTCGCCATCTATCTCGATGGGACCGGGCGGTTCTGGGACACGATTCGGAATAGAAGAAGGTACGTACGGTTCAAGCATGGAAACATGAAAAACGGGATGAATAGAACGCATTGAGTCCGGAAGACGGAGTGTAAAGGAAAGGGTAGAAGGATGGGCAATGATTTCGAAAGGACCGTGATATTTTTCAGAGAATTTCGGAGTCGGACGAGTGGTGCGGATGTACTTAGCTTTAACAAATGCTTGTTGACCGATTTGAAAGTCGGGAGGAGCGGAACGACGGAGGTCGGCAGGACCTTGATAGCGCTTTTGAGCGGCGGACATCTCTTCACGGAGGAACTCGTGAAGGGCGTTAAGGTCGACAGCGTATTCGCGAGCTTGGTGGGACGCTAGGTCGCGTTCCGGATGCACTGCAAGTTGGGGATGGTAGCCTTTGTTTGCGAAGAACGGAGAGACACCGGTAGTAGCACTCGGAGCGTTGTTGTAAGCGAATTCGGCCAAGGGAAGGAGGTCGGCCCAATTGCTTTGCTGATAATTGCAATACATCCGAATGTACTGTTCCAGAGTCTGATTGGCGCGTTCCGTCTGTCCGTCACCTTCCGGATGGTAACCGGAAGTGAAGTGGAGGGTCATACCGAGCGCAGTACCCAGGCTACGGAAGAAGCGAGAGATGAATTCAGGACCGCGATCGGAAGTGACGTGCGACGGAACACCGTGCTTCGAAAAGACATGGAGAACGAAGAGCTTAGCAAGCTCGGGAGAGGTGATAGTGTTGTGACAGGGAATAAATATGCCTTGCTTTGAAAGGCGGTCAATAACGACAAGGATTGAATTGAAACCGTTAGAGTCCGGAAGGGTTTCGATGAAATCCATGGAAATGGAGTCCCAAGGGCGTTCCGGAACGGGAAGCTGTTTAAGGAATCCGTAGGGTTTGTGGCGCGGAGTCTTAGACCTTTTACACGTAGTACAAGAAGTGCAATAGTCTTTGACGAATGAACGGAGTTTCGGCCAGACGTATTCACGTCGGATGAGCGCAAGCGTCTTGTTGACTCCGAAATGACCGGAAAGGGGATGATCGTGCTTGTACTTCAATACACGGAGACGTAAGTCACCGGAATCGGGCACGTAGATGCGTCCGTCAAGTCGGAGGAAGCCTTGCTCATCGACTGTCCAGCGCGGAAGCGTAGGGGTAGGAAGATGTTGAGCAGCAACGGGATCGGCAGGGAGAGCGGAAAGGATGTCAGTATGTAGTTGGTCAAAGTCCATGGAGACGGAAGCGCAGAGAGCAGGAATGATTAAGGAAGTGGCACGGAGGGATGAAGAAAGTTGTTCCTGGGTGAAAATGGGACGGAAGTTCATAGGATTTTCGGAGTCGGTACCTCCCTCTTTAGGGGTACCGCGACGAGTAAGAGAGTCGGGTTTGGTACCGAGCTTCCCAGGACGGAAACGGATGATGAGGTTGAAACCGGAAAGATACTCGGACCATCGAGCTTGTCGGCGTGTTAATAACTTGGTAGTAGCGAAATATTCCAAGTTTTTGTGATCTGTAACAACGTCGATCGGAGTGGCGGAACCTTCCAAGTAGTGACGCCAGACTCGGAATGCTTCGTGAATAGCAAGGAGTTCCTTGTGGATCGTAGTTGAGTTCCGCTCCTTGGAAGGAGCGGGAATGGAAGGCAACGGGATGGATAGATTCGTCCGGAAGTTGGATGGAAGGATAGCGGCAAGGGCGTAATCGGAAGCGTCAGTCTCCACATGATAGGTCTGTCGGGCATCCAGTGAGTGAGTACGGAGCGGATGTAAAAGCCTTCTTGAGGGTTATAAAGGCCGTCCGACATTCCTCGGAGAAGACAAACGGAACGTGCTTCCGTGTGAGACGGGTTAAAGGAATGACAATGTCGGAATAGTCGAAAATAAAGCGTCTATAAAAGTTAGCGAAACCAAGGAAGGACTGAACGTCCTTGACTTTCCGTGGTTCCGGCCAATCCAATATGGTCTTGATCTTGTCACCGGACATGGTAAGACCTTCGGGAGACATTATGTAGCCAAGATATTCGACTTGTTGCGTGTGGAATTCGCACTTGTCGAGGCGTCCATAAAGACCGTGTTTCCGGAGTCGGCGAAGTACCTCTTGGACGTGCTTTTTGTGTTCGGAAAGAGAGTCGGAATAGATGAGAATGTCGTCTAGATAAATGATGAGATAATTGTCCAGTAAGTCAGAAAAGATGTCGTTCATGAAGTGTTGAAAAGTAGCGGGAGCGTTGGATAAGCCGAAAGGAACTACGAGCCATTCAAAAGAACCATAACGGGTACGGAAGGTGGTTTTCCATTCGTCTCCGGGAGCTATACGGACGAGGTGATAAGCATGACGGAGGTCGATCTTGGTGTAATATCGAGCCTTGGCCGGAGCGTCAAGCAAATCGGAAATGAGCGGAAGCGGATAGCGATCCTTTTTTGTGATTTTGTTGAGTGCACGATAATCACAGCAAAGGCGGAGACTTCCATCCTTCTTTTTGACGAAAAGGATAGGCGCTCCGTGAGAGGACTTGGAGGGACGAATGTAGCCGAGGTTGACGTGTTCGGAGATGAATTCGCGGAGTGCTTGTAATTCGGAATTGGAAAGGGAGTACATTCTACCGAGAGGGGGTTCCGCGCCGTCTTCCAGTTCGATCTTAAGGTCGTAAGAGCGATGTGGAGCAAGACCATCAGCCTTCCGTTTGTTGAAGACGTCTTGATAGTCGTGGTAGTCCTCCGGAAGCATAGATAGGTCAGGCTTCGCATCTTTGTCATCGTCATCGTCTCCGACGGAAGCAGAGCGACCGGACGGAGCGTTCGGATCGGAAAGGGACATCTGGAAGGACTTGGAACCGGGTTCAGAGCAGGCACGGACGAATGCGGCAGCACCTATGATGGAAATGTTATGGCGGTTTTTCGGAGGGGGATCAGGGAAAGGAATATCGGAATCTAGGTTTGAATCTGAGTCTGTAGCATCGTCGGGGAGGTCCTCGACGGTAGCCTTGGGTCTAGTAGAAGATGAAGGAAGAGGAGCCGGAATAGGAACGGAAGGAATATGAAGAGAATCGGAGTCGGACGACGGAGCGGAGCTGGATGATACGGGAGATGAAATCGGGAGGCTAGCAGCACGTCCCGAAATCTGAGTCGACGTACGGAGGGAGCGGAAGTCGCCGGAAGTGTGAGAGTTTGCCTTCGTGCCAGTTGATCAACGGATCAAAGTGGTGAAGCCAATTGTATCCAAGAACGAGAACGCAGTCAGAATCCAGAGGGGTTACGAAGAATTTCGTGGTCAGAGTGTCGCCGGTGGGATAAGTAATTGGTAAATCGACGGCTTCGGAAAGCCAAGCATTCACGGAACCGTCTAATAGTTTAAGCGGAACACGGGGGATGTCATATGTAACCAACTTGTGTTTACGGACAAAGGAAGCGTTAATGAAACAATGAGTTGACCCGGAATCTACCAGGGCCTTAAGGATAATGAGAAATCCGAGCATAGGGGTCGTAAGAGAGAGAAATAGAGCGTTAGAAAAATACATTGCTGCGGCGTTGAGTCTGACCTCCGAAGAGGCACTTCCTGGGATCGCGCAGTTATCCGGAAGTGCGGGGCACGGAAAACTGCTCACCCTTTTTCCTCTACCGTCTCTTCCGCTTCCGCGACTTCTTCCGTGATAGTGGCGGTTTCGGTGGTAGTGGAAGCGCGAGCCTTGGGGGCGGGTTTATTCCGACGATGAGGACAGTCGGCGGCGGAATGACCTTTTTCTCCACAAATGAGGCAAAGGCCTTCCTTGTAACAACGGTCCTTTTCCTCCTTGGTGAGTTTGCCGTCGGGTCCGAGGATGTTCTTGAGGTTCTTGGTGTTACGGGCGGAATGAGTATGAGTGTGCGAATGACCGGAATGGCTGCCTCCACTGCCACCGCCTCCACCGGAACCGGAAGACTGTCGGGACGACGGGGTGGTGGATCTCGGAGTGGATGAAGCGGAAGAGCTTTGAGAGGTGGAGGTGCGCGGAACGAATTTGGTGGTCGGAGTGGTGGTGGTGGACGGAGTGGTCTTCTTGTCGCGTTTGATTTCCTCCTGACGTTCCCAGTACCGGAGGTCGATGTCGTCGGCCATATTCTGGAATGCTTGTAGAGTGGTCGGACGACCGCGACGAGAAATTTCGTCCTTGATACGATCCGGAAGCCCTTTGTAGTACTGGTGCATGAGGGCGGCTTCGTTCCAACCGGTGTCCAAGCGGTAAAGGTTGAAGTCCCGGTTGTAAAATGTAGTCTTTCCGTTGTTAGCCATTTCTAGTTGTTCGATTTTGTTGACGGCAAATCCGATGGGGTCCCGGGGTCCGAAACGAGTACGGAGGTCCTTTACAAAGAGTTGGTAATCATCGTACCATGCCGGATGGGCTCCTTTGAGAACGGACTGATACCAGGTGAGAGCGTTGTCCCGGAGTAGGCTGATAACCCACATAACTTTGCTGTTCTCGGTAGGAAACTCATGGCCGTGAAGGTTGATGTAGATTTGACACTGAAAAATGAAATTGTCCAGTTTCCCGGACTGTCTGTTGAACGTTTCCGGAGGTGGCACTTTCGGTCCTTTGTTTGACGGAGGACCGGGTGTAGCGGAAGCACGGAGTAACATGGACATGCCCGAGATTGCCTCCGCCAGTACAGCGAACGGGTCCGGAGCAGGGGGCGGAGGTGGAGGTGGAAGAGGATCCGGAAGAGGTGGAAGAGGATCTGGAGAGGGCGGACGATTGTCGCCTTCACCATGGGAAGGGCTTCCTCGACGAGACATTGGAAAATGCGGAGGGAGTTCCCTCCAGAGATCCTCAGAGGTAGAACCAAAACCAGTCGGAAAGGTAGGTGAAAACGGTTCGGGTTTGGGTAGTACGGAGCGACTACCGAGACTAGGAGAGATGTGCGGAGCGGAAGGGTGTGGAAAGTTCCAGGGAAGAACACGGGAGGTTTGTACGGGTTCCGGTATGCCACCGGAATGATGCTGAAAGGGGTTGGTGGAACCACTACTTTGATGAGTAGGTTGTAACGGAGTGTGCGGAGTAGGGGGATGATCTTGTGAGGCCTCGGAGGGGGGAACAGGAGCAAGTGGGTCAGGAAAGGGGTCCGGAGTAGGATGTTCTGGGTCTCGATGATATTCGAAACCAGCAGCTTGCGAGTTATGAGTTCTGCGTCTGCCTAATGGGGGCGTACGGTGCATAAACGAGTCGTTAGACGAGTAAGTCTGAATATACTGTTAAGAACTGAGCTTAGGGGGACCGACGTTCCGTGGGAACGGAACGCCGGAACGGAATGGTGGACGGAACGGAGTCACGGAACGGTACGGAAGTCGGGCAGGGCTTTGGCCTCAGCTTTGAACTGTGCCGCGCCTAACGACGTGCCCCAATTTCGGGACGGACGGACAGCACGACGCCCTAAGGCGGAAGGCTTCAGAAGCGCGATATAGAATAGAGGATTCTTAGATGCAGAGGACGATCCAGTAGAATACTTAATATTCAGACTACTGAACTATTACATTTACAGCGGCTTAAATATATAAGCGGAGTTGTACCAACTCCGCGAGCTCCGACGAACGGAAACACTTCGGTGAGAGCAGAACTGCGCAAAGAAGTCAAGAACCAGATGCCTACCAACATGAGGAACCCATGAGGACTGAATACCATGTGGAACATCTAATACTACCGTTCCGTCGGAAGGACGGAATTGAACGGAACGTTGATACTACGGAACGAATCCGGAAGGGTGTCCACGGAACGTCGGAATAGGGACTTGTGAAATGGATCTTGACAATTTCCAGATTTGGAAGGGTGTATATAATTAAATTCTTACCAGGAATTTTATGAAATTCAGAATGATTTCAAAAAATATGAAATCGCAATGAATTCACCCTGGCAACTTATGATTTTGAAATGATTTCCAAATGATTTCAGAATGATTTCAGATATGATTTCACTCCCAGAAAGATATGATTTACTCTCTGGCAATTCCCAAATGATTTCAGAATGATTTCAAATATGATTTCACTCTCAGCAAGATATGATTTACTCTCTTTTTTTTTTTTTTTTTTTTTAAATCAACAATTTATATACTGGTGCGCGATAGCAGTCTGGTTGTAAAAATACAAACGATTGTAACTACAAGTATCCGTTTGAAGCCCTACTAAGCTGAAACCCTTTGCAACCTCGCCCTTCTCCTTTTCGCCCGCACGAAAGCACTCTTACAGAAATACCGCGGCGGAACACGGGGATCGTAGCGTGATTCCGCGTTGAACGAGTACGGTTCGACGCGCCTTGACGGGATTGACCACCAGTACAAGCCAGTGGTTCGGTAGTGACGATGCAATCTAACTGCGTTCGCCAGAAAGGAGACGCAGATGTGTCCCAAGGCGCCTCTCCCTGCTAATCTCGTAGCCCCCAAGTTGTCCGACGGAGGCCTGAATCCTCCGCGAACGCCAAAGCTCGGCACACGAGTACAGGTCTACACCTGACGGGACTGGCCAACCCAGAGGGTTGGACGCAGTGGAGATGGAACTACCGCCCCCCGTTGGGGTTGCCCCCGCAGTAACCGCCATTTCACAGTGTACCCCAGACGAGAACTGGATTTGCCCCAGGCTGCACCAGCAAGACACTAATGATGGGCCCTCCCGATTCCGAAGAGTGGGGAGCCCGTCACGTTTCAACCAACACCCGCAGGCTCAGGTCGAAATGCAAAGGCAAGAGGGTTCGCCTTTAGCCAGTTGTATAGTTGCCAGATGCGCCGAGGGGCATCTAAGACACCTACGATTTTCTTCGGGTGCCGGGGGCAACCGTTGAAGATGTGCTTGCGGGTTTCTTGAGGGAATCCACACGGGCAGGCGGCTGTGTCAGCCAGATTAAACCGATGAAGATATTCACCGATGGGTGCATGTCCAGTTATGCACCGGGCAGCACGCGCAAAGAGCTGGGGGCTCTGTCCTTGCGCAATTTCAAGCCAAGACCCGCTATGCGCGGCATGTTTCGGCTTGAGGGGCGTACCGTCGTAGCCCAGGAGGTCGTAAAAACGAGCACCCCTATCATTGGCACGGAACTGGTGAGTCCAAGTATCCGTCCGAAGTTTGTCGGCAAGAGATCTCATCCAATCAATGGAATTCTTGGGTCTGATCCCAAGAGGAATGCGCAATTCCCTTGCATAGTCATGCGCTTGCTTGTGTATGCCCCACTTCAGACGAGAAAGGACATACACGAATAATAATTGCCGCTCGGGGTCCTCCTTGAACCACGGCATCAGAGACTTGCAGACCGCGAGCGAATGCGCTTGGCCTGAATGAATGGAAGGATCCACTTGGCCAGAGGCCATTGCTGCGCATGGCAAAAACAAGTTCTTACTTCTGCGGGGAGTCCGACCTTTTAAATAATAAATACTGAGAATAAATCATAGTCTGCTCAATTCTGAACCAATTTGGATGATCGGGGGCTCGAAAAATCGAGAAAAATCAGGAAGGCCCTGATTTTTACGAATTTTTTGATACCAAAATCATAAAAATCGGCCTAGAAATGGCTGAGATACAGAAACTGTGCAGGGTCACTATAGCAGTGGGAGAATTTCCAATGTTTCCGTTAGGAACCAAAGCGCCTGCTTTGCAGGCCGGAAAACAAGTTCTTTTACTACGTAAGAACTTGTAACTGATCGACGAGCTGAAGACATCGAATCAGTGAATATACAAATGATTCCAATATCTGACCGGATGGCAGCACAGATACCGTATCGGATAGCAGCGAGTTCTGCGTCATTTGCAGTAACATCGCCTGCGGCACGACGAGATCATGATTTACTCTCTGGCAATTATGAATCAATGAAACAAGAATAAGAATGAAACCATCTGGCAAATTAATGATTTCGAAATCATAACTTTTACTGGACTTATCTGACATTCTCTCCCTGGCACTTACCAGGAGTTGAATGATACCACTGGCAGGCACTAGTGACTTACCAGGAGTTGAATGATACCACTCACCGGAGGCAAAAGTCGGGGCACACAAGTTCATGTGCCTTTGACTCACTTGACTTGTACATGATTTGTACTACTCGTGTTGAGCACGAGTGTCATTTTTCCCTGTCGTAAGTATAAATAGCACACCTTCAGATACATAAGTTTGCTTCAGTTTGGTTTATGAGGGCATGGCGAATCACACCATTGAATTTGTCACATGACAAAATCACTGCCTTCCTAAATAGTAATTCATGTTGCAGCTGTACGTTTTATAACTTGAAACCTCTCAGATGGTTTTTGGTACTAAAATCTAGGCTATCAGAATAACGGAGATTAAAGTATTGACAAATTTGTGATCAGGACAACGAGGTAAGCAACTATGTAATATTCTCACTAATTTTTTTTCATACCTTGTCGTAGCCCCCTCGCAGTGTTGATGCCTAGCGTGAAGTTGGAGCTCTAACGTCAACATCCACCCTGCTGTCGCCTACCAGAAACTGCCAGCTTAACTGCAAACCCTGCAAATGGAGCACCCGCACACACATTCCCCAAAGCGCGGGTTACGTTACGCTACACGAAGATAAGCCAAATATTCACAAAAGAACACCATACAGCGACGGAACCTACCAAGGGATTAGCGGCCTGCCTGGCGCCTGCAAACTCAACCAGGAATCGTCGAGGCGTGCTGTCAACAAAACCTATGATGGTTCGGCGGCAGGATCCTGGATCTGCGGGCGTAAAGGAGCGGAAAATCGGGGTGCTGTGAGGCGCGTTAGGGGGAGTCTCGAAGAGGGAGAAGAGAGCTGCAGGGCAGGCTGTACCCCTCTCCTTCTGCTCGCACGCTCTGCTCGCCCCCTACCCATCCTACCGCCCACGTAATACCTGCCATTTCGTCGACGCATAAATGGCGGTCTGAGGTTTTCACTATTTTCGGTTGCCATTGCCGTTGATGACGCTTCTCGCGCGCTCGCTTTTTTATTTGGCATCTTGGGCTGGAGTCTGGGCTAGATGTGCAGTGGACCGGGCACGGAGATGTGGGAGGTATGCAGAGTTTGGAGACGAAGGCGGGTATCCTTCACATGGCCCTGTTGTACGATTGGGTTGCAAAGAGGACAGGAGGATAGGAGGGAGAACCACTTCTACGATACGCCCCTGTCAAATGAAGCGGGAAGTGAGGTCGTTTGAGATACGGGGCGCGAGATGCGGGTGGGAAATGCCACCACCCTTATCACTTCGCAGTGCATCTGCTGCAGCATATTCAGTCATGCGTACTAGGTCCTGCCTCGGAGTCGAGGGTCAGCACGAAGCTGAATGCGAATGAACAAACTGGCTAAAATCTGTGATAGGCAAAGGAGCTGGCGTTAGAGACAGTGCGGGAGGCTGGAGGAAAAGACTAGGACAGCGGAAGAACACCCCAACTTGCTAACGGCGAGACCGCTCATTATATGAATAGCGGTCAAAACTATTTCCAGCTGCTGCTGCTGTTGCCGCCCTTCCTTACTCATCGTAATGCGGTCGTCGGAGATGCAGGGTGCGAGATGCGGGCGGGCCTGCAGTCGAAGCAGCGCGTGTGATCATTTGTTTGGAAGTTTGGTGTTGTACACGGTGTCGGCGAAGGATAGTAAGTTAATCATATTTCCGTTTACTAAAAATGTCCTTACCATTTCTCTCTTTCCAGCTTTCTGTCTTGTCTGCCATCTCGAACGAGGGGAAGTCAGAAGACAATTGGCTGGATGACAAGCGAACCCACTTACTTGGAGTTTTGAGGTCAATGCCGACAACGTTTTGTGCAGGGAGACAATGTTAAGAAGGCTTAGAATTGGTCCTAGGCAAGTTGAAAGTTTCGAAACTTACCCATATGTTGGCTGATTTATTTCTTCTTTTTCTCCAAGCGGTGTGGGAGGTAGTTAGTGAAGGAGAACGAAAGGAAAGACGTACCAGCACCCGTTATGTAAACCGAGAATTCCAAAGTCAGTGAGCAGGCGAGTTACTCGTTTTCAGGTATTACCGCTTTCTGTGGTTGCGAACGAGTTGTCCTTCTTCAGCGTCTATTCACATCGTGAAAGTCGGTTAGAAGTTGTACTATTAGTTGAAAGGGTGTATCTTACTAACAAGTAATGCTTACTTACATTTTGAGGGCCTAGAGGCGCTGGCGAGCGGGTAGAGGGAGTTGGTGGTGGTGGTTGTTAAGATATAGATGCAACAGATGCTGCTTCCTGATCGCGATGCGATTGGTTGGAATACCCGGCCCGATTCCAACCGCGCAATTTGCGACAAAATCGTTCAAAAGCAAGTTCAAAGATTGTCCCAAAAATTGTTATAATGAGGCCTGGAAAATTGCGAAACCTAGACTATTATGGGCATTGAGATTTGAGGCCTACGTTACATGATGAGAATTTAGTGGGCTGAGACTGTTGATTTGCAAGGTGAACCGCCCTTTCGAACCGGCCCAGAGTTCTGAACCGAACTTATCCATCCGCCACGAGTCCAACACGAGGCAATAAATTAAGTACGTGTCACCTACAAACCAAGTGCCTCAAAGGCACATGGATTTATGTGCCCTGGCTTTTGCCTCCGGTGACTGGCAGGCACTAGTGTCCTCATGAGCTATCTGTCGAAAAGCTGTCCCCTGTGAGGCGTAGTATGGTTCACACTGCCCTGCAGGAGGCTGACTTGCATAGCAGCCATTGCTGCGCATGGCAAATACGAGTTCTTATCATTTTTCAATTTACCCTTCAATTGGGAACAAATATTTATGCCTATTTTTTTTTTTAAAAAAAAAACTAAGTATTAAATATAAACTTAAATATTTCAAAAATTTAAATCAAATTTCATATTTTTCAAAGCACAATTGAAAAAGTTATGCATTTATAAAATATTAAATCATCTATTTGTTTTCACTATTTATTCAATAACCAGTATATTAAATTTTAAAGTATTACCATATTTGGAATCAGAAATTTTTTCTTATATTTTACATATTTTTTTTCTGCCATCTCATTTTCCCCACAATCTAATGAAAACTCACTATTTGTTAAATTGCACAAACAAGACCAAATATTTGCAAACATTTAATTGTCTATCTTATTCTCCTGAATTTTCTTGATTTTTTGGTATATAAAACATAAGGTTTGATTAAGAATTGATTATGTTAGAGCTAGAATACTAATTTGAAGAGTCGCGTCCAAAAGTGGTTTCTCAATAAGGAAAGGGTCTGGTCACATGATACATATATATCTGTAATTAAAAAAATTCACACTATTTTATTATTATTTTTCCAGATTTATTACATAATGATTTTATCCCTGTAGATCAGATCTACTAAGCTAAAATTATCATTGGCTGAGTATGACCATGATGACATCATCAACATACAAAAAGTGCACTTTTTGCACTTCGATGATGTCATAGTCAGGCAACATCTCAAAATTTCACATGCAACACAGGGTTGCTAAGGAAAATGATGCATCAATGATGTATTGATCACTTCAGTGGCCCCCTACCTCATACCACTTAAGGTAGACGACTTGCATAACCGGCCAACGTCACGTGCTTAGCGTGACACCCGCCAAATCCGGAAATATTTTACAGAATACACTTTTGCGCAAATTTCAAGCACCCTATTATACCATAAAGGCCTAGTTTTTGTAGATAAATATCTCAGACACGTGAATCAACAAAAAATTACGCGAAAAGTCGAATTTTGGATGAGGAGATAGAAAAATACCGTAACACCACCCATCCTGCTAATTAAGTGCGCGCCGCGTCTCCTCAAACATCACTTCCTTCCTAAACCACCTCTCATGCCTAAACGGAGAAGAGCAGCACTTGCAAGTGCAGAGAATGGGACAAAATCTCGAGAAGAAAGACCAGAAAAAAAGTCATGTCTTCAGAAGAATCAAGCACCCATCGCACCAGGAAAGGAGGTCTGTTACATGAACTATGTTCCCAAAAATGACTGAGAACTGACCTTGACAATGAAGAATGCTGTTCCACCTACCGAACAGTATGAGAGGGAAAAAAGGAAGCAAGCCCCGCAGCCACTTCTGTCAAAATTTCGATGTTTAGCTCCCAAAGGAGCCTTTCAAGCAACCACTGAACCCATTCCACAAGCATTCACCGAATTTGTTGTCAATACAGAACCAGATATAGAAGACCTTTTTGAAGATCCCATAGACTTAGAGCTTCCAGATCTTGAACTGCTTACGAGCGACAACAGCAGTGACAGTTCAGACTCAGACTCGGACTCGGAAGATGAACAGGAGATGCCAGGGCATTCAAACGTTTCCCCAGCTGAACAGGCAGCTGCAGAAAAGGAAGCAGCACGCAAAAAGGATGTCCATAATGCTGCTAGGGCCCGGGCTACGCGTTATGAAGCCGTTTTGGAGGACGAAAGAGCTTGTGCAGATCAGGCGAGAAAAAAGGCAATGCCAGAAGAAGACACGGGGAAGGATCGCGAAGCACCGACGGTTATTCAAGCTTCAGATGCTCTGAAAGACTTGAAAAATTTGCTGAACCCACCACGAAAGAAAGGTGCTGGACATGTCAACCCTAAGTTTGATATCTTTGTCAGGACGAGACTTGAGGGTATGTGAACTATGCTCAACTTTTTCACCAAAAAAGGCTCGACCACATATGAACAGTGGGGGGCTTCTTCTTTCCAGGCCGCAATTTCTCTTGGACGTGGAAGGCATTGCGCACGACAACTCCGTTGTCTTGTCCGCCAATTTATCCTGGATCGTAAAGTGCTCCCAATTAACCCCTATGGCAATTGGAATCAGTCCATGCTACTCGACGAGAATCTCGTTAACGAGATACAAATTTACCTTCAATCAATAGGTCCCGAGATATCTGGCCAAAAGCTTATGGATTTCCTCAGCGACAAGGACCTCCGATTGCGTCACGGAATCAAGAAACCGATCAAACTTAGGACAGCCCAGCAATACCTCAATGCCTTGGGCTATCGGTACAAGGCTGCTCCAAAGGGGCAGTATGCTGATGGCCATGAAAGGGAAGATAACAGGATGTGTAGTTAGACTCAGCCGTGAATAACAACGACTGTAGCATTAGACTGTACCTAACAGGATGTGTAGTTAGACTAAATGGAAGGTACAGTAAGTAGGTGAAATGAAATGTAACGAATGGGACATACCTCAGCCGTGAATAACAACGACTGAGGAAACTAAACGAGGGCGAGCGAGTTGAACTACGAGCGAGCGGGGTTTGAAACGTGTGAACGAGTGACTACACTACGAATTGAAGTATGAAATCTAACACTCCCCCTCAACGAGCATCGGGTTGATCGACAAATCCAAGTAATTCAGTGAGTTTCTGGTGTCGAGAAATGGGAAGAGGCTTGGTGAAAATGTCGGCGACGTTGTCGTCGGTAGGAATATGAGTAGGGTGAATAACTTGAGCTTGAACCGCTTCACGAATCCAGTAGAAAGAGATATGAACATGTTTTACAAGACGTCGGATGTTGGCAGGTGGATCCATCATTGAAATGGTGAGTTGTTATCGATCTTGAGAGTAGCAGATTTCTGTTCAAGACCATCTCAAACAGGAATGAACAATCCAGGTGATTTCGGTTCCAGCGCGTAATCCTGCGTAAAGTTCAGCCTCGCCAGTTGAAGTGGCAGTTGAGGTTGTTTCTTTGCGGACCAGGAAATACGCCTTGACCATAGAAAAGTCCAAAGCCAGAGATGGATCGGCGTGGTCACGTGAGCTGCAATGGTCCGAGTCGGAATAGGCTATGAGAGGAGAAGCAGCAATCGGGAATATGACCTCCAAGAGTGAGAGCAAGGTTTTGAGTGGTCTTCAGGTATGCAATAATGCGCTTGACAGCCTTCCAGTGAGGTTGACCTGGGTTGGACATGAATTGGGCAACTTGCTGGACAGCGAATGCAATATCTGGACGAGTATTGACAGCAATATGCATGAGAGAACCTACAGCTTCCTGGTATGGGATATTGTGCATCTCGTGTTTCTGTTCAGGTGAGGAAGGAGAGTCAGCCTTGGAAAGGCGAGATGATGCATTCATGGGAGAGTAAACCGGTTTCGCCTCTTGCATATTAAAGTCCTTGACAACTTTGTTGATGAGATGGCGATGAGAGAGGGTGATGGTTCGGTTTTTGCGATCTCGAATGATATCCATACCAAGAATAGTTTTGGCTTCACCTTGGTCCTTGATGGAAACATGTTCTCGGATCTGGGATTTGACAAGCTCAATCTCAGTGACTGAGGTGGCGAAAAGACCTAAGTCATCAACATGAGCAGAGATGATAGTCAGACCAGTGGAAGATCGTCGAATGAAGATACAGGGATCAGATTTAAGGACAGAAAAACCAAGTTTGGTGAGGATCTCAAGAAGGCGTTGGTACCAGAGGTAAGCAGATTGTTTGAGACCATAAAGAGCCTTGAAGAGAATCCAAACCAGGTCTTCCTTTCCTTCGACGGTGAGTCCAGGTGGCTGTTTCATGTAGGTGATTTGATCCTTCGGAATGAGACTGTTGAGAAAAGCAGAGTCAACATCCACGACATGAAATTCCCAATCATTGATAGCTGCGATAGCCATGAGGAGCCGAATGGTTTCGATCCGCGCTACAGGAGCGTAGGTCTGAAAGAAGTCGACTCCAGGAATTTGGGAGAATCCTTGAGCAACGATACGGGCTTTATAGATTGTTTCACCATTAAGCCCACGTTTCTTTCGGAATACCCATTTGCTTCCGATCGCTTTGCGATCAGGAGGGAGTTCACCTAGGGAATAGGTACCCAGGCGAAGGATGGCTTCATGCTCTCTTTCCATGGCTGCTTCCCAGTGAGGCCAGTCAGGAGAAGCTTTCGCCTCTGCAACCGTACGTGGATCGTCACTGGAAACGTGATGAGCAAAGTCCTTCCAATCGTCTTCATGTTCCGTAATCAAGGTTGCTTCAGCCTCAGAAGATTCTCCCCCTGGAATGGGGTTAGAGGATGAATCATCTTCAGTTGGATCAGATTCCGAACTAGGGAATGGAACGGAGGAATTTGATGACTGAGCAGAGGTTGAACTGGATGAAGGAACAGGAGGGTTCTCTCGGTTAGCAGCCTTTCGAGCAGGCATTTCACGAGGAGGTGGAAGAGGTCTTTTGTTATAAGCACGTTTGGGTTTAGGAGCAGGAGTAGGAGCAGGAAGTGGAGTGATTTCAGCAATTTGCGAGGATTGACTGAAGGGGTGACTTTAGGAGGCAAGGAAGGAGGTGGTGAGGTTTTTGGAGGTGCTTCTTCTTCGTCCTGAGAGCATTTGCTTTGAAGAGCAGAATAATCTATCTCCCCCTCGGACGGAAGAAGTGGCAAAGATTTACCGATTGTTGAGTCATCAAAGCGAACATGCGTCGAAAAGACACACTTTTTCGTCTTTGGACAATAGACCTCCCAAGCCTTTTGAGTCGTAGAAAAGCCTAGAAAAATAACTTCTTCAGCTCGAGGATCAAGCTTACTCCGTCCAGGCGTATTATTGTACAGGAATGCCCTGCAACCGAAGCGATGCGCACGAGATAAGTCGGGTTTCTTCTTGCGATAGACCTCATAAGGGGTTTGATTTGGTAAAGCAGAAACAGGTTGCCGGTTTTTGAGCCAGATAGTATAGGCTACACCCTTAGCCCAGAATGAAAGAGGAAGACCACCGTCGATGATGACGGTCCGGACGCGATTAAAGATGGTTTGATTGAGACGTTCGGAGATACCATTTTGCTCCGGTGTATAAGTGGAGGTGGTTTCCCATCGAATACCTCGTTCCTTCATAAACGCGATCCATTCATTGGTGATATATTCAGGTCCATTATCTGTTCTGAAGACTTTGAGCTTTTTACCGGTTTCCTTCTCAACTTCGGCGAGCCACTGCTTGAAGGCAGCGAAGGCTTCACTCTTGAGTTGGAGGAAATAAACCCATACCCAGCGCGAATTATCGTCGGTGAAAGTGATGGTGTATCGAGATCCTTTATGAAGGGAGCGAACTGGCGCGGGTCCCCAAAGATCCGAATGAACGAGGCCAAGAATTTCTGGATTCCTATCCGTCTTAGAGACTGGGAAGGAAGCTCTTGTCATCTTGCCTTGAACGCAAGCAGCGCATATTGGCGACTTGCTTTTGAGATCCTGCTTAGATAGCGAAATTCCTGTGGCTAGACCTTTCCGTACCATGGCCTTAACAGCGGGATAGTTGAGATGACCCATACGATGGTGTAATTTCTCAAGGTCGGATAGAGGTTTGGTGGAATACGAGGTCTCTTTAGGTGAAGAGGTGATATTGGGGTGATATAGACGGTCGGGTCCCTTCGTACCGGTGAGAACTACCTTTTCGCGAGCAATAATATCCTTGATAAATTGGCCGTTATCATCCTTGTGAAAGGTGACACATTGACCATTCCCAAAGACGGTATAACATTTTGCTTTGTCGAGACGTGGAACCGAGATAAGATTGATATTTGAATCCGGCACGTAACAGGTGTCCTTGAGGTTGAGTTTAGCGACGCCACCTTTTGGTAGCTTAGCCATGAGGGATGCCGTACCGCGACCTCCAATGTTTTGAGATCCGTTACCAAAACCAGAGATCTTGCCAGATGAAGGAATGATTTCATTGAAATCGGAGCGGTCGGAGAGGATACTAGATGATGTTCCGGAATCGAGGATGGTGGACGTGCTCAATGATATGTCTGCAGAAACTGGAGAGTCTTCTGTCGCTTGAGGAGAGTTTGAAATAGACTTAGAATCGTTCGAAGGATAAGCGGAAAAGTTGGCTTCAGTAGCCATAAATGTCAATTCAAACTTTACATGATTCGATTCCTTTCCTTGCCCTTAGCTTTACCCTTCTTTTTCCCCCTGCGTTTCGGCCTCTGACCTTCCTTGGCTCCCCCTTTCGCCCAGCAGTTATCGGTCGTATGACCTTCGACCTTGCAGTTAGAGCAAAAAGGTCGGCCACGGCTGCGAGCAGATTGCTCCAAAGCGGCGTACGTGGCTTCCTGCTTTTGGGTTTCAGATATCTCGAAGGTCTGGAGGCGACGCTTCTCTTCGAGTATACTGTTGATAACGGAGGAGAGGGTGGTGGTCTTATCGAGCTTCATCCCAACGGTATAGTGGTGCCAAGATTCCGAGTCCTTAGGATTGGCTGGAAGGGTAGAGATGAGGAGAGCGGCAGCGACGTAGTCAGGCATATCAAAGGATGCATTAGTGAGATGGCGAATAGCCTCCTGGAAAGTAGTAACATGGGCGGAGATATCGCCCCCAGGGGCTAGCGGGGTGACAAGACGGCGGAACCAGAGCATGAGCGATCCAATACCAGTCTGGCCAAATTCCGAGGAAAAGACCTCCCATTTATCCTTTGCAGTTTCCATTGTAGCAACCTTGACGACGAGTTCTGGCTTAATGCATTGGTGCATCAAAGCAGTAGCAGCCTTATCCTTCTTTCTCCACTCCTTCTAGCTTCAAGATCCTTAGAGTCGTCCTCGGCTTCTTCTCAGTGCCAGTGATAATCTCCCATAGGTCGCAGGCCTCATAGGCAGTCCGCATTCGGATGGACCAAACATAATAGTTGTTCTCATTCTCGAGGCGGTCCTCCTGCGATTTCGGGAAGTACGTCGACGCGGCATGAGGAAGATCCCAACCAAGCGTTCGCGCAGCCATTTTCGGTGTGGCTTCCGAGTCGTCGCCCATTCAACGTGTGACGTGTTGCGTATCACGGTCGGCGTTGACGAAAACGGGTGGCAGGTGACGAAAACGGGTGGCAGGTGTCGTTGGAGCGGGGGTTCGTGATGTCGTTACGAGAGCGAGAGGGACCGGGGTAGCGAGTGTGTTCCGGGACGTCGTAGCTGGTCTAAATGGAGCCTTTAGGCGGCGGGGCCCATAACCTAACAGGATGTGTAGTTAGACTCAGCCGTGAATAACAACGACTGTAGCATTAGACTGTACCTAACAGGATGTGTAGTTAGACTAAATGGAAGGTACAGTAAGTAGGTGAAATGAAATGTAACGAATGGGACATACCTCAGCCGTGAATAACAACGACTGAGGAAACTAAACGAGGGCGAGCGAGTTGAACTACGAGCGAGCGGGGTTTGAAACGTGTGAACGAGTGACTACACTACGAATTGAAGTATGAAATCTAACAGAAGACGTTGTTTTCTACCGAGACCAGACATTCCTGCCGCAATGGCGACGAATATCAGACAGGATGGCAAACTGGGCGGAAGGTGACTTACTAGAATTTGGGCCGCCTGTTCGAGGCCGTCGTGTTGTTGCCTGGTTTCATGACGAATCCATATTTTATGCAAATGACCGCCGGAAGAAAGGGTGGTACCACAAAGATGCAACAGCTAAACCTTACACAAAGGGGGAGGGTGCATCAATCATGATTGCAGATTTCGTGTCAGCAGACTTTGGCTGGCTTCGTTCGCCTGATGGAAAACAGTCAGCCCGGAGGATTATGAAGCCTGGTAAAAATCGGGATGGATACTTTTCAAGCAACGATATTCAAGAACAGGCCGAAGAAGCAATGGATATTCTCAATGAATTCTACCCGCAATTTGATCACGTCTTGATTTATGACAATGCGACAACTCACTTAAAACGGGCGGAAGACGCTCTGTCTGCACGCCATATGCCGAAGAATACCCTGAAGCCTGGTAAAAACTGGGGGATTGAGGTGTCTCAGCGGAATCCAGAGACAGGGAAGAAAATTCATAAACCAGATGGCTCACCTGTGAAGGTAAAGATTTGAATGGGTGATGGAACCTTTGCAGATGGGACACCGCAGCCACTCTATTTTCCAGAGGGACATGAACGCGCTGGTGTGTTCAAAGGAATGGCAAAAATTCTAGAGGAGCGCGGTTTCGGGGATATGTCAAAAGTTCGCGCTGAATGCAAAGGTTTCAAGTGCGCACCTGGAGCGCAAACATGTTGCTGCCGCCGCATTCTCTTCAACCAACCCGACTTCGCTGGCGTGGAGTCGGTCCTCGAGTCAACTTGCCGTAAACGAGGATTTCAGGTCATGTTTTTGCCAAAATTTCACTGCGAACTAAATTTTATTGAGCAGTGCTGGGGATACGCGAAACGTGTTTACCGGCTAAACCCCCCATCCTCTTGAGAGGATCAGCTCGAGAAGAATGCCGTGGCAGCTGTTGACGCCGTGCCGCTGACCTCTATGCGGAAATTTGCAGTCCGGTCTCAACAGTTCATGGATGCGTACGAAAGAGGCCTGAATGGCCGTCAAGCAGCATGGGCAGCGCGAAAATACAAGGGGCATCGTGTCCTGCCAGAGGGGATCATGAGGGAACTGACAGAGAAGGGCATTGTTTAAAGCCCACCTTATTGTAGTCCTTTGTTCCCATGTCGGTCAAAGTTTGTGAAGGTGTTGAGGAAGCGCGGGTTTTACCTGGATCTCGTTATCTACCCACCACTGATCCGGCTCCGATGTCAGTGTCAATTTTGCAAATGCATAGGCTCGGTCAGTTTTGCTTCAAATCTCTCAGATTTTTGCAACCAGGTAGCAAATAAGTATATCTATCGAAACTAGGTCCATTTTACGGTCTTAGTTAAGTTTTAAGACGCATCGAGGTCTTCCATGGATTCTCCGTCGTTTTATTACCCGATTTAGAGGACTGAGTCACAAAAAAGTAACGACACGTGACGTTGGCCGGTTATGCAAGTTGTCTACCTTAGGTAGGAGAATTATAGGGTAATGGTGTACCTAAAGGGTACCCAGAACAAAAAAAAAAACATCATATATACAAAAAAAAATGTTGAAAATATTTTAAAAGTTTTTGATTATAAACATTATGTCATTGAAAAATGTTAATTATTTGTCAAATGTTTATGAAATAAATGAAAATTTATATAAAGTTTTTGAACATTTATATTACTTGACCAAATATTTTGAAAAGTTTTGTAAGTTTTTTATGTTAATGTAACAAATGTTTGCAAATATATTTTTGTGGTGGGGTGGCAGGGGTCTTTTGTACACAATTTTAAAAATGCATTAGCAGGCCAACCAGGGTAGATAGGTGCACTCTGTAAGGAGATCTTGAGAGGCACAAGCATGTAGTATCTGGCACAAGAATAAGAAAGGATTCTGAGATCATGAATTCTTGTACACAGAAAATATATTTTTGCATTTCCAGGATGGTGAGATAGAAAATAATCCTACTAGACAGCGATTTTGCACTATGAAAACAGTTAGTAGCAAGAAAGGAAGATGGATATAGTATCAAGAAGACAACTATTCAATGTATTTTGTCAATATTCTCAATGCACTTGACAATAGAAGTTATATTGAAAGTTTACTGTGTTAGTGTAGGTCTCTGCTAGTGCCATAGCAAGTCACAGCTAGTCCTATATCAAGTCACTGCAACCCAGCTCAGGTCTCTGCTGGTTCCATAACAAGTCACTGTAACATATTTCAATGCATTCAGCAGTTCAAGTTATATGGAAAGTCAGTCAAATGAATTTTTAAATTGATAGGTTTCAGGCCAGATGCTTTCAACAGGTCTATGCTGGTCCTATATCAAGTCACCGCAACATAGCTCAGGTCTCTGCTAGTCCTATACCAAGTCACCGCAACACTGTTTCTTACATTTCAAAGCATTCGGCAGTTCAAGCTATATTGAAAGTCAGTCAAATGAGTTTTAAATTGATATGTTTTGGGCTAGATGCTCTCAACAGGTCTATGCTGGTCCTATATTACAAGTTCTTACGTAGTAAAAGAACTTGTTTACTGGCCTGCGAAGCAGGCATCAAAATTCCTAACGCGAACGATGGAAATTCTCCCACTGCTATAGTGACCCTGCACGGTTTCTGTATCTCAGCCAATACTTGGCCAATTTCTATGATTTTGGTATCAAAAAATTCGTAAAAATCAGGGCTTTCATGTGGCATGGGTATCCAGGCATCATCAGGTCATGTGACCTGCTCAAACAAGCCAAAAAGCGCAAATTTGTGTGAATTCACACTTAAATGGATTTATGTAAGCCGGATATGGTAAAATATGTTGCCCAGACCAATCTAGGATAATGTCCAAATATTTACATTTGTTTTGCAATGATGTCATGGTGTCCAAATCTGGCAAACAGCCAGCCAAACTTGATCGGATGGTGCCAAACTGGCTGGATATGGCTTGAAAGGCATGTCAAACATTGCCAAACATGACCAAATGTCTTGAAAATGATGTAGAAGATGCTTACATAATCAATCTCACAGCCAAACTTTGTGCAATTGCCTTGAAATTGGTGATGCACCAACTTGGACCAATAATATTCTCTATGATATGTCATGTGATAAGTGTGCACAGACCACCTGTTAGGTAAAAGAAACATTATTAGTCATTTATTCCAGTTTATTTATTTCAAAAATCTCACAATACGGATTATTTAGTGTGTATTTCAAACATTCTACCGCATTTGGTAAGTCACATAACGGTGTGACTATACCTATGTGACACCATTTTAAATCCCCGATTTTTCTGAGAATTACGCAATTTATTTCAAGGCAATCCGATAAAAAATGAGCCGCGTAGCAAATTATCATGTTACAAGTTCTTACGTAGTAAAAGAACTTGTTTTCCGGGGGAAAACGCACTACAAAATTGACCAAACCACTTCCTAACGGTAACGATGGAAATTCTCCCACTGCTATATTGACCCTGCACGGTTTCTGTATCTCAGCCATTTCTGGGCCAATTCTTATGATTTTGGTATCAAAAAATTCGTAAAAATCAGGGCCTGCCTGGTCACGTGACCAGGCACATTTGATATCATTAGAAAGCCCTCATTTTAATCGATTTTTCAAGCCCCTGATCATCCAGATTGGTCCAGAATTGAGCGGACTATGTATTATTTACTGTATTCATCATTTCAAAAGGTCGGACTTTGTGCAGAAATAAGAACTTGTTTTTGCCATGCGCAGCAATGGCCGCTGGCCAAGTCAAGTCACCGCAACACTGTTTCTTACATTTCAAAGCATTAGGCAGTTCAAGCTATATTGAAAGTCAATCAAATGAGTTTTAAATTGATATGTTTCAGGCCAGATGCTCTCAACAGATCCAAGACAAGCTTCCATGGTTTAATGGTCATGCGAGTTGGTTTGACTTGGTCTAATTGTGATCCGAGTTGGTCATCCAAGTTGGTCTAATGGTCATCCGAGTTGGTCTAATGGTCATCCGAGCTGATCTAATGGTCATCCGAGTTGGTCTAATGGTCATCCGAGTGGATTAATGGTCATCTGACTTGGTTTAATCATCATCCAAGTTGGTTTAATCGTCATCCAAGTGGTCTAATAGTCATCCGACTTGGTCTAATGGTCATCCAAATTGGTTTAATGGTGACAGGTCTCTGCCAGTCCTATAACAACTCACTGCAACATATTTCAATGCATTCGGCAGTTCAAGTTATATTGAAAGTCAGTCAAATGAGTTTTAAATTGATATGTTTTGGGCCAGATGCTCTCAACAGATCCCTGCCAGTTCCAGAATAACCTGCTACAATATAGTGCAGGTCACTCAACACACAAAGCTCTGTTTTACACTAAAGTCAACAAAAATATTTTCAGAGTACATCCAAAAGATTTTTTATACCTTTACAAAAAGCTATATAAATATTTTATATAGTCTCAATTTCCATATCATATAATCCTGTCAATTCTGCATTTTCTTCCTCCAGATTATCCAGAAGCTCAGCCTCATCAACATCTTCTTCTATCTCCTCTTCAAAATCTGAATCATCACCCTCTTGAAGTACCTGCCAAAAATTGAAACAAGTTCTAAGTTGAAATGTTTTGGATTCAATGCTCAATATGGTTCTGATTATATTCCAAAAAAATAAATAAACAAAAAGTCACTGCTCATTATATAAACTTCACTGCAAATCAATGCAACATGTTTGTTCAATAAATTAATATAACAATGTTAATTGTTATTTTTTTTTGTTTTTTGTCTTTGTCTATAAAAAATAATATTTATAATTGTATTATTACCTCTCAAATTTGTTCAAGTGAAAAAGATCTCAATATTTTGAGTTGAAATTTTTATTTTCCAGATTCAATTTGTTGAAATCAAAGTCAAAATTTTATTAACTTGATTCACATCTTCTAAACAGAAAGGAATGTGGTATGCATGCCAAAACATCAAAATGTGCAAAGTATAGATGGAGGCCATGAGGCCATAGAATCAGTAACCGTCCGCAACATGCAAAATGATATGTAACTGTCCTCAACATGTAAAATGATATGTACCATCATAGAATGAACCAGTCCATGGATAGAAGTCAAAGCAAGCAAAATCATCAAAAGAGTGAGAGGTCCAAATGAAAGATGTGCACAGCTCAAAACATAAAAAGGTAACTGTGAAACTAGAAAACCATCAAAAGAGTGGAATGACATCTAGATCAAAAATTAAAAGCAAGGGTCCATGTAAACAAGACTGTAATGTAAAACAATCAACTGCCAAAAAAGAATGTGACATGCTATGAAAATGTAGATCTAGCAAAAATCATTAAAATTGATCAATAAACTGCAATAGTAGAATATGCAAAGCAAATCCAAACTGAAAGGTATAAAGTCAATGTAACATGACTTGGCAAATAAGAAAAAAAAGAGCACTCAAGGTTGTCTTCTGATGAATGAATTGACCATGAACAAAGAGCAAGACAAAAAATCTTAAGACTTGAAGATCTCACGACTTGGCCCTGCCTTCCCTTGAACAGATTCATAACGCCGTTCACAAACAAATTTCTTTGGAGGCTGGGATTCTTGATGACCATAGTCTGCAGGGGGTTCATAGGTTGTGTTGCTTTCCCAGCTAACATGACGTGAAGATGACGAAACTGAAGCTGTATCCATGGGAGCATTGGTAGGAACAACAGATCCAAGAGAACAAGATGAAGGGGCACTGTGAGATTGATTTAAAACAGCAGAGGGTAAAACGATTTGGGCAGGAACTCTGGTGGATGGAACAAATTTGATCTTTGCATTTCGACCTCCAGTCTCTGAGCGGTATGGGAAAGAGACTGATTTCAAAGCAGTAGAAGAAGCCAACAATTTTGGAGGACGTGCAGAGGGTTGAAGAGCAATCTCGGGAGTATAGAAACTATAAAGTTCCTGGGTCATCTGAGTAGCATCATCAACAACATGATAACCAGTGAAGGTCTCTGACTGATACTTATTGCTTGCATTTTGGCTGAAGTCTTCATTGAAGGCTGCCAGGGCTCGTTCATATTGAGCTGACAAATCTTTATTCCCAAAAGAAGAATCTCCAGAAGAAGCATATGGAGGGGTAGACTTGTTGTTTGTCAGATGAATGGGTGATTCAAGGGATGGATGAGATTGAGACCAGTGATGGGTTGAATGTGGCTGGTGATCAGATAAAGAAGGAGAAGCATCATGATGGGAAGACAAGGAGTGGGATGGAGGAACAGATTTCCTTGAGGTTGACTGTGCAGACTTCTTGATGGAAGCAGAATCATGGATCTGAACATCCTTGACTCTAACAAGGATCTTGCCATCCATATTCTTCATCAATGGGATCATGAGATAAGCTGGGGAATCCTTTGGAATAGCCTTCAAATCTAAATCCAAGAAAATCAGAATCAAAATGAACAAACAGACAAAGGAGAATCAACAAACCATCAGACCATGGCTCAATTTTAAGGATGCCATTCTTGATAGAATTGGACAAAGCCCTCCATACAGCTGCAGGCTGAGCACCAGAGGCGAACATGCCATTGTGAGGAAGGGCCCCAGCTACAGCATCTGGCCATCCAACAATGTCAAATTCAAACATCTTTGCAATGGATGTTAAGAAGTTCCATTTCACATTGGTCCGCACTTCACTTGGTGCTAAAACATCTAAACATGAAAAATATACATTACTGATGCAAAATCAGTGATAAAAAACAGAGACTAACTCAATCTTGTTCTGACATAAAGAGTGACCTCACCCCGAGCAGCAGCCAAAGATGCCTTGGGAGCCTTATTAACAGCAGAAATAGGCTGTGGATTAGCCTGAGTATTGGCTGCCTTCCTGGCTTGTTGATGACCATTCATAAAGGCTTCATATTTATTATCAACAATGGTTGATCTGCCAATCATCAGCTAAAATTAAAATCTTAACAGATCAAACACATACCTGTACTTGTCAGTAATACCATCAAGGATCTCTGAAGCAGGAGCAGGGTTTTTTTCCAGGATTTGCTCTCCCAACTTTGATGAAGCCATGATACCACCAAGCTGACGTGCAGCCTGATCAGGTCCAGTGTAGACACCAACCACTACCAGATGGATGTCTGGATTCCAGGTACTAATCATCTCAATCTAGAATACAAAATTAGAGCAGTTTGATTATACTATGACATGTACTTACCAGCTTTTGAACATCTCGCTTTGCATGGGTCATCCGTCTAACTGCACTTTTGAGAACAGTAGGATCTTGAGCAAGAGACAGCAAAGACTTCTTCATCTTCTCTATGGCCTTATCCTGCTCTTCCTGAGAAAGGTTTTTAAACACCTTATATTCCTCCTTGGCAAGAGCTCGGAATTCATCCACTGGAGGAAATATTCAATATGAAAAAGGAAAGTAAGACATAAAACCAAAAACTTACATCCACCAATGTTAGGATGCTTCAAAGACAGGTACTGCTGCAAAAGATTCCATGACTGATCACCAAACCGGCCAACAGTGAAGTCAAGTTTGGCATCCTTCCGTACATCTTCTACTGGAAGTTCAAACTCCTTGGCTATCGCATTCACCTCAGCATGTGTGGAATCACCAAGAGTCTTGACTCGTTCCTTATACTTATTGGTACGGCGGCCACCTTTCTTCAATGTAGTTGGGCCTTCAGTATCAGATATTACATCACCACTATGATCTTCTTCCAATACATGGGGCAATTCAGCATCAACAGGAGCCTCAGGAACATTCCTGGGAATGATATGACTTCTCCTGGATGTCTGACTCTGAACACCAGGAACATAGTCACCATCAGGGTTCAGCTCAGTCTCCAAGGCCATGTCAGGAGGAGCATGTTTAGGTCCAGGGACAGGGCTTGAATGCACGACATCACTAGCCAAAGCTGCATCATCCAGATCTTCAGACTCTGAAACTTCACGTTGGTCCGAGAAGGCACGTTGGATTTTGCCCATTCGGTGGGTCTGACTATAATCACTGCCGCTGGTACCACTTTCCTGCAGCGGAGACTCCTGACCAAGTTCCTGGATTATGAGTCCTTTGATTTATCAAAGACTCATTCTTTATAAACCCAGAACTTAGTTCAAATTTTCATTCATTCATTCATTCATTGATCATTCAACACCGCGGAAAAAATTTCCCAAAAAGGAAATTTTGATAAAATGATAGATTTAGGTCTCTTGATTATAAATATGCAAAAGCCATGTGATCAGCTTTCTCCATCCCTGAGATATTGACCTTTTAAGACCAAAAATCACAAAAGAGTCGGCTTTTTTCGAGTATTTTGCATTTTTCTCAATAAGGAAGGCAGCTAGTCACATGATCTCAACAGTTGTGGGATTTTCAAATTATTTCCCACAACTTTGGTTTTCTTCCTAAAATGGTAATATTTCCAAATTTGGTAGCTTTTTAAGCATCCATCAATTTACAAATATTTAGCTGAATTTTCATTGGATTTCTTCAAAAAAAATTGTAAAATTAGCAGAAAAATGAGGACTATAATTTGGTAATTTTTGTAGAAAGGTCATGTAACTTTTAAGTGGCTAAACCCATAATTTACAGTTTATTTGTAAAATTTTTATTAGATTTTCTGCTTTAAAAACACTAAAAACTAATAAACAAATTGAAAAGGACTCATACATGCCATGCGCAGCAATGGCCCACTCACCCAAGTGAGCTTGACATTGAACAAATTGAGGGCCGATGTGGAAAAAAACTTGTCATCAGCGCGGGTATTGGAGCGGCGAAAGATACGTCGTGCTCGGGGATGGTCTTCGTCAACATCCATCTCCTCATTATGACCGTCGTCGTTGCCGGCATTGATGTTTGTGTCAACCATACGATGACTGATGTTCTTGCCCCCATTGTCACCATTGGCCGCATGCGAATGACGTTCGTTGCCGGCTTGACCAGCACCACGGGATCGGCGCTCGCTGGCAATCCTATTCGCCTTGCGATATGACCCTCCAACGTGACCGTCTTCATCGTCGTCCTCGTTATCCCTCTCCCTACGCTTCCCTTTGCAATTTGTTTGCACCGGAACCTCCTCTTCGTCTTCCTCCTCTTCGTCCTCCTCCTCTTCGTCTTCCTCCAAGTATTTGTCATCCTCGCCTCCATCTTCCTCAGCTGCCTCTTCCTCCTCCAGTTCCTCTTCATCCTCCCAATGTTGGTCAGAGTCCACCTGCATGTCAGTTGAAGATCGACGTTGCCTGTTAATGACCACGCTGTCGAAAACGTTCTGCTTCGCCTGCTCTGCGTTGCCGTGCATGGAAGCCCAAGCTGCTTTCACGGCCTGCGTTTTGTCCCGAACATTTTGTTCGACCTTCATGCCGTCTGCAAATGCCTTCAACCACTTGATCGATGCGGCATCTTCATCAGCTGGACGACCGGTCTTGGCAGCAACACGGACTGCTTCCATGATGTCGTCTTCGTCGGAGGGACTATGCTCGATGTTCGTGACATCCCTGTCGCTTCCTCGATCCTCGTCGTCCGCCAAGTCCTCGGCTGGGTCGCTGTCACTTGGGACATAGTTGGCGTACTTCATGCGCACCCTTTCCTTCATCTGGCGGATTATCTCTGCAGTCTCTTTGGCACCCGCCGCAACTCGCTTTTCCTTGTCGCGTTGGAGTTGACGCTCCTTCGCTGCAGCCCGTTCCGCTCGTGCCACGATCTTCATCTTGCGAGCTTGCTCCGCCTCAAAATGCGCAGCTTCAGCAGCCAGGGCAGCCTCTTCGGCCTTAGCTTCCTTCATTTGCTTGCGCATATGGGCCGAGAGCTCGGAGCTGTCGAGCTTGGGGCTATCAGGGGCACGACGAAAGCTGTAATCAGTCGACTGTTATTAGTAGAATGAAAATGAAAATAAATAATTGATACATACTTTCGAGGCAAAGGACGAATAGCACACCTTGGATTGGAGACATGACTAAAAGATACATTAAAAAGAAAAGAAAACTCTAGGAAGTACCGACTCGCCTTTCAGGGGCTGACTCTTCAGCTTCGTCCGACGGCCTGTAAACCAAAAAAAAGTCAAACATGAACTATACATACGTGGCAGTAGAACACGAAGACTCGCCTTTCACGAACTGATTCTGCACCTTCGACCGACGGCCTGTAAAAAGTCAGACATGAACTAGACATACATGGCAGTGGGACACGAAGGACAAATGGCAGACAACGCGACAAAGTCAGCGTTGTCGAAGGAGACTGCGACTAAGTCAGCAGTGCTCGTTGATGGGCAACAAAGTCAGCCCAAGGTCCAGTCCGCATGCCACGTATGAAGGCACCTGTTGCTGCTACCTTGATGTATGAATAATGGTAAGTTGACCAAAGTACTTGATGCATCAAACAGGTAAATGGTCCAAGTTGGTAAGTTGACCGTCCTTGGTCAACTTACCAAGGTCCTGTCAGTTTACCAAAAACAAATATTTGGTTCATATCTCAATGAGGGAAGGAGGTACAGCCACGATTTTGATGGATTCAGGGTCGTATAGCAGATTGCAACATCTTTCATCAGTAGCGTGAGAGAATTTGGGGATGTCTTACCTAAGAAATAAGCCTATATGACGTCTGCGGAAAAACATGCTTATGTAAAACTTGGCCAGCGGCCATTGCTGCGCATGGCAAAAACAAGTTCTTATTTCTGCACAAAGTCCGACCTTTTGAAATGATGAATACAGTAAATAATACATAGTCCGCTCAATTCTGGACCAATCTGGATGATCAGGGGCTTGAAAAATCGATTAAAATGAGGGCTTTCTAATGATATCAAATGTGCCTGGTCACGTGACCAGGCAGGCCCTGATTTTTACGAATTTTTTGATACCAAAATCATAAGAATTGGCCCAGAAATGGCTGAGATACAGAAACCGTGCAGGGTCAATATAGCAGTGGGAGAATTTCCATCGTTACCGTTAGGAAGTGGTTTGGTCAATTTTGTAGTGCGTTTTCCCCCGGAAAACAAGTTCTTTTACTACGTAAGAACTTGTAACATGATAATTTGCTACGCGGCTCATTTTTTATCGGATTGCCTTGAAATAAATTGCGTAATTCTCAGAAAAATCGGGGATTTAAAATGGTGTCACATAGGTATAGTCACACCGTTATGTGACTTACCAAATGCGGTAGAATGTTTGAAATACACACTAAATAATCCGTATTGTGAGATTTTTGAAATAAATAAACTGGAATAAATGACTAATAATGTTTCTTTTACCTAACAGGTGGTCTGTGCACACTTATCACATGACATATCATAGAGAATATTATTGGTCCAAGTTGGTGCATCACCAATTTCAAGGCAATTGCACAAAGTTTGGCTGTGAGATTGATTATGTAAGCATCTTCTACATCATTTTCAAGACATTTGGTCATGTTTGGCAATGTTTGACATGCCTTTCAAGCCATATCCAGCCAGTTTGGCACCATCCGATCAAGTTTGGCTGGCTGTTTGCCAGATTTGGACACCATGACATCATTGCAAAACAAATGTAAATATTTGGACATTATCCTAGATTGGTCTGGGCAACATATTTTACCATATCCGGCTTACATAAATCCATTTAAGTGTGAATTCACACAAATTTGCGCTTTTTGGCTTGTTTGAGCAGGTCACATGACCTGATGATGCCTGGATACCCATGCCACATGAAAGCCCTGATTTTTACGAATTTTTTGATACCAAAATCATAGAAATTGGCCAAGTATTGGCTGAGATACAGAAACCGTGCAGGGTCACTATAGCAGTGGGAGAATTTCCATCGTTCGCGTTAGGAATTTTGATGCCTGCTTCGCAGGCCAGTAAACAAGTTCTTTTACTACGTAAGAACTTGTAATGTTCTCGGATATGAAAGATGATGTAATCATCAAGGCGACCCTGAATCCACTTGAATCGTCCCTTTATCTCTATTTCCCACGCCTCTAGAGCACAAACATGGTCTGCTAGTATGTGAGAAATTATTTCCCAAAAAAGAAACAATCAGCTAAATGAAAGCACCCTATTTTTAGATATTTATAGTATTTAAATGATGCCATCAAACATATTTCCCATAGAGATATAAGCCAATCAAATATTATGTAATAAGGAACTTCGGCAAAATAAATCACCAAGTCCAGCAGCTGACTAAACACAGGCCAAATCAGGAAATCTCATGTTTGTTTGCATTTGTAGGATGATGGGCTGACCCTGAAATGCTCTATTTATATTTGTTTGGATTTGAGGCCATAAAATCACATGAATGTGCGACAACCATGTCAATAGAGGCAAATTCAAAGTCATGTGATCCAAATTGATGGCATCAATTGCCAAACAAATAAGGTCTTTTACCCTTATACAATAATGATGTCGTAGACCACTTGATATGCACCTTGTTGGTAAACTGACCAAGGTCAACTTACCAGTTTGATGCATCGTAATCTTTGGACGGTTTACCAAAATGATACATAAAGCCAGCGGCATAGGCTGCCCATTTACCTGTTTGATGCATCGAGTACTTTGGTCAACTTACCATTATTCATACATCAAGGTAGCAGCAACAGGTGCTTGTTTTTGCCATGCGCAGCAATGGCCTCTGGCCAAGTTCGTGGGTGGTAAATTGCTTGTTCTATTCTATGTGCGCGTACAAACTTTATAGTAACTACCAGCTAATTTTACATGTGATACAATGAGGAACGCGGTCTGTTACAAAGCCCCAAACAAATGCCAAGTCTCGCATTAACTAATATTTTCTGGATGATTGCTCAGCCGCGCCATAAGGACCGTCGCGCTTGAGCTCCTCTGGTGACTCGTATAGGGTCATTTGTTCAGTATGTGTTCCCTCGATTAATAATATCTCCGTCGATGAACTATTGCCAGTCCTAAGTATGCGTTCCTTCGGCGAGCGCACACGCCGCACTCGTATCTCCAAATAGCCCCGTTTTCCAGACTCGGAAGAATAACCACATGTAGCAAAGCTGAGAGCTTAGGCATGTCATTTGTCATTGTTCGGCACTCGCCGTCCCGCATGTTCAAGAGAGCGCGCCTTCTGTGTTCCTTATTCGGACGTGCCGGCTCGGCACTGTCAATTAGGGTACCCGTTGCTGGGTTACTTGTCGGGCGCTAGAGACCTGTGCTTCGATCTAGCGCGCAGGCAGGCCCGCGTTCGTGGTCAGAAGCCTCCGCGGTAGCCCGTATATGGTATAGTCCATAGTTTGTGGTACATGCCGTGAGCTTGTGCCTTGTCGCGTACTGTAGTTTCCTCTAGCTTTTTATTGTAGCCCTCTTGGTATTCTGAATAGATAATTATACTTGTGTAGTCTTTATCTATCTGAATAAACAAGTAAAATGCGAAAATTCAGAGCCGGCGCGAAGGCCGTCCCTTCATCTCCCCCCAACTTAGAATTTGACTGTCCCCAGTCAATTCCATGCTTGTTCGGATCCGTAAAATCTTCGGTCACGCTTAAAGTTTATTTTCGTGCTTATTCAGGAACGTGGCAAGACTCTGTCTTCTATGACGTATGACCGCGATGGTACTCTGTGGATCCATATCCCAATTTGTCTAGTCAGTCAACGGGCTTCTTTTTCTGTCAAACATAACTCCTCTGCGGGCGCTTCTGCTTCTCCCGGAGTTCACAACGGTCGCGCTAGTTTATGCACGCAACCCTGCATTCTTGCAAAGTGGGCTTCCGTGAAAGTCAACTGCACCTAAAGTCTTGGTGTATAAAATAGTCGCGCCAGCCTCTCTTTTCGTCTTTCATTTTTCCTCCCCTTCTTCCGCGCTGCTCATGGACCACCGTGTCAACGCATCCGCGACTTCTGTTGCTAACCTCGTTATCCTCCAACTCTGCGCTGTCATCTGGGCTGCCCTTCGGCCCGTCATCGTTGCCCAGACCGATGGAACCGACTCCTCCACCATCTGCGACATGGCTACCACCGTCCTTATTCAACAGTTCAACAACTTGGTAAGTTGGTCACTTTAACTGAACCGTGTCTCTTTTCTCACATCATTTTCAGACTTCTATTGCTGACGTCTTTATCACTCCGGGCCTTATCGAGCCCTTCAATATTCGTCGACTTTGGAATCATCTCTTCTCGATTATCCATGCCATATCCAAATCCACTTGCCGGACCTTTCTTGTCACCTTGCCCATGGACATTTTGTATCGCACTGTTATTGACCCGGTCAGTCCTATCTTTGCTCTTTGTTACTTCTTCATTTTTGCTAATCAGTTACCCCTTTTTCTAGAGGTTCTTATATCCGGTTGAGAGAGAGGCTTTTGTCCTCCACCTCAACTGTCCATTTGACTTGACTCCTGCCGACTACACCATTCCTCCTGCAGTCCCGGTGTCGGCCGCAGCTTCCAGCGCGCTGACCCATCGTCCTTCCAGGAGCCCGGAAAAAACACTGCGTACCAGCAAGCGCGCACAGCTCGAGGCTCCTCCCGTCGAAGTTATTGATTTAACTGGTGGGTAATCTTTTCTTTCTTCTCCCTTGCTTTTCTGACTTCTTAGCAAGATACAAAACCCTCCGCCTCCGCGCCTTGTCGTTCTACTCGCGACAAGCGCACTGCTGCTCACACTATCTCAGAGTCCCTGGTTCCTGCTTCTTCCGACATGCCTCGCATGGTTCTGCTGAGCCATTCCTTGTCAAATTTGCGACCCGTTGTTGTGATTCCGACTGCTGGACGCGTGCCCAAACCGGATGCAAACTCTGCCAAGGCCGACCCAGACTATAAGCCGCCCAATTTGAAGAAAGGGAAAGCCAAGGCCAAAACCCCACGGACCGCTTCACCGCCTCCCTTGTTGCGCCCTTCCAAGGAAGCCAGTACCCGTACCGGTCACGAAAAACCTCAGACTCTGGCAGAGAATCCCGGTAGTGTTATCTCTGAGGATGAAGAGATTCCTATCGATCTCTTGACTTATGAGGACACCATTTGTATGACCGCGGATGACCGCAAGGTATGTTTTATTTCTTACTTGTCCCCGTCTACTTTTCTAACTTCTTCCGGTAGCCTGACTTTCGTTGTCAAAGCTGTCGCGACTGTAATTGCACAAACTGTACCTTCCGCGGTCTCAATCAGAAGTGCAGTCCTTGCCACATTGCCAAGGAACGGTGCGACTTCTGGTTGACAACTCAAGAACGGCTTTGTCGCGATAACTTTCACTACCACCTTAGCGACAATTCATTGGCCAGTACGTGTTTATTTTTCATTCACTCTCTCTTTTTCTAATATTTATACTCCTTAGAACTTCATGAGGTTCTTCAACGGTGTGAACAGGAGCTTGCCAAGCGCGCAACCCTTGTCTACACCTTGCTTTTGTTGGACGCCAACATCCACAACCTCCATTTGCACGCCCGCAACATCCTACTCCACATGTTGAAGCACAACCGCGCCACCGACTTGGAGCTGGCTGCTGCTGAGGACCCTGGCGTCTTGCGGGAGATATGGAACGCTTTGCGCGAGCTTCCTGCTTCTTTTGACCCTCAAGCACTCCGCGGAATCGCGCACCTTGACACCAGCCTCCTGCAAGTCAAAAGTGTCTTCCCGGAGGAGGTATTCGGCAGAATTCAGCATGCCCTCAATGCCAACTTCAACGACGGAAGCTCTGAAGAAGATTTGGCTTTCGGCAGTCGCGTTCCATCCTTTAGCGGATTCGTCGACAACAAAGCTGAGGAAGCAAAACCCGGTGACAAGGAGGAGATGGACGAACAGTAAAGTCGTGCAGTCGTTTCCTTATCGCGTCATATTTTTCTTGGCCCTTATGTACATACACAAGGTGCACAGTTAAATAATTTTTGATGAATTATGTGACAATTTTGCGATTTTTATTCCTACTTTGAGCCACATAATGTCCAGCCTAATATTTAAACATTATTTAAGCAATATTTATGTCAAATTATTTAAGAATTATGTGAAGCATATTCTGAACTTTCTGCCTATGTATTTCTCATATAGTTTTGCCTGAAATATGTAAGAAATATTTTGAAAAGAATACCTTTTAAATAATTCTGTATAAACTAGGCAGAAAATATATGAAAAATATGTAAGTCTGTAGTTCAATAGTGTCACATATTCATTGCCAAAATATTTAAGAAATATGGATGACAGAAGATATCCAAACACATAGCTGAATATTTGGCAATTATTTGGCAGTTGAATATGCAAACACTATGTGAGGATTATTTATGGTAAGGTAGAATGTCAATGATTTTTAAGTCATATAAATCGCATATTTTGATGATTTTACAATTCTTGAGACTTTGGCCGAAGATTTGGCTGATTTTTTCGATTTTAAATTGGTCAAATTGTGAATTTTGATGATATTATGATTTTTAAGACTTTGGCCGAAGATTTGGCCGATTTTTCCGATTTTAAATTGGTCAAATCGTGAATTTCAATGATTTTATAATTCTTGAGACTTTGGCCAAAGATTTGGCCGATTTGGCCAATTTCAAATCGGTCAAATTGTGGATTTCAATGATTTTACAAATTTTAAGACTTTGGCCGAAGATTTGGCCGATTTTTTCATTGGTCAAATCATGAATTTTGATGATTTTATGACTTTTGAGACTTTGACCAAAGATTTGGCAGATTTTTTCGAATTTAAATCGGTCAAATTGTGGATTTCAACAATTTTATGACTCTTGAGCCTTGGGCCAAAGATTTGGCCAATTTTTCCAATTTTCAATCGCATAAATCGTGCATTTTGACAATTTATAATCTATGAGATTTGAATCAAATAATTGACCGATTTTTCCGATTTTAAATCGAATAAATCGGACAACTCTTCAGTCAAAGTCTCAAGAATCATAAAATCGTCAAAATCCATGATTTGTACGGTTTAAAATCGGAAAAATCGGCCAAACCTTTCACCAAAGGCTCAAGAATTGTAAAGTCGTTGAAATTCACGATTTGACTGATTTAAAATTGGAAAAATTGTTGAAATCCACAATTTGACCGATTTAAAATCGGCCAAATCGGCCAAATCTTTGGCCAAAGTCTCAAGAATTGTAAAATCATTGAAATTCACGATTTGACCGATTTAAAATTGGCCAAATTGGCCAAATCTTTGATCAAAGTCTCAAGAGTCATAAAATCATTGAAATTCATGATTTGACCGATTTAAAATCAGAAAAATCGGCCAAATCTTCGGCCAAAGTCTTAAAAATCATAATATCATCAAAATTCACAATTTGACCAATTTAAAATCAAAAAAATCGGCCAAATCTTTGGCCAAAGTCTTAAAAATCATAATATCATCAAAATTCACAATTTGACCAATTTAAAATCAAAAAAATCAGCCAAATCTTTGGCCAAAGTCTCAAAAATTGTAAAATCATCAAAATATGTGATTTATATGACTTAAAAATCATTGACATTCTACCTTACCATAAATAATCCTCACATAGTGTTTGCATATTCAACTGCCAAATAATTGCCAAATATTCAGCTAGAAAATATGTGTTTGGGTATCTTCTGTCATCCATATTTCTTAAATATTTTGGCAATGAATATGTGACACTATTGAACTACAGACTTACATATTTTTCATATATTTTCTGCCTAGTTTACACAGAATTATTTAAAAGATATTCTTTTCAAAATATTTTTACATATTTCAGGCAAAACTATATGAGAAATACATAGGCAGAAAGTTCAGAATATGCTTCACATAATTCTTAAATAATTTGACATGAATATTGCTTAAATAATGTTTGAATATTAGGCTGGACATTATGTGGCTCAAAGTAGGAATAAAAATCGCAAAATTGTTACATAATTCATCAAAAATTATTTAACTGTGCACCTTGTGATAGTTCTTGATACTTTTCTTGCGCTTTTAGTATTTCATTCCTATGTACATAGTCTTATTCAATCATAAAGCTCTCTGCCTTTTCTTGTCCTTTTTAGTGTGATCACTATAAGTCAAAAATTTCGTTCATTATCTTTCTTTTCTAAGTGCTTTACTTAAGTTAATCATCAGCCATCTGCTTTGTACTTAGAGCAGCCTTGTAGGCTAGAATCATGTATGACATGTGGGTAGTCTGCCAATAGCTAGAATACAGGTACGCCCTGAACGACCCAGCTGGGAAGTTGCCCATGGGCATACATGAGGCCTTCTATAGGTGCTATAGGCTGCTGTCTGGGAGGTTGTCTCATTTAGGGAAGGGGTACTTGTTTGTTTGGAGTTTGATGCCATCATATTTGATCACATGACTTTGAATTTGCCTCTATTTACATAGTTGTTGCACATTTATGTATGATTAAGTTTAACATGATAATTATCACATTTTTCTGAAGTTGATCCTTTTAATTTTTTACACCATTGTTCAGTTGAAGACTTGGTGTAGTGGGCCAAGAACTGGCTGAGATATTGGCAAATATTTGTAATAGGAAGGTTTTTACCGCGGTGTTGATGGATGAATCAATCAATCAATCAATCAATCAATCAATTTTCGGCCTAAGTCCTGGGTTTATAAAGAACTTGGTTAGAGGCCATTGCTTTGCATGGCAGTAAACGAGTTCTTTTTAATTGTTGTCTGTTACATGGGTTTACTATTGTACTTTGTTGCTTTGATTGATTAATCCATCAAGACTGCAGGAAAAAAATTTCAAAAAAATTAATAACATTTAATACTAAAATAACATGGTTATACATGGCACAATATGCACTTCAGTGACCCCCTAGATCCTACCTCTTAGGTTGATTAATTCCCTACTAGAAATACAACCTAGAGGTAGAGGAGAAAAAATATTTTTTAACAAAAATAATGTTCAAATTTCCAAAATGTTTTCTAGGGTTAGAAAAATATTTCCTCAAACTGGAAAATATTTATGTGACAGCTTGGCATATTTTGTTTTCTGAAAATGTTTCTGGTGCCAGGGGTCTTGAAATTTAAAAAATTCCTACAGCCTTTTCTAGACCAGCTATTAATAAGCTGTAATGACATTTCAGTAGGCACAGGTCTAGTCTATCTACTACATATAAAATAAACTAAATTAGATAAATTTAATTGAAAACTGTATATATTGATCTACAATGCTATAGATTATTTATAATGAAAATTGAATTGTCTTTTTAATTGAACTAAAAAACAGACATAACATTATCTATCAATTTATACTAAAAAATACACACACTTCTCATGTATATGACTTTCTAATATAAGCTTGGACTGAAAATTGACCATCAGCTACATACTAAACTGCAGGTCTTGACTTATATTTCTTTTATATTCCACTACCTTCAATGTCCTACTACAATTGCTCCATTGATTGACCAGTTTACACTGCCATGTATATATTGATTCTTGATGATTGAATTTTTTCAATATCAATTTACACATTCTTGCAGAGTGCAGCCCCAATTACTTGTACATTATATTTCTATATACAACAATTATAGAAATCAAAAAGAATATTTTTTATTTTCTTTTGAAAACAAAAAAAAATGTCTAAATTTAGAATATCTAATTTTAGATACAGACTATTTTAAAATTATCTATTATTGGAGAAGTTATTTTTAGCCATGTGTCTATTTTTAGATTATCTAATTTTAGAATCTGACCCTGAATTTCCTTTTTTGGAAAATAGACATAATTTTCCATCGATATCCAAAATTGGTTTTGGCATGATTTCTATTTTTAGATTTATTTCTATTTTTAACTTTGGACTCTGAATTTCCTTTTATAGAAAGTAAGCCTACTTTTATATTAATCTCTAAATTTGGTTTTAACACCAGTTCTATTTTTAGATTCAAATTCTAAATTTCTTCTTTTAGTAATATCTTATATACTATTTTTAGAACAATGTCTGTTTTTGGAAAACTACTTACTAAATCAGGAAATTGTATGTAATTATATCATATCTCAGTCAATTGTTATCCGTTTTCAATAAAAAAAATTGTATAATATATATAAAATCCAGATCTATTTTATTATCTAATTGTATTTCTACTTATTTATATGCTTAAGGTCTTAAATAACAATAATGCATCAAAAAAAAAAAAGTCATTTATTATAAATTGTGTCAGTGCCTCCAAAGAAAAAAGACCTTTTACAAAGTCTAAAAAGAGAGCAGTGAACATAGATAAGGCATTTTTATCATTTTTATGGCCAAAGGCAACATGAAAGTTATTTCCAAAACAGCTATCCCTTTTCAATCTCAGCCTAAGAAGCCAATGGTTATATTTCAGATGATGCAGCCAATCCAGCAGTCTTCTTCTTTGAACTTAACAACCAAGCTTCAAAAAAGTCCTATTCCTCAATGACAGCTGGGCTTCCTTCTGTTGCTTCCTTTCCAAACTACTACCCTAGGGCCTTCTACCCAGCCCTTGACTTTTGCTGCCAAAAAGCAGAAGATGGTGCTATCCTTCACCTTGCAAGGCCCCTTGCACTGCCACATATTTGTGTTTTAGTCTAATGGTTCTCCTTCAACCAGTGCAATAGACAGGATTTGTGCTTAGTCTATATATATATGCATCTATATGACCAGAACCAGGCAAATATAGTCCAAAATGATGAGCCTTCAACATTTGTCAACTTGTATTGCAATTTTGCTTGCTTTTGTAACATTGGCTATCAAGACACAAATCCTGTTGTAATCATTACAACTTGGCCTATGGTAGCAAAAGTTGATGTTGATGTGATTGATAAATGAGTGAAGGAAGTCAGATGTCTGCAGTACAAGGTGATGACGTTAGGTGGCAGCATGAAGATAGCAGCATAAGTGGTGGTGGTGATAATCCTTTTGTGTCTTGATACAAGAGTTATAGCCAACAGATGATGACTTGGTTCTATGCACCACTTGTTTAATAGTCTTTGACTTTGTGGCTTGTGCATATGAGTTTGGTAGGTTGTTTTGCAAAGGAGCATCTGCTGGAAAGCAGCTTGTTGGTGCTGTAGACAAGTTGATAGATGTAAAAAAAGTAGTTGATGTTACAATGGAAAGATAAGCATGGTGGATGCTGACTAGATAGTTGCTAGCACCAAGTCTAGCAGAGTCTTCAGATTTCTTGTCTGGTTGATGACCACCTCTCCAAAGACATGAATGGTGTGCAGATAAAGCCTATGAGCTTGTCAGAGTATCCTTCAGCGGTGCATTGTAAGGGGATTGGCTGGGTGATTGAAGTCGGCTGAGGATCATTTAAGCATCCTTGCTTTGTAATCTGTTTCTGGATTGGGGTTTTTTGTTTACTGGTTGCCCTCAATGGCATCCCCAGCAGAGGTTGGCTCTGGAGTAGACTGGCAATGGTGCTATCCAATTGTAAAGGGAACTCCATTCTGGCCTCTTACTCCAGCCAATATGTCGGCTGTAACCCTGGCTGCTAACCTGGTCATTGTGTCAGCAACTACGTCCACCATCATGCTAGCCCTGCCCTAAACACATCTGGACACAAGCCTCTTATGTCTCGCTGCACTAACACAGACTACAATAGTTTATAGTCTGTATGCATCCAATTCCTATCTGCCTGCTAGTCACTGCATTGGCTGGACAATACATCTGCAGCATTCTTTCTGTCTGCTGTGCTCTTTTCATCCACTCTATCCCTTCTGGACTCTGCAGGAAACACTGTGCCATTCATTTTCCCATTGTACCATGTTTATTTAATTTATTATTCATGCCATACCACTTCCCAGTACCTATAGCTTTCACCTGCAGTGGGATCTGCATCCTTTCCTCTTCGAATCCCCTGCTAGGTGAATAATTGTTAGTTTAGTTAATTACTTAATAAACTAAACCTTCGGATCCCTTGCTAGTCTGTCTGCTCCACCTGGCTCTTTGTCCCTGGTGCCTCGACTTGTGGTTGCTTACACCAAGGGTGAGCAGGCAGTTCACACCTCGCTGGCATGTTGATGATGGTGGTTTGGTCATGAGAGCCATTTATATATCATTTTGCATTTGGTGTGAGCATTGAAGTTAATATCAAAATAAAATATTAAGGAAGATGACAATTTAAGACCTTAAGCATATAAATAAGTAGAAATACAATTAGATAATAAAATAGATCTGGATTTTATATATATTATACAATTTTTTTATTGAAAACGGATAACAATTGACTGAGATATGATATAATTACATACAATTTCCTGATTTAGTAAGTAGTTTTCCAAAAACAGACATTGTTCTAAAAATAGTATATAAGATATTACTAAAAGAAGAAATTTAGAATTTGAATCTAAAAATAGAACTGGTGTTAAAACCAAATTTAGAGATTAATATAAAAGTAGGCTTACTTTCTATAAAAGGAAATTCAGGTCCAAAGTTAAAAATAGAAATAAATCTAAAAATAGAAATCATGCCAAAACCAATTTTGGATATCGATGGAAAATTATGTCTATTTTCCAAAAAAGGAAATTCAGGGTCAGATTCTAAAATTAGATAATCTAAAAATAGACACATGGCTAAAAATAACTTCTCCAATAATAGATAATTTTAAAATAGTCTGTATCTAAAATTAGATATTCTAAATTTAGACATTTATTTTTTGTTTTCAAAAGAAAATAAAAAATATTCTTTTTGATTTCTATAATTGTTGTATATATAGAAATATAATGTACAAGTAATTGGGGCTGCACTCTGCAAGAATGTGTAAATTGATACTGAAAAAATTCAATCATCAAGAATCAATATATACATGGCAGTGTAAACTGGTCAATCAATGAGCAATTGTAGTAGGACATTGAAGGTAGTGGAATATAAAAGAAATATAATTCAAGACCTGCAGTTTAGTATATAGCTGATGGTCAATTTTCAGTCCAAGCTTATATTAGAAAGTCATATACATGAGAAGTGTGTGTATTTTTTAGTATAAATTGATAGATAATGTTATGTCTGTTTTTTAGTTCAATTAAAAAGACAATTCAATTTTCATTATAAATAATCTATAGCATTGTAGATCAATATATACAGTTTTCAATTAAATTTATCTAATTTAGTTTATTTTATATGTAGTAGATAGACTAGACCTGTGCCTACTGAAATGTCATTACAGCTTATTAATAGCTGGTCTAGAAAAGGCTGTAGGAATTTTTTAAATTTCAAGACCCCTGGCACCAGAAACATTTTCAGAAAACAAAATATGCCAAGCTGTCACATAAATATTTTCCAGTTTGAGGAAATATTTTTCTAACCCTAGAAAACATTTTGGAAATTTGAACATTATTTTTGTTAAAAAATATTTTTTCTCCTCTACCTCTAGGTTGTATTTCTAGTAGGGAATTAATCAACCTAAGAGGTAGGATCTAGGGGGTCACTGAAGTGCAATATGGCTATGCTAAACATGAACATTTAGAATACAACTTGATCATTTGGATGGAAATTGGCCAAGTAATTGCGAAAAAATACCTGAAAAATAATCATTTACAGTGACTGTTTATGATTTTCTGTGGCTGTGCTAACATAGATGAAATGTAATGTGAAAAAGATGAATTTTAGCAATTTTTTGATATTTTTTGAGTGGGAATTGGCCAAGTAACTGCTGAAATACATAGAAAATGCGCATTTTGTGTGGCTGTACAGATATTTCTGTGGCTGTACATACCCCCATCTGAAAGCCCTGATTTTTCTAAATTTTTTGATATATTTTTTTGTAATATTTGAGGCAGTGACAAGTGAAATACACTGAACATATCACTTTTTGTAAGGTTAGGGTTTATCCTGTGGCTGTGAAGGGCTCCGACAAGACAGAGCCCTTCACAGCCACATGGAAAAAAAGAAAAAACAGTTTGTACACTAATACTGGGTCAAATCTCACAAAAAATATATGGAAAATTTTAAAAAAATCAAGGCTTCAAGATGAGGGGGTGTACAGCCACATAGCACCATGTACAGCCACCTTAAATTCATGTTTTCAGTGTATTTCAGCCATTACTTGGTCAATTCTTACTCAAATAATATCAAAAAAATCACAGAAATTTGTATTTTTTATGTTTAACCTTATTTGTACATGCACAGCCACATAAGTTTTTTGCAGACACAAGTAAAGTCGAATTTTGGTGTAAAAAGCAGCCAAAGTAGCATTTTAAGGTGGCTATGCAGATGATAGTGTGGCTATGCAGAAGTAGACATCATCAGATGTTAAAAATGTTAATTTTAATGATTTTCTTGACATTATTTCTATCCAATTTGGCCAAGTAATCGCTGAAATACACAGAAAATACACATTTTTGGTGGCTGTACAGATTTCTATGTGGCTATGCATACCTTTATCTGAAAGTCCTAATTTTTCTGAATTTTTTGATATTTTTTTTGAAATATTTAAGGCTGTAACAAGTGAACTACTTGTAAGGTTAGGGTTTCTGTGTGGCTGTGAAGGGCTCCAACATGTCGGAGCCCTTCACAGCCACACAGAAAAAAAGAAAAATCCATTTGGACACTAATACTAAATCAAATTTTACAAAAAATATATGTAAAAATTCAGAAAAATTGGGACTTTATGATGAAAGAGTGTACAGCCACATAGCACTCTGTCCAACCTCTGTAAATTTGTGTTCTCTGTTTATTTCAGCTATTACTTGGTTGATTCTCACTCAAATAATGTCAAAAAATCACTAAAAAATATTTTTCATGTTTTATTCTATTTGTACCTGCACAGCCACACTATTCTTGTGTACCTTCTGACTATAGCCTTATACTTTTGTATTTTGGTAGCAGTGCAAGAATACCAATGTGTTGTCTTGCTTATATAATGTGTGACTTGTCACACTGTTATAAACTGCCAGCTCATGGCTTCTTTCTTTCTTCTTGACCAGCATGCTCTGTTTACTTGGATGAGTCAATAGTGTATAACAATGCATGGTACCCCCCATCTACCCATGTTCACTTGGAGTACCAAGACAGCTGGTCATCTGAAGTCATCTAGATTGAATCACAAGGTAGGTGGAGGCAGATATGCTTTTCTGGCGCTTTTTTGGTGCTTTTTTTACTCTTTTTCTTGTAGGTAGACTGTTTTCATCATGTAGAAGTCTATCTTAACATGGTAGTCTACTATTCTAGACTAGAAAAGTGCTTTGCTGGCGCTTTTTTTGCTTTTTTTCTGATCTTTTTTCTTGTAGATAGGCTTTTCCTCTAGCATAGGTCATGTCAGTTGGCTGGCGCTTTTTTTTGCCTTTTTTTCTTGTAGATAAGTCTTTTCTTCAGCATGAGTCATGTCAGTTGACTGTCTTAGTGCTTTGCTGGCACTTTTTTTGCTCCTTTTTCTGGTGGATAGACCTTTTTTCTAGCATAGGTCATGTCAGTTGACTGTCCTAGTGCTTGGCTGGCACTTTTTTTTCAGTTTTTTCTTGGTTGACTATCCTATTGCTTTGCTGGTAGCCCAAGTCATGTCAGTTGACTTTTCTTGTGCTTTGCCAGTGATTTTTTGTTCTTTTTTTATTTATTTTCTTGTTGGTAGAACTTTTTCATCAGCATAGGTCATGTTAGTTGACTGATCTATTGCTTTATTGATGCCTTTTTGCTTTTTTTATGGGTATTTTTCTTGTAGATATATCATTCTTTCAGCACAGGTCATGTCAGTTAACTATAGCGCTTTATAAATACTGAAGGTAAGGTTAGGGTTTGTCTTGTGGCTGTGAAGGGCTCCAACAAGTTGGAGCCCTTCACAGCCACAATGAAACCTTAACCCTAAATTGATCACATGAAATTTATCACACTGTCATATTATATGGTAGATAGACTTGATAGTTATTTTTCCAAGCATAGGTCATGTCCCATGTTACTTATATTAATGTACTCTTCTAAGTCAGAAGGTGTATTCTTGGTGGAAGTCATGTCAATAAACTCATTTTCTAGTATTGTGCTATAAACAAGGGTGTCTAATACAAATTTGGCGTGCTTACAAATAAAACCTAACCCTAGTTTAGGTTTCTATAGGTTTCTAGGCACTGATACTAAAAATAGACCATAGCAAAGCACATCAAAAGACAATTCCCATAGTCAATATGAAAGTTGCTATACTACAATACATTGTAGTCTTTTAATTCAGGGTCGCCTACAAAATATGAAGCAGTGGGAGAATTTCCATCGTTCACGTTAGGAATAAGCCTCTCTGCTATCAAATGTGGAAAACAAGTTCTTTTACTACGTAAGAACTCGTAATTGGAGGTGGTGGATCAGGTAGAGTTTGTGTTGGATCCTGGTAGTTTTGATTTTGAGTTTTTTCTGTATTGACTTTCTGACCAATTTCTTCTTGTGTTCCAGTCATAAATTCACCAAGATGAACACTTTCCAAATACTCAACTATTTGTCTTTGAAATTCTGAAGTTGGATCCATGATTTTATCTCTAATTTCTTGTGGAGACAATGCACCCTTTAACCAAAGTAACATATGCAAATGCAATGTCAGTCTACCTTGCTGTTCAACGGTTCCATAGTATGCATTTGTATTGCCATAAAGACCAAAATGACTTTCTCCAACTCCAAGAACATGTTTAATAAACATTTCACACACAAATGAAAAAATTTAGCACCAGCCACAGGATTATGAGCTATCAATCTGAAACATTCATTTTCATTTCTTAACAATGGATTAAACTTCTCCAGGGTATCTGCAAAATACAAACTCATTAGATGTTTATTATCTGCTGGAGAAAATGTAATAAACCATGAAGGTGCACCTAAATATGAAATCAAAGACCAAATTTCATTGCACATGTATTTTTTGAATGTAGTTGAGCCTTTAACAGATCTGCCAACATGATCAAGGTCTTTAATCAATTGAAAACAAAGTTTTTCTTCATCAGACTCAGGTTTGACTCTTTCACCTTCTTCCATTCTTTTTATCAAATTAGTAAGAACTCCAACATTGACTTCTATTAGTCTTTTAGGAATATTATCAAACTTGGGTTTATTTGCCAATAAATATCCAGCTGTTGTGCTTTCTTTAATCTGCTCATGATTGAATGCAATGAGTGGAAAATGTGGATCAGTTTGAAATCTTTTATCATAATACATAAGTAGATGTCTTTTATGTGCCAAGTCTGAAATATGATTCTTTTGAAGTTTGTTTCCAATTCCACCAAGTCCATAAGGAAACAACCAAGGCATCATCTGAGGAAAAAGTTGTGGATTATTGTAAATTGATTGTGGATTTTTTTCATGTCCAACTGCTAAAATCTTTTTATTATCAGTCAAATGTTTAAGTACAATGACTTTTAAAGCTTTAAGACTTTTGGTTGAATATTCTTCTCCAGTTAGACCATGTACAATGAAAGGACAAGGTCCATTTTCAGTACCAACTTCATCTTCCGTATCATTAACAGCTGTAGCTTCTGGATCTTTATTGAAACTTGATTTCTTATAGTCAACTACAACTGGTGGAACATCTTCTGGATAAGCTTTGAGATTTTCGTATGAAATTTCCAAGTCAAAGTAATCTTGATGATTCAATTTTAACCATTCAAGTGCAGCTGCAACTTTTTATGACGAACTAAAAGTGGTATTCTTTCAAAATCAGCCTTGGTAGGTTGACATGGACCTGTGTAAATAAATGCCAGAACATCATCTATTTCTTCTACTGGTGGTGGAAGTATATTATAGATTTTAGGAGTTGGATTTGCAAATGAAATAGCATTGGCTCTCATTTTATGCATTCCAGATGAGACACTGACTAAACATCTATTATGTTGAACACAAGCAACAAGTAATTGTTCAGCATAAGATAAATTTTGAAGTTGAGGTGGTACTTTTCCTAACCATTTTCCATTTGCTAATGCAAATACAGGCATTTCTTTTGAAACAGATTTATAACAAGATTTACAAATGCTATTTAAGTTATGTTCAAGCACAGGACCATCAATTTCTTTAAAGCAGTCATCTGATGAATGTCTTTCAATTTGAGTTACACCTGGTTGATGTAAGAAGTCAAGATCCAAATTTAAATCAGACAATTTCAATAGTTGTGTAAGTAGTGTTAATTTTTCACAGACTGAACATCCTGACTCTTCAAGCTTATTAGGTCTGGTATCATTACAAAATTTAGAAATGATAATATGTTGAAGTTTGTCAGATAATGAAGAAGGTGGAAATTTAAATTCTGATCTTATTTGATTCTTTTTCACTGCTGCCAAATGATCCAATTTATATTTTTCAGGATTTGAGGTTTGATAGTTTTTAACTGCTTTTAAATTTTCAGCTTTGTATTTTTCAGGATTTGATGTTTGATAATCTTTAACAGCTTTCAAGTTTTCAGCTTTGTATTTTTCAGGATTTAATGCTTGATAGTTTTTAACTGCCTCTAAATTTACAGCTTTGTATTTTTCAGCATTTAACGCTTGATAATTTTTAACTGCCTCTAAATTTTCAGCCCTGAATTTAAAATTTGATAATTTTTAACTGCTTTTAAATTTTCAGCCTTGTATTTTTCAGGATTTAACATTTGATTTTTTTTTAACTGCTTTTAGATGTTCATCCTTGTATGTTTCAAAATTTGAAACTTGATAACTTTTAACTGCTGCTAAATTTTCAGCTTTGTATTTTTCAGGATTTGACATTTGATAATTTTTTACTGCTTTTAAATTATTTGTTTTTTTCTTTTTTAGCTTTTCTGCCTGGTCAATACTTTTAAAAACACATGTATACAAAGGACAACAATGACAAATATGTGATCCAATTATAGTTTGAAATTCATGAATTTTCATTTTTGAATGAATTTTTAAACCATGGGCAGGTGCAATAGTTTTTAGATGTGAAACACTTAGTTGAGATAGAATATTACTTAAAGGTATGCCAGAAATAGAAATTAAATCTGAACTTTCTTTTATGACTGATAATTTGTCTGATTCAAGTATATATGATTGAAATAAATATTTTTTATCAGATTGTATGTCTGAAGAATAAAATGCAAGTTCATTATAAGTAAACTCATAGGATGGTCCACCACCAACAATTCTAACTTTGGATGTTTCAGATTCATCTATGTCTGAAAAACAAAGTATAATCTCAGATATTACATTATAAATTTTTATTTTGAAAGGATTGATAATCTTTTGGCTCATTTGGCAAAGTGGTTTCAGACAAATTGATATATAAGTCTAAATGCAAATAAATGAGGAAGAACAACAGCTCTGGAAAGCAAAAGTGGATATACAACAATAGTATGACCTGTAAGTTTACTCATTTTCACTTTGAAGTCATGTTTATAAAGACAGTTTCTTTGAAACTTCAAATTCAATATTTGACACTGAACATAAGGCAAATTCTTTTTCAAAATTATGTCTGATATGATCAAGATAGAATGCATGAACCTTTTAGTGATTTTTTGATATTATTTGTATGGGAATTAGCCAAGAAATAGCTGAAATATATAAAAAATATTTGATTTTGGTGGCTGTGCAACATTTTTTGTAGCGGTCTTCTTGTATATGATGTGAAATATAAAAAATATGAATTTTCATGATTTTTTCATATTATTTGAGTAGGAATTGGCCAATTAATTGCTAAAATACATGGAAAATGTGCATTTTGGGTGGCTGTACAGATATTTCTGTGGCTATACATACTTTCATCTGAAAGCCCTGATTTTTCTGAATTTTTTGATATATTTTTTGTAATATTTGAGCCAGGAACAAGTGAAATACATTGAATCTCTCAGTTTTTGTAAGGTTAGGGTTTATCTGTGGCTGTACAACCTCCTGCGCACAGGAGGTCATACAGCCACACAGAAAAAAAAAAAAAAAAAGAAAGAAAAAACAGTTTGTACACTAATACTGGATCAAGTCTCACAAAAAAAATATGGAAAAATTCAGAAAGATCAGGGCTTTAAGATGAAGGTAACAATGTGCGCTTTAAGCTTCAAACTGACATTTACATTACATATTATATATCACCAGAACTGCATTTTTAACGCACTTCTGAATATGTATATATTATGTCAGTGTGTTAAGTTTGACGCATTTTTTACGTGTTTTACGTGTTTTTTATTCTGAAAAGCACGTCAATTCCCAATCCCACGCTTGTAGCAGATTCGTATTCGTTGATGTTTTAGCTTTCAAATGGTGTATAGAAAGTTGTAACCTAAATTTAACCGCAAAGCGCACCATTTTCATATAAATATATCAGTATTTCAATTATTGCATGTCTAAAAATGCGCCAAATGTTGTAATTTTTGCACCATTGTAATCTCCTCATTTTTCTAAAAATTTCAATATATAATATGTGTGTATAGCTGCACAGGAAGTGGCAGAAGATAATATTTGGCCTAGGAGAAAGGGTATATATAGCCATCAATTTCCTTATAAATACAAGCAATGATGGTACAGTTGGTTATGAGTCCTTTGATTTATCAAAGACTCATTCTTTATAATCTGGGAACTTAGTCAAAATTTTGATTGATTGATTGATTCATCCATCAACACTGTGGGAAAAAATTTCCAAAAAAATCTACTATTTAATAGTAAAAGATATCTCTCAAGAGTCTTGTTCCATGGTCTTGTGGCTGTGCTAACATGAATACAACATACAATTTGATCATTTGTATGAGAATTGGCCAAGTAATTGCGAAAAAATACCTGAAAAATAATGATTTACATGGACTGTTGATGGTATTCTGTGGCTGTGCTAACATGGATGAGATTTAATATGGAAAAGATGAATTTTGGTGATTTTTTGATATTATTTGTGTGGGAATTGGCCAAGAAATAGCTGAAATATATGAAAAATATTCGATTTTGGTGGCTGTGCTATGTTTTTTGTGGCGGTTTCTTTGTATATGATGTGAAATATAAAAAGTATGAATTTTCGTGATTTTTTGATATTATTTGAGTGGGAATTGGCCAAGTAATTGCTGAAATACATAGAAAATGCGCATTTTAGGTGGCTGTACAGATGTCTCTGTGGCTGTACATACCCTCATCTGAAAGCCCTGATTTTTCTGAAATTTTCTATATATTTTTTGTAATATTTGAGGCAGTAACAAGTGAAATACACTGAACATATCGCTTTTTGTAAGGTTAGGGTTTATCCTGTGGCTGTGTGACGGAGCTCTTCACAGCCACACAGAAAAAAAGAAAAAACAGTTTGTACACTAATACTGAGTCAAATCTCACAAAAAATATATTGAAAAAATCAGAAAAATCTGGGCTTTAAGATGAAGGGGTGTACAGCCACATAGCACCATGTACAACCACCTCAAATTTGTGTTTTCAGTGTATTTCAGCCATTACTTGGTCAATTCCTACTCAAATAATATCAAATAAATCACAGAAATTCGTAATTTTTATGTTTAACCTTATTTGTACATGCACAGCCACATAAATCTTTTACAGACCGAAGTAAAGTCGGATTTTGGTGTAAAAAGCAGCCAAAGTAGCATTTTGAGACTGCTATGCAGAAGATAATGTGGCTGTGCAATAATAGACGTCATTAGAAAGACAAAATGTGAATTTTAACAATTTTTTTGATAGCATTTGAATCATATTTGGCCAAGTAATGGCTGAAATAGAATAAAAATGCGAATTTAATGTGGCTGTACAGTGTATTGGGTAGCTACAAATACCACCATCTTGAAGCCCTGATTTTTCCAAGTTTTTTTATATAATTTTTGTGAAATTTGGTTCACTAACAAGCAAGATATGTAATAATGTGATAAGTAGATAGATCATCATAGACAATTATTTATAGATATTTATTGTTAAATATATTAAAAAGGGAGAGAAAAAGGACGAATACATGCCATGCAAAGCAATGGCCCACTACACCAAGTGGATCACTTAAATGTCTGGTGTGGGAACTTTGTCACATGACCTTACTAAGGTCTTGGGTTCAGTTCTCCTTCCTGCCATTCTTTTATTTGTCATATTCTACACAGGTCATGTGGTTTATTACTTGATTTGGTAGTTGGGTAAACTGCCCACTGGATATATCAGCTTCTTGGGCAGTTACCATTCCCTGATGGATGAGGCTAGCTTATACAGGTGACTAGACTGCCACACCGTATACGAGGGTGTTAACCGCCTTCTTCAAGAGAAGAAGATGCGCTCCTTGTTCCGCATCCTGTCAGTGAGCTTGGCTTACGATGGGATTGCTCTTAGGGCGACTGATGTCGCCAACACGCAGGAAATAGCCTACATCCGGGGCTACCTCCTCCATCATTACCCCACCCAGGAGAATCTTTGGGTAGGCCTGCCGCAGTCGAAGTCCTTCATGAGGGCTATTGACGTTCCTTTATATGACGGGGTTGACGAGGAAGGTCACCCGAAGCTCATCACTCCCCAGACCATCGAGGCAGCCATTCAAACTAGCCCAGCGTGGTCCGACTTCATGTCCTTTACTGCACCTGCGCGCATCGTGAAGCAGTCTTCTGCGGCTGTCTTTGCGACTGCATATTTTGACATTTGGGACACCAGCACTGGGCGGAATGCCAAGCTGCTCAATGGTCGATCATTCATGCTCCGAGGCCTCCCTATCCAAATTCAGACAGCAGCGGCCCGAGTTGGCGCCCCTCTTTGCACTCGTTGTTGGAGGTGGAGCCACGTCACCCAGGCGTGTCGAGCGCCTTGGGTAGTATGCCCTCACTGCTCCAGACCTCACCGCCTGGAACAGCACAGGGACATGGTGCCATGCTGCACCCCCAACCCCAAAGCTAACCCTCCCAAAGTCTGTACCCCCACAGGAGAGGAATGCCGGCTTGGGCTGTCGAGGAATATCGGAAGGTACAAGCTGTTAAGTCTCGTTGTCTTTCATGCTCTAACCCCCCCCTCAGAAGAAATGATTGAGTCTCCGGACGCAGGACTTTTGGAAAGCGGGGACATTAGGGTGTTGTCTTTTAACTGCGCGAAGTCGGCGGCTAGCTTAGAAATAATACTCAAAAAATATATTGATGATTTTGATGTTCTTTTCATTCAAGAACTGCCCTGGCAGATCATAAGACAAGCCCCCTCGACCTCTAATCCAGAGGGAGAGGACATTGTAGGCGCGCCACTCCATCCAGAATGGCTGCCAATTAGGGGTGCACGCCGTACCGTAACGGCATACGGCCGTAACATTACGGGGGTCCTACGGCAATGGAACTCCCGTCGCCGTGCCGTAAAGCACTCAACCAGACCTCCAACGGTACGGTACAGTGGAAAAACGGTGAAAAACGGCCGTCAACGGTGGTACGGCACTAGAGAAAGAGCAAGTACCTGAAATGGGCCAATTTTATAGAAAAAAACAGCGTACGAACCAAATCATCTTAAAGAGGCACTCAATCTGCCCATACTTGGGGCTCAACACTGCGAATGAGACGTTCTCCAGAGGGACCACACGCCATCCGATATCAACTCCGGGTATTGCTTCCGAGGACAATCCTTTTGACCACTTTTTGTTGACTTTTTGTGCAGAATTTCGAGCCAAAATAATGTGAGTGACTTCTCTGCAACGCATCATTTGAGAAAGGACCACAAATTCTAACCTAAAACAGTACAATTCAGTGCATTGGGTCAAGATTTGCCGCACCGCCGTAAACGGTCGTTAACCCCCGTATATTTACGGTGAAAACGGTGGTTTACCGTACCGTAGCTGTACCGTAAATCATCCTCTCTCGAGGCTCACGGTACGGCGACGGTGGCCGTATGTCGGCAGCCGTAAACCGTAAATACGGCGTCGGTGCGCAGCCCTACTGCCAATGGTACGGCTCCCAGCCACTTCCCAGCTTAGTCAGCACAAATCCAGTTGTGCTGATGTAAGCAACTCCAGTACCCGTCCGCATGTGATGGCCTATGTGTCTCACAGACTGGCAAAGTACCAACCATCTATGCGACGCGATATCATAGATTATCGCGACATACTAGTACTCAGCCTCTTTGCTACCGAGGGGGCCGTCTACCTCATGAACATTTATTCAGATGATCAACACACCACTATCAATTATATTGAGAAGCATATTGAGAGCCTTCCCCCCTTTATTTACATGGAAGGGGACTTCAATTCACACTCGAGGGAGTGGGACCCAGATGTTCAAGGGCACCCGGGCCACACCTCGTCCCTTCTTGATTTGGCGGCGGAGTTGGGCTTAGGGCTTGCAGTATTTGTGAACCTGGGTCCGACTCATGTTCCGTGCATTGAGGGCTTTAGACCTATGGTCATAGACCTCGTCTTTGTCCCTCTGGACCGGACGATCTCTTCAGATGTCACACGCAGAGAGGATCTCATTGGGGATGCAGATCACTACCCGATCTCATCCCTTGTCCTGGTTCCATCAGCAATTCCCATCAAAAGTTGCCGGTCGATCAAATCGGACATCGAAGACCAACAGGCCTTCGCCTTTCACATCATGAGCTTGATCTGGCAATTAGAAGTGCCGGAGAAACTCAACTCCATTGACAGCATCAACAAGACGGCTTCGGCTGTCGCGCGGGTGTTCTCTGCAGTATGGGATAAGTGCTCCAGAGAGGTCAAAGTCACTAAGCGCTCGAAATGGTGGTGGTCCGATTCGTGCAGCAAAGCTCTGGCCAGTTACCAGGAGGAGAGATCCCCCGAGAACTGGAAAACTTTTTGTAAAGCCTGTAAACAGGCAAAGCAAACCTTCTTTGATCATCGTATCGGGGAAATTGCGAGCAAAAACAAGCATGCGTGGGATCTCATGGCTTGGATCCAACCGCGCAAGCTTCCGCCCTGTGAAGCAATCCACTACAAGGGGAACCCGTGTCATGACATGGACGACCTCTGGGATGCGCTTCATGGCACTTATAATGCAGCGTCAAACAGGCCGTTCAACCTCTCCCCTCTCAACAAACTGCCGGACCTTCCTACTAGGTCTTGGCAGCCGTTCTCCCGCCTGGAACTTCAAGATGCCCTCAAGTCCTGTTCCAACACTTCAAGCCCTGGCCCATAGTATTATTGAATACTATTGGAAAACTTATTGAGAAAATGCTGTTGAACCGCATACAGTTTGATGGTGTAGCCGTCGATGTATTTCATCCAAATCAAATTGGCGGGGTGCAATAGCGCTCCACCGAGGACACTGGACTCATCCTGGTGCACATGGTGCGCGCAAGGTGGGCCAAGGGGCTCAAGACTAGTGTCGTCGCCTTTGACCTTGCTCAGTTCTTCCCTTCTCTTAACCATGAGGTTCTCGTGGCAATACTTCGGAAGCTTGGATTCCCGGACAATGTAGTCTGCTTCTTTTCTTCCTACCTCGTCGGGCAATCCACTAAGTATTTGTGGAACTCCTTCACATCAGGATCACATAGTGCAGATGTAGGTGTCGGCCAGGGCACTGCTCTGTCCCCCGTCCTCTCTACTCTCTACCTGGCCCCCATTATGCACCTATTCAAGAAGCACTTCTTCTCGATAGGTGTGTTTCTACTTTCTTATGTGGACAATGGAACCTTAATCTTCCAGTCCAATTCCCTCATCCGTAATTGCAATGCGCTCACCAATGCATACGGAGTTATCTTTGACTTATTCAGAAAGTTTGCACTCGTTCTCGAGCACGACAAGACGGAGCTCTTCCACTTCGATCAGTCGCGCTCGGACGAGAACCCCTCCATCGACTTGGGCTATGCGCCCTACACTGGTGACATCCCTCTGAAACCCAAGCCATTCTGGCGCTACTTGGGCTTCTACTTTGATCGCAAGCTCACCTTCCATGAGCATGTGAGATATTATTCAACCAAGGCAATTTCCTCGCTCAAGGCGATGAAAATGCTTGGGTCCTCCACCAGGGGCTTGCAACCGCTTGACAAGCACCTCCTCTATCGCTCGTGTGTGATTCCAATTGTCACATACAGGTACTCTATGTGGTATTTCAAGGGTGCTCGTAACAAAGGCATCCTCAAAATCCTCAACTCCATGCAGCATAAGGCTGCTCTGTGGATCACTGGTGCCTTTTGCACCACTCCAAACGCGGCAGCTGAGGCCCTTGCCGGCCTTGTCCCATTCCCAATTCTCTTGCACCGTCTCTCTACCCGAGGGAGGATGCAGATAGGCACCCTTATGCCCACTCACCCAGTTCGGGCCTTTATGTCTGGCTCAAATCGTGGACGGATGACTCCCCACAAGTTATCGGTTGAAAAACTGTCCCCTGCAAGGCGTAGTATGGTTCATACCGCCCTGCAAGAGGCTGATCTTGCTCTCCCCAACGAGTTTCATGAGGAAATGCACCCTATGGACCCAGCCTCCCATCCAGGAGACCACCTTATGGACCGGTTTGCAAGCCAGGTCCTGTTCGACGATTTTAAGCGCGACAAGGAAGACGACGAGGCTTCCTTGGAGGCTCGTCGTCAATATCTTGACAAAGTCCTGGGCAATTGCTCAGAACTTGGCACTATTGTGGTGGCAGTTGACGGTAGCCGTCCCCTTGGAGGAGCACTCCAGGCCAGTACTTTCTATTCCCCCACCTATTCCGAGAGGAATGGCCGAATTCCACTGGAATCCTGTGGAATGGCGGTGGAATCCACTGGAATGGCTGTGGATTCCTGTGGAATGCCAAATCCAACTCCTGTGGAATACCACTTTGCCATTCCACTGAGTGGAATCCAGTGGAATCCACAGGTGGAATCCAGTGGTGGAATGGCTTAAGATGTCTGACTTGTACTTTGGCAGATCCAGGAATAAAATAACATGGATAAGCAGGAATTGAACCCAAGACCTGTCCATAGCCATAGCCATAGACACATTAACCACTACACCATTGGTGCTTTGAAAAGTTCAAAACTAATTACTATATATACCCTATGGCCTATTATATATATATATTTCACGTGGCATACAGGTGGGAAATTCAGGGTCAATAGGGTATCATCGGATTCAGAATTTTCAGGAGATTCCAAATATAAATATGCCATAATTTTTGCAGGGTCCTATTGCTATATTTAGGCTGATTTACATACTGTGGGAACTTTTTTCCAAAAATTAGTAACTGTGCAGCCTGATCTAAAAATCATATATCAGTTGAAATCATGTGACTAGCTGCTCCCGATGATGAGAAAAACCCAAAAAAATTCGAAAAAACCCGAGTCTTTGAAAATTTTTTTTTCCAAAAATAGATTGCCTGTTTAGGAAGGGATCCAAATAACAATTTTTGATGGGTTACACTGTTTGGTTCTGTTTATAAAGTCTATAAATAGCCTATTTCCTTATTTTATTTACATTTCTTTTTTCTAAAAAATAACCAGAGGAATGGCTGTATATTAGGTAATACCTAAGTAAATTGAATATTTTTACTGTGAGAATTTTTTTAAGACTCAGACCTATCAGTATTGTACACAAATAGTCCCAAATATATTAGATAAGCACTCCAAATTAAATATTTACTTGTTATTTGGCTGGTGGATTCCACTTCTCTCCATTCCAGTGGCCTGTTCCTCTCCCAAAAGAGGAATTTGGTCTCATTCCACTGGAATAGGGTGCCACAGGAATGGCAATTTGGCAGGGCTCTCTGCCAAAGTAGCATTCCTCAGCATTCCACAGGAATGAGTGGATTCCACTGGATTCCAACAGGAACGCGGGGGGGAGTGATAAGTGCTCCTCCAGGCCACTTCGGCCGTGATCCTCTTCCGCAGCAGTAATGAGATTGAAAGGTCTCGTTGTGCCGCAGGCGATGTTACTGCAAATGATGCAGAACTCGCTGCTATTTGGTACGGTATCTGCGCTGCCATTCGGCCAGATATTGGAATCATTTGTGTATTCACTGATTCGATGTCGTCAGCTTGTCGATCAGTGGATCCTTCTATTCATTCAGGCCAAGCGCACTTGCTCGCGGTCTGTAAATCTTTGATGCCGTGGTTTGAGGAGGATCCCGAGCGGCAGTTATTATTTGTGTATGTCCCTTCTCGTTTGAAGTGGGGCATACACAAGCAAGTGCATGACTATGCAAGGGAGTTGCGCATTCCTCTTGGGATCAGACCCAAGAATTCCATTGATCGGATGAGGTCTCTTGCCGACAAACTTTGGACGGATACCTGGACTCACCAGTTCCGTGCCAATGATAGGGGAGCTTGTTTTTACGACCTCCTAGGCTACAACGGTACGCCCCTCAAGCCAAAACATGCCGGGCATAGCGGGTCTTGGCTTGAAATTGCACAAGGACAGAGCCCCCAGCTCTTCGCGCATGCTGCCCAGTGCATAACAGGACATGCACCCATCGGTGAATACCTTCATTGGTTCAACCTGGCTGATACAGCCGCCTGCCCATGCGGATTCCCTCAAGAAACCTGCGAGCACATCTTCAACGGCTGCCCTCGGCACCCAAAGAAAATCATAGGTGTCTTGGATGCGCCTCGGCGCATCTGGCAACTATACAACTGGCTAATGGCAAACCCTCTCGCCTTTGCATTTCGACCTGAGCCTGCGGGTGTTGGTTGAAACGTGATGGGCTCCCCACTCTTTGGAATTGGGGGGGCCCATCATTAGTGTCTTGCTGGTGCAGCCTGGGGCAAATCCAGTTCTCGTCTGGGGTACAGTCTTGGTATCAGATATTTCATATATTACCAAAAATTTCAAGGCAATACAAAAAGATAAACAGAAAATTATTGATCAGACTGTTTTTAAGTTTAGTTTGAATAAAGAACAAGAAAGAGCTTTTTGTATTGTTGCAAATCATGCTACACTTCATAAAACAGAACCATTGAAAATGTATCTAGGAGGTATGGGTGGAACAGGAAAATCTCAAGTTATTAAAGCATTAATATCATTTTTTAAAAAGCGTAAAGAATCACATCGTATCATGATTTTAGCACCTACTGGTTCAGCTGCTGCTTTATTAAATGGATCAACCTATCATTCAGCATTAGGTATACAAAATGATTCAATGTGTCGTGCAAATGAACATTCAACTATTGCTCAAGTTAAAGCCCGACTTGATGGTGTTGAATATATATTTATACTTGGTGTAGTGGGCCATTGCTGCGCATGGCATGTATGAGTCTTTTTTTCCAGGAGTATGACTTAGGATATATAATGAAAATACAAAGAATAATGCATAGCACGCTCAATACTGGGCCAAATAATATGATATTATACTCATTTTGTAGGGATTTTTAGCACGGTCATTTTGAGCCCAAAATAACTTCAATATAAAGAGAGTCCAAAATTGATAATATTAGAGTATCCTTTTACTAATATTGAAACAAGTCATAAAATAAAAATAAAAAGTCAAGAACAAATAAATACATTGTCACTAAGAGGTATTGTTTATCATGGAAAAAATCACTTTGCTTCAAGAATTATTTCCATGGAAGGAAAGGTCTGGTATCATGATGGAATTGAAACAGGAAAAAAATCAGTAGAAGATGGTAATTTATCCTTTTTAAACAGTCAAGCTTTGGCAATTTGTCAAGAAAAAAACTTGTACTTGCTGTTTATGCATAAATTATTAATGTAATAAAGTAGATCATAATATACAAATATTTATAGATATTTATTGTTAAATATATGAAAATGGGAGAGAAAAAAGGACAAATACATGCCATGTGAAGCAATGGCCCACTACACCAAGTCCAGAGGGAGAGGACGTCATAGGCGCACCACTCCATCCAGAATGGTTGCCCATGGTACGGCTTCCAGCCACTCCCCAGCTTAGTCAGCGAGCTCGACTGGTTGAGCTTGCTGATGTAAGCAACTCCAGTACTTGTCCGCACATGATGGCCTATGTGTCTCACAGACTGGCGAAGTACCGACCATCTATGCGACTGATAAAAGAATTGAAAAGGACTCATACATGCCATGCACAGCAATGGCCCACACACCCAAGTTCACATTTGAGGGAGTGGGACCCAGATGCTCAAGGGCACCCGGGCCACACCTCGTCCCTTCTTGATTCGGCGGCGGAGCTGGGCTTAGGGCTTGCATTATTTGTGAACCCGGGTCCAACTCATGTTCCACGCATTGAGGGCTATAGACCTACAGTCATAGACCTTGTCTTTGTCCCTCTGGACCGGACGATCTCTTCAGACGTCACACGCAGAGAGGATCTCATCGGGGATGCAGATCACTACCCGATCTCATCCCTTGTCCTGGTTCTATCAGCAATTCCCATCAAAAGTTGCCAGTCGATCAAATCGGACATCGAAGACCAACAGGCCTTCGCCTTTCACATCATGAGCCTGATCTGGCAATTAGAAGTGCCGGAGAAACTCGACTCCATTGACAGCATCAACGAGACAGCTTTGCCTGTCGCGCAGGTGTTCTCTGCAGCATGGGATAAGTGCTCCAGAGAGGTCAAAGTCACTAAGCGCTCGAAGCAGTGGTGGTCCAATTTGTGCAGCAAAGCTCTGGCCAATTACTGGGAGGAGAGATCCCCCGAGAACTGGAAAACTTTTTGTAAAGCCTGTAAACAGGCAAAGCGAACCTTCTTCGATCATCGCATTGGAGAAATTGCAAGCGAAAACAAGCGCACTTGGGATCTCATGGCTTGGATCCAACCGTGCAAGCTCCTGCCCTGTGAAGCAATCCACTACAAAGGGAATCTGTGTCATGACATGGACGACCTCTGGGATGCGCTTCATGGCACTTATAATGCAGCGTCGGACAGGCCGTTTGACCTCTCCCCTCTTGATGAACTGCCAGACCTTCCTACTAGGTCTTGGCAGCCGTTCACCTGCTTGGAACTCTGAGATGCTCTCAAGTCCTGTTCCAACACTTGGCCAGAGGCCATTGCTGCGCATGGCAAAAACAAGTTCTTACTTCTACAGGAAGTTCGACCTTTCAAAATAATGAAGAAGGTAAATAAATCATTAGTCCACTCAATTCTGAACTGATTGGGATGATCAGGGGCTTGAAAAATCGAGAAAAATCAGGGCTTTCTAATGATACCAAATGTGCCTGGTCATGTGACCAGGAAGGCCCTGATTTTTACGAATTTTTTGATACCAAAATCATAAAAATTGGCCCAGGAATGGCTGAGATACAGAAACCGTGCAGGGTCACTATGTCAGTGGGAGAATTTCCATTGTTTCTGTTAGGAACTTTGATGCCTGCTTTGCAGGCCAGTAAACAAGTTCCTTTACTATGTAAGAACTTGTAATTCGGCGCTTATTGGCCGTTCCACAGGAAGATTTTGTTACCGGAGGCATTTTTTAAGATGCCTCTGGTAAGATTGTGTTTGTTTGGTGAGGCTGGATGCCCCTTTGATAGCTTAAAAATAAGTATACGTAGTTTAAACATCATAAAAAATATATTTGATGCACTATTACCTCGCTTTACAGTGTTTTAGGTATATAACATGAAGTAAAATACTATTTAATCCGTAAAGTATGCATTTTACCACTGACTCGTTGAGTCCACCCACGCACCTGCCTAACCCGCTGTGACCCGTACCTGTACCTGCCGAAAACCTGTACCCTTGAGCGTGGGTATGGGTTTTTGGGGGTAAGGGTATGGGTAGCCCTGGAATACCCCAGGGTTACCCGTGACAATCCCTAGGAACACCCAAGGGTTACCCAGGCATTTGCCTAATAATGGAGGGTCCAATTTTTTTCTTTGCCTCTGGCAGCTGGATTCACTAATCAGATACTGGTCTGGCAGTTTGATCCCAGAGCCTCCTTGACTTGATGTACAACTTGGAATCAATTAAGATTAAATAGTAGCCATTTTTGTTATATCTATCATTGACCTTCCCCACTTTGATGTCAACTCATCAACCTTTAGCAAAACCCCAGCAGCAGCTCTGCTTAGCTTGATTTCATGCACTCCTCCCCATCCCTTCACCTTTTGGCCTTTCTCCAAGTTGGTAATTACCTTTCCAGCCCATTCACTCAGCCTGAGCACCATTGTTGTATGCTCAAGGGCTAAAACCTGGCCTCTATCAATTTCCAATGCTGCATCCAAAACAACAAGAGCAAGCTCCAAGGCTGAAGTGAGAAGAGAAGCCTCTTTATCTTGATCTTTTCCACTTGTAACTGATCCTCTCAATTGAGAATCATCCATAGATAACACAGGCTGCATTCCCAGCACCATAGCCAACTCCAATGAACCAGGTGCAATAATTGCAAGCCACTCAGTTGCATTCTGTGAAGCATTCACCAAGACTGCCAGTGTCCGTAGAAACTGTGACAGCACAAGTGGATTAAGGATGAGCCCTGTGCCTGCCCCATAATACTGTGCATGGTCAGCATGATGGGAAGTGCGCCTTTCCCGTGTTTGCTCATCCTGCAAGAACACCCAAAAGGAGTTGATAAGTGGAACAATAAAACACTCTGCTGCAACATCAAGGAACTGCATCAGCTGAGGCTGAACTACTATCTGCATTTGTGAGTAAGGCTTGACAGGCAGCAGAGACACCTCTGTAATATGGTGCAGTGGTTGCATGCGCAGGCGGCGCTCACGAGTGATCTCTGGAGCAGTGTTTCTTCCCACTTGTAGATGCTGAAGTGCATGCTTGCTCAGTTCTTCAACCATAACAGGCAAGAGCTCAGTGTCTGCCTTGTGTGACATGACATACTTCTGGTGAAGAGAATTAGGCAATATCTTGCTTGGAAAGACTGTCTGCTCTGCAGACACTTGGGATATGGGGACTGGCAGGGATGCAAGCTCTCTAGCTCCTATTGCCAGTGCATTCAGGGCTACAAAGCGCTGGTCTGCTGAATATTGGTTTTTGAAAAATTCTTGGATGAGTGTGCTGTTGTGCTGGATTAGCTCCTGCTTGTTATTGGTGGAGGGGCAGTAGTTAACATACAGAGGTGCCTTCCTTGGGGCACAAGCAACCAAAGCATTCAATGCTCCTTGCCGTTTTTCTCCAAAACCATCGAGATCAAAGTTGTCTTGCAAAGCAAGAAGCACATGCACCAAGTTAACCGCATTCTCATCTAAATTGGCATTCCCACAAAATATCAGCAGCAACTATGGAGAAGTAAGTTACAACATACCAAGCTCCGTCCCGTACCCTCTTTTCTTCCTAATAAGCTCCTCAGCACAATTCAGCGCCATCTCAATCCTATCAGCCTCATGTGGGTCATCAGGGCCAACTTTGGAGGAACCTCCATGGAGGAGCCCGACGAGCTGCACGAGGTACACTGGCCTTGGAACTCTTTTGACGCCAACATTAAGCGTAGGGTCCTTCTCTACCTCGGCGAGCTCAGACGGCGAAGGCGAGGCTGACCGAGAAGACGGCGGCGAAGCGTAGCCTGTCATCGAATCATCTGAATCATATCCATCTAGCTTGGCAATGAAAGTTGCTCCAGCAGCTTCGGTCGAGCGGTTTAATGCGTCAACTGCAAATGGAGCAGTGACTGCATCCACCTGCATTTCGGTCCTTCCTTTGCCCTGCTCCGGTTTTGCATCCACATCCCTAGCCATCAAAAGCAGGCGTAAGCCGCGACACCATGACCTCCCTTGACCCACCCCTTCCCAATCACCAAAGTCTAGCCGCTTGCCGCAAAGCTGGGCCACAACCTCAGCCGCAAGCATTCCACAGCGTCTTACGGATGGGTCGAGATGAGAGATATACACGGAGATGGCAGTGATGAAGTTTGGCGCAGAGACGAGGGCATGTACATGTGGGGAGGACGACGGAAAATAAGAGATAGTGAGGAGCAAGAGAGCTGTCGTGTCTAATTCATGTTGTCATCACATATTGTTCAATCTCAGAATGGGGAGCTTACATCGGTGCCGTGAAATGATCGAGTGCTTGATATGCTCCGGGGACGACCAAACGTCCAGGACGCTCTGCAAAAACGCGTTTAAAACTATTTGGCACTTGATATCAGCCAGCGAACAAATATAAATTAAAAGGTGAGAGGGGAAAAAAAGAGAAAAAGAACGTGCCTTCTATGTTGACCGTTGATCCCCTGGCGCCACCGGAAACCCAGCACACAAACAAGCGTGCACACACCTCAGGCCACTCTTTGCTCATCATCAAGCTGGTCGCAATTTCCCAAAGCTCCATTCCCTCCGAGTGCCTTGCTGGCGGTGCGATTTTCCCCACCAGTCCATCCAACAAAGCCGCCTCCTTCCTCACCCTGGCGCGTTGTGCAGGGGCGTCATCCATTGGAGGCTCAATCTCTTGGAGGCTTCCACTCAATGAGGAAAACAGGGAGTACAAGATGGATTGGAGAGTGAGGCTGGACGGGACAGCAAAGAAGAGGCGGCCCAGTATACCAAATACCTTTGGACATGCTCTGACTCGGGATCCAGGAGTAAAATTTGACGCTCGCGGATGATAGGGAGGGTAGTTTGGAAGAACGAAGGCTGGGACCGCGCGGTAGGCGGGTTTGGCGGGAAGACACCTAGATTGACAAGTTTGCCCAACAAGTACGTCAGAGAGGGCAAGGCTGCGTCTAGGTCGAAGGCAAGTAGAATCAGTAGTAGGACGCCGTATAGATAGATCGTCCTTCATACCTGCGACCGATTTCGACTTGCTTGACAGGTCAAACAGCAGCTCCTCGAACCGTATGCTCAGACGGTTGAAATATGTCGCGTTCTCCAGGTCGGATGGAGGAGGTTCGCCCACCGGTCCAAAAGCGTTTGCTGCTTTCGCGGGGACCATACACAGGTTCTTGATACAATCTTCCCAATTCACCTCTCTCTGTGCCCGTCCCACCGCCGTCGTCTTCGCTGCATCAAACACCGCTCCAAAAAGTCGATCCACGGTATACTCCCTCGCTAGCCTCTCCAGCATCCTCAGGGCATACCTCGCATACCCCGTCTCCGCCACTACCAACTGCACCGACACCAGCGTGCCATAGGCACACAGCGCGACTTTCCCCGCAGTCGTCGAGGCATTTGAAAACGCGTCCGGACAGAAATACTGGTCTAGCAACTGAGTAGCACCAGCCTCTGCAAGTAGGGTGTCCCAGGTTGGAACGATAGATGTAAGCAGAACGCGTTGAAGTTGAGGGACGTGCTTGTTGATGTCGACAGGAGGGAGAGGACGAATATTGCACTGCCTGAATTGGGGCGGAAGCAGTCCCAGAGCGTCGAGCGGGGCTGCAAGCAAGCCGAGGAGAGTCGGCAGGTCGGGAATCTGTGCGTGTAGCTGCTCGATGATATCTTGGATTTGTGATCGAGAGCTCATGACGGTGGTAGTCAAAAGATAACACCCGCGTGACTTTTTCGGCGACACAGCAAAGCAAAAAGTAATTTATTCTCAGAGATGACATTTTTCTAGTCATAATATATACTCTTACACAAAGAGAAAAACGTACATAGAGGTTGGATACAAATACAAGGGAGTGTGAAGATTTACACATATATCAAGTAGCCGTTTTGGAGGCAGGTTTCGCCTTGGATGTGGGTTTGGATTTTGACTGTGGTTTCGCTTTAGTGGACGCAGATTTGGAGGTAGGCTTTGCAACAGTAGCTTTGGAGGCAGGCTTGGCCTTGTTTGCGGCAGACTTTGCGGCAGACTTTGGCTTTGAGACCAGCTTCTTTGTTTCCCCAGTGACAGCCTGGCACAACGGAACTATTATCATTATAGTATTCAAGTCGGAGAGCGCGAATAGATACCTTCTTCGCAGCCCCTTTCTTGGCGGTTGTCGCTCTCTTCACCGAAGCCGGTTTCTTTGCGGTAGACACTTTCTTGGAGGTAGCAGCAGCCCTTTTCACAGGAGATGCCTTCTTCCCGGCAGCGGGTTTCTTGGCAGCAGCGGCAGCAGCAGGGGCAGACTTGCCCGATTTAGGTTTAGCGGAAGGCTTCGCAGCGGGTTTCTTAGCTTGGGCAGCTCCGGGCTTGATAACGGCTGCAGCCTTTGCAGAGGCAGGTTTCTTCGCGACAGGCTTTGCATTCTGAATGTGACATGGTGTCAGCGAATGAAAAAAAGACTGGGAAAAACAGTCTCGCCTCTTTCGCGGCATCGGAACGGCCTTTGGGTGCGAGTTTGACCTTGCCCGATGGCCCTAAAATGATGTTGATAAGACTCCAACTGGGTATCATCAGAGAGCACCTTTGGGAAGCAGGAAGATTCCCTTCTCGTTGCCGTGTGTGATGGCGCGGTTGAGCTGACTCGCTGCAGTGGCATTGAGGTCAATGTGGTACTTGGTCTCCACAAACTATGGCAGAGACCATAAGTCGCAGATAGGGTGCACGAGGACGAGGACAGGCACCTTCTTGATAGTAGGGCGAGAGACACCGGTGCGGGCATCTTCTGGATGGCTAATAATGCACTCCTGTGTTCGATAAGGATCAGACTGAGCGATAGCAATGGAACGGGGTCCGACCTTGATCATATCGACCCAAGTGGGGTGAGACGGACTGTGAGCCTTGGCTGTAGCTGCATGAGTCCTGGAGGCAGCCTTGGTGGACGATTTCTTGATAGCGGTGGGCATTTCTTTTTCTTTTTTTTTTTAATTTTTTTGTGGCAGAGAACGGGGTTGGGGGATGGAAAGGAGACAAGAAGGAAGGTCCGAACACCGAGAGCCACGATTGAAGCATCACGTGCGGGAAAGAGCGTGCACGGACGCCCGATGTCGAGAGTCGACTAGAGAAGAAACTGGGTTGGAGAAGAGAGTTTTCTGGAGGATGGGACATCGAGGAAGTCGTTTCACAGAACCGAGCCGTCCAAGATCATCGCCGGACGCGTCCAGCAGCGCCAAGAACGCGAAAGAAAGTCTAGAAACCAGGTCAACATCCCGCCAATCGAGAAAAAAGAAAAGAAAAGAAGAAAAAGAAAGATTGTGGGCTAGACAGGAGCACGCAGGGACAGGAAGGGTGGAAGGAGGGAGGAACTGCAAATTTGCGCGGAACTTTCCCTTTCCAAATCGGGATCGTGCAGCTCTCTCCGCAACCATGGCGCTCGCTGACTATCTGCTCACCGACGACCTCACCATCCTCCTCGCCCTCATCGCAGCCACCGTATTTCTCCTCAACAATCTATACAAGCCCCAGCCCCTCGTTCACCCCATCCTCCTTGGCAGACAGAGTGATGTCGGTCGTGCACGTAACCCCGGTGAAAGCGCTGTCTACAGAAACTACGGCACTGGGCTCATGGGGAGGGTTCGTAGCTGTCTCTTTTTTTCTTTCTCCCTTTAGACTCATCATCTTCAGCAGTTCCCGCTCAGGCCAGGTAAAGACGTCCACATCCTTGCTGATTTCGTCAGGCCGGAAATGGAAGCACCTCGAACGCTCTGGTCCACCAAGGTTTGTCCATTCTGGTCTGGGGACAGACAAACTCATCTTCTCCCCCTCCCCCACAGCTTACAAATTCTCACCTCCAAGACCGTGCAGCCGCCTTTGCTACCGGTCTCCTTCGTCTTGGGCGCATCCAACCCCAAAAATCAAACGTGTTGCTCTTACTAAATGATTGCCTCGGTCCTCTATTTGGTTGTTCCCGCTTTCCTTGGACTGACCACGTATATATTTACAGAATTCATCGTGGCCGACCTCGCACTCGCCTCGCATTCTATAAGCTCTATTACTCTCTCTTCCTCTAAACTGCTGTCCCCTGTCCTAGATGCTCATCCACCGTCTGCTATCGTCACCCATGCTTTCCTATTACCCCAGCTCCTCGAGCTTATTTATGACACCTCTGAACACCAGACCGAACACACCATCGTCGTTGTCGGCGAACCTAGCGCTCAAGCAATGGCCAGCGTCGCTAGCAACGTCAAGGTTTACAAATTTGCCGAACTCGAACGTGAGGGGTTCAAGGTCGAAAAAATTCTCAGTCCTCTTCCCAGTCAGTGCCCTGTTGACGCAAGGAAACACGTTACATAACTCTTCCTTTCCTAGAACCAAGCGACTTGTTCACAATTTCTTTCTACGAAACAGAGTTGGGCCACATTCACGGCGCCCAGCTTACGCATGAAAACCTGACAGCCGGAGTGGCGGCCATTCGGGCGATGTTCCCGCTGACAAGTGGTATGTCGCCTCTAGATACCCTGGTGTCGGCCCATTCGATGAGCACTGCGTACGGGCGGGCCATTGCGTATACTGCCATCTACGAAGGAACCAGCTTTGCGACTATCCAGAGCTCAGATGTCTACTACGCGGACGAAAGTAGGTGATTTGAGATTTATTCAAAATGTAGCTGACAATGGGTTTGCAGACGACGTGAAAGCGGAAAACGCACAAGCGGTCGCGGCGCGGAAATACCCGATCCCTTCACCGACGGTTCTGTTCCTCAAGCCGACGCACCTGGCTTCACTGGTGTCGGGCATCATCGCAGAAGGGAAGAGTAGTTCACGGCTGTTGTACTCTTTTGCGTGGCACCATAAATTAGCGGGGGTTAACGATGGGTTCATCACGAACCAAAGCCTGTGGGATCGACTCGTATTTGATCACGCCAGGGCCAAGGTGCTTGGAAACGGGGCAGCGTCGTTGAGAGAGATCATCGTCAGTGGAGGTACGGGCGGAGGATTTTTTTTTTTTTTCATCGGACGTCATTTGAAGGCTGACTTGTGTAGGGCACATTGACTTGGAGACACTCACGCCAGCCCGGATTGCGCTCTCGGTGCCACTGGTGAACGCGTTTACGCACCCCCTGGTTGCAGCGCCGATCTTGGCGTCGAACCCGTTGGACCTGCAAGACCTGCCATCGAAGACGGGGGAATGGCGCACTCTGGACCGCCAGGCGTGAACGTGGAAGTCAAGCTGGTCGGGGTGAACGACGAGATTGTCGAAAATGGAGGGGACCCTATTGGAGAGGTGCTGGTGCGGGGCCCACCTGTGGGCAAGGTAGTGGTGAATGTAGAAGACTACGTGGAAGTGTCGCGGGGAACGACGTCGGACAGTGAGGCAGATGCAGACACGACGACGACGACGACGACGGACGGATGGACGGCGACTGAGGCGAGGGCGAGGGTGCAGACGAACGGCGCGTTCCAGTTGATAGCGTAACATAGTCACGTGAATGCCATTTTTCTTGACGCGACGCGTCGAGCTCGAAAATGGGAATCAACAAAACGTGAAAAATCAGCACAGCCACTGGGATGGAAAGGCTGAGGACTGATATAAATAGGCTTGAACACGGTTGCAACTGAGAAACGTAAAAACCATGTCCGCCCCTGCTGCCCCTGCTGCCCCTGCTCCTGCTGAGACACCCTCTACACCGAAGGCGACCAAGAAGGCTCCGACAGTGAAGAAGCCCAAGGTCAAGGCAGCGACGAAACCCAAGGCAACTGCAAGTAAACCTACTAGTGCCAGTGGACGACCTTCATGGAAGGATATTATCAAGGTGGGTTGTGATGATGGTTGACATTACAGATTGTGCTAAGGAGTACACAGGAATGTATCATTGCGAACAAGGATGATGTACGGCAGGGAGTGTCGCGGTTGACTATCAAGAAAGTAAGTGAGATATGTTGAGTCGAGGAATGTCTAACGGATTGGCAGTTTGCTGAAGAAAAGTACGGTGTGGAGGTGACGGGGGTGAACCTGTCACAGCTGAATCGAGCGATCACGAGTGGGGCGGAAGGTGGATTGTTCGTGCTCCCCAAGGGCCCTTCAGGCAAAGTAAAGCTGGCACCGAAAGGCAAGGCGTCTGCATCGAAGGAGGTCAGGGTGCTTCTATTTATGACGGTGCCCCTGATGCTGATAGGGTTTTATAATATTAGAACTCGAAGCCGCCATCAAAAGCAGCCGCTGCCACCAAAGGGACGACAGTGAAGAAACCCACGGGCAAGGCGGCAGGGACGACAACAACGACGAAGAAGACGACTGCAGCGGCGGCAAAGAAAGTGCTAGCGGGCAAGACAAAGGCGACGACGACGACGACGAAGAAGACTGCAGTGCCGTCAAAACGGGGAGCAGCCAAGAAGGTAAATAGGCGTCATTGGTGTCTGAATAATGATGGATTGATCGCATTCCAGGGTGTGACGGGAACGACAGCTGCTGGCAAGGCAAAGGCGGCGGCTACGAAGAAAGCGCCGGCAAAGACAAAGGTACGTGGATTGTAAGATGGGGAGGGTGTAGATACTTATTAGTATACAGACAGGACGATCGACGGAATGAGGGAGTGTGGGAATAGTCAGTAGGATTAGTTGAATAGAACGATCATTTTTGAGAACACGTGGGTTGCAACGGGGATCTGCGGCAGAGGCAGGACCCCGGATGAGTCATGCGGGGGTCATTCTCTGTTTGTGAAATAAGATTGGAGTCTGTTTTCATTCCTCTCTCCCGTCTCGCTGGTCGACCTATGGACTCCCCGTTTCCACCCCCCAATGTCGTTCTCCACCCCGACGATGCCACCAACAAGGTCTTTCTCGCCGTCGCCCGTGCCTTTGTCTCTGTCGTATGTCTATTTCCCCTCTCTTTCTTTCATCGTCCCTCACCACCCTTAGGACAACCGCGCCATGACCATCAAAGACATCGCTGACCTCGCAACCAGATACGGTCTTGTCTGCCAAAAGTCCGTCTCTTTCTCTCATCCCTTGCCATTCTGACCCCTCTCCAGTCTCTCCGCAGCCGCTCAGGCAGTCACCACCTATCTCAGATCACACAAGTCCCGCTGCGACAAACAGCAGGATCAGCCCCTTCTCCTCAGCCACACCCTCTCCGGCTCCCCTGCAGACGACCACCTCGTTCCCGCCCTCTACTCCAGATCAGGTGGCGACTCCCATCCCCTCCCAGATCGTCTCACAAATTTCAGAAAGGGCACCGCCGTCTGGTATCTCAGTCGCGCCACCGGCTTGCCCTGTCCCTTTGCCAGAGCTGGCATCCGTCTCTGCGACTACATCTCCTCAGACCCACAACCTTCAATCCAAGGAGAGAGACGCGGAAAGAGGGACAGGAGGTCCACAATCCCTGACAACGATCACGTCTGTGGCCAGAAGCGAAAGAGACCTCTCAGGGGTTGTGTCGCCGCTCGTGCAGATCCCTCCGACAACGAGAGACCCCCAAAGGTCAAGCTCACCCTCCGTCTCAAACCCCTCCTTATTCGCTCCACCAACCCCGATCCTCCACCTCAACGTCACGACCAAGACAATGACGACGACGACGACGACGACGATGATGATTCGGATCCATACGACTCGGACGAGTCCATGTCTGCCCCAGACATCCAGTCTGCATCCATCAACAACGACCATCAGGAAGAACCTTGGTCTCTCCCTCCCTATCCTCGTCGCTCCATCTCCATTCCATGCTACACTCCCTCCGCAGACTCCTTCTACCCACCTCCATCACTCAAAGATCCATTCCGTCGTTCTCCTTCGGTTCCATTCGCAACCCCGCCACCCGACTCTGAGGACGAGTCCGACGATTTCCACATCACCATGGCCAAGAGCTATCCCGATGCAGACGAAGATGGCTGGGACGCCGATCTAGACAGCGAGGGCGAGGGTGACACCGTCTGGGAAAGCCCAGGTCCCCGTTCCCCCTCCGCGCCCCTCGTCCAGCCGACTCAAGTCGCCGTAAAGCAGGAGCCCAGGGACGTCCAGGGGATGTTGGACGCATGGGAGGACTTTGACTCCACCGCCCGTGTGGCGGAGGCCCTATCAAAGGCTTTGGAAGGCGAAAAGGTCAAGTCCGAGGAGCCTCTCGACCCTTGGGACTGGGATGCACACACCACCATCACAGCTCCTCTGACTGGCCCACAGAGGAAACGGCACGCATCAAGCAGGAGGACTTTGGTGTGGACTCGCTCTTTCCCCAGAACCTTCTCGGCCCCCCCACTCCGCTCCCCCCTTCATCTCCTCAACCCGGCACTGAGCCAGAAGCAGATGGCGATGACCGTTCACACAGAAACTATTCTTACGCTACCGTGCGTCCGCGCGCAAAGACCGTCCCGGCTCCGTCGCCCTTTTTTACTCCCCCTTCAACCTCCTTCTCCCTTCCGCCCCCCCTCACACGCCCGTCTGTTTCTAATTCCAAATCAAGCGAGCGCGAGCCTTCCGTGCCTTCCACCGCCCTCGTGCGACTCCTCCAGTCCATGTCCGTCAACACGAGCACCACCATCGCCCTCCCCCCGCCAACGCCCTGCGTATCCCCATTGCAAACACGCTGTCAACCCGCCTCTTCGTTCACTTTGCCCCCAGTGGTGGTGGTGACCACATGTCAGCCCTGCAAGCCCGCGATCAGCGCGACCCAAATAGAAGGTATGTGTGATGGACCGATTCTGAGCTATCTCTGACTTGCTTCCTCCTTAGACATTTCCGTGTATCAAATGATGCTCGGTGCCTTCCAGCTTCTTCGCCGCATTGATACCGACTTTGTCAATCTCTCCCCCATCATCGCCCTTTCTGGCGCTGCTGCACCCAACACTGGCGCAAGCACCATCGCCAATGCCACTCACGTCACCAAAGGTTCCCCCGAGGTATGCGGCACGTGGGTGCCTCTCGCCGCCGCACAGGCCTATGTCAAGGAACATCTGCCAGGCGAGCGCGCCGCTGACCTCGAGGTCTTTTTGAGCGACCGCATAGTCGAACGCTTCCCGACCGCGCTGCAGGATTTCCACAGGAGTGGCGTGGGCAGGGGGCTCAACCAATTCGGTCGTCATTTTGCATCGACGCTGCAGGCTGCCAAGTGGGAGGTGCAGACGACGGAAGGCGGCGTGCAGTACCAACCGCAGCCCGTCAGTCCGGTGGTCCCACAATTGGCGGCGCTGGGGCTCAACATGCAGCTGGAGAGGCAAGCGGACGAGAACCAGGTGCCGCTGAGCGCAACGGAGCAGCAGCTGTTCCACGAGCTTTGTGTCATTCCGGACGAGGTCGTGGATGCAGATGGCGATGTCAATATGGACACGGCACCAGAACCAGTCCCATCGCCGCTTCGTCCCCTCTTGATCTCTCTTTGAAACGGCAAGAGGATATCACCCGAGAGCCCATGTCGCCACTCTCACCCCTCCCACCGAGTCCGCAGCTGGTCGCCGCCATCCCAATGACACCTTCGGTTTTATCGCCAACACTCGACTCCCAACAAGCGCCGGCACTACCAGCACCTGCACCCGCGGAACGCGGCGACCGACCCCTGCGGCGGTCAAAGCGCGTCGCGGACGCCTTGGCTGTCGCCTCATCGCATCCCACTCCATCACGCGCGCGGTCGAGGAAGAACGGGTCGCGGAACTCGCTCTCCTAATCGATGAGTGTCTGATTTTTCTTTCTTTTCTTTTTTTTCACTTCATTTGGCTCTGCTGCCGCTGTATCCATACATACATTCGTTTCTCACTGATCCTCCGTTAACTTTTCGCCCTTGCTGTCGTTGCTACTTTTTTTCCGATTCTTTCCAGAGTTGATAAATTATCACATCTCTTTCTTTCTTGTTCCGAATTACCTTTTATCAAAGCTAAAGTACTGGCGACGACGACACTGGCAGAATAATGAAATTTCGTACCTACAAAACCATCCCCACTCCAGTCTATCATTACCGATTACCGTCTATGAATCCGGTTATTGCTTAGTACCTATAGCGCATGCTTATAGTAGTAGAATTTGTATCAGATATAGCCTTTGCCTTGTTCACTTTTTGCCTTTTCGCATTCAGTTTTGCCCTTGTTGTTGCTTGACCTCGATTCTTTTTGCAACCTTTTCCGCTGCTCACTGCACCCCTTTTCGGGATTGCCATCTGGGAAGATTCATCAGGATCAGGAGTCCTCTGCCCTCCTTCTGGCCGCCGACTCGCAGGGATCCTGGCCCCATTCACAACTCGGCTCCACTTCGAGCTTCATTGCCGCACGCCTTCAAAAAAACCACTCTCCTATCCTTCCTTCTTTCCGACATATCTCCTTTCGACTTGGCCGCGACGCTATGATCGACCGGTGCCAGGCTGCAAAAAGATACCACCGTATAGTAATCAGAATACCATCCTTATACACATACTCAAAGCTTACAAGTTCGCCCACTCACATCGACAATATTCCTGTGTATCGATAGGCTTAGTAATTACTTATTTGCGGTGTTTTCTCGATTCTTGGAGGTCGGGGACATAGTTTACTTGCTATTCATATGCTCAATAATACAAACTCTAAAGGAGAGTTCAGTTACTCGGCGACTAGCTCCAAACCAAGGCTAATGGATCGATCGTACTTGCTCAATTAATTTCTCGATTGTTCTTGACCGCTGCATAACGGGCACCTCGTTGGGTTGGAACCGCAATTACTCAGTAGTGTCGACGATACTGCAAGACACTGATCAGATCGTCCATCATGATGTGCCCATCTCGCGAAGGCATGCCCAACTTGAAATTAAATGGCTCCCCAAGGGACAAAGGGAGTCCTTCGTTGTAATATATACTTTCAAGCTTGAACGTTTCGCAATGGACTCAGCGAAGCGTCAAACTGTTGTCGCCTTATCTTCAGCACAGAGACTGATGTATGTATAGGACTTGGAAATTTTCACTGCAAACTATATGCATCTCAAAGTTCGCCGTTCTGTCCTTCAGTAGGACATCCTTACAACATATGGCCCCTAACTTGGAATGAGGTGCTTCACGGTGTGCCATAGGAAGCTAGAACACTCAAGCAGTACTCTACATAGCCACTGGGACAATATGTGCTCTCCGAGTTACTCGCAGCCACTTTGTGTCTCATCTCAGGATGTTTTATTGCTAACAGAACTAATCTTTATAGGCTCCCGGTTCTCAGAAGTAAAGGTGTCGAAAGTTCATGCGAATCCAGGTAACCTAACATGTTATATTCGTGATTTCGCGTAATCAGGGTTTGGGATGAGCTGACTGAGGCCATGGTGATCACGATGGCCATGAGGAACTGATGCACTTGGCTGATTACCCCGACCGACGGGTCATTCGTAACCCGGTCCAGTCCAGAGGAAGATGCGTTTCCAGCACTGCGGACAAGGCGAGGGCATTCTGGAAAGAGCGCAAACGGGAGGTATTCTATTTTTAGGTTTAACGCCTACTTCTCCCAACTGAGGGCACTCTCGCTCACGCTTTTGGCAGATTTATTCGTTTATCAGCAGACATCTGCTACATCTGTCACATTGGACCGCTTGGTATTACTGCGTGCGAGAGAATTATGGGTTTTTATTTCTGATTTGTGGCTCGGTGTGAGAGGGAATTTACAGCAAGGCCATACCTCGTGATTTTGTAGCCCTAGGATGGAGGAAATCGAGGAGAAATTGTATGTTGCAGGAAAACACTGTGGGCTTTTTCAAGTTCAATGAAAAAAAGAGCTGTAGAAAGTGTGAAGATACTATTTCGAGACAGAATGAGGACATCATTATGTGAACACATAGACAGTCATGGATACCATTTCTCCCTCTTTTCCAGCTGAAGATGAAAGAAATATGCTGCCAGACTTCCTGCAGTAATAGGGGGTATTTAAGTCGAACGATAAGGTAGAGGGAGGTCCGCCGATTTCGTTCACAAGAAGCGTGGGAATGAGGCCAGCAGGACGACGTTGACAGAATTTTTGAAAAAGTTTTGTTCCCAACGACCATTCACTACTATTACTTAGTACTATTTTCTGGAGGCACCTCTGCCATTGTAGTCGTGGACCTTCTTCGTTTGTCTTATCCTCGTCCCAACAGACTTTAATCACGACAACGTCCACGCACACCTAGCTCCTGGGGCGACCTTTTCCGACTAATTGGCCATTTCCCTTGACGTCTTCCCCTACTTCACTGAGCAACCAGCTCAATCATTCGTAATCCTTAATCATTCTTCATTCAACACCAGTATAATGTTTATCGGCTTCTGACAACAACGGCTCCTATTCCAGGGTCCCGCCAAGTGGGAAAACCCCGCCCCCTGCTCCTTCAGCTGCATTTGCGAAGAGGTGGTTCATATCGTTCGCTCCATTATCAATTGCATCTAACGTTTTTTCTCCCTCTTTCCTTTTTTTCTCTTTAATTTCCTAGAGCCCGTGAACTTCAATCTGAGGGTCTAGGAGGAGGCAGGTATCTACCCCCAGCACTGCGGGGTTTAACATCGGGGGGTTCCCAAACGAACGAGGCTCCTCCCTCTCTTACGACCACAGGGGATGGCTCGACTTTGCCACCCACGAATTACCCTCCTGGGTTTAGAAGGGCAAGGGCTGGGACCTTACCTTCAAACGTTCATCTGGCGGCCCAACGCTTCGCTGCATCAGCCACCGACTCGCCTGTTGACCAGACTCCAAGGCAATCCACCGTTTCTCAAGCCGCAAGTCTGGCGGCAGCACCTGCCAGGCCAAACCTCCGTCACTCCTCGACAACCGTGCCACCACCTGTGGCCCCATCAAACGTGACCGAGAGAAATAGCCGACTGAGATCCGGTTCCCTCACGCTCCCAACTGGCGGTCTGTCCAACGCCTTTGGCCCATCCATTTTCTCCTCATCCTGGTTGTCGACTTCTAACGGATCCGGTCCCGGTTTTTCAGTCCTTGACGAGTTGCGCTCAGTCACGTCCGCTGACTCAGGAGCAGATGACTTCGACGTTCATACATTAGATTACCTTGGTTTAGACGATGGTCTTAGGCCCCCACCAGCAGCAACCATTTCCGAGTTACGGAATCAAGCCCAGGCTGCCATTGCGGGCAACCTCGCCAACCCCTCACGAACGCGTGCAACCACAGTTTCAAACCCTTATCGTACCAGGCCGTCTATATCTGGTTCCTTGCTACCAGCCACAGCTGCAGAAGAAGAAGAAGAATATTTTGTCGATAATTACGAAAATCTTGGTTATGACCGTCAGCACCTCAACGCCTACGACATCGCGAATTCCCAGGGTGATTTCGGGCAATCTTCGTTTCTCGCCAAAGGCTTCAAGGCCACTGACCACCATCTCACCACCAGTCGCCCACGTGCTATCTCGGTTGGTATTCTCGACGACCCTATGCGTTCTCTTCAAAGACGTGCGACCACCAGCGATGCCCTCTCTTATGTCAACGACCTTTCCCATCCCAGTGCCAATCTTTCCCTTTCGACCAACATAGGAAACCCCTCGGGTATCTTAAAAACGGATAAAATTGCTCCTGGTCGTGTTGGCGTTTCCCCGAGTGTTCATTTCCCAAATGGCGGAGATCTTCCCATAGGACGAGGGGCTTCCGCATATCTTCTCGCGCCAAGTGGCAACAACCGTTCTGTTTCTCCAAAATCAGAAGGTCCATCTACCCAGTTGCAGACACCTACACGTTCCCTATGGATTGGGAATTTGGACAGCGCCGTGACAAGCGAGCAACTCATACACGTATTTGCTCCCTACGGTGCAATTGAGAGCTTGAGGCTTCTCCCAGAGAAGGTCATTTGTTTATCAAGTGTTTTGCCAAGTTCGTTGCTCACCGGGTAATCTTTTAGGAATGTGGCTTCGTTAATTTTGTTGATCAAGCAGACGCTATCCGTGCGAAAGACGATGTACTGAACCGTCTTGGGGGCAACATCGGGATGCCTAATGGGCAGACTGTCAGGATTGGATTCGGAAAGGCTGATAGCGCCCCAGTGGCTCCAGCAAAGGGCAATCCTGCTAGTCCAGGCCCTACGTCGCCTGGCTCTGGGGGAACCAAGTCAGGTGGCAATAATGCGGGTCTTGGTGGGCTGGATGCACAACTTCAATCTACGCCTACTCGTGCACTCTGGATTGGGTCAATCCCATCTTCTACCACCCCGGCCACAATCCTCAGTGTCTTTAGTCCTTATGGACCTATTGAATCGGCACGTGTTTTGACGCACAAGAACTGTGGCTTCAGTAAGCTTTACGTGTCTCCTTTCTAGGTACAAGCACTAAATTTTTCCAAGTTAACTTTGAACGCTTGGACGACGCTGTTCGTGCTCGTAAGGCCCTCAATGGCCGCGATGTCCTTGGAAGTGATGTCGGAGCTATCCGTATTGGTTTTGCCAAAGTTCCGGTCAAGAATGGGCAAGAAGGGTCGGGGTCTCCGGATGAAAGTGCAAATGTCGTCGCTCAAGGTGTTGGCGATCTCAGCGTTGGAGCAACTATTCACGCGTTGCGCGGCATCAAAGGAGCCTCGACAATTCCCGCCGAGCAGCAAGTTCTTGGAGGAGTTGTCGAGAATTACAGGTCTAATCTCCTCTTGAGCTTGATTGCATCCGGTATGCATACCAGTGGGCAGGATAACGCCAAGCTTCCTGCATGGCCTGCGTCAGTGACAGAGCAGCAAATGATCTTAAGGGAACTCAGTGGAGGCAGCAGTGATGCTGAAGCCGATATTCTCAGCCTAGCTGGTACGCCTTTTTCTAACTCGTGTGCGCTGATGATCCTCAAATTGACCCTCTTGTTTCATTAGAATTTCGACCCCCTACCATGTATTACACGACCATTCCTCTTGTCTCTGAGCGACCACACAATCGTCGCTGGGATGCATCCAAGTTGCGCGAGCTTCGCAAGCGATTGGATTCTGGCACAATGACTGTGGAAGAGGTTGACCAAGTTGCCGCGGACTTCATGGACAGTGAAATAGTCGACCTGGCTTCGGATTGGCTGGGAAACACTGTTGGTTCATTTCATTTTTCAAATGACTTGACACTTACAATCTCGTAATAGGTCGTACAGAAGCTTTTCGAGAAGTGTTCCCCTGCTCCGAGGGTCGCTATGCTTGAACGTATCTGTCCTCATCTTGCTATGATTGGCATCCACAAAAATGGGACTTGGGCAGCTCAGAAGATTATCGAATGCGTTACGAGTCCAGATGAAGTCGCTCTTATTGCTCAAAATCTGCGAGCTTATGCACCTCCCCTTCTTTTGGACCAGTTTGGCAATTACGTCATCCAGTGAGTCCCATTTTGACGCTCATTACTTGATTTCTGATGGGACTCTGACTGATAGGTGCTGCTTGCGTTTTGGTGCCCCTGCGAACGAGTTTATATTCGATGCCATCGTTGACCGCATGTGGGAGGTTGCTCAAGGTCGTTTCGGAGCCCGTAGCATGAGGGCATGCCTCGAGAGCCCTCATATTACTATCAACCAGCAACGTCGTATTGCAACCGCTGTCATATTGAACTCGATTCCTCTGGCTACTAACCCCAATGGTGCTCTCCTGCTGACCTGGCTCCTTGACACGTCGGGATTCCCATCACGGTATAATTTATTGGCCCCTCGTTTCACTCCTCATTTATCGCATCTCTGCACCCACAAGTTGGCCTCACTGACTGTTCTTCGTATCGTCAATCAAAAAATTGAACCAGAAGCATCCAGACAAATAGTGGAAGCCTTGTTCAATTCTCCTGGAGATCATGTCTTAACGGATGTCCTTGGCGATCAGGTGAACGGCGTCGCCGTTGTCCACAAGATCTTGACAAGCCCATTCATTGACGCTGCCGCGAAGCAAGTTTATGTCGAGGCCACAAAGCGTGTGCTCATCGAATTGAAAGTTATTGCCACTCAGGCCTATCGAAGACTCATTGAAGAAGTTGGTTTACCTGTTCCCAACTTCCAGCCAACCTACAATAACACGCTTCCTCCGACTGGGAAAGTGACTAAAAACTCCTCGCAGAACTTTGGCGTTCCAGGACTTCCTTCCGGTTACCCTCCAATGATCAGGGTTTGCGTCTATGATGGCTGCTTTGCAAATGGGTGGACAAAATCCTCAGGCTGGTCCCACCAATCCACCGCAACTTCATGTTGATCCTTCTTACAATCCTACTGCACCGAGACGTTTGGCTCCAAATGCCACGGCTACCTTTTCGCCTTCAACAGAGCCTTTTAATCCATTTGCGATGCGCACCCCGGAAACCGGCAGCCCTCGCCAACTCAGCAATGTTCGCCGTATGCCAGGAGCCCCCCCCACTACTTCAATGGTCACCTCAAACTCTCCCTATGGCAATCAGTCACCCCTCCTTTCACATGGAGGACTGCCAGGCATGAATCAGCTCCAGTCTCCATACGGTGGCATGCCCCATCAATCAGTCCCTCCCCACGTATATCAACCATACATGTATCAGCAGCCATATCAGCAATCCCCACCTTCAAACATGGGAACATTCCACGCATAAATGCCTTAACATACGACATCTCACGACACCTTGTTTCACCCAAGTTTTGAAATCATTTGCGCCGACGCGCGCCATTTTCACTCTTTTGGTTTTTCCCTTTGTACGCCTGCGATTTGAATACTTTGTTCCGGATAGTTTTCTATACCCCTCCACCCATCGCTGTGCATGCCTCTCACACTCTTTTTCCCTAGTCACTAACAAAATTGAGGCATCCGCTTTCTGCGGTCTCGGGGTGTTGCTGCAACGAACGGTCGTTCTCTCTGCTTCGTTTTTTGATATATATTTTTCCTTCTTCGTACGTGTACAACAAAGGTTGGTCGCCTATCTGCAGCCATAAAATATAGACTAGGTTTCACTGCTTTTCTTAAATGTAAGTAGTTTATACTGTCTTGCTATCTGCCCCATACTCCAAAAGTTGGCTATATTTAACCTAGATATCTTGGAAGTCAATATACTTACTTTGTTTTATTTGTATGTCTTGTTCACAAATTACAATCGACCACAAGTGTGAGGCATCACTTTTTCTCAACTCTTGCCTACTTGAATTGATATGGGAGGTTCTGCTTCTAAAGCTGCAAGGAAATACCCTGCCCGACCTTCAAATGCAAGTCAGGCAGCAATTCGGAGTGGAGTCAATGCGCGTCCTCGCGCTGAACTTGAACACAAGAGTGAAGGTGTGTAATGATTTTTTTGACTTTGCTGGCACTGACAGGCTCAATATAGCCATCGAAAGGGATGGGGCAGACCCGCAGTTTCTCTCGAATTTGAGCAGACTTGGGCAAATCCAAGTGAACCATAACATACAGCCCATTCCGAGTCGTCCAGTAAGTCCGAATTCGAACGACTATCAGTATTATTTTTTAAGCAAGGCAATTCTACAGGCAGCCAGCAATCTGGGCCTCTATTCGCGCGAACAGTCAGAGGAGTCTTCGTCACAATTGACGGAAAATCGTCTTTATGCTTTCAGGTTAAGCGACCTTTTGGATCGTCGAAAATCTGCAAAATCGTATAGGGAACTCGGAGACCTTGCTCAGGAATTTGCTATTAGCATAGACAAGGTGGAGAGTTTGACACGCTTCGTGAACAGTCCAAGCATTGATAGCTCGACCATACGACCTGCCGCCGGGAAAACAGAGGAGGAAGGGTTTATTGCAACGGTAAGCCTTTCAGGTTGATCTACCATGTCATTCCTTGATGAATCTCAGGCAGTTTGGGTGGAACCTAAGCTAAAGAGCTGATCCCCCGTGTTTGCTTGCCTTGAATCCAGATCTGCATTTCGTAAGACATCAAACAAATGCTTTACCATCATATTAGCTTTTTCTCGTGGTGAAATGGTTCCCGTGCATACAGAGATTGCGAGGATATATACAAGATATTGGAGAGATTAATAAATCCAGTCCGATGGTGGAAGACGGTATCATGCGTGAAAATATAGGTCCTAAACGGGGTTCATGAACTATGGGTTAACGAGTGTGCGAATAAGGAATACCAAATTCAAGGCAAAAGTGCATGAAGAACTGCAGGCGAGAGATAATTACAAAGGAATGCATAGCTGACGACATGCAAGTAGACTATAGGCAAAAAAGAATGTGGTGGGCAGAGCCCTAGAACTGATCAGCATCAAAGGAGATGGAATCAAAATGGAAAGAATCAAGGCGCATTTCGAGACTTGTGTCTCCTGGATCATTGTGAACTTGCGTTCTAGGATTTGGCGACGAAGTCCTCGCTGGAGGTTTAACGATATGGGAAATGGAACCCCATGAGTCTTGGGAATCACTCGCGTTGAATACTCCGCGGGCAATCGCTGGTTGAGGGTACGGACTGCTATCAAGACTCAGCCCAAGACCTAAATTCAACCCGGCATTCTTTTCCAACACCGAGTCTAAACTACCGAATACCGGCAAGTCAGTCGAGTCATTCCTCCTGACGAGGGGCTCAGGAGTCACCTCTGTGCTTGTAGGTGTTTGTGGACCTGAGAGGGCCGAGACAGTTGTCACGGAGGATGCTGCAGACGGAGGAGTGCAAGAAGTGGAACGAGGGATGGGCTCTCTGCGTTCAGGTTCATCAAATGAGACAGGAGAAGCGGTGTACGAAGGTTGATTTGGCATAGGGGATGAAAACGAAAATAGTTTATGCAAACTCATAATTGAAAAACGGCGCTTGTTGGAGGTGGTCGAGGTAGGAGTTGGAGAGGTGGCCTTCAGCCGGGCTTCATCATTGTCAGCCCTGTTATAAAACGAGGAACGACGAGACGGTGCATTGGACGTGAAGTCGCTTTGCGGGGAAAATGTAGGCGATGAAACGTGATTTAGTTCAGGGGAAGTTGGCGAGTCGTCGAAGGAGGACATAGATGAATGAGACTTCAACGAGGGTGCTACAAATAGCTGAGAAAGAATTCTAGAACCCCTTCGTGACACAATCGGTGTTCGGGGACGCGGTACTGCTTCTTGTAGTGGAGAGTTGACGCTTTCCGGTTCTTGAGAAGTTGTACTTGAAGAAGGTGGCAGGGGGAAGATGTCTTGCACACGCGGCTTTGAGGAGCGAAAGGAACCCTTAAGGGACTTGAAGACTTTGGAGGCACGAGATTTGAGGGTAACAGTCCGTTTATAATCCGAGAAAGCCCGTAGACTTTGCCTTTCCTGGTCGTGTTGATCGTCTGAAGAAGATTTCCGACGTCTAACCTTTACGACTTCAATGACGTCCGAATCGTTAGCAGGCTCTCGCTCACGAGGCCCTAAAGGGTCACTACGGTGGGTCTCCTGAATAGTGTGGGGATCGTCCTGGACGTTCATATCGCCTTCGAATTCAGAGTCGCTGTCACTATCTTCGTTTAAGTGCCCCTCGTCAGTCATGAGAGCGTCAACGACGGAAACTGTTTCTGTGCTCCGCCGCGACATCACGTCAATAGTTCTTGAACGGCCTCGGCTAAGCGTTGGAGTATCATCATCTGAAGGAAAAGAAAGATTGCCGAATTCTGGGGTTTCTGGGCGCTCCATAATCTCGGAGAGTGCGGGGTTTTCTGCGTCGAAAAAACACCATGGGGGGGTGTGGTCCTCCTCTGGTGGAACTACAAAGACATTTGGCATTGACATGGTGAATATGCGAGAACGCTGCTCGCTGGAAGGAAAAAAAGAATGTGGGTTGAAAAGAGAGTCGTTTGGTCATAAAACATGAACATCCCAAATGGTCAGCCAAGTCTAGGTCACGTGTTCGCGAAGTACTAATTACCCTGGCACTCAGCCCAGCTTCCAACCTTGACAATACAATATGTCGAATATGTCAGTCACTTTTCTTGGGACTTCCAGTGGTGGAGGTCCTTCAGATTCCAGGAACTGTTCTTCTCTTGTCTGTGACATGCTTGCAGACCAATCGCTTTGGAGTACGCATTTCATTTCGCCTCACACCATTCTTTCATGACCATTTCTAATCTAGTTTAGTGGTGGATTGTGCTGAAGGAACCACCCGCCAGTTCTCTCTACAGACATTCCATCCGAAACCCCATTTGCGTATCCAAAAAGTCGCAAAAATATTTATTACTCATATGCATGGTGCGCATCCAGGTCCATTTTTCGTAAATGCCCCCAAATTGAACTGTTCTTTTTCTGTCAAGCCGACCATGTCATGGGTATTGTGCCATTGTTGCGCAATGTTCTGTTCCCGCCTCGCGATGACAATGTTTTTCCTGCCAGTTCAACGGTAAGCGCTCGCTTTTTAGTCCAATCCAAATCAACACCACGAACTGACGGCACCCAGCCGAGGGTCGAGATATATGGCCCAGCGGGCTTGAGATTATTCGTTCGACAAATAATGAAGATGACCCTCACTCGTACTTCCGATAAATATGTCGTTCATGAGCTGCTGACAGCAGAAGACTCGGAAACGCCATGTCTGCCTCGAATTCCCGATAGTCCTTTGTCCAACTTTAACATCGCAGAACCTCATATATTACATTGCAGCGAGGTTCCCGGTCTAGACATTCGAGCTTCCTCTGATGGTCTCTGGCGGGCAATCACGCAAGGGGGTGGTAAGATGAGTACAATTCTCGTAGATGCTGGTCCAATACTTCATCGTGGTAAGGCGTCTTGCCATTTCACAAGATAAAACTCTAATCCATCGTCTTTCTTGAAGATCCTTGTATAGGTTACGTTTTCTTTGAGGCCCAGTTCCCATCCAGAAAGCTTGTCATTCTTGGTGATACACATGACCCATCAGCCATTGTCCCACTCTGCATCAATCCGCCACCATCGCTTCTAATTCATGAGGCCACTGACTCGCACATTTCGTCGCATGCCGATCCGTCTGGCAAACTCTCCAAGCGCACGGCCAAATCAGTTCACGAGAAGGCGTTGTCAAAAGGTCATTCCGTTCCAGAAATGGCGGGGTCATTCGCGAAGTTGGTAAACGCACAAGATCTTGTGCTTAATCATATTGGAGGACGTTTTCCGGCACCTCGTAGCGCAAGGGACTTCGCTCGTCAGCAAATTATGCACGATATTGAGAAGAAAGCTAGTTACGCGTGGGGTTCAGGAAAGCATGTAACAGCTGCCACGGACTTTATGCGCATAGATGTGCCGTTTAATGCTGGTAATTCTTTACCTTCCACAGATGGTACTCGGATAGAGGGTAAAATCGAGGCTTTTCAGTTGCAAACGCCTGTTTTGGGACAGGAGGAACAAATTACAGTGGGGTATACGGAATCGAGAGCCAGTACTAGCGTCCAACGCCGCTCCAATGCACCTCATGACATAGAAGGTTCGGAGCGTGGCAGAAAACGGAGGAGAGGATTTGGGTATGGGGGATCGCACAAACAATAGTTTTGGGGCATCATGATCACAGCTATTCTTCTTTATTCTCGAGATCTCGCCCCGGCTTATATGATTATCATTTACATATTTCAAACAAAATCTATTAACTGGTAGATACCGGTCTAATAATAAAGGATGCAGGGGTTGCAGAGCTGCGCAGGCTGCCATGTGTAAATACAACATATACTTGAGCATACATCCTCCATTCATTACATCTCACAAGAAAATGGAGGAAGGGGTAAGAATACAGTTATTGTCACCGACCTGGAGGCATTGTCAAAGTTGTCTAGTCTAAGAAAGAAATGGGTGGGTAGACCCAAGCTGTGGGATCCCAATATTATACACTGAAAGGCAGAATGTTCCGACCAGCTCATGTAGGTCATGAAACTCTTGGAATCAGAACTACGCTTTCTATGGTAAGAGTTTTCCGCTGCATCGCAGGGCTTCGTCCACAGGTGGGCGTCGTAAGATCTCTATCGCATACTGTATCCTCCAGTTGCGAAGAAAAGGCAGTACTGTGCATAGATCCAGGTAAAGCATCAGATTCCTTGTAGGCAAAGCGCGATCGCCTTCTGATCCACCAGCCGTACTTCTGCGTTCCAAGTCAGTAAAAATATCGAGTGGATTATAACGGGCTTGTTACTCGCCCAAAAAAGTAGCGGTATGGGCATGCAGGCCGTCGAAAGGCATGCGAAAACGCTCATTGCCCATTCGTCACCCAGGGCATTAAACATTACTGGACTGAAAAGCGGGAACACTGCGCCACACGCTGATCGCAAGACCACAGTGGCCGCTATGGCGCTTGCAAAATAAACAGTGTAGGTATCCATTAAATATGTCGTCAGACTTTGCAAAATCTGTGAAATCCCAGTTCCAAATGGGATACCGGCCAAAATTGGGACAATCCAGTGGATGGAAGATCGTGATGTCCTGGAAAACGTTGAACATAAATTTAGTTTTGCCGCGGAGTCAAAATAAAAAAAGAATTTTACCAGGCGAACCACCACAGTCCGACAGGAGTTAAGACGGCACCTAAAATAGCCATGTGCAAACGGCTGTACAAATTATGAGTGTCGAGAACATGCGAGAGTAACTCGGGAGGTGTGTACGCACGCTTCTGGAGGTGCCCTACCATTGTCACTCTTGTCCATACTTCTCCAGTAAATTCTGTTTTGAATTGACTGAGATACTGTCCCACAAGTGATACCAATACCAACTCCAATAAAAGCAAGACCCCCTTCACCCGGAGTGAAATGACGATGATCCTGGAAGACAATGGGAAAGCCCGAGAAAAGGGCATAGAGAGTGCCATAAACGATAGAGACGTAGATCGCCAATAGAAGCACGATAGGCTCAGTAAACAGAAATGCTATGTTCCGAGGACAAGAAAAATGTCAAAAAACGGATATAACTCCGATAAGGTGACACGAGCATACCGAATGGTCTGCTGAGATTAGTGCGCATGACTTGACGGAAAGATTTTGACTGATTAAGATCGTAAATAGATGTGTAGTGGATCGTCCCGTTCGAAATCCGGGAAAATTTCGCAGCGCGACGCCGAAGTAGAACAGGTGCATACTACGAAAATAGTGTCAATGACGCTTAAGAAAGAAAGATGAAGGATAATCAAGTACCGTTTCAGGTGTGGTAAAATAGCCAATCACTAGCGTTAATGCAGAGAAGATAAACATTAACCAAAAATTGAAACGCCAGCTCAAGTGAGGATTCTGAACGACAAATCCTCCCACTATTGGCCCAATAACTGAGACAATTGTGAGTGATGAAACAAAGGGCATAACGCTCGCTACATACCAGGCCCAAGAAATGGCACAGAGGCATAAATAGCAGAGGCAAGTCCTCGTTCACGAAAATTCCATATATCACTGACGGCCCCACCAGCATTGGTTAGAGCTGATAAAGGTATAAGACAACAATTACAAAAGGTAAGAAATAGGCTACTACTCACGAGAAGACCCGAATATCCCTGTTAGGAGTCGACAAGACAGCAAGGTACCTAAATTGCGACCCAAAGCACCTTCAAGTTGGAAGACGGCGTAGAGTGACATCGTAATGAGAAATACTATGCGCTAGTCAAAAGAAAAATCAATGAATGTCGGTGAGGACTATCCAGCTGGCACATACTCTTCCGAACATCTACCGTGCACAGTTAGTGATATGCCAAGAATAGAACTGCACTAAGACCTACCTCGCCTATTGAAGCAAAAAGTAGAGGACTTTTCAATTTCGCAGTAAGTTTTGAAGTGCAGAGTAAGTAAGATAACGACGAAATGACACACCCCAACGCGAACCCCAAAACGTACAAGGATATACCCAATATTGCAACGTTGTACGAAATGCCTAGGTCTCGCATAGTGTACTCGAGGCCCCCGGAATACGAGGAGCTGCTAAACGACACCGTCCACGTGGAAAGGGCCAGCTACACAGAAGTTATAAGAATGAAAATGACATGTTCGAAAGGGAAATAACCGACCTGCGCTGTAATGACCCATTTCCAGACGTTGGTCCAGTTGTAAGGGTCCTCCGGATCGTCCAAGTCCCAGTCGACGATGTATGGGTCCTCGGCGGTGCCATTTCCCATATATGTCCGCTGTTTCACCTGAGGGAGCTTTTCCTCGTCAGGAGGGGGCATCGCAGTGGTGTTTTGATCGAGGGAGACGCGAGGTGGTGGCAAAGTGGAGGAGTCGTGACGCGGTTTGCTCATTGCGTTAGAAGACTGCTTTGGAGAGTCGCCAGGGAGCATGTCAGGTACCGCACTAGAAGATGGTTATGGGGGCAATGGACCCATGGGCTTGAAGGCGTGTATTTTATAGGGAATGAAAATAGGTATTGGAATTAGCTATGTCCTCGGTTGCATCATGTTAAATCTTGTGAAGTTAGTCGGTAAAGGATATTAATATGCCACCCCGGATAGGACTCTGATATGGAAGGGAAAAAGAAGAATGGCGATCCAGGCGTACTTGCTACTCATGGATGGGGCGAGATGGAGCTCAAGGCAGAATATCGAAGAAAGCGACAACGTGTATTTCTTCTACGAGCTTTAGATTGAGGAGGACTGGCCTCTAATTGGTATCAATTCGATTTGATTCGATAAGGGAGTCGATTCAATCGCCGAAGATAATCACGGTAATGATGATCGTCAGTGCTAATCTTAAGAAAGTTATAAGTACGGGCATTGAGAATAATGGCAGGCACACGGGGCGAGTATACTCTACCCCTGAATAATGGGGAAATCAGCATAAGGGTAATGGTTCCGCCTCGAAACACTGTGTCGGGATGAGCGTGGCAAAGAGGAAGGGTGCCTGTGAGAGAGTCGCTATGAGGTGAAGATGTCATTTTTGCGGTAGAGACCAGGTTGAATAGACTATGCTGACTGCTGACTTGCTTTCTTGACTGAGCCTTCCAAAGTATACGGAACTGAAGCCTTGTTCTTGTTTCGACCAAGACTGATATGAGACCAAAGTTGAAGGCGGGTCATTCTGAGCAGGATCTGCCACGTGCAGGCAGCCCAAGAGAAGGGTTCGACGCTGGGTTGAGGCCCACCGCTGGAAGGCGTCGCAGAGAGATTGCTCCGCGCCAATCGCGACGATGAGGGCAGCTCGGAGAGATCCCAGCCGATCCAAGAGCAAGTACCATGGGAACTAGTTGTTTTTCAAAGATTCGCAGTGTGTTTTGTCGTATTTGTGACGGTGTCGGAGGGGTCACTTGACCAATGCGCCCTGCTCCTCCTCCTCCATCCCCTTCCCAGCCCCATTTCTCTCCCCACATCCTCTCCGAATTCCATTCTGCTCATCGTCCGACATCGTCCGCTCACCCATCTCCCTCCTAGCCACCCCCGACTCCCACCTGCTCCAGACCACCACCCATCCTCGTACGACCCTTTGCGCCCCACTCGTCTTTCTTCTTCTCTCTTCAACCCTCTCTATCTCTCCGCTTTCGCCCAGCCACCAGCATGACAACTCATGGTCCCATCAACGGTGTAAAAGTCTCCCGTGCGTCACCAAGTTCCGCCATTCCATGTCTCAAACACGTACTAATTCATTTGCAACCTTTTATATCGCATTTTCAATCTTGCGCCTTCTTGGCCCTCTCCTCCGCACCTCTCTTCTTTTCCTACAATCTCGTCTCTAATCGCCTGCAATCGATACATGTTTCACGCGAATGGTCACTCTAGCCATTGACGACCCACACAAAGTGGTCAAAGTAATTGCCTCCGAAGGCAAAAGCGGCGAGCAGAGGGACCTCACCTACACCAATTGTAAAGTAGTCGGAAATGGCTCTTTCGGTGTCGTATTCCAAGCAAAGCTTGTCGGTTCACCAAAGGAAGGCGAAGACATTGCTATCAAGAAAGTGTTGCAGGATAAACGCTTCAAGGTTCCGTCCCTTGTCGGATCTAGTTTTGTAATACCTAACTCCCCCTCGTCCTAGAACCGTGAATTGCAAATTATGAGACTTGTCTCCCATCCCAACGTCGTTGACCTTCGGGCATTTTTCTATTCGAATGGAGACAAGGTGGGTTTTAGGTTTGGTTATCGAGGAGATCTGCTCAGAGGCCTCATCAACAGAAAGATGAGGTTTATCTAAATCTCGTGTTGGAATATGTTCCAGAAACCGTCTATCGTGCTAGTCGACACTACGCCAAGCTCAAGCAACCCATGCCCATGCTGCAGATCAAATTGTACATGTACCAACTCCTGCGCTCTTTAGCGTACATCCATTCGGTCGGCATTTGCCACCGAGATATCAAACCACAGAATTTGCTACTGAACCCAGCAACTGGCGTCCTAAAGCTGTGCGATTTTGGCTCAGCCAAGATCTTGGTTTCCGGAGAACCAAACGTCAGCTATATCTGCTCGAGGTACTACCGTGCTCCAGAACTCATTTTCGGAGCTACCAACTACACGACCAACATTGGTCAGTTTCCCCCGATTCTAAAATTGGCACAAGACTTTAACTATACATTTCTAGACATTTGGTCAACGGGATGTGTAATGGCAGAGCTGATGCTCGGTCAGCCCCTGTTTCCTGGAGAGAGTGGGATCGATCAGCTGGTAGAGATTATCAAGGTGCTCGGGACACCGTCGCGAGAGCAGATCAAGACCATGAACCCGAACTATATGGAGCACAAGTTCCCTCAGATCAAGCCGCATCCCTTCTCAAAAGTAAGTTTTTGAAGTCCTGATAGATATTCATGCTCAAGCGTAGACAACGCAGGTGTTCCGGCCACGCACCGCGCCCGAGGCGATCGATCTTGTGTCCAAGTTGCTGGAGTACACACCAGGAGCACGCTTGAGCGCAGTGGAGGCGATGATCCACCCATTCTTTGATGAGCTGAGAACCGAGGGCGCCCGGATGCCCAATGGCAAAGACTTCCCACCTTTGTTCAACTTTACGCGCGAGGGTGAGTGCCAAGTGAAACGGGGAATTGCGTAAACTGATCATAGAATGGGTTTAACAGAGCTTTCGGTGCGACCCGATCTAATTCGACAGCTTGTCCCGACGCACTGCGAAGCTGAGCTGGCCTCACGGACGATTGTGCTGGACAACTTTGTGCCCATACCACTTGAGCAGCTGAAGATCACGCTGGACTGAGAGAGCGCACATAGGGCTGTTGCTGGCTATCTTTCCTTTTGTCTCGTATATATCTTGAGTTGAATGCAATGTACACGAATGAGCAAACGGTGTTGACAATTTGTATCGGATGGCGACATGTGGCGTGAATTGAACGTAAACTTGACACACTGATCCCGAAATAAATACCACAAAGTATGCTTGCATAATTGTCATGGCTCTTCCTGCCTCCTCCTCCTATGTCTGCGATACCCTCCCCGCTCCTCGTCTCGCCACCGCAACTGACACTTCTCCCGTCGTCGCTGCCCCCGTCGACGACGACCCTGACCCACGTCCCCCACCCGACACCTTCCAGCCACCCCCGCCCCGCAAGCTATGTGTTCGCCACCAGAGAATGGCAGACGAGGGCACAAATCTCAAGCTCCAACAGGTATCGACCCTTCCCTTGTCTTTTTGTTTATGCCCGTCTCACCGTCTCCACAGTCGTTGGACGCCCTGCCGTTCGAGGAGAGGGAAGCCGTCAATGCTGTCTGGTCCAACTTTTCGTCCTCGTCCCATCCTCGCCGGGCACTCATCCTACAGGGCCTCCTCACCATGTGCTGCTTCTCCCAGCTTTCCCTTCTCACAGAGCAACTCGCCCATCTTATTCGCATCGACCCCCTCGCTGTGCTTCCCCGGGAAGTCAATCTCAAGATCCTTGGCTATCTCGATGCTACCTCTCTCTGCCGCGCAGCCCAAGTCACCAAGCGTTGGAAAAGCCTGGCCGACGACAACGTTGTCTGGCGCAGCATTTGCGAGCAACACATCGGTCAGAAGTGCCACAAATGCGGCTGGGGCCTCCCAGTCTTGGAGAAGAAGCGTGCGTATCGTCCAAAATCCAAGTCTCCCTGTCCTTCACCTGCTCTGTCGTCGATACCCCCCCGCAAACGGAGCGCACCAGACTCTGAATACCTCACATCTCTTCCTGTAAAACGTCAACGATCCGAAACCGACTCGTCTGCAGATTCCCCAGCTCCCATCGATTCCTCATCGTCCTCGGCCGACGATCCAGACTCCCTGTCATCAACTCTAATTGCACCTGACCCGTCAACCTCTATTCCACCCTCTGTCACACGGCCGTGGAAGGACGTTTACAGCGAACGGATGACCATCGAGCGCAACTGGCGCAGAAATCGCTACACAGTCCGCACCCTCAAAGGACACACCGATGGTGTTATGTGTTTGCAGTTCAATGAATCCCTTTCCCATCCAGCATTCCCAGTGCTTATTACTGGATCCTATGACCGCACAGTTCGTGTCTGGAACCTCGAGACCGGCGCAGAACTTCAATGCCTCAAGGGCCATACTCGGGCCGTGCGTGCTCTGCAGTTCGATGAAGCGAAACTTATTACTGGCAGCATGGACTGTACTATCAAAGTCTGGGATTGGCGACGAGGAAAATGCATCAGGACCTTGAACGGCCACAGCGAAGGTGTAGTATGCCTCAACTTTGACACCAATGTTCTCGCCAGTGGCAGCGTCGACTCTACGATCAAGGTCTGGAATCTGCGCACCGGAGGAGCATTCACATTACGCGGACATTCAGATTGGGTTAATGCCGTACAGCTGTGGGATTCTAATCCGAGTGCCCGTTCACCGTCCACGGATGAATCTATTTTTGACGTTTCCGGATCGACATCTCCTTCCCCAATTGGCACCGGCGCCAAGGTTTCTTCCCAGATCGATCCTGGAAAAATGCTGTTTTCGGCCTCAGACGATGGTGTCATCAAGCTTTGGGATCTGACGTTGCGCACTTGCATCAGACAGTTTGTAGGACATGGCGCACAGGTGCAGAGCATGAAACTCTTGTTGGCAGATGAATGTGGCGAAGAGACCGTTGAGGACCCAACACCAATTTCTTCAACGTCCACCGACGCCAATACATCCAAGCAAGGAGTTTCGCCTAATCCTAAACGCAAGAAGCCAATCCTCATCTCGGGCAGCCTGGACAACACCATCAAACTGTGGGATATCGAGACAGCCAAGGCTATGCGCACCTGCTTTGGACATATTGAAGGCGTTTGGGCAGTCGCCAGCGACAAGATGCGACTCGTTAGCGGCAGTCACGACCGAACGATCAAGGTCATTGCTTTCTTTCCTCTGGCAAACTTTGGAGTTGACTTTTTTTTCGCAGGTGTGGTCCAGAGATAAGGAAAGCTGCAATAACACCTTGGTAGGACACGAAGCCGCTGTCAGTTGTATCGCATTGGCTGAAGACAAAATCGTTTCGGGGAGCGATGACTGCACTATCAAAGTTTGGAGTTTCAGTGGTTGAATCTTACATGTTACTTAATTAGTAGCCTTGTCTATCTTCTTTGAAACCACTGACATTCTTCATGTGGCCTCTGACTTGGAATGCCAAACACAGGTGTTACATATAAGTAGTACCATCCCATTTCACCAAGACTCCCAAAATAAAACCTCATGTAAAATTACTACGAAAAATACTGATTGAACTACGGCCCTATAATCATCAGAAAAATTAGTAAGATATCATAGTTGCGGGTATGAATAGGGGGTATTTGGTGGACGGAGCGTGATGCAAATACATAACGAGAAGCCATTAGACAAAAATGAGAAATGCGCTGAATTCCACAAGGTTTACTAGGTCTTGAATCCCAAGGTCTTCAATTGAGGCTTGCGACTTTGGAAGTCGCGAACCTCCTGAGCGACGAGTTTCTTGCTTCGTGCCAATAAACGGTCATCCGAAGTGTTTGACACGTCGAGAAGGCGAAGCTGGTTCTCTAGATAATCGAGTTGACCTTGCTGTCGGTATCGCTCTAAATCTGGCGCTTTATAAAACATCACCGCTCTCACACGCTCCATGAATTTCAAGTATCGTTGAAAATTGATCAGCGGACGTCCGTCCACCTGGACGGTTGGTGGGTACCGTTGAAGGATGAGATGAAGCTCCTTTAAGTGGACGGCTGAAAAACACGGTTCAGGTGCAGTCAAATGGATACAAGGGACTCGAGGAAAGACCTACCCAGCCAGGGTATGCAACGATCCTTCTCTTCAGCGCTGTTTATTTCGTTCAGAGCCTGTCGATAACCTTGGTGATTGGAGGATGGATCGATGATATCATACAAAGAGTCCAGCTTGCCCTGCAACTGCAACGTCAACTGAGATCTCGTCAACCGGAGCTGCTCGATCACAGAAGAGTGTAACGCAGTGGCAATGGCAACCAGTGACGAGAAATTTCGCAATTTGCGGCATTCCTGAAAAGTTGGGGGTTGTTTGTTTGTACATGGATGGCACACTGTTGAAAGAAAGACGTACCATAGCTGTGTGGATGAAAAACTTGAGAACTGCTGCTCGGTTCTCCGCAGAATCGTCGTGCAATATGGAATCTTTGACCCATAAGATTATCTTGTTATTCGTCGTATAAGCGCCTTCAACATTGTTGTAGCCGGGGTGCCTCCTCAGATGGGCAATATAATCTGAGGGAACAAGTGCTTTGTATTTATCTCCTTCAAGAAGAGTAAGTGCAACTGCCAAATCTTGAGGTTTGATCTGCGACGCCTGTAGTGGCTTCCTTCCTGGAGCTAACGACATCCCCGGAGACAACCTATCTCTTCGTTCCTAAAGTACTTAACATGAGTTTTGATTTTCCTCGGAAAAATGGCAACCCACCCTGTCCTCCACCAGTTGGAGCAGATCTTTCGCTTTGTCCACCATGGTTGTGGAGGACTTCAAGCGAATGGCATCGTCGCAAAACAGCTTCATTTGCCACAGCAGCTGATTATCAACATGCAAATATTGATGTGATAGCCAATACATGACGACCATGAAGATGCTGTGAGGCAGGTCAACGTCACCATAAAATAGGTTGAGAATCACATACTTGTACTGCACGGCGACTCTATCTTCGGGGTGGTCGTCAGTATTTTCGTCTTCTGCTTCACGGAACTTTCGGGACAAAATAGCAAAAAGGTCCTCAGGTGTTGTGAAGTCGGCACATGCCGTTAGCAATATATCTCGATATTCGATATCGCTGCGCAAGTCTATGAGGCAGCACATGTCAGCGCATTGGTATCACATAGATTAACTTGGGACTCGCTAAAGTTGGTGATAAGTCGCTGGACTAAACCCTCCAACGTCCCAGTCGAAACTACACCATTAACGACGTTGACGATTACCCGCGAATCAGAAACAGCTTCTCGGACTGAATCCGATAAATGAGAGCTTGACATTGACCGTATACTTCTTGGCGATGAGAAACCTCTGTCGTACGAAAACGATCGTTCAGGCGGAGAATATGCACCGAATTGGGCAGGCAACGAGGAGGACAAAAAGGGAACCTCCAGTCTCGGTGGGCCATCAAGTCTTGATGTACTGCGAGAAGAGATGGGTGATGGCTCGGGGTCCACAGTAACAATTGGGGTGGAACTTGAACTTGAACTAGAGTTTTGCCGACGGCGCAATGGTTCCATTGCACTCTTCATGAATCCACCGTTCGGCGAGGTACTTAGTGGCGACCACTCGTCATTCTCGCGACTACCATTGGAACGTATAGAAAAATTTCGGGGTCGCGGCCCCATCAACGAATTCGCATTCGCATCACTTCCTGAAGTCGAGGGCCGGGTGAGTGATTGCCTGTGTGACACTGTCGGCGCTGTTGGAAGCCTTTGAATGACGCTTATATCGCTTCCTGACGTTGAACTTCTAGTAAACATTTCCATGGTTGACAGCGTCGGTGCTGTCGGAGGCCTTGGGTCGGTTGTCATTTTCGGGGTTGTTGGCGGTCGCGGTGCAGTTGATGGTCTACTGTCCCTGCGCGGGATGAATCTGGTCCAGGTAGGTACTGGTGGAGTATCTGAACAGGAGAGAATGAAGAGACTGTAAATTCACGAAGAAAGCCAATATACCTCTCATCTCCAAAATTGCAGCTTTGACTTCTGATATCGAGGGTCTCGACGCAGGCTTGGTTTCCCAGCACCTCTCCATCAAGTCCCACATATCATCACTGAGTCCTTGAGAAGTCGCAATGCGTCCTGGGCGCTCTGGGAGTTTGCCATTGTCGAGCTCGCGGAGTACGGCGATGTCGCGTGTTATGTTCTTATATGGTAATTCACCACTGAGTATTTCGAGACACACCATCCCAAAACTCCACACGTCTGAGTGTGTTGACACCGGTGCAGAGTGAAGTAGCTCTGGTGCAAACCATCTTGGATTTATGCTATGACTGGCTGAAGCGGCCTTTCCGCACTGTCAAGTGATCGTTAACACAAGAAAATGGGTTCGAGGAGGTCTTACATCCTCTAGAAACTTGGAAAGGCCAAAATCAGAGAGCCGCGCCGTCCCATCCTTCGAGATCAAAACGTTTGCCTGAATGATTAAATCAGCGACATCTACATTTCACAAATGCATCATGGGTGGCAATTCCTACCCCTCGAAGATCGCCATGCACAATACCTCTATTATGCAAATACTCAAGGCCTAAAGAACTTCCCATTGGTGCCATTCAGTGATGAAGGGACATGTGCTACTTGCCAGATGCAGTGTCCGTCAGGATTTTCATGCGATCCACAGATGGGAACTTTTTCACGAAGGAAACTGCGGTGCCATTGTCCATCCATGGACTTACCTTAACCTTTACATGAGCTCGACGAAGAAATGTGAAACAACGACACTCACAGATAAATCTTCACCTATATAAATGACGCCATATAGCGGTACGACATTGGCATGATGGAGTTCTCTCCAAATGGATACCTCTCTTTGAAAACGCTATAGACCATGAGAGACGATATAACACAAATTTGTTGAACGTACGTCCTGAGCCTCTGAATCATTGGCCAGAGTTCTTGGCAGCCGTAAAGCGACCTAGTGGGACACAATTTAGGAACAGTGTCATTCGGAACCGTTAAACTCACGGGTTCCTTGTCTAACCATTGACCTAAATAAAATAAAATCTGAGATGTAAATGACCAAATGTGGGACGAGACACACCAAGATATATATCATTGAAGGAGCCCTTCGCGACTGTGCTTTGAGAGCTCAGAGTTACCTGACCCGTTACTTGTCATCTAATTAGCCACGACTCTAGAGAAATCAAAAGGGAAGATGACTCACAGTCTGTCAGGGGTGGAAGTTTCGAGGTTTCTGAATGAAGCATCCAGAGGCCTGCTTTGAAAACCTCTTCCTCGCTTGGTTGCAAAGTCGGGTCCCTTAATTCCTGGAGTAATTAAGCACAATATACAAGTTATGACAAAGTGAAGCTTACCGTTTGTAGACTTTCCATCATCTGCTCAACAGGCCCCGAATCAACCGAGGATTGCATACTCAGCAGGGCCTTCATATCGTCTCTACTTTCAACGAGTATGTGCAAAAGCTCCCTGATTTCGGCCTGATCACGCTCGTGAATGGCCTTAGATTCAAGGTGGCCCCGGGTCATTTCCATATTTATTTGAACCTAACAAAAGAAAGGCATTAAGAGTGCCGAAAAGATTGCGGAAAATTTAAGTGAAATACTGACATTGAACTTCATCATCGCGGCATCAATTTCACGGTGAATCCTGTCTATTCCATCTTTGATCTCCTTCTTCTGAAGAAAGCTCCTCAACTGACTCCAAGACGACCACTCCTGGACCTTTCGAGCAACAGTGTTGATCAGCCTGGGAGATTATAAGAGGGCAGACACGCGGTAGAAAAGTCTGGTACAGACGATTCGACTTCATCAGCGATTTCTATAGCCTTGGTTCCCTCCAGGCCTTTCGAACCGTCTTGGAGAGCGACCACTAATTTCGCGCAACGAGCGCTGATGTCCTTGCATTGTTGCTAAAGAAGAGATCTGAGACCGTATGGACAGTAGACAAGAACCGCACTGACTTTGTAGAGTTTAACGTTCTCGATGGCAATGTATGTTGATTCCACTGGAAACTGAGGTCAGGCATTTAGTCTCCGGACGCTGCGAAAGTTCCTACAGATTTTCACACCGGCGCTGAGACCGGGTACACCAGACAAGGCCATTAGATCCGACAAACTCATGGAGAAGCTATGAGGGGGAGATCCACAGCGAGGTGGTCAAGAGGAAGAGCATAATAGGATTTGGACGTGATGTCGGCGGGCAGGCACCACGAGACTCACGGTGTCGTTGAAGCTGTGCCAGGCACGGAAGCATTATCGACGGACTTTGCAAGGAAATCTGGCGCCCATTTACAGGAGTAGATAAGATAAAGATAAGATAAGATAAAGATAAGGTTAATCTTCTCTACCGACTACGGCTAACAATTTTGACCCACTGAGTGATCGGTAGCGTGGCCGAGTTGGTCTAAGGCGTTGGATTTAAGAGACTTCTTGATTCCCAATGGGCGTGAGTCCGCGCGAGTTCGAACCTCGCCGCTACCACCATGATTCTTTATCATTTTGCTCAAGCTTTCTTTCCCTAGCACTATATAAACATTCAGGTACATACATGTTTGAGCATCTCAAAAGATCTGTAGGAATGATTAGGGTTAGAGCAACAGAAGAATGTCGGATCCTACATCGCTTATGCTATCTTTTCCCCCTGGACCTTCCCTGACACTAAGCACTTGAGAATCAGTATGAATCTCGTCGACTTGTCCATACCGCCACATACCGACGGGAGGGTTTGAATGACTCTGGGGCCTCTTCGGAATCCCATAAATTGGCCATACTGCTGGTTCCCCCCGGAGTTTCACGGACACGTCTTGAACCAGTTGTTATCAACATAAAATTCGACACTGATCGGACTGGAAATGCTCACCGACTGGGTTTCACACTGGATTCAAAATTAATCCCACTTTCTGACTCTTCGATGTTTCGGATAGCCGTAGGTGGGGATTGCTTATGAAGGCAGTGAGCTAATTAACATCGAGAAGGGCTTAGAGTCCGTCGAGGCACACCTGGGAATCCTTTGCCTTGGGAGGTGCATGCGATAATGCATCGTCATCGTCATGGGCAAAAATATCTGTGTGAGGGCCGCCTGGAACAGTCCGTACACGCCGTGAAGGGATCAGATCAGCCCCCTCAGTGGATGTGGGACCTGTGACATGTTAGCGGAATGAAATACAAGCGGCTCGCTGAATTACGATCGTCAATACGGGTAGGGTCGTCCTTGGCTTGAACTTCGGAAGGCTCAGATATCTTTCCGAACTTGGCATATCCTGATAGAAATATAAGATCGGAATCGGAATGGAGGGAATAGAAAACAAAGAAGATTACGAGGCAGTTTTCCGATGTTGCCAAAATTGGTGTCAACAGTGGTTCCGGTGTATCTGGATCATCCAGTAAGAGTCAGGAGCAATCAAGAGGCTGAGACATAGACGTACTTCAAGAACTCGATAAGACTTCTTTTTGTAAAAACGATGCTAGTATTGTCCCAGTCCAGCATACCTAGGGATGGTGTGAGTAATGTGCGGACCGAGTAAGAGGTGTATACCTAAGCTGGCTGGCCAGTCTCGTTCCTTGGACATGTCGACGACGGCTGAAGGTGTGAAGCTTGAGAGCACAGGAGTCAGGTACAGCTTTCTGAAGAATTGAAATATACCTACGTTGAAGACATTTCTGCTTGGACGTTGAAAATAAAGACTCAAAGGCCTGGTTGTTAGGCGCCTTTGGGCGGTGATTGATCACATGATCGTGCAGGATTTCCTGAGTCCGTTTACCAGCCTCGGCGTCGTCAATGTTCCCCAGACTCTTTCTTCACATACGAGCTCTTTCAACCGGCTCGAGGGGGCTCTCGTCAAGCGCATACACTGATGCGCACAGAAACTATGAGGCGGCACTGCGGACTACTCCTTCGGATTTGACAGATTTGGAACGAGAGACGTTGGACAGCGCGATTCGTGTCGACCAGGCTGGAGAAATTGCGGCCAACTATATCTACAGAGGTCAGATGGTCATCCTAGGACGTGATAAACGAGTAGGCCCACTTATCCAAGTCAATCTTTCATATCGCCTTCGAGCTTTTTGCTGAGCGAAACTTATTGCAGGATATGTGGGAGCAAGAGAAGAAGCACTTGACCGTCATGGACAAACTGCAGGTTCAACACAACATCAGACCCACTGCACTCTCTGAAGTCGCTAAAATAGCAGGGTTTGGGCTCGGTGCCGCGACTGCCCTCATGGGCAAAGAGGCTGCAATGGCATGTACAGAAGCAGTTGAAACCGTTATTGGCGAACACTATGACGAGTATGTGCTTTACACTACATCATTACTTGTGCTTGCATTGAAGCGTTCATTTCAGCCAAATAAAAGACTTGAATTCATTTTCGTCGAAACACCCGAGTCTGGACATTCTCAGGGATGTCATAGAGGAGTTCAGAGACGATGAGCTAGAGCACTTAGACATTGCAGTTGATAACTTTTCACAGCGTGCACCTGCACACGCACTCCTGAGTAGTATTGTTGGAGGCGGTTGTAAGATTGCTATTGAATTATGCAAGAGGTTCTGAACGAGGGACAAGAATATATCACATCTAAGAGGTTTATTTCAATCTTCGTCGTTCGGTTGCGACAGAGGGACGACGGTTGCAAGAGGTTCTCCTTTTAATTTTCCTGAATAATCCCATCTAAGCTGAAAAATGGAACCATTCTGAGAAGTGACTTGGTTTGATTAGAAAAACAGACAAGGACGTACGTGATATCTGCTAGCAATTAAAAAAACGGTGGCGGGAAAGACAATGAATCCCAATAATGCTGTGCGAACAGTTCGGCGTGTCCAGCGGAAATTTAAGTATGCTTCTTCACGCTAGAAAAAGCTGAGAATTTGAGAATGAGGAAGAAGGGTGCATGTACCATGGTATTGAACCGCTCAATGGCGGGGTCGATCTGGCACGGTGAGGATAAGAAATGCAGAACTCGACGAGTATTACTCGCACCTTTACTGGTCCTAATAGCGAGAGAGAACGCATGAGCATTAACTAATACGCAGCCAGGAGACCTACTAACCATGTCCCATTGTTGCTCAGTGTTGGCGGTCAAATTATTGTGAGGGTCAAAGAAATGGGTGGTTTGTTTGTTCTTTGTTTACCTCGTTCTTGTCTCCCTCCCTCATTGCTCAAAACTCATCTCATGGCTTATAATCGTGAATGGGACAAAGGAAAGGATACCTGGGACGAAAATTATGGATGGTCAACACAAGATGGCAAAGCGAATGTCAGAGAACGGGAAGCTGAGTATTCCGGGGACGGCAAGAGACGAAAGTTCAACAATGGGGTACGTGGCCTCCTCAATGTTTCTCTCTTACTCTGAGTGTCTCCAGGGTTACGACGGCACCCATACATACGAAGATGGCTCTTACAATTCTCACAATCGACAAAACGATTGGACACAGGATTTCGGGCAGGACGACCGTTCGCGAGGAGGGGCAGGTGGATTTGCCAAAAAGCGTCTGGTTCCCTCTGAGCCGAGTCCTCATGTCATTTTCCTGGGTTTGGATCCAGACTTCACAGAGGCCGATGTCTGTCGACTCCCATGTTCTTGACCATTTTTATAACCGAGACTGAAGTCGCTTCCTACCCAGCTTCAGGCATACCTCGTTTCCCATGGCTGCGCCGTGGAGACCGTGACAATTATTCGAGAAAGATCATCAGGCACTTGCACCTTTGTATTTGCTCCTGCACATGCATTAACGTAATTCGCCGTTGGATTTTCTAAGGTACATCGAAAGGCTTCGGCTTCGCACAATTCTCGACAGTGGATCACGCTCGCGCTTTCGTGGATCCTCTCTTTCCATTCATCCAAATGCCGCCACCAGCTTCCCATGGAGCTTCTGCGACCGCGACCTTCTACAAAGCCCTTGAAACGGGTATCCCGCATAACGGCCGCAGGGTCAAAATCGATTATTCGCAAAGTGCAACACCTCACGACAAAGGCCGAATGAACAGAGGCAACCCGAACGACGGCACAAGGGATATAGGCAATGCTCAAAGCCCGGTCCTTCTCTTCAGGGGATTGGATCCTCTGTCCGGTCCTCAGGCCATTTACCAGGCCATGCTCTCGTCATCTGGCCCTGGAAAGGAGGGGGCAAAGGGGATGAGGCGGATAATTCTGATCAAGGACAAGGTCACTATGGCGAGTTTTGGCTTTGCCTTCGTAGAGTTTGTCGACGTCCAGGTAGGTCCAGCTCGTTCTTAAACTTTGGTATTTACTTAAATCATCCACCAGTTTGCTGCGACAGTTCTTGCGGCAACAATGTCGCCACAGCTACACCCTTCCGGGTTCCGCATATCAGACCGTCCAGTAGCTGCTTCGTTTGCCCACCCATATTCATTCCAACCGGTCACGGACTTTCTCTCACGGGATGAAGCCTGCCTTTTATCGACATTGAGCCTGGGGGGTGTGGAAGGCACTTGGGTTAGATACTGGGACGAATCCTCCACAGTTGCGGTCCTCGAATTCAAGGTAGATGAAACAGTGCAACAAGTCTCGCAGACGAAAGAAAAAAAGGAGAAAAAGAAGCCTAAACGTGAGCTCACTCTAACCTCAGAGTTGCCGTATTTGACCTGATGGATTCATAGTTGAATCAGAAAGTCACCACAAGGCCCAACCCGCACTCGCTTCAGTGTTGCCCGTTACAGATAAACCTGTTACACTTAGCTTCAGTAAAGGACCAATCAAGTTGAACGCAGGTTCGCTTTCCGCTGTCTCTTGCCCTTTTCATATCACTGATAACAGAATTAGCGAAAATACCTGTTCTTGGCTTTTCTATGGATGATTCTAATACTGACGATGCCCAAGCCGAAACTTTGACTGAACCAAATAAACGTATGTGTCATTCCACCGAACAAAGATCCTTAAAATTGATCAGCCCAAAAGCGCTAGCTGTTAAGAAAGTTGCTCCGCTTATTGCGAGCAAGAAGGTATGTCCTCCAGGTAAATTTGCATTTTTGTGCACGCTTAACCGATCTACAGACTGCAAGCAATATCAATAAATGGAACCAAGTACAAGAAGAACTGGCTCAACCCAATCCATATTTGGTAATCACCTAATCTTCCTGCTCTCTGTATTCCTTTTCTCATTCCTATCATTATTAGGCCCCACCAGTCATCAACACAACGCCTGGTGGTCTATCTGCTGTACCTGCTCTGCCAGCAAGCGTGACCGAAGCTCCTAAACCTTCCAACTTGGAATCCGACTTAGAGTTTGCGGATGTGGGCACATTGACATGTTTACTTTGTGCCCGACAATTCAAGTCGATGGACCAGCTGAAACGGCACACCAAGGAATCTAGTCTGCATAAAGTGCGAACCACTTACATTTCATTGCTCCCTTCATCTGACAAATCGGTCTTGCATTAGGCCAATTATAAGGACTCCAATTTACGAGACATTGCCCGTCAAAAAGTTGCCAGCCGCAAAGCAGGGACAACTTCGGATCAGCCCAAGTACCGTGATCGTGCATCAGAACGCCGTACACTCTTCAATCAACCCGATGCACCTGTACCTGATAAGGATGTCACTGTAGTCAAGAAGCGGCAGCTGGAGGCTCATCCTAGTCCCCCGACTCCTCCACCGCCGGTCAACCCCGGAAACGACGGTACCAATGTAGGGAATAAATTGCTCAAAATGATGGGGTGGAAAGAAGGCACGGGACTTGGCTCAGAAGGCGATGGTCGTGTTAACCCAATGTTTGTCTTATCAACGGTATTCTTACGGGATTAATTAGACTAATCTAACATCAACAGTGAAACTTCCGTGTATACGCCGGGTGTTGGTCTCGGCGCTGGCAAAGCCAAAGACATAGGCAAGTACACCGAGAGTTTCTCCAGTTATGTGCACATGGCCCAAGATTCAGTGAGCATCACACCTTTTATTTCACTTCCCCCCTGAATATGAATCCGTCAGGCTCGCGAACGCTATGGGGCTTAAGCTTCTTATTTGCTTTAATATAATCCGTCTTGTTTTTGTACATATTCGTGCTATTTGTTGTTGTTCACTCCTTTCATGTTATATCATAAAATTTTGACTGTGTATTGTGAATCAACACCTTAGCACGGGAGCACTTCAGAATTTCATTGACTTGAGTATGTACTAATACCTTTTGATCCAAACATCTTCATTCACGAAAAAGAGTTGAACACTGGACTATGAGCAATGGCTATCCCATCGAATCTCAGTGGCTTTAGCGTCATTCCGATACTTTATAGCGCTTCAACTACACATTACTTATACGGCCGCTCTCATTCGTCCTCCAAATCCCCCAGTAAAGTGTTGCCAGAAAGACGAACACTGTTTCTGGTCAATCTTCCACCTGACACAACAGAAAGGGAACTCGTTCTGTTTTTTAAACACAGTGGAACTGTCGAAAAGGTTATCTTCGACTTCGACATCAAGGAGCCCCAGCATGAATCAAGCGACGACGACAGCAGCGCGGTCGATGACCTGGAATTGAATGTTGTAAAGGAACAACCACGTAAACGACGGAAATCAGAGAAGGACAGGTCAGAAATACCTACAGTCATCCCACTGCCGTCGCGACCTCTTCGAAAGTTTCGAAAGACAGGCTCCTCCGCCTATATTATTTTCCTCGATTCGTCTTCACTCGATCGGGCCTTGGCAACCACCAGCAAACCACGACCGTGGCCAGCATCCACAGATGAGCCTTCAGGTCTAGCTCATTACCGGACACTATATGACTCATTACGGCCGCATCTCGATGTCGTGCGTGCATTTGCCGATTCCTCAATCGAAGTCTACGAGTACGAATTAGCAAAAAAGAAGCAAAAATCAAAGTATCATAAAGGAGAGGCTGTGGTGGACGAAGACGGTTTTACACTCGTCACCAGAGGGGGTGCATACGGGAAAACTCTTGGTGGTAGTGTGAGTGTCGCAAGCAAACGATTCCAGCGCTCTGGGGGGACTGCAAGAAACCGTAACCATAAGAAGGAGAACGTAGAAAAGGACGGGTTCTATGCATTCCAGAAGGCAGAGAAACAACGATCAGGTATGTCCCTGTGCCTTTGTTTTTTTTTTTTTTCGGGTTGTTCGTATTTGTTATAGGTCTGCTGGAATTGAAGAGGAAGTGGGAAGAAGACAAAGCAAAGGTCGAAAAGTTGAAGGCCTCGAGACTATTTAAACCATATTAGTTCTTTGATCCAGTCATTTATGGTGTTTGAACAGCTTTAGAGAAGATGTAAATCTTTGACCTTCTCTCTCTAACACCACAGACTCCAATCCCTGAGTCTGACCAGAATCTTAAAATCAGGTTAAATGATCACCTTGAACCTGTTCCATGGTCTGGTAAATGTGGTAATTGCCAGATACTGCACCGTTCAATCAACTCAGGTTCAACTGGAAATGACTGACATTGAAACATATTCACATAAAGCTATAATTTGGCTATAATTGAACAAAGAACTTGAAAAAAAAAAAAAAAAAATCATAGAATTCACTGCTTAAAGTAGCAGCTAGCATAACACTGGACATCAAACCAGGCCTGGTCAACCACCTTGACTACTTCTTCCGCTAAGTTGAATATCCTCAGTTAGACCCTGGCTTGCTGAGACTAGATGTAGAGGACATACGAAGTGGTCCCTTTTCCAGATCAACTAGGTTCTGGTAATAATACAGTGACAATCAGATTAGACCAAAAATATGGGGAACTGACCTCCTCTATATGTTTCAAACTGGAGGCACCAATGATGATAGCATCGCCATACTCTCGTTTCAGGAGGCTGTGGTGCGAGATCCAACGAAGAGCGACCTCTGTCATGGTTAGATTATTTTTTTCAGTAACCGCGCGGATTAGGTCAAGGGCTTTAAAGTAAGGTTCCTTCCAGTATCTGGTTTCAAGCCAGTTGTCAGTTGCAAGGACGGGGAGTCTGTCCGGTATTGTTTATTACCTGCGACGGTAATTCTTAAAAAAAAAAGTAATTGATTTAACATCGAGGACTCAGAGTTCAACTGTTAGAAACGTACTTGTCCCTGATTTCGGTTAGGATCGAATCGAGAGCCTTTTTCTGCTGCATCATCTAGAGAATTGTAACGACCAGTGAAAAACCCGCCACCCACTTGAAATTGATTCATCATCAGAATGAAGCAACTTCACAATTTCGATGTTGAATAATACCTACAAGGATTGAACTCGTAGAAACTAATTCCGAATTTACGCAGGCAGGGCAGGAGCTCGGGTTCGACGGCACGATGAACGGCATTATAGATTCCCTGGTAAGCTGTAGGCTGAATATATCCGTTTGCCTTGCAGATTCCAACTATTTCGGCCACTTCGTATCTTTTCTCTGTTGTTCAAAAAAGACCAGCCATAAAAATTTGTGCCACATACGCTGCATAGTTACTTATTCCAAACCTCTTGAAATAACCTTCTTTATGAAGATCATTGACGGCCTTCAAGGTTGTCTCATAGGGTACAGTGCGGTCCGGCGCATGAAGGTACCACATTTCCAAAGAACTGGTCACATTATTACCAGGTCAAATCCCTGAGTCGTCGAAGAGGAACGTACTCGACATTTAGAGCCTTTAAAGATTTAAGCAGATTCTTTCTCAACCCCTGGACAGTGGATGTGGAGGAAAAGGCAAGATTAATATTGAAGATGCTTCATTTAATGTAGTATGCTCACTTCAGGATCATGGGAAATCGGTTCAGCGAGATTCTTATTGAGCATGTCAGTTATTTTCCCACACATATTGGCAGTCATGCATATGGATCATACTGACCTTGCGAGGTGCTAACTTGGTTTCTATTTTGAATCCTCTAGACAGCAAGTCCATTTTTCCCAGATACTCTTCACTCGTTCCGCCAGCATAGGTCCGAGCGCTATCGATCTAATGTCGTAGATTTTATTGAGGTAGTATCAATGCCATCATGATTATAAAACTGAAAACCTCAGTATGACCGTGGGCCTTGAAGGCATCAAGAATTGCTATAGCGTCATTGACATCATGGACGCGAGCACCTTCTTGTCCACTCTCTCCAAATGTCATCGCACCCTGTGCAGCACAGCATGTTAGATTACAGGACAAGATAGCCGCCACCCCACTCTGCACGCACCATTACGATGTTCAAGGCGCTTTTCTGGGTGGAGGCCATGACGGATAGAGCTACCTGCTGTGAATCTGTGGGTGCGGGTATTCACAGCAGGTCAAAGTGCATGCTTAAGAGAATTTATATCTTTACCATTCTCGATGACGCCATCTACAAAAGCAAATGAGTCAAAGATTGGACACGGTAGCCTTCGAAGAGGAGAAAGGGCTGTGCACCATCCGGCAATAAAAATAGCCTTCGGCAGTGGTTTTTCTGACCCAACCCGTCCACAGTACTGCTCATTGCAGTTTGAATAGATGGAGCAGCCCCGTATTGGATGACAGAAAGGGCAGACCATTCGAGTACCTCCGTGACATTGCAAGCAAACATCTACTATGACTCGGATGGTGTCAAAATATACCCTTCGGTTCATTTCGACCTTTGTTTTTCAGATCTCAGCCAAGTTTGTACAAACGAGAAAGGTCACCATGTTGTCTCGCCAGACAGACGCCGCATATCGAGCACAAAGACAGTCGCGACTGGAGCTATAGGCCGTAGGGTGCTGCAACCAGTAGCACACTGCACAAAAATTGATTCAATTTAGTCATAGGTTATCCAGACTGTATCATAGACAAAATTGAAAGTCTGCTCAAATGAAAATAAAAGACAACAGATATCCAAGCCCTCAGTGAAAGTATTGGCTCGCGTAAGGTTGAACTTCAAACCAAGCATCATCAAGGGCTTTCACGACTTCCTCCGCTGCATAAGGATTGAGTCACATCATCTCACCTAGAAATATATAAAAACACATACGAAGAGGTCCCTTCTCGAGGTCTACGAGATTCTTGTGATCAGGAACAGCATCAGACTTTCGCATCCAATGACCTTTCACGACAGACACACCTCTTCGATGTGGTTCAGACTCGAAGCCCCTATGAGAACTGCATCTCCATGTTCACGCTTCAATAAGCTGTGATGGGATATCCAACGGAGTGCAACCTCGGTGAGAGTGAGATTGTGCTTTTCAGCGACTAGTTTGATCGAGGACAGGGCCTTGAAATATGGTTCCTTCCAGTATCTGCGTTATTATTCATTGTCAGATATAAGAAGTTCAATCCTGTATTGGAAGAAAAGTGACCTCTTTCGGTAACTCTTTTAAAAGTTCAGACGTTAATAATAAACAGTGAAAAAGATTTACGCCCTCACCTTTCCTTGGAATCTACTCGGATCGAAACGAGAACCTTCTTCCGGAGTGTCGGCCAGCGAAGTGTAACGTCCTGTAAAGAATCCTCCTGCCACTAGGAACATAGCTTGCATTAGTAACACTAAGGAGAACCAATTTCAATTGCGCACTCACAAGGGTTGAACTCATAGAAGCTGATACCAAATTTACGAAGACAGGGGAATAATTCAGTCTCAACAGAGCGATGGATCGCGTTGTAAATTCCCTGGTACACAGTGGGTCGAATGTAACCATTGGCCTTACATATTCCAACGAGTTCCGCCACTTCCCACCTGTCAAACGTTGTTGGTGAATAAGAACGATTACCGGAGCAGCTAGAACAGCACATACGCAGCATAGTTACTGATACCAAACCTCTTGAACAGGCCCTCTTTGTGAAGATCGTTGACCACCCTGAGAGTCTCTTCATACGGTACTGTGCGGTCTGGTGCATGGAGATACCACATTTCCAAGGTCCTGTGGGAAGATAAAGATTAGATCGCATTTCAAAAAGAGGTAGGAAACAAGACACGCACTCAACATTAAGAGCCTTCAATGATTCAGTAAGATGTTTTCTTAATCCCTGAAAGACCAATGCAAGTTAGGACGCAAGAGAAAGCGTAGTAGCCGTCATTACTTTTTCATCATGAGTAATTGGATCTGGGATACCCTTGGAATTACAATTTAGAACTTTAAAAGAGTGTATTGGTTAACGAATGATCAGCTTGCCTTCGCCGGGTACAGCTTCGTTTCGACCTTAAAACCTTTTGAAGCCAAGTCGATTTTTCCGAGATACTCCTCACTAGTACCACCACAATAGACGCGTGCAGTGTCAATCTACAACATCAAGATTGAAGTTGAAGCTTGAAGTCCATACTGTTGAGGCAAAAAATAACCCCCCGTACCTCGGAGTGGCCATGAGAGCGAAAGGTGTCTAGTATGGCCTCCACATCCCCTATAGCGTGAACTCTAGCGCCCTCCTTGCCTGCCTCACCGAATGTCATCGCTCCCTGACAGACACTGTCAGAAACAAGTAACCTATAAGCCAGAGACATTCAATTACCATCACGATATTCAACACGCTTTTTTGACTATCTGAAGTCATGTTTGTGAGAGATAGGCCCGCAGTTGTGAATACTTTGAGAATAAGTATCGGCTTTTGTATATAAGCGTTATCGGAAGTGAGTCGACTGATGGGGTACAAAGGTCAGATGATAAGGTAAGAGGTCGATATTGCCAGTATCAAATTCCACGGAAGCCGGATGATACCATTGATAGAAATAACCCGCCATCCAAGGCACTGCAGTGAGAAGAGTGTGTTCAGTGACGTCATCCACCCGAAATGTAGCTTGGAAGAGAGGAAACTGACGAGAACTGTGACTGAATATTCCAAAGTGATAATCATGCATACGCTTGAATTCAGTAATCTCTTACAAGTCACTTCTTCAAGTCTTCCGTCGATCGCTGGAGGGGACTCAGGTTTTAGTCGAAGGGTTTCAGTCATTTGCTTGTACTTACCTTGATGAAGGCCATCCGCAAACGAAATGTTTTCAGGGCCCTGAGCCAGTGACTGGTTATACTTAGATGTGACCTTGTCCTACACACGTCCTCAAAATTCAAGGCTTGTCCTTTCACCTTGAAGTGGGCTACCAGTACGAGCCTTTCAAAGTCACGGACTCACGGTCCGCTTTACTGGTGTAGAAACCGATCGCAGTCGTACATTTTCAGAGTCAGTCATCTTGCATTGACTTCACGTTAATTTCTGATTTTCAAAGTTCCTTCGAAACCGTTTGTACACCTGCAACAGAAACTTCAGACCTAGGGACCGTCGTGGAGATATCGCGGCATCCTCACCGCGTCGTATTCGTCTAAAAAGTACTGGGATAACGACCTTCTCGGTTTGTGGTTACTGGTCAGCGACTGGAAGAAGCAAAGGAAACGAGTTTAAGTTGAAATGAACATCGGTGTCTCCTTCAGGGAAGCTCCTTCTAACCATCGAACGCAATCCTGATATAGGCCTCAGGCTTGGATGGTGCTGGATTCGTGACCGGTAGAAGCATCATGCGCCCTTGAGTTCCATCGAACGTTGATACGGTAGTGAACTATTCCACTTTTACATTGGAATGTAAAGAACGGAAAAAATCGGAAGGAGGTGTATACGTTTCCCAACTTCAATTCGGAGGTGTTTAGTATGACGGCCGACATTTTAGTTGCTTGGGAATGATCCTGATTGTGATATCGTAGTGGATGAGTCTAACACTCGATGGGAGACGTTGAAATTGTAGCCATTACATTATGTAGTATGGGGTGTATCGATGAGACAAGGAAATGACATACTTACTAAGGTCAGATTCAAATTCAATATTATGTAAAGCTTGAAATTAACTTGAAACCATACGCGTTCACCATCATCACGTGACAAGAAATCGGACTCTTTCGTGACCGTCAACCTAAGAGTTTTGTTCACCATTCACACTAGAGTAGGTATTTTCAGAATGCTCTCCAGAATATCTAGAACAGCATTGCCGCGCAGTATCGTGCGTAAACGGTTCATCTCCTCTACACCATCAACCCGGTCTGACGCCCTTTTCGTGGTGAGTACGTTTATTGGGAATGGGTATGATTGCAGAATTGAATGCCTTTCAGCATAGAGATACCCCATACAACAATCCAAAGGTTTGAATTTTAAAGTCTTCCTCAAGTCACCCTCTTATTTCTTTAGATTGCATTCGAGTTTAATACTGAAAATCTGAAGCGCGCACAAGAAATCATTTCCCGATATCCCCCCCAGTACAAGAAAGCTGCTGTCATCCCACTTCTGGATCTTGGTCAACGGCAAAACAAGGGATGGACGAGCATCAGTGTCATGAACTATGTTGCCAATCTTCTCGATATGCCGCCTATGCGTGTCTATGAGGTTGCTACCTTTTATACTATGTTCAACAGGTGACTATCAAGCTCAATCACGAACGATGAAATGCTGAAGTTTCTTGAGGGAACCCATTGGCAAGCATTTTGTTCAGGTCTGCACAACGACACCCTGCATGCTCCGCGGCTCGTCAGAGATCCTCAACACGGTATGCGAGCAACTTGGCGGCATTAGACCTGGGCAGACAACCAAGGATGGAAAGTTCACGGTCATTGAGGTCGAGTGTCAAGGTGCCTGTAGTAATGCACCAATGCTGGTTGTCGGGGACGATTTTTATGCAAGTTTCTGTTGTTTCTGAATCATGGCAAAACACTGAGAACCTTGCAGGAGGATCTGACACCTCAAACAACAAAGAAAATATTGGATAGCCTCAAGAAAGGGGAGAAGCCCAAGCCTGGGCCACAAAGTGGTAGATTGACCAGCGAGAACTCAGCCGGCCTCACCTCTCTCACCGAAAAAGTAAGATTCCAATTTCTCCATACCAAACGAGTTATTGGCTTAATTCTTTTGTCTCGAATAGCCATATGGACCGGGTGAATTCTGTCTACCGGAATTCCAGTAGAAATTTCATACTGTAACAATAACAGTCGCATCAAATAGGCCCAAGTAGTCATTGCCGTATACATATCAATTACGATATTCAACGAGCGGAGATGGTCATGGTCTGTCCGTTGTAGGAATTCATCAACTCATAAGAATTAGGCCATAAGGAATAAATCGGTATTTCAGTCATCTCCTTCACCATCATCATATCCATGTAAACCCTCGCCACCTTCCGGCAGCCTTTCGATGATGTAGCTGAAGGCAATGTTGAGACAAGCTTATCATTCGAAAGATAGAATACCTACTGAATTTCTTCCTTGAGATCTTGACAGTATCGGTCTGTAAAGAATCAATTAGTAAGCCAGCTGTCGCATTTTCTAAGAACGTACCCAGGGGCAAGTCGCGTTCATCGTTTCCTAAAGGAAAAAAGAGGGAGTGAGAAATCTATATCTCTGATGACAGAGGGGGAAACGGACCAAATGGTTGCTCAATTTCATCAGCAATCCCTTCAATACCCATAAATGTGAAGGCAACAGCCGTCACAACAGGAACAGTTGACCAGCCAAGATCATTCACCAAGGTCATTGGTAAAGCAAAGAGGTACAAAGTAACACATTGTTTCAAGTGAATGCGATCTGCAAGTTATAAATCTGAATCTTTAGGCTTTACCAAAAAAAAGTGAAGACCCACAAGAAATTGGTATTGGGGTATTAGCAACACGCTCAAGAGCCGTAAGTTGGTCCACCATGCCAGATACCCTGGAGCAGAGCAAATTATCAGCAAAGGTCAATGTCGCTGGAGGAGACTTACATTTGGGTCAGACCGTTCAGACCTATATAAAATTAAAAACTTGTCAGTGAGGGTCCCGACTTGACAATTTTGTTCTACTTGCCTGCAGGACCAACAGTCTCGAGGAATCCATCTCTTCTGAAACCGAATATAGTCCTACTTAATTCATGAGCAACTCTGTGGAGTATAAGAACGTGGATAATGCATACAACAAGTATAGAACCTACATCAGAGGCAATGGGAGCGAGGCTTCGTCGGCAAAGGGATGATACTCGACGCTTCTCCGAATATCTTGCAGTAAAGGTGTTGAAGGGTCGGATATGTGTTGTTTACTCCTCTTCGCCCTAACTCTCTTAGTCGCATCGGGTTTATTGGGATCAGGCGATGTTCTGCCACTCAGACTTCCATCCCGGCTTGTACCTACAGAATCGTTGTTGGTGGCAGCGTAAGAACCAGTCGGTTTCGTCCGCTGAGAGTTGTAGCCAACTTCGTCAAATCTCGCGAAGGAAGGAGGGAGTACCCCTTGGTAATCGGCGTAATTTACCCCATCTTCGCCTCGTAAATAGTGTTTAGCAGCAAATACGAATGAGAGGCAAAGCTTTAGGGCATCGGTTTTTCGTCGCCTCAGTTGTTTATGAGACAGGTCCGTCGTGGGTGTTTTGCCTTTAGCAAAAGCCGGTTGTGCGTCTGTAGGCGGGAGAGAGGTGCTGATCCAAATGACACGGGCCATATTGCGGACGTTGGACGTCAAGGACGCAAAAGCCTTTCGACCTTCCCAGTATCGTTCATAAGATGTGCTGGAAAACTTTAGTGGCCATGATGATTCAAGCGCTTAGAAATTTTACCTATTCCTATAAACCAAAAGCATGACTTGTGGGTGAACATTCCTCCCGATGAAAAATGAGCATGCCTTACCGGAAAACCAAAATAAGGCCGACCTGGATATAAAAATGGTCATACAATGTGTGCCGTAATTCAAGACAATACACTGACCACGACGGAAAGAAGAGGCACGATGGAGTTTATGATGACCAGCCTATATCCCCTTTCCGACAATAAACAGACCAAGACGGAAAAAAGAGTCACGGTAAGAACGGGGCCAAGTATACGTCCAATGATCTACGGTCCAAGTCAGAAATGTTTAAACACTTGAGCAGGTGGACTCACGCTCCCTTTGACACGGAGCACGTCGGGGAGCCATGAATACTGCCAAAGAGAAACTATGATTCAATATCAGCTTAAGAAACGCAGATGACCTCTCACCCTTCGTAAATGCTTCCTTTTAAGAATTGGGGCCTGCATAGAATAAGAGATAGGGAGTTACGACTTTGGACGCTCAGCTCACTCTGATGGTGGGCAGGACAGAACTCAAAGAACTCTTCATCGTCCCCGACATGTTCCTGAAGATTGTTCAATTCAATGCTGCGCACACAGGCGAGGCTGTGAATGAGAATAAAGGGTTGACAAGGGAGTACGCTCCTGGCAGGAGAGAAGTGAGGAAAGGCAAGGATCACCGAACATTGATTTACGTTGACTACTAAGTACAAGTACTCTCGGGCCGTGAATTTCAACACCAGTTTGGGAGTTCGGCTTGCAATTGATACAGTACTAGGAATTAGTTGGATCCCTGGTCACAATGCAAGGTGGATATATCCACGTCTCGAGACGAGCTATGTGAGTACGGTTGGAGTATAGGTGAGAGTCTGGCACCAGAATCCCAAATTCTGTTCCCGAACGGAGCCTTAGGCACTCAATCTAAGGAACTTCAAGTTGATTGGTGTTGGTATGCAGGTATCTTGTTGGATCAATTCAATTATTTAGCTAGAGTACTAACAGACAAACCTACAAAATAACGATTGGAAAATAAACAACATGTGTGCGTAGTGATACAATGGGTCAGGTCAGAAGGCGGTGGAGGGGTAATTGGGAGCGAGTGCAATGGCGATTAACATGTCAACAGAATTGCAGCGAGTGAAAGAAAAATACTGAAAGATAGAATTTTGAGGATGTTGGGTAAGGAACGGGGAATTCAGATAATTTAACAATCCAGCGGGCCTGAGTCCTAAAATACTATGAAGCTGGCATAGGAGCTGGACTAGGATGTGCGTCGGTCTTCACTCCCTGTTCAAATTTATTAGCATCATCTTCATGCAAAAAAAAAGGCCAAAACGCCTACCGTTGATCGACAGGCAGGGCAATTATTTTTGCCCTTTTGTAACCATTCATCAACACATCCCTTGTGGAAAGCGTGACGACATGACATGAGACGGATTTGATCATCTGGCTCGTAGTCATCAAGGCAGATTAAACACTGAGAAGTTACGGTCAAGGCTAAGGGGTACATTTATAAAGACAACTCAGCAGCTTACTCGATCTAAACAGTTGGCCGACACTTTTCCTTCCTTTTCGTGTTGCGCCAATTCAGAAGCTTTGATGATTTTTAACCCAGACTTGTCTATATCATCTTTGGATACAGTGGGCGGCTTGGCCTGGCCTAGCAGATCCGCCAGTTCTCTGAAAAGCAAATTTAAAAGGCACTTAGCGAGGGGGACACAAAAAAGGAGGGTGATATCGTACAATAATGCCTCAAAGGAATCAAGGATATTAGGGCCACCAGTAACGATACTGTGATCGGGTGGATAATAACCTATAAGAATGGGTTATAAGGATGGGTCACCCGAGACAAGGTTAAACAAGACATACCCCCAATCACATAGATCAAAAATGTTCGACTGCCAGGAGCGGTTAAAGGGGCTTGCGCACCAGCCCCTGCCTCAGTATTTCTCCTCCCAGAACGCAGATTCCGAATCGCGTTTGCCGCACGTGACTGCCAACCTCGAGCTCTTCCTCTCGTTCCATCGAGACCCACAGGGTGATGACCACCCCAAGCGTTTAGGTCATCGACATCCTCATCGTCATTCGCCGCATCTGTACCGTTACCTTCCTCAGTGGAACGTTGGCCAAAGAAATCAATGCCCTCATTTTCGCCCTGTTGTTGAACTTCGGGCCGCCATTCCTGATTTACAGACTGAAGACCAACAACAATGACAGGAACTACGGCATGGTGTGGCTGTGCATGGGCTTGCTGAGGCGAAGGAAGAGAGTTAGAGGCTAGTGTGTCTGAAGGTGGCGAATCAATTGTAATGGCATCGGTTGGTGAAGGACCAGGGGGAGCTAATGATGAATTTGGGATAAAAAGAGAATTTGGTGTGGTCGTGGACTGAGAATTAGCAACAAATGGTTGTCTCGAAGCGGCTGCATCTATCCGTGGAGATGTGATAGGCGGGAAGCGATAGAGCCTCCACCAGTTGATACGCCCAGCAGGATCGATTCGTCCCGCACCAGAGGCGAGAGGTTGTGTTTCGTTGTTCAAGACTTCATTCTGACTTGGGTCTGCAGACTCATGTTCCGCGGAATGGAAATCTGAACAGCATGAGACGGATTCCTGCATGACAAGGAATGAACAAAAACTTACCGTCATCATCGTCATCTGCCTGGTCGTCCTCATCGAACTCGGATTCAGAATCAGAAATTTCTTGAAGGAGAGGCAAGTCAGCATAGAAATCATCACCAGCATGGACTGCTTCGATGTCCCCATTTTGATCTGCACGAATACCAAGTGGGGATGTAGTTTGAGATTCCGGGTAAACCAGAGTCGACGACGTGGACGGTCCCGTATCATTTGCCACATCTGGGAGCCCTGAAGTTCGTGGATTATGTGTTGGTAAGTGTGTGGTTTCAGCGTTATCAGCCTGTGTCAAAGCCGCTCGAAGGTCGATTTGAAGGTCGACTAAAAATCGTTCGAAACTTCCTTCGGGTGGCAAGGTCATATTTGTAGAGTTGGCCGTAGGTGCTAAATGAGGCTGCGAAGGGGTGTCACTCTCGGTGTTCTCGGCTGTTACGTGGTCGTTGCTTGAAGAGTTACGAGGAGCACCATCTGCCTCGTGAGCCGCAAGAGCACTGGGAGCATTGGTTGTCTGCGTCAGGCCACCTAAGCCATTAAGACCCAATCCAATGTTAAAGGCCCTAGCCATCTCTGCCAACATCAACTCACGCGTGTCAGTAGGAGTTCCCAAACCCGCTGCATCTCCATTTGGCCCAACTGGCAGTGGTGACGCTCCGTTACTGTCTTGTTGAAATGCGTCTACAGCTGCAGGGTCCCGCGATGGAACAGATGGACGAAGCCCTAGTCTTTCGCGGATTGTGCCCCAGGCCTGGCGCATGCGTTCTGCTCTACCGGCTGCTGATATGTCAACATTGGCGGTGTTGGGAGTGATAGAACGAGGGTATGGGGTTAAGTTTGGTAAAGAGGTTGTAGAAGGAGATGTGGTCGAAACGGGACTGGCCGACGGCGATGAGGATGAACTGGAATTGGGAGGGGCTAGGCCGGAGGAAAGAATTGGCTCCGATGATCCTGTGAGTAGGGATGCCGCTGTCGCGGCAGCAGCGACACTGATAGTACAACACATAAGTTTCATAAACTAAACCAAAGGGTAGAAAATTTACCTTAGCAATGTACCTAAGACGTCGATGCTACTTGATGATATAGAAGGGACACGGTCATCGAAAGCTGGTGGGAACTCGCCGGCCGGAGGAACAGATCCGTCAGGATGCGTATTGATGGGTTCATTGGGAATAGGAGTAGTCACACCACTTCGAGTAGACTCGGCAGTGGATAAACGCGATAGCTCTGATACAGAAGTTGGGAGATATTCTGCCTCAGACGGAGCTGTAGTCACAGATGTCGACTCGGCCATCAAGGCAGAAGGCGGACGTGATGACGCTGACCGAGGACGAAGCAGGGCAGAGAGCCGGTTCCTGGTTCGGTTTAAGCCTTGATCGGACGAAGTTTCGAGACCTGGCCCAGTACGAGAGTTCGACGATGAAATAGATTCTCCTTGTGAGGCACTACTCCCAGGGCGGGCCACATCAGTCGTGTGAACGATACCCTGCACGACGACGAGAGTTCCTGGAGGTGGGAATTGTCGGGGTGATGTTGTTTGTGGTAAGCTCGGGGGCAGCTGAGGCTCAGGGGAAGATGGAGTCTGATTTCCCTCCAGTTCAGTGCCAAGAGAAGGACTTTCAATTGACGATGACTCGAAATCCACCTCATTTGGTGTGTGAACGTCGTCAACAATGTCGCTGACAGTATGAGGATCAGTGAGTGACCCCACAACAGAAGGCAAAACATCAAGAGGTGGTGTCGCTGCACTTGCCGTTATATCAGGTAATGGATCACCACTGGTCAAGGGCGAAGCTTGCTCCACATTGATGAGTGTCGTTTCTTGAAAGTCCTCTTCTTCATCCGAAGAATTCTCCCGTTGCTTCCCTTTATCTATAGGACGGGGAATTGAACTGGACGGTCCATCTGTGAGGCTGGTTGAGGAGGAAGGTAACTGTGAGTCCGAAGTTGGCGTCGCAGGATTATGATGGGATTTGGACCACCGTCTTGAATGGCGCCATGAACGTCGAACGTCTCCAGGATGGGAAACAACACTGCTCAGTCGACTACGAATATTACTGGGTTTCACCAGTTTGAGGATGTTTTTGCGAACAGAAGATCGCTGGGATCCCGAGGAGTCGGAAGTAGGAGCGTCTACATCAGCGGACAGGACTGGTTGGACGTCGGTACTGGCGCCAGCAACATCATTTGTTAGTGTTGAGGGTGTGGAAACTGTTGGCCTCGCCGGTGATTCATGGGGCCTGGAGCTGCTCTGTCCCATAAAGTGCAAATAAGAAAAAGTTGAGGGAACGTAAGGGTTAATGAAAAGTTGATCAGAAAACCAAAGGGCAGTGATGATACAAAGGGTTTGCGAGGATTAGAATTAGTTTATGGGTACACTTGTGGAAGAAAGCAAGCTCGTCTAATGTCGACGAAATTCGTGAAAAGCTGTGGGGGTAATGGCGGTGGCTGAACAAGGTGCGTCCACTGTTGTGGGCGATGGGTAAGGCGTAACAGCGTGATGGTCACAACAACGATCGTACAGCTTGGATGCGGGCGACACAATTCTGAATAAGGCCAACGCACTAGCAAACCATCACTCGAACTATATTCAAGACGCGTCGTCCTCCATGGACGAGATAAAATCAAGCGTACAATCTCTGCTGGAGAGCGCACCAAAAACGAGAAAGGGAAGAACTCAAGATATAGAAGATGCAATATCCCACCTTTCGTCGACCGTTAGGTTACTTGTAAGCCATTCTGACATCAGTCAGTCCTATCTCTTTCTTACCATTGTTTTAGGAATTGTCTTCACCGTCCGGGAATACATTTGCTAGGCTTTCTGAGCTTCTCAGAGGAAGAGTATTGCTGTTATATCGTATATCACTATTGCCTGCCCTCGAATATGCAGCTGCCGTGTTTCGTTTCATCACTAAAAATAAAATCGCCCCAGCACTACAATCAAAGGCAGTTCATCAGGCCAGCTGGGAAAAACTTGCTGCGTCTATATTGTCGGGTATTCTGGTGAGATTCGTATTACTGTTGTGCTTCATTATCACTCAGGACCTTTTCAATACTTCAAAATCAACAGGATTTCCTCGATGAAGCCACCAATAGTAAAAAAACCTGAACTACAGCAATCTTCTATCGAAAACTTACAACACCTTTAGACACACACAGGGAAATTGTGGCTTTTGCAGTATTTCCGCTTCTCTGTCCCATATTCTTTTGCCAAACCCCAGGGAATGCTATTGGGTTCGACGGCAACCTATCATCTGTGGTGAGTTTCACCCACTGACCCGCATATATATGCGCTACATATCTCCCTTTCTGCCCACAGGCTTATCAATTACTGATGACTACGACCGAGCTACATGGACAGAATGCTGTCATGTTGCGTGATCAAGAAATTGGCAGGTAAAGACGGGCGCCAGAGCTTAGGTATTATATGCAACTAAATGCATCGTTAGCAAACGCCTGGGTTTTACGATTTTGCAAACAAAAGGTACGTCCACTACTCTCTTCACGAGTACTCCAACATACCTTTTGTATCCCAGAACTTCTAGCGATGGAATCCCTTTTAGAACTGTTTGCCGTCCTAGTTCCTACTGTGAAACTTGGACGTGCTAAACGGACACAGTTTATCAATGAAGTATTTGACTCGTCGATTTTCAGGTGCAGCGGTCAAATCGTGCAGTGTCTAGAATCGATTGCCAGTCCTGATTGGAGTGTCACTGCGTTAGAGATTATGAACATTTTGGCCGAGTCCGATATATCCTTGTGAGTGTGAAACGGTTGAGTATGATTCACACCTGATCATCAGCAGCCCTCAGCCCTTTGAAGTATTTCACTTTGTTGTGAATGGGGAACAAGTCCATGGAATTTCATCATTCTATGTTGACAGAACGAAATTCTTAGCCAATTTAGACAAGGTCCTTTTTCCATTTCACCTCGTTAATTCCTTTTCAAATCCCTTCCTCACTAACAGGATGGGCAAATTGACACCTTTCAACTGCCTTTTGCTACTATTCGCAAGCTATCCATCTCTTCCTTTCACAACGGGGAAGTCCAGATTACCGTTAAAGTCACCGAGCCACCGGTTTTTGGGGACAAACCAATCGCAGCCGTAGGAGAGATATCAATATCCTGGACCTTAGATCGGACACGTATACATGAATTCGGGGAAGTTTTGAAGAGCCGTAACTTGGTAGGCATGGTTCTACGCATACAAGTATTGTTGTTGATTCCCGTCAAGGCTGTCCAAGCACCTGTAAGTAAAAAACTATCGAAGACGCAAGAGATTGCCCTAGATTTCAATACTACCAACCAAGCGCCTACACAGGTACCAACCTTATTGCCATTCATTCTCTGAGTTGCCTGATTCGTCCTGTTCCAGGATAAAGCACAGAGCCTCTCACAACGTCAGTTCCACTCATATAAATTGCCTATAAGCCACTGAGCGCATTTGCTACAGTGTGGACGTCCGGGGATTTTCCAACACGAAGTGGGCAAGTTCAAACTTCTCCTTTGGCTCCGTCACCGACTATGATTTTGGGCTCTGACAAGAGGGTTTTCAATGGCAATGACACCGCACGTTCGACCGGTCATCCAGCTACCGTTTTTCTCGATCCTAGTGGCAACCTTTCCTTTGAGCCACATGTGTATCAAGAAGGAACCAACAAAAAAACCGCCGCAAATGAACGTTCGCTTGACCCGGATTCTAGCGACGAAATTTCACAGCCCAAGTCAAAGTTTAACAAATTCAATAGAAGGATTATCGCACTCTCTGATGATGAGCAATCTGCGCCGTCCATTTCGCCGAAGCCCCAGCAACTCAAAGGAAACGGACGAGCGATAAACGCTTCAGATCAGCGAGATAATAATTTCGACTTTGCAGTTGAAGATGGATTCACAGCACTTGTCTCTACTGACGCCCAAAAAGATTCTCATGTAAAGCCAGTTTCGTCGAAGATGCGTCCTCCAGTCGATTCCACGGAGTGTATCGATCAGCCCGGGCGAGACACTCCCGCCAAGATGCAAGACCCAGCAAATAAAGATGACCGTTTTGTCGATGCAACTGTAAAAAATATCAAAAAGCGATCGACTCAGGCGGTTGGGGATGAAAGCGGTACTCTACTCAGCGAGGAAAAGCGACTTTTTAAACGACCCCGGCTTGAACCCTCGACTCAATCGCTCATTGATTCTCCCCGCCCTTATCAAATAATACAACACGGAAGGAAAGGCCACTCTTCCCCGAAGGTGTCCACTCCAGCAATTGACTTCGATGAACCTCCACAACCAGAGGCTCGCAGGTCTGTTAAGGATGCATCCAGATCTCGTGCTTCGGCTATGAAAGCCAAAAACGGAAAGCCCACACCAAAGGCCAAGCAAGTACCCAAAAAGAAGATTGTTGGAAACAAGGATTCAAACACTCCACATCCTGTCAAAACCGATCCAGATCTTACTCTTGTCAATCCGAGCGATTATTTATCCAATTCTGTAGGTGCTTCTTTTGGTTTTCATATCGGGTTCCTGAACGACGAAGTTGACGATTCTTTGTCTAAGGATGTTATTGTCCAGCATCGTCGGTCTGCGAGGGTTGCAAAAACGACTGCTTCTAATCCGAAGAAAGACAAGGTGGAAAAAACTCTGATTAAAAGACCTCGTAAGGCGCCTTGGGAAGACAATGTCTTTATGGATACAAAGGAGCCATCTCTCAACCAGACCGCAGACCCAATCAAAACACCAGGCCCAACCACTTCGACTGGATCTGAAATGTCGAGAGTCCAGCCTGTAGTCGTCAACGATAAGTATGACTCATACTCCAGGACTTTGTTGGAATACTTTGAACCGACCAAGGTTCGGATGCCCCTCTTATCTCGTATCTCTTAGTCTTACGCTTACTCTTGTTGTAGGCTGGGACCAGCTCTCCAGATCATGTCCTACCTACACCGACTTCCAAGTCTATCATAATCGACTTGACGCATGATAACTCTCCGAGACAACGCAACCAACTTGAGAAGGCATCCGTACGAAGTAGAGGATCGCTCCGCTCAACCACTGAGAGTTCGTTAAGACGCAAAGAGGAATCAGCTGAGGTCCCTGCGAATCATCCTTCGAGTTCCCTTGCCAATAAAAATATATCTAACATGCCCTTTTCATTACAGCAAACAATCCAACGGAGGACATCGCCTTCGATTTCCCCATTGATAGCAGTCGAGGGTTCTCCCCTGTCTTTCCGAGACGATAGTAAGAAAGAAGTTCCAACGGTACAGCTAAATCAAAGTGCAAATATGCCATCAAAGTCGAGATTCCAAATCATATCTCCACTTCCGATTTCCGACGTAAAGGTAATCAAGCATCCTTTGCCGCCATACCCAGGCAATGCAAAGGTGGCAACAAATAGAACTGGAGGGTTGGGCTCACCCCGATCAGACGTAGAGGACGAGCAAATGAAACCTATGCCGGACGTCGACTTTGCTCCTCATCTCAACAACGGTTCTAACCACAGATGGGATAGACCTGAGGCTTATGCTCAAAAGTCTGAAGCGCCGTGTCTGTATATCTTTTTCGTCGCCAAATTTAGCTAACTTATTTGGCTGTGTAAACTCCAGCAGAAAAGCATTCACACGAGAATAGAAGACTGGGCCTACATCAGCAACAACATCGCCCAGTGACTGTGCAGCTCGAACCGGAAGAACAGCCCATGGACAGGATAGTCGACGTGAGTGGCCCAGGGATCGTGTACAAACTAATCCGAATGACTAATGCCGTAGATCATCAACCAAATCAATGAGGTGTGTTCATCCCTGCCTCTCATTCCGAGCTACAACATTAGCACTGTAGGCTATCATCCACAAGGTAGAACGCCGCTTTAACGGAGTAACAGAAGAACTACATGCTGGCCAGCGAGCCATCCTTGAAGGCACTGCCAACGTTCTCCAAGAAATGTGCACTACGAGGTTATTTTCTCGAGTATTGTATCCTTGGAGGAACTTGTCTCATCATGCTATAGCTCATGGCATTTTAACGACATGGTCAAGCTTGATCAAGAATACAGAACACACTGCGCAAAAATTACCAATGGGTTGCATAACCACCGAAAATCTGCTGAGCAGCTCTCTCAGTGTTTCAAATGTATCATCGACGACCAAAACCATCGTAGTCTGGTGAAAAAGCTTCCGACGACGCTGTTTCCCAAGATACCTAGCGTAATACTGAACCCAAAGATCCGGCTCTGATTTTGTCGTTGACGGCTCAAGATATTGTCTATCGCAGCATTGCTTTGTTTTTATTAGCTGCTTACTGGGAGTCGAACGCTGTCGAACGCTATGATTCTCGCCAAAACTAGTCTCTTGTTGGTCTCGTTCACATCGTGCCGATTCGTGTAAACCTCCGGTTACCTAGGCGCTGCCACAGTCTCTCAACTTTCTGAAACTTTGCAGCAGTGTTTGTTCTTCTGTTCGACGTATATTCTGCCACTAGACTTGTTGTAGACGTTTCTAGTACGATAATACATGTCGATTTATAGTTGCGACCCTGATCATCATTGAGGGTTAAATAAGTCCGAGCCAGTCACAACCGCGTATTATGTTGACTTCCATTTTTCGCGTTCGACAACGCGTCCTGCCACCCCCCTTCCTCAGAGTTGCATACGGACCATGCTCAGCCTCCAGCTCACGCGCGCATGTGCAGTCCGGGTACACTTGCAGATGCATGACCCTCTGCTCACGTCCATGTGCTCAATTACACGCAACTCAAATTCCAGAGCCGGGGATCCCGTCGAGGCAATACAAAACCGCCAATTCCCGTAATCTGAACACGACACCCATCTCATCTTTTTGTCTATCATCTATCAGATCGACGCTTTCTAAACCTTCAAATACTGCTGCGATGTCGACGCCTACTGCTTCACTGGACATTGATCCCTATCGTTTGCCAACCAACGTCAAACCTACCCACTACGACATCACCATAAAAACCGACCTCGAGAAACTTACATTCCAAGGCCTTGTCAAAGTCAGGTATGATTGACGTTTTCAGTACGACGTTCTCTGACCGTTTTTCTAAGCCTCGATGTCAAGACAGAGACTTCGAGTGTCGTCCTCAATACCTCTGGATTGGAGCTGGGCAAAGCGTATGTCTCCTCGCATCGTTCTTAGTACTTGCTTTAATTGAGTGCTGTCTCAGTTCTGTATATTCCAATACTCTGAAAGCTGAACAGATTGTTACCGCATCGGCGTTCGACAAAGCACAAGAGCGCATCACGTTCCAGTTAACGGACAAACTTCCTTCGGGGTCGACCGCAGAGATCAGGATCGCATTCTCCGGGGAACTCACTGGCAGTATGATGGGATACTACAAGGCATCTTGGGAGCACGAAGGAAAAACAAAGTATTATTCCCTTACTCAATTCGAGGTTTGTCCATTGCATTTCTACGTCGTGTCAGACTAGATTTCGTTGTACTTTTCCCCCAGCCCACCGCCGCTAGACGCGCATTCCCATGTTGGGATGAACCTCTGTTGAAAGCCACTTTCGCCGTTACCATGATCTCCCGTGCAGATACTACCAATTTGAGTAACATGGCTGTCATCTCTGAGGAGGATATTCAGACTGGGCATACTCCTCCCGAACTTGCTGAAATTCTCGCTTCGACCGCCAACGAAAAGTGGAAGATCACCAAGTTTGGTACGACACCCCCAATGTCGCCTTATATTGTTGCATTTGCGAACGGCCATTGGGAGTTTCTGGAAACGTCAGTAGTGATGCCATTGAGCGGCAAGACGGTCCCACTCCGCGTCTACAGTAAATTTATTTCGGCCATTCATTTTCATTTTCTGCTTATTCAAATGCCTTTTAGCAACGTCCGATGTTATTCATCAGGCTCAATTCGCTCTTGACGTTAAAGCTGCAGTTCTTCCACTCTATGAGAAGATTTTCGACGTCGAATATCCTCTTCCCAAGCTAGATACGCTTGTTGTGCGTACAGTTAGTTTAGACTATCTATCGGATCTGAATATGTCCTTAGGCCAGTGATTTTGACGCAGGCGCAATGGAAAACTGGGGATTGATTACGGGTAGGACTAGCGCATTTCTGCTTGACCCGGAGCGGGCCAATATCCAGGCAAAGAAACAGGTTGCTGCTGTTCAAAGCCACGAAGTCGCGCATATGTGGTAAATTCGGAAATGAATTCCTCAGTTGCTTTCAATCATTACTGACATGAAGGTTAGGTTCGGCAATATTACGACCATGGAGTGGTGGAACTATCTCTATCTGAATGAAGGTATGCGTATGCATACGTCTGTAGATGCTAATCAATCGCCTATTTATTCTAGGTTTTGCGACTCTGGTACGTCTACGGCTCTGCTGTATTTTACTTGATCAAATGCTTGACTTTTCAGATGGGTGAAGTCATCATACCAGGTATGTACAATGAGTATCACCAGCTACACAATGCTAACAGAATACCTTTGTTCAGACAAGCACGTAGATGCTGTTGCAAAATATTTTACAGCTAACTAACCATCATTTCAGGGTCTTCCCTGAATGGCGCGTTAACTCGTCCTTCATCAGCGAGCATCTTAATCGAGCATTGAACCTCGATGCCAAACTTTCTTCCCATCCCATTGAAGTTGACTGCCCCGACGCAAACGATATCAATCAGGTCCACGATTTTGTTCTTGCCCTTTGGTTACCCATTTAACATTGAGTTTAATAGATCTTCGATGCTTTATCGTACTCGAAAGCTGGATCTGGTATATTAATAACAAGCTGGTCACATTTGCAATATTGACCAGTTAACATCTAGTACTGCGCATGCTCTCGTTTTACGTGGGCGAAGAAAAATTCTTGAGGGGTGTTTCTCTCTACCTCAAAAAGAAGCTCTTTGCCAACAGCATCACCCACGATCTTTGGGAGGGTATCAGCATTGCTACGGGACTGAAAATCACTGAACTTATGGAAAACTGGATAACGAAGATCGGGTTCCCAGTCCTGACTGTTACAGAGGACTCTAAAGGCATCACCGTTCGGCAGGATCGCTTTTTGGAGACAGGCTCTGCCGAGCCCAAGGAGAACGAAACTGTTTGGTAGACCTATCGCTTGCCAAAAGTCTAATTGTTTACAAATACCCGACAGGAATGTTCCACTGGGTATCTTGTCGATTAAGGATGGCAAACCTTTTGTCGACCGAAGTGCATTGTTGAAGGAACGTGAAAGCTTCTTCCCCTTGGACACCAGCAAGCCCTTCAAGTTGAACGCGGGTACCAACGGCGTTTGTTAGTACATAACAGTTGCCCCTTTTGATGTTGAAAAAGACTTTATCCCTCTGTAGACCGTGTGCTTTACACCCCAGAGCGTCTGACTCAGATTGCAATTGAAGCAGCCCAAGAACACTCTGCCTTCTCTTTAGAAGATCGAATGGGCTTGGTCAATGATACAATGTCGTTGTCCCGGGCTGGTCTGGCTAAACTGAGCAGCGCTTTGACTATGGTGGAACTATTGAAGAATGAGAAAGAATGCAAGTCATTTATTCTTCTGGTATGCAGAGCGGACAATGATGTATATTTGTAGACCTTGTATGGCAAGGCATTGGAGAGAACCTTGGCGACTTGAAGTCTGTCTGGTGGGAACACCCAGAGATTACAACCAAGCTGGATGCTTTCCGCCGTGTGAGTTTCTCCATCATGTAGAAAAAGATCTTGACAGCTAATGCAGTACTTTTAGTCTCTTTTCGTTCCTCTAGTGAAAAAGTTAGGGTTTGAATATCCCAAAAGTGAACCGCTAGATACATCGCTTTTACGAACTTTGGCTATCGGGCAAGCAACGTCGGGAGTGGGAGACGAAGCGTACGCATCGCTTTCCTATGTCAGGTTGTCTATCTATGCTGAATTACGCCTAGAGTGATCAAGGAACTACAAGGACGTTTCAAAAAATTCCAGGAAACTGGAGACGATTCGGTTATTCCAGCAGATTTGGAGCGCGTGATCTTCAACGTGGTAAGGTGTTGTATGAGAACACACTCACAAAACCTTACGATGTCCTTCAGGCTGTACGGGAGGGAGGTCGTGAGGAATATGATGCAGTTGTCAAGATTCACAATAAGCCAAAGACGCCATCGCAGAAGATCTCGGCCATGTAAGTGTTTGTAAACGGAATTTCTTGAGGGGCGGGCATATTTTCTAACTTGACTAGTGCAGCGATGGCGGCGTCGAAGGATGAAGAGCTTTTGAAGGAGACGCTGAAGTTTATTACGAGCAATGCCCGCGACCAGGACGTCATATACTTCTTTAGGTCACTGGCTGTTAACAACAAAGCGCGGAGATTGTTGACCAAATATTTGCAGGAAGAATATGACACGGTAAGCAACATCTTGTGGTTTTTATGTTCACCAAATATGAACATATTCCAGTTATACAAAAGATTCGAAGGCAACTTTACTCTGAGCTCTCTTGTTTCGGTGGGTCGAACATGAATGATGCATTGAAGACACATCACCTGATTTAATGTCTCAAAGCTATCGATTGGTTATTACTCTACCAAGGCCGACTATGATGCAGTAGAGGCGTTCTTCAAGGTAAAAGTGGCTGTGATGGGAAAGCTCCTCTCGGCGACTGACAGTCATGATTGCACAGGACAAGGACACTTCCAAGTACAATAAGTCGTTGGCACAGGGCCTTGACAGTATCCGGGCCCGCACGGCCTATGTTGAGGTGAGCATGTGTCTACTTTGACTGCCGAACAGTCTACTGAAGAAATCTACAGCGAGCAACTGAAGACCTGAAGAAGTGGCTCTCTGGGAGGTGATTAAAGTGAAAGTTCACGCTAATAAACAGGATGCTCGTAATGTAGCATTGCTATGAAGGTCAATCTTACGAAATATAAACGTTTAATGCTTCCCATCAGTGCTTCAGCCACATCGAGGGTGAATTGACTTTTTTTTTCCCGAGCACTTCCTCTAATCGAGACAGGAGACTCTCGCAGTGAATCGGTGACCATTTGATCGCAAAGGGCCTGATGTCAAGATAAAAAGTGTTTTGTTTTCAAAAATTTTGAAGTGAAAATTTTGATGATGAACTTGTAATAAACTTCTGGTTTATTCGCATTTCTACTAATATTTCCACAGCTACTGGCCATGGGCTAGCGATCGTCGCCTCACAAAATGTATGCTGTCGAGCATTTGGGCACCCGACTCACGTGCCGTCTAGATATGGTAAGTTAGTGGACTTAAAAGGAAAATATAGTTGCCTCTTGTGGTCTACTCCACATTCTGACTCGTGCAGATTAGCCCTGTCAATGATCATGATATCTCAGATTATAATAAAAGAGAGCACACTTTTCTCACCAGTCTGAGACAAATAACAATTCTAATTGGCCCATCAACATTCGTCCTGGGACAAAGAAGCATTTTCATTGGACTTTGCCAGGATTTAGACAATGGGACACTCGGCACAAGCTTTGCTAAAACTGCTTGAAGATAATAATAAAGTGTTGTACATGCATGTATTCTAAGGCATCATTAACCCCAATTTTTTTTCCTTAACCCTTAGCTGACCGGGAAGACAGTCCACTTCGCATTTACAATGACCCGATGCTGTATACACTTGCGCTGTCTCTCATCTAGCGACGTCGGATGTCATCATGTCATCCACCAGGCTCAAATTGCTCTTGACGTCGAGGCTGCAGCCCTACCCTTATGCTCGACGTCGAGTATCCTCTTCCCAAGCTTCGTACGCTTGTGGCAGGTATAGTTGCATCTTGCCGTGTACGTATCACTTCCTAAAAGCATTGTAATCAAGCGATTTCAGCGCTGGTGCGATGGGAAATTGTGACGTTGTTCCCATGCAGTAGGTGATAAACTGGGTCACGTCGGGACTGTCCAGTGGTGGAATAGCCTCCGTATCAACAAAAGTTCGCGTTTTCACTCTGTTTTATTTACAACACCGTATGATCGGCGACATTTCCAGGTCTTGCGACTTTGGTACGTCCAAGGCAAACTTGATGTCTTTTCTTCGAAGTCAACACTCCTTGTATGCGAATTTTACCTTAAAAAACGATACAAGACAAACAGATATTGACTATTTAGACGAGCAATTGAAGTCAATTTCATAGCTAGGAATCCAATTTAAACCAACCATATTTTGAGAGAATGGCGCGTCAATTCGTCATTCATCACCGAACACCTTGACTGTGCCTTAAGCTCCGACTCGGCTGCCAAAATTTCCTCTCACCTCATCGAAGTTTACTACCTGGATGCGAACCATATCAACCAGGCCCGTATCGTACGAGACACCTTCAGTCATATCTCTTCTCACAGATTTTTTATGATCTAGCTTAATCGAAAGCAGGACCCGGTAATGAGACTAGGTTCCAGTGCTCCGCACGCTTTCCTTCCACCTGGGCGAAGAACAGTTCCTTCAAAGAGTCTTCCTTTATCTGAAGAAGAAACTCTTCGCAAATAGCATAACCCGCGATCTTTGGGAGGTATTGGCGACTCAACACCACTGAGCTCATGGAGAACTGGATAATGAAAATAGGGTCCCCCGTTTTGACTGTTACAGAGGACCGCAACGGTATTACCGTTCGGCAAGACCGCTTTCTTGAAACTGACACTGTTTATCCCAAAGATAACGAGACCATTTGGTACTTTTGTTTTTGACCTGAAGCTTACATCTCCTCCCGGGTATTTTATCAATCAAGGAGGGAAAGGCTGTCCTGGACAGAGATGTCGTCTTGAAGGAACAGAAACACTTGCTGGACGACACAAGCAAGCCGTTTGCCGTTAAACTGAATGCAGGCACCACCGGTGTTTGTAATTTTGCTGTTCTTAAAGCAGCTCGATCTACCGCGTACTTTACACCGGCTAAAGAGGGCTCCGCTTTCTCTCTGGAGGACAGGATGGGCTCGTCAATGACACGATAGCGTTGTCACCAGCCGGTCTGTTTAAATTGACCAGTGCGTTGACTGTTGAGAAAGAGTGCCGGTTTCTCTTCTTTCCTCGAACGGATGGCATATATCCGGAGATCACGGTCAAGCTAGCTGCATTCCGCCGGGTCCGTGTTTGCATATTGAATCCTGACAACTGACTTGTGTATTTGTTACTTGACACGTAACATTTGAGGACGCTGGCTGTCAGACAAGATCAGATTCGGGAGACGAGGGGTATTGTATCGGGACCGAGTGTTCTGCCAGTGAACAGAGTGATCAGGGAGGCGTTTCAAAAACTAGCGACGAGACCATTATTCCTGTGGATCTGGAGGGTGCAATCCGAACAGCATTGTGAAGTTATATGACACGATGATTAGAATTTACAAAAAACGCAAGAAGTGGGCGATGTAAATGCTCTGGGAGTAGCTTACATCAGCGTAGAGGTATAGTCCTTGTGTGCAAGTGAAATAATAAAAATTATTGAATAATGCCAGCATTTGATCCAGTCCGCGATGCTGTCCTCAATTCGCCCGTTCAGCGCAGAGCCACCCATCTCTCCGTCCTCCTCAACCACGACGACGACGCCGACCATCCCCGCCATTCCTCCATCCACTCTCTTCTCTCCCCCCAGGACGACGCCCTCGCCGCTGTCGATCCTCTCCGCAGGTCCTCCATGGACATCAACCACATCTCTCCCCCCGACTCTAGGAGACCCTCCTTCGCCGACTCCCCGCGTCCGTCCTCGTCCTCGGCTGATTCGGTGCCCCCCCGCTCCACCGCGTCCCCATCATCAATACCATACAACCCAAAGAAGCGCATATCCAAGGCAGAGTCTGTTCTTATCCCGCTCACTCCATCAGAGATCGAAAAGTACAGGAATTTCCGCGGCGAAGGCGCTAACCGACTGTCTGCCAAGCGCAAACGCGCTCTCAGCGACGAGCCAGATCCCTCAGACGCCCGTCCGGGGAAGCGACACACCGGCGATGTGGGTGTCGTCGTAAATCACTGCATGTCGTCCGCCCCATTACCGTCTGACATCCTTTATTGACCTGTTTGTTTCTGCAGACAACACTCGGCCTGACGTCGGTGTCGTCCAACGCCTTGAGTCTCCCATCATCGGTCTCAAAAACTTCAACAATTGGGTCAAATCAGTGCTCATCACCCGATTTGGACATCCCGCACTCGAACGCAGCGTCGTTGCCGGCTCCTTGTCGGGTCCCGGTCGCATGCGCATGGCGAGGGGCAAGGTTTTGGATATGGGTTGTGGAAAGGGTGGCGACATGACAAAGTGGGCAAAGGCCCACGTAAGGGAGCTGTTTGGCGCTGGTGCATCTTTTGTCATCCGCTCTGCATTTTCGCTGATATTTACCCCGTGCTCAGATATTGCCGCCGTCTCCGTTGACCAGGCTAGAAGTCGATGGGAGGGCCTGCGTGGACCCCGTTTCGACGCGACTTTCGCCGCATTAGACTGTTACACAGAACCTCTCGAAAAGGCATTCCCCCCGGCCAAACTTGCCCAATCCTTTGATGTCGTTTCTATGCAGTTCTGCATGCACTACGCTTTTGAGACTATTCAAAAAGCGAGATGCATGCTCGATAATGTTAGCCGGCACCTACGCTCAGGTGGCGTCTTTATTGGCACAATACCCAATGCCGAACTACTCCTGTACGTCAAATATAATCCTACCCTTCTTTCTGTCATCTCATTTCACGGATAAAAAACAACACCCGTTCCGGCTATGACCAATTTACTACTTGAATGTGCACACCAACACGCCCGCATTATCGACAGTGACCACCTAGAGAGTATTCCTCCAGACGCCGAGGAGCTCTCCTTCGGCAATTCGGTATACAAAATCACCTTTGAGAACCGTGAACGTCTTATGTTCGGACACAAGTACTGGTTCTTCCTGCAAGATGCCGTGGAAAATGTCCCAGAATACGTCGTTCGGTGGGACAATTTTGTGCAGTACGTCCGTTCTCCTTTCACCCTCAAAAATTAGCTCCCTGTCTAGTCTGCTCCTACCTGTACTTTACGACGCGGAGCGCTAGTGATCGCGCCCACGTTCTTGATCTGCACTCGGTGTTCATGCACGATTCACACTTTGCATACCCTACCTGTCACGTATCCGTCATCCTGCACCCACGACATGCGTATCAATTATCCGTCCGTTTACAGCACTGGATCTTATGCTAAAAATCCATTATCATTGTATTTCCGAGTGGATACCTCTCCATATCCATTTGCATTTTCTTGTGCACCGTTTCACTTCCGGAGCGAGCCCCTTCATTATCCGGTAGCAGTTCCTCACATTTCCCCCTCCCTTTTCTAGGATGGCAGCGGAACATGGACTGTTCCCGATCTACAAAGAAGAGTTCCACCAGGTCTTTCAGGAACACCAGGAAGTTCCCGAGTTCAAGTCACTCCTCGTCCGTATGAAGGTTGTTGATGACGAAGGGGCCAGCGCGATGGACGAAGATCAATGGGAGGCTGCTAGTGAGTCCCTTCTTTACTTGGCATCTTTAATTTCTGGCAACATTGGCACTAACCTTTACTTGGCAGATATATATATCGCATTCGCTTTTGAGAAGCGATGACTTTTTTTCGGCTTGTTCAAATGCTCTTCATTGCGTTCAACATATTCTTACATTCACTTTTGGCTTAATTTATCTGTACATTCATTCTACTCAAGACTTTCGTCGAGGGATTTATTTTAATGCAAAAGATTATTACAATGTACAACTGTATGTAGTATGAGCCTATAGCTGATGACGGTAGACTTTTGTTTGCCTGCATGAAGTATTAAATGCTTTGCACTTACACTAAGCAAACCGGATACATGAAGTTCAAAACGCTCGCTCGAAATGATAAAGATTGCATATGTACATATATCCAAAAAGAGTCATGAAAAGGCAGACGAAGAGACACTGCAAGGGTAACAAGTAAAAACGCTGGTCCAAGAATTAATCCATTGCTGCTATTGCCTGTCCAATGCTTGGTTCTGGTGAGTGGAATTGCACGAGAACAGGGAAAAAATAAGTCGTAACTGTACATAGGAAGATAGAGTAATGAATGTAATGGATGCGGTACGTTTAGACTTAAGTTTAAGCTGGGACTAGTGATTCGTGACGACATGCATAATAACTAAAGAAGTGAAAGTGAATGCAACGGAGGTTTATTCTTGCCCGAACCCAACGGTTTCCCTGCGAGAAGACAGCCTCGTCAGGAGACTCATCCCAGGAATAAAAAATAAATTACTTACTCAACAGCAAGCGTCAGCTTGTGTTCCAAGCTTGCATAATCCTTATAAGGAGGAAGATCGATACGATTGAAACATGTATGACTCTTCGGCAGTTGAGATGGGTCTCCCGACTTTTCAATCGTAAAGCGCCGAGGACCATCAGAACCTTGCAGGTCCTTGAAGCCATTGACAGGGATACGCGACGTGCCCGTCGCAAACTGCAGCAGACGAGACTTGCGCTCGGGGGGCCAGCTCCGCACACATTTCCAGAACCACTGGATCACCTCGTCGTTCATTTCGTACCCTCGGTAGTCGGTAAACTTTGTCCAGTCGTCACTATGTAAATAGGATCGTTTAACTATCATTCCATGAAAGGCAAACGATAATTAGCACGTACACATCGATCTCGGACATACCACCAATGAGCAACTCCAGCTCTCGCTCATCAAATACGGAAATGAGGTCTTGAGGGATGAGCTCGCTGAAACCCGACATGAAGGCTTCGAATTGCTCCTTCACTCGCTTGGAGATGCGGTATTCGACCACGCTTTCCACATACTCCTTCTTGTTCTCCTCGGTTACGGCGACTTCTTCTCCACCAGGCTTCAGCTCGATAGTGACCATCTCACCAAACCGCTCTTCAGTTGTCGTGAAAGTCTCGTCAATGATGTCCGTGATGTCGTTTTCACTGTGACGGTTGTCAGGAACATTCAAAATAGACCATTTACTGGTGAGTAAAAAAACTTACAGCATCCAGGTCATCCCACGGTGTAACTCAGCATCAACACTCTCCAAATCAGACAGAGTGACCTTTTTCTTGAGGATCATCTTGTAGAAGCTGACAATGAAGTAGGCATCCAAAAATCTTCGATGGAAGATACCAAGGCCAAGGCATCGTCCAATGAACTTGAAGTAGTTCAGATGCTCTGGGTTGACACCAGATGCGGGGTTAATTTGAAGGGTATAGTTGTCGTGTGCAGAATACTCGAACAGACAATAGAAGGGATTGAACATCTCATGGGATAACAGGAAGAAGAATTCTCTACAAAGGGCATACATAATCAACAATTGTGGTCAAACCAGGAAAGGGATGTGCGACATACCTCGACAGACCCCCATAATCCAGACCGTCTTCACCGTCAAACTTTATCATCAGACGTTTCTTGAGGTCATTTGGTGTTTGCCTCATGATCTCCGCATAACTGTCCTCAAAGATATGATTACGCCTAATCTTTATCTGACAGTTTCCAGGTTGGGCACGCATTGCTGGTTGACTTCTGAAATAAATGAGTTTCCTCCTGAAGTCCCTCTTATACTGCGGTACATTTGAATCCAGAGTGGATGGCAGTCGCGGGTCGTCCCATGTAGTTGTCTTTGTGTTGTGGTCCACAAAGTAGACTCGCGCAGTTGACGTAAGCCGCATTTCCCAGCCGGAAGGTAGTGGTCCAAGTTGGGAGATAGTCTGGGGTTGAAGGCCAGATCCTTGACCGTTGGGACCCATAACCCGGATGATCGTTTGCCGACGAGGGTCCACCCATGTGGTCGTTCGTGTATTGTGGTCGACATAGTAGGGGCGACCTTCTGGTGTGTATCGTTCCTCCCACCCGTTCGGTAGGCTTCCCGAACCTGCCGTTGTGGCTGTATTCGTCGTAATTGCTGCAGGCTGCTGTGCGGGTTGAGAGGGAGAAGTGGAGGATGTGGCAGGTGCAGCAGGAACATTACTTGCACGGTAGGAAGGATTGTTTGCTTCTAGGAGGTCATCAGCCAGAATACGGCGCGAGTGCTGGTCGCGAGCGGCATTAGTTTCACTGTCTTGCGTGGAATTGTTTACGGCAGCGCTAGCCGATGGTCTGTTCCAAGTCGTTGTGCGGGTATTGTGGTCAACATAGTACGTTCGACCAAGAGGATCGATACGTCTTTCCCAGCCAGGTGGTAGAGGACCGTATTGATCTACGTTGGGATTGAAGTTGCGCATCTGTGCGTTCTGCTGATTGGTTGCGGTGGCAGGAGATGTTGACATTTGTGTGGCTTGCGCAGTAGGTGGGGCTCCTGCTGGTGCCGCTGCCGCCGGTGGAGTCGCGGCCGAAGCGGTGCTTGAAGGAGCTGCGCTAATCGGACGAGAAGATGTGTTGGCAGGTTCTTCAACGGTGGTGGTCGTAGGTGAGGCGCCATTCGAAACGGCAGTCGTTGAACTTGTGGCATCAGTACTTGTGGCGTGGGAACTTGCCGTTCTGGAGAGCGTCCCGGCAGTCGAGGATGCATTCAAAGTCAAGTTGGCTGAACTTGCGGAGGGCGAGTTATTGGCTAGGCCCATTTCAGACAGGGCAGTAGTAACTCCGGCGACTTGTGAGGGCCCAGGATTGGATATGGGTTGAGAAATATTGGTGGAAAGATAGATGATAAGCTTGCCATGAACCACAAGGTTATCATTAGATTTTTTGAGGTCCAAAGTAAGCATCTCTGTGAAACAGGACGGGATGAAACTGATATAAAATGCGACCTATAAGGACCGAAAACATACCATGACCGCCCAACTCTAGATCAAGAACGTCACTGACACGGACGTTAACTACGCCCAAAAAACCCTGGTCTTTTCGCTTGAACTTTCTTTGGTCGAAGATCTGCACGGCTACTACGGAGGAATCTTTGACCATTCTGCAGACGGATGATGTGTCAGTAGTATTAAGTACGATGTAGTATGGGGCTTACATGTCAAAACTTTCGTTCCAGTAAGGATTGAGTGTCTTTTTGATGACACTTGTTGTGTTAGTTTGTTCGCCATCGACGGTGATAACTGCAAAGGGGTCGGGGAGACGAAAGACATCACGCTTCGATAGACCATCGGCGGCGACGACTAGGAGGTAAAATTGACATTTATTGCAAGGAAAGGCGGATGGTCAAGATACCTGTGACCCTGATCTTCTTCGTTCTACATACCAGGATGTATTAGGCGCAAAGCGGAGTGAAAACGAAGAGGAGGAACTCACAAAGGCCCGGGAACAGCAGCCATGGCGGTGGTAGAGAAAAGCGGATTAGTTTAGCTAGAAGTAAGCTGGAGGAAGGAAGAGGGGATGGGAGAATCGCTTGACGACAGAGCGGGAGAGAGAGAGACCGTGTCACATCAATCGGGATTAGCAATCCGTGTCACAGAAGTCACAACACTGCCCAATGCAAGGCGATAAATAGCTTTTCTCGTTCTCGATGCCAGACTATAATTTTCCGTAGCAATCATCTTTAGGTTATTTCAAGTTAAATATGACTACAGAGGTACTAACCTCTGCCCTTTCTCTGGGATTTCTTTGAGGTAAAGGATCTTCATTTCAATGCTATTATTTTAATTTATTCAATACGGAAAGGAAAACCGTACTTTCTCTCCCTTGTCACTGCTCCGCTCCTGCACTTAGAATGTGCGAAATAGATATTTCTTGGAATTTAAATTTGACCTCTCAGCAGTCCAGCGCCAAGTGTGTGTGTGCCTAATTTGGCTATAGACTGCTTTGCTAAATTTGGAATGCACTCACGGCTTGGACGGAAGAGCAACACCATGACTTTGGATTGTCTCTAAATCTTCACCTGTCGCCTTGTTTTCTCTGCTACGACTAAATACGCGCTGTCGATAAATGGCACCCACTGATACACCGATGAACACTGTAAGTCCCCAGCCAGTCGCGCCTTCTGGCGTTCTTTGCACCCTGACATCTAATGTTTCGACAGGCCCACCAGCACGCTGCAAATGCTGATGAATATCTCGCCAAGGGACTGTTTGTCCTCGCAGCTCAAGAACATACCCAAGCTGCGGAGGCGTACATGGCCGCTATTGATCGCAGTCATGACGAATCGGTTCGTCAACGAATTCTTCGGACTACGGGCCTAGTATCTTACCTCATTGATCGTTTCATTTTTTCCCTTCAGGCAAAGAGGACCCTTAGGATGCTCTATAACGAGCATTGCAAAGCTGCAAAGGAACTTCAGCGCAAGATTGATCAATTGAAGGCAGAAGGAAAAGATCCTTCTTTACCGCAGAAACCCGAGCTTCCAAAAGCCGTGCCTCCACGACAAAACTCTAATCCTCACAGCGGACCGCCTAGATTAAACACATCATCACCGCAGCCATTGCGAGCCATGACAGACTCCCAGAACGCAGGTGATGAATCATTCATGCTATTGGGCGGGCAACGCGTATGTACACTTCTTTTTGACACCAGTCACCCCCCGCAGTACGCAGTTAACATCGAATACGCACCCCCACCTTTAGTCGGATCCTGGAGATGCGTTTAATCAGTTTTGGAATATCATGCAAGGGATGTTAGACAATCTGTCCCAACCCGTTGCATTCGCTACCGTGCCCCTGGGCAATCCCGAAATATCCAACTCTCCGGCCTCTGAAGCCAATCTTCAGGATCCTCGGCGGGATGGGAATCTAAGCAGTGATACAGACGTCGATGAACCCATCTTTTCCAAATTTACGAGAAAAATTGGCATGACTCGTGAAGGCAGCAAAGGTGGGCGCACAAATAAAAATAACACTTATTCCGCCAGCAGTTCGAAACAGTCCTCTAACAACGACGATGGTGACGGAGATTTCGAAGATTTTCTAGACGAAGGTTTACTTCAAAAGCTTGTCCTTTTTTCCTTGCCTGACTCCTCTCTCATTTTTTCTGCAGGTGATGATCTTTCGGGATCGTTCTTCCTGATTCCATCAGGCGCCGATCCATCACCCGCAGTCCTTAAGAAGGAAAATGAATCACTGAAAGCTGAAATCAACTCCATGAAGAGTCGCCTAGAATCCACAGAGCGAGTACTTAAACTCCGAAAAGAACAAGATCTCCAATTACGCGATAGCATATTTATGGCAACCCGTGAGGTAAGCTACGAGGAAAATTTCCAATACCTTGTTCACGATAGCTTTTGAACATGTCAGGCTCAGCGCGCCCTTGGCGCATCTGCGATGCTTCAGCGGCCCGGTCCCCCCCTCGATTTCAGTAGCCTTAACATCAACGTGCCCGCCGTTCCTATACCAGGAATAACTACGGGGAGAGAAGCACAGTACGCCCGAAGGGTTAAAGAGTTAGAAGACGAGCTTCGGTTGATGCGGGTTGAGAATGAAAAAAACGTTTGTTCAGCTTCTCCGTTCGATATGAAGGAATATCTAAATTTAGCCATGCCCATTCAGAAACTGATGATCGCGAAGTTCCGCGAACGCTGGGAAAAACTGAAAGACTCTGCAAAACGCAAGAAGGAGGCCAAAGCTGCCGCTGAGGCGGTGAGCACAGGTGTTCGAGAACGAATAATTGAGGAACCGGAACCAGAAGAAGAACTCGACGAGTCAAACTCACGTCCATGATCGACTGGGGTGTTGATGTTGTCATTCACCTCTCTTCGACCGCTTTTGCTTATCCTTTATCTGTATCCTTGGCACGTCTTGCAGAACTTGCTCCGTCACTTTCATTCTCGATTTTTCTTTAGCCACGCGTGATTCATAATCCTATACTGCTGTCAAATATTGCTTTCAAATCACACGTGCAATGGTGCATATTGAGCGAGCAGGATTACAACTCAAAGACCTCGAAATAGGCGTTTAATCCCATCTAAACATAGTGAATAGGAAGTTTCCTGCCATCCTGCTCTAGAGCAATGTATGCAGGTTCTCGCGGTTGCTATGGAGTAATCCCCCCTCCTTTCAAAGCTTTCACAAATTGGCATAGCCTCGGCGCTCCAACCCCAACCAACTAATGGGCGGCGAGTAATGCGGAACGTCGTTGCTGAAACATCGCTACCGTTCCCCGCCGACGGAACGCCTCACTGTGCAGGGAAAAGGAACATCACAACATCGGCTCGACGCTGTCGGTGGTTGGGTCCGGGATGGTAAGAATCTGGCGACGCCGGGCGGGTATTGCGAACACGATCTCTTCGGACGCTTGACAGGACAGGGAAGGACACATGGCATTAGCCTCGAGCAGTCGAAGCGATGGCCCCAGTACATATTTAGCCGCGGACATATCTCGGTTTGTCTCACACCAGCTGTGAAACGGAAGAATGGATGGACGGCTGGACCGTGAGATGCTGTATTGGGTCCAAGAGCACATGAAGATATAGAGATAGGGAATAAATGGACGTAAGTGATCGAGCGGGAGATCGAGATACTAAAGTGCCTCGTCAGTGGGGATAACCAAATGGGCCGATGTAGCCAGATACCCCTTTCCTTCATTGGCGAAAGTTGAAGGATTAGAATACAACTCACCGCTGTTCAAAAATACTGTTTAACTGTTAGTCTGAACAAAACAGGAATATGAAATGCCGGAGGTCAGGAATAAGTTTGGTCGAATAGATTCATCCATAAACCTGGCTGTACATTCCCTTGAGAAGATAATATAACGCTGTGCCATCAAGCGAAGAGGGAGAAGTCCACGATGCGGAAGGTACGAACGAATGTGTCGAAGTCCGTTCGTGCCTTATCTGATTGCTCGCTGGAGACTGCTCCTCCGTCCGCACATCCGACTGGAATGTTAAAAGTTACCGCGAGGTCAATGTGCTTCGACTCGATACGGAAAAGAGCCATAAGAATTTGAACTTTGTCTGGTGTCGTGTGGTTGAATTTTGGCACAGACTGGATGCCCTTGAGAACGATAGCCGATGGAGTCTCGTCATCTCTGTCATTGGGAATCACGGAGACACTCTTAACCTCAGCGGAGCGAGCCGAGTTGTCATGCGCTAGGGAGTCAAAGTGAAATCTACGATGAGATAAATATCTCGCATGGACGTCGTTAATCGAGAGAAATACCGAATTGCGTCATTGAAGTGGGAGCTTTCAACCCGTTGTAGGATCTCAACGATAATGCTGATGTTGGAATCAGGGTACATGAACACCTCCTGCGTATCAGGAACTTGACGCAGATTACTGAGAGAATATTATCAGTTAACCATGCGACAGGGAAATAATCAGAGCAATTCACTCACGCCGCATCGATGAGATCGGGGATTGTCTCTGCAGTGATCGCACCTCCAAAAAGCTCGCGTCTGGTATGCATGATAATGATGGCAGAAGTTCAAGACTTGGAAGGCGTAAAAGAAAACATTTAGTTTCTGGTCTTGGAAAAGTAGAAAAGTAGGGATCCGGGACCGGCAGGGTGCAACCACGTGACTATATGAGGTTACGTGACTGACGCGTCTGTCACAGTGTAGGTCACATAGCGAAGTTCGTTGACCTGCTTTTCGACTCGGATGTCATCGTCCATAAGACACTATCATGGACTCACGACGGCGATCAGTTATGCAGCCTACAATGGATCCTCTTGCCAATGCACGCTCAGGAATTCCTATGCCTTCAACACTCAAGAAACCGGCTACAAACTCTAGGATGTCCCTGGCAGGTCCGGCTCTGCGAGCACCTAATCCAGTCGTACCAGGGACCAATCCAAGGCAGTCTATGATGCGATCTCAGAACGTGAATTCTTTGCTGCAGAGTTCAAGTAAACCAAACTATGGCAGGACACCAATGTCGAAGTATGTGAACAACCAATTAACCCAAACGCTAATTTGATTATTGTTAGTTCCATACGACGTGGGTCAGTATGGGGAGGTGGTTCCGCAATGGTCGCGCCTTCAACCAACCAATTACAGAAGGACAATCGCCCCTTAAGAGACCGGCCATTTCAAGCCAAGATGCGACAAGATGTTTATAATTATCTCAACGAGTCTGGCTTCGAAATCTCTATGCAGACGTTGACAAGCATGCAAGGGAAAGACTACAGAGCCATCTTTGATACACTGGTTCTAACTCTAGACCCTTGCCATCCATTGAAAGAAGGCACTCGATTTGAGGATGAATTCATTCCCGCACTGAAAGCCTTGCGCTACCCCTTTGCACACCAAATTGATCCAAAGTGGCTAGCAGCTGTTGCCAGCCCTCACTCTTGGCCGTATTTACTTGGAGTTCTACATTGGCTTGTGGACCTTTGCAAGGTATTTTCAGAAATTTCACCTGAACTTCCTAGCGTCGTATTTATAAGTTGTCAGATTCGCAATGAGTATCTATTTAGCGGACACCCTACAATCCAGGATCCGGCTCATGTCCCAGTGGAGTTCGACGATCCATATGATCACAAAGCCCTTGCTTTCCAATATCACGAAGAAACATACACCCTTTGGCTTGACCTCCAAGACGACTTCTCGGAATGGAACCAAGTAATGGAGGAACGGTACCGTAAGCCCCACCCTTCTGTCTTCCCTGTCAATGATAATATGTTCTCTAAATTTAGAAAAAAAGAATGAGAGGGTGCAAGCAGAGTTGGATGAACAAACCGAGAAATTAAATCGAATAAAGGATGAATACAGCAAACTCAAATCTTCAGCAGTAAGCGAATGTTTACTGTAAGGCGATTAAATCCCGATTTTCTTCTCTTTGGCTGCAGCCCATGGTCGTTGATCTCAAGAAACGGAACGAACAGCTACAAAAGGACTGCGAGAAGCTAAAGAAAATCTTGGAGCGATACGAAGGACGGAGGGACAAGCTTATCGAGCAAATCGCCTTTGAAAAGGCCGAGTTGAACAAAGGAGGCAAGTTGACATGGATTCTCCGATTCGTTCTCCTTGACGGAACCAATTGTAGGAGAGCTTCTGGACGAGCTAAAGTCCGAATTAAACAAACTCAATGAAACGGTGAAGACACAGAACCTTTCTCCAGAAGAGGTTATTCGGATGAATACGGACCGCGAAATGTTGAGCAGGAACCTGGAAGACCTCAAACAAAAAATTGCCGAGACTCACAAGACGGTGATGACCCTCGAGGTACAGGTCACGAATCGCGCCGCCGCAGTAGAAGGCGTTCTTGATATATATGTCAGCTTGCTGTCTTCTCTGGGCCTTTTCCCCACACCGCCGGAGCCTTGGCAAGATGTGGATCTCACACTGGAGCTGAACTCAGCGTCTCCGAACCCCCAACAGCTTCTCCTCGGATTAGATATACGCAAAGTCGTCAAGCCTACACTCAGTAGCGTTGCTGAAGCTAAACGATTGGAAAGGGCTTCAGTGGAAAATGAATCTGTGAAAGTCAACAACGACCTCGATCAATTCACTACAGAGTGTAAAAACCTAGATTACGAGCTCTGTGAATTGGACAAGAAAGTGACGAGTCTCAATGAACAGGCGGACGATCTGCGAGATGTATGTTTTACATTTGATGTCGTGGATTTTTATTGTCTGAGCGATACACTATAGGCGGCACAACAAGAGGCACAGGTCTCAAGCGTGGAAGCCTCGCGACTGGAGCGGGAGTTGGCGCATGCGAGGACTGCTGCAATTGCCAATGGCCTAGGTGTCAAATCGCAGCTCCAGGCCCTTCAATTCAGGTCGAGTGTTTCTGTCATCTACACTGAATTGTGTTGATTTACTGGCGCGTTTTCCCACAGCTACAAGGAACAAGTTGAGAAAGTCTCCCGGCTGAAAGAGGACACCGTTCGCGCCATCTTGAAAAATAGTCAAGAAATAGCCATGTTCAAGCAAGAGGTCTCGCGTCATCTGCAAGAGTTACGCGACTTTGCGGAAGCAGAATAATTCATTATACTTGTATCCTTCTGACTGTTGTTTGTGCTGTATAGTATCTACTTGGAGGCGGGTATAATGCTCCGTATTAGGCTATCTGTATTATATCTCGGTTCTTACGATAATCATCTCCAGCCGACTTGACCATCAATATGTCCGGAAGCTGACGATTACCGCTTATTCGAAGGGGAACGTGTCCGAGTCGAGCCGCTCGCAGCCAAGAATAAACTGGCTGTGCTCTGTGGGCTCATGTTTGGATCTAAACGCGCTGATCAACCATATAGCACTTTACTCGAGATTGAACCAGATTAATTGGTAAATGCTCAACGATATGCTCCTCCGGAACCGGAGTACTCTCGACGGTCTGCATAACTTCTTGTGGCACCCGCCAATGCTGTGAGCGGTCATTGCTATTCCGTTCTGGCTAGCCCTCCGTCTCAGGTGTCCCAGGAAAATATTTACCCACCGGGCTCCTTGACTCACTACTTTGGCGCTATCTCCGTGTGTTTTTTCTGCCATTGTAGGCGCAGTTCTAAGTCATCGACGTCGTCACAGATACAGATCCATGGATCGTTCTCAAGTTTTAAAAATATAGCTCTCCGAATCTCTGGACTCGGGACATCCATAGCTTTCACTTCATCGATTGCCTCCAAATTCATGGCGTGCTCCAGTGGATCCACGTTCGAAGGATCATAAACTTCCCATGATATTTCCGTTGGTTTGGATTTCTACTATGAAGGGTTTGCAGTACCAGTTATCGGCCTGAAACCAGGTTTTATTCATGATAAATCGGTCATCTTAGACCGCTAGGAATTATCTGCAAGCCTTCCCCATTCTCAAGGCGTGAGACGACAGACTTGAAACGATGATCCCAAATCTTACCAGCGTAATTGACGTCTCACTCCGTTGGCCTTGGAGATCTAGCATCGCACATCAAAACGTCTTTTCCCATTACTTCGTAACTCCCTGAGGCACGAGTTCCACTGCATATTGCATTCGCATGGATCCGATATGCCGGAACGCCGGACTCGCAGGAACCGGGCAGCCAACCCAGTGCCTGCGAGTTTAGTACTCTCTCAAGCCGCTTCCTCACATCGTTTTTGGAAAATCCTTCCTATGGGGATTTCCACCTATCTTTCGCTGCTTATGGGTATGGATATAAAAGGGGTTCCCTGCAAAGTCCCGAATCTACGCCCCTCCTTTTAGGACTTGTTACTTATCCTGACCAAACGGCGTCGACTTTTCTCCTCCGTGATGTCTGACCAGCTCAAAGGATTCACTCAATCGACCGTCGACCCGGAGAAGGGGACACTCGATCCCTTGCCCGTGCAACTACCGTATACCGACGATGTTAAGAGCCCACTGCCTGCAGCTGACATCCCCCCGTCATTCCCGGCCTCAAAAGAGAAGGACTCTGCTTTAACGACGACGAAGAAGGAGGTTGTCGTAGCAGCGAAGCCCAAGCCAGCGGGAAAACCCAAGAAAAAGGTGTCGAAATGGGTCCTATGGAGACTTTGGTTCAATACCTACAGGTGTGTATTTGTCTTGTCAGATTTTCGACTGTTGCGACCCTTCTTCGTCTCCAGAAAATTCTTCACCTTCACTTTTGGTTTCAACATGATTGGTCTGGCACTAGCCGCGTCAGGCCACTGGCCATACGGCGTCAAATACAACGGTGCCATTGTCGTCGCAAACTTCAATTTCGCAATCTTGATGCGCAACGAGGTCTTCGGTCGTCTTCTTTACCTCTTCATAAATACGTGCTTTGCCAAGGTTTGTCCTTGACTTTTCGCCAAGTAGGCGAGTCTTTGACGTTTTCCAGTGGCCTCCTCTTTGGTTCCGATTAGGTTGTACATCAGTTCTGCAAGTGAGCATCTCTGATGCTCTGGGCTTCGACATTCCTACTCACGACTTCTTCTACAGCATCTTGGTGGAATTCACAGTGGATGTGCACTTTCCGGTGTCATATGGCTTTTGTTTAAGGTCGTGAATAATTTCCGAAAACTTGACGTTACGCATGACGCCGTTCTTGTCATGGGTGTTGTAACCAACCTTGCCGTCATGATCAGTGCCCTCAGCGCATTCCCTTGGGTGCGAAATACTCATCACAAGTACGCCCCTGTCATTGATCCATCGTAACAATATCTAAGTTTTTTATAGTGTCTTTGAGCGTCATCATCGATTCGTGGGTTGGCTTGGTTTGATTTTTACATGTATATTCATTGTCTCCCTTTCTCATATTAGGATGGAACTGACGACTTCATGCAGGGGTGTTTGTTATCCTTGGAGACACCTACGATCCTGTCACTCGCTCATGGAATCTCAACGGTGTGGCTCTTGTTCGTCATCAAGATTTTTGGTTCACAATGGGAATGACTGTCTTGTACGTGACCAAGCCTACAATGGGTCGACAAAGCTCACGGATTATTTTTAGTATCGCCCTTCCATGGTGTTTCGTTCGAGAAGTACCGGTAGACATTGAACTTGTAAGCGGCTCCATTCCTGTCCTTATTATTCCAAAATTAACTAGTTTTTTCAAGCCCTCTGCCAAAGTCGCCATCATTCGCTTCAAGCGTGGAATGCAACAAGGACTCCTGGGACGAATCAGCCGTTCGTCGATCATGGAATATCATGCCTTCGGAATCATTTCGTAAGTCGACCTCGGCTTTCATTGTTCTAACTTGTGACATCAATGCCATCTTTACAGTGAGAGCCCACACGCAAAATACCATTACATGATTGCTGGTGTTCAAGGTAATATATGATACCCCGGTAATGCATTTGCTTAAATACTAATAACCGCCCAGGTGACTTCACCCGCAGCCTTGTCCAAAATCCACCGAAGACTCTGTGGACCCGAGAACTGAAGGTAACGGGCTTCCGGATTTCCGATGTTCCAGTCAAACTGACTTCCCTAGTTTGCTGGTGTTTCCAACACATCGACGCTCTACAAACGCGGTATCCGCATCTGCACTGGTACTGGCATTGGTGCTGCTCTCTCCACATGTCTGCAATCACCATATTGGTAAGTCGTACGCTTCTGGCGCCCAGAGATCGATGCTCAATCTGTGACCAGGTATCTGATATGGATCGGTAAGCGTGGAGTGCCAGCATGCGCATTCATCGTGGAATTGACACTTTTTTTCTCAGGTTCTGAACAAGAAAAGACCTTCGGACCCACTATCAGTGGCCTAATACACAAACACATCGGGCCCGAACGTCTCTTGCTTTGGGACAGTAAAGCAAGAGGGGGTCGACCAGACTCAATGAAGATTCTAAAGGAAGCATACGCCTATTGGGACGCTGAAGGTGAGTTTCAGCTGCCTTGACAAACTAGAACTTGCATTCAGCTCATTGAAATAGTCGTCTTCATCACATCAAATTACATCGGAAATTCTGAGATCATGCAAGGGTGCAAGGAGGCGGGCATCCCATGCTTTGGAACGCTGTGGGACTTCGTGAGTAGGGCTTATCCCTCGATCGCAAGGTTTTCTGACGGTTGTTTTAGTGAAAATGGCCATAGGCTTTTCAGTACCCCGCACTTACATATTTAACGTCGTGTGATGAATCAGAGACGGCTCACTTTGGCAATAGATTTTCTCGCATACTTACCTTACAATTGACCTGGATGCCACACTGTATCAATAGCCTCGCACAGTGCCGAAATTATAACAGCCTGTTTTCATATTCGCCGACAACTGCTACCTGGCCGAAGGAGATTCGTACTATAAAAGGTATTTCCCAGGTTAGTATCACGGGAGCAAACCCCATTCGACCATATAACAACACCTCTACGATCTTATGAAGGGCATCGTCGAGCAGGGGTTGTTTTCAACCACGATGTCTAGCATTCGAGACGAGCAGGCCGTCGTCGGGATGGACCACCTTCAATAATCTGGACCACGAGTGGGACTATGGAGCCCCTGTTATCTGCGTAATAACGGAACGATATTTCAGCCTATGTTCCCGGACTTATGGTACAGAGAACCATAAACTCTCAAGGAAGTCCATCCTCCAAAATCTGGCCATGTTTTCCCATCCAACGCCATCTCCTGCCTGGATATATCGTGGTATTCGGCAACAAGTGCACACCCCGCCGTGCCAGCTCGGTAACAATTTTGGTGACGTTACGGGTATCCTGCGCGAGTCAAATAACCGAGTTAGTTCTATCTCCACGATCACGGAAAATAGGGTAAAGAAGACGGAGGCTGTTTCACTGACGTCGATGCCACTGTGCTGTCGTCCTTCGAAGGCCGGTAGCCCCAGTACCTTTAACTGCGCAGATATATTCAGAGAGGGCCGGGTCGCAGCGCTGGATAACTGGAAGATGGATCGGAATTGATTGATATTATCGTAAGTAATAATAGTAGATGGTCATGCCTCACATGCTCTGCTGAGGCCTTCGAGGCCGTACGATCCGAGTTTATCCATTGGAGAACGGCACAGCGCACGTCCAAGACGTCACCTTGAATCCATATCGGCATTACAACCTGAACTCAAGAAGGAATCTGCGCAAGCCAAAGAACTGAAAGCAAGAGACAGCACCTACCTGGGATATAAAACACTGTTTTATGAAGAAATCTCGGATGTCCCATGGTCCGTCGCTGCACCAACAGAAACGCGTCAGGCGTCTCCTCGTTCCTTCCTCTATTAGACCGTGCTTCACTAGGAAAGCTTCCAATTTAACCAAGACTTCAGCAAAGGATGGAGCGGCATCGACTTGCTCCTATTCAAACTTAAGCGTCAGGTCCAGAAATAGTTCAAGGACCAACCTGCGTGATACCTGTGAGATCCATACAAAATTGAGAGAGCGTCGGCCGCCAAGATGGCTTGACGAACGTGCGGAATTCATCGACGACCTGCAGTGTGGTCGCGGCTCCATCTTCATCTCTGTCAACCCATTTAAGAACAGATACCGGGAACTCCTGATATAGGCAGGGCGATTTAGACGGGCAAGTTCGTTGGTGGATATGGAATGAAATCACGTACAATGATTTCATTCGGATAATTGAAGTCAGTGCCAAATTTGCAAGTACCTTCGAGATCCAATACAAGAAAGGCTTCATAGGTCTGCTTTGTCCTTTGAAGTGGAGGTGATTCCTGACTTTGTGGCAGTTTCTTTGCGTTTGCATGGCGGGCTTTTTTCGAGCCATAGCGCATCTTTTTGGATGACAGGGAAGCGTGAGGAGAGGCAACAACTTTCTCTGGACGTGTACGAGATGGGGGCCTGACTTGGAGAGCAGAGGTCTTCCTCTGTCTTTTGTCTTGAAACCCGACGCATTTAAAAATTGAATGTATCGCAAGGTACGATGCAATGACAATCACCGCGCAAGACAGCACCCAGCTATTTTGCGGCTTGAAAGTGGACAGCATCGCAATACGATCCAACATTGTTGATAAGGATAGAGCCTTAGCCTACTCCAGGTGTCATCCTAAGTAAAATCTCCCACGTGATCCACACCTTGATTTTTTGAAGAATCGCGCTCACCGCTCGCCGCTCACTCGCGTCTACCTAAACATGAATCAAGGAGGTGACGACCTCGACGACGACTTTGTTCTAGACGAAATAGTTGCGTTCTCGGGCGATGAAGAACCCGAAACAATAACTCGACTGGACGATGAAGACGTCTTTGTCTACCCTGACGAAGACCATGAAGCTGAAGACGAAGACGACGAGAACGAACAAGGAGGCGAGCCAGCTGCGTCCATGGGGATCAATGCTGACTCAATCCTAATCAAGAAGAGGAAGAGGAGAGAAAAAGTGAAAGAACGTAAGGCGAAGGTGCGTCAACATCCTCAGAATCTTAATGCAGCGCGATTACAAGTGGCAGCGTAATAGAAGAGGAAACTGGCGGAAGCCGTTGAACCAATACAAGGATCAACGACTGCCCAAACGTCGCATGATTTAGCGAATTATCTTGTTTCAGTGCAAGTCAAAAGTTTTCCCAAACTTTCTGCTCTCGAACTAGAGGACCTTCGAATACCAGGTATGCCGTTCGACAATTTTTTTCAATGTGCAAGCTCAAATTAACATCCAGACAGAGTCAGCAATTGCGCATACAACTACCTGGACGGGGCCGAGGTCGCTTGACCAGCTGGTGGATTTTATCGTGAAAAGTACGTATGTCTGCGCCTGGTGTTTTCCCTTTACGATTTAGCTGACGCACAGTTTGTTAAATAGCTCTTCCTAGCCTCCGATTGCGTCTTTCCCAGAGATCAAAATCGAACGGGGCCCCCACATTGATATATATTGCTGGTGCAGCCCTCAGAGTAGCAGACGTCACCCGTGTACTGAAAAACAAGACACTCAAAGGTGACAAGGGTGGAGATGTAGCGAAGTTATTCGCAAAACATTTCAAGCTTGCCCAACACGTCGCGTATCTCAAGCGGACCAAGATAGGAGCAGCCGTTGGGACACCCGGTAGATTGGGAAAGTTATTGAACGAGACTGGTTAGCTTCTCTCCAACCTCTCTCGATTGCGGACTGAATATCATCTCAGTAGACGCGCTAAGCGTTTCTGCCCTGTCCCATATCATCCTGGATATCACATATAAAGATGCAAAGAATCGAAATTTGCTTGAAATTCCAGAAACGAGAGATGAGGTCTTCCAAACTGTCTTGAATAATAAGCAGATTTTGAGGGGTATCAAGGAGGGGAAGATTCAAGTAGTCCTATTCTAAGTATTATAGGTGTAATGCAGGAATAAATAAATCTTGCAATATTACGGAAAGGCTGTCATGCTTTGGAGTTCTAGAAACCCTTCGGGTTCGTTCGCAGTGTCAACTGTAAGCACGATCAATATAGGAGCTTGCTTACGAGGAACTCAAAGAACATACCCTTGTAAACTTGGGCACCTTATGGATACCTTTTCGGTAACCCTTGGCGTGTGGTGTGAATACTGTATATTTATCGCGTGCAGGCATTTCGTGTTCTTTGGGCAACTCCAGAGCACGGTCCTGTGTAAAAATCGTCAACAGGGAGAAGGCAAGGTTTTGACTCAATAGACACACCAAAGAAGCGCAATAGACTCCACTGGCCCTCACAGCTTCAATGACGGCGTCTACTTTCTTTAGCCTGGCTCGTTGGTTGGCCTTGCGGGTTACTGATAGCTTCCATGGTGTCTTCCTAACACATTTTCAGTCGAATATCAGGCAAAATAGAGGTATAAGTCACCCACCAGAGAAGACCCCCGAGATTTACATTTGTAGGCCTGAACAAGCCGAACATTAGGATGAGATTGTGGAAGTAAGAAAGAGCCAACAAACCGAAAAGGGCGTGAGAAGTCGTACTCTAACTTGCTTTCATCCTCCATGGCCGAAGTCGCAGTTGCTACTGTTCCCCATGCCCACCTCCTCAATGGCCACCAAGAGTACGATATGGAGACAGGTGCGAGCTTGCGTTTTAGCAGTGGACTCATTCTTCCCCCACCAGAAATAAAGGGTAAGCGAGTCATGTCTCTTCTGCTAAAAAACACGCGGACGAAAGTGCCTTTTTCTAGTCGTCATTGACCGGACAGCTCTTTATGTCGCTCGCTCGGCCAACCCACCACAATTCGAGGAAAGAGTTCGAGAAGGACAGCGTTCTGATCCGAAATTCTCTTTTCTTAACCCAGCCGACCCATACCATGCCTACTATCGTCACAAAATGGACAAGGTTGCCCTTGGCGAAGTGGACGAGGAGGTGGCCTCGAAGGATAACGACGCAGAGGTAACTGAATCAAAAGAACCTGTTGATATTGGAGTCGAACCTCCTCCCGCAGAGTTCATCCTCGATCTTCCAAACATAAGCCCGATTGATTTGTGCGTCACTTTACTTTGGTCGACCCGGCTCGATGCCAAACATATTTACCTCTAGGGATATTATGAAGCTTACAGCCCTATTTACTGCCCGCCGAGGTCGCAGCTTTTTGGCCAACCTTTCTGCTCGTGAAGGACGCAATTATCAGTTCGACTTTCTCCGGCCTACGCACTCCCTTTTTGGTTATTTTAATCGGTTGGTTGAGCAATACACTAAGGTCATTCAGCCTGACAAGGAGATGCTCGAAACTTTAAAGGCGCGAGCCCAGAAAGGTGCCCGGTGGCAGATCCTCGACAGTGCCCGAAAGCATGCAAAATGGGTGAAAAACCAACGCGAAAGAGAACAGAAGAGGCAGGATGACCAAGAAACGGAACGACGTGCGTATAATACTTGTTTGTCCATTAAACAATACCTTAACACGGTTTTTGAAGGTGCTTTCGCCGAGATTGACTGGCATGACTACGCCATCGTGCAAACCATCGAGTTCACCGTCGTGGATGCCAACTCTGAACTTCCTCCGCCCATGAGTGTGCAAGAAGTAGAAAACATGACACTTGCGCAAAAACGAATGGCAGCTATGATTATGGAAACCACAGCAGACGACGTCGAAGCACATCGTGCACGCCAAGCAGCGGCCGAGGCAGAAGCTGCCGCTGCTGTTGGAGGCGCTGGTGCTGGTGCTAATGATGATGCAGAAATGGAGCAGAGTGACGACGAAGACGTTTCCAGCAGACAGAGGAAGGAAGAGGAAGAAAGACAAAGGGCCATTGCTCATGCCCATGCCATGCAAGCTAGTGCAATGAACCCATCTGGGCCAATGAAGATCAGGACTGATTACGTTCCGAAATGTAAATGTTTTCTCATTGTCGAATATCCCACATGACTAATTTTCTAACAGTGGGCGAAAAAAAGGGAAAGGTCACAGTTACTACATGCTCAATTTGTGGACAGCAAATCCCCGTGGACGAGCTTCAGGAACACATGCGTATTGAGCTACTTGATCCCAAGTGGAAAGAACAACGAGACAACCTCGAGGCTCGCAAGGCGCAAGCATCCGAACTGCAGAAAGGAGCCAATGTTGTCACATCTTTGCAAAACCTCGCCCGGACGCGTGTGGATATTTTCGGTACGGAAACAGACGAAGAGCGCAGAAAACGAGAAGAAGCTGCAGAACGGGAAAAGCGAAAGGAAAGGGAGAAGGTTGTGTGGGACGGTCACACGGCCAGCAAAGCAAACACTCTGGACAAGTTCTCCAGAAATGTCAACACCGACGAGCAGATTGCTGCTATTCATCGTGCCAAGGGCCTTGGACCGTATGTTTTTATTATTGTTTTTTTTTTTTTCGGATCCTTGATTATTTTTCTTTTAGGCAAGAAGCCAATGCCATTGGTCCCGGAATTGGTCCTGCAGCAGTTCCACCTCCACTGACCACTCTTCCTCCTGCTCCAGCGTCTCTCCCCGCTCCACCCACAACTTCGGGGGCTTATTCAGCTGCCACGATTTCCTCTGGCCCACAACCTGCCTCGATATATAATGCACAACCACCCCTCATGCTTCCGCCTCTCCACTACCAGGGCATTGACTCTGCTCAGCCATTTGGATATCAACCGGCCCAAGGAGTCGCTCCTGGCATGCACCCAACTCGCATGGCCGCACTTGCTGCGGCTAATAGTGTCATTCAGAGCGTTCAGGCTGGCATGGTGCGGTCGGCTGACGAAATGGAAGGAAGTGGTTTGGACGAGATTCCACCTGCTAAACGACAGAGAGTAGCCAAGCTCCCAGGCGGCTCCCTGTACCCTGAAGAGGACTGGATTGCGATGCATCCTGTGAGTTAAATTCTTAGCTATCTTGTTCGTACACTCATTGTGTATCATTTCACAGCACCCCATTTCTCTGTTAGTGCAAATGCCTAATGACCCATCGAAGCCAGAATGGAAGCTACAGGGCCAGGTCGTGACTATCCCAGATTTGCCCCTCAATCTGCTGGTTTCCACTCTTCGCGACCGAATCCTGCAACACACTGGCAGTACTGTGTCTGCCTCTAAAATCCGGCTATCGTATCAGGGCAAAATGCTGACCAATTCAACTTCGATCGCGACGTCGAATCTAGAAGATGAGGATCTGTTGGTGTTCAGTGTTCGCGACACCAAGAAAAAGTAGACATACATAGCGTCCTCAACCTTTTACTTCCCTATTATTTCTAATTTCTAATTTCAATTAAAGAAATGACTGGCGTGTCTCAGACATTTCTGTTTGACATGACATTGATCGTATGCTTGGAAGTGTGAATCTCTTGAGAATGTCCGTGTTTGCATTTTTACATGAAGGCAAGACAGGTACAATACAGTCGAACGCAGCTAGAATACAATCGGTTCTTGTGACCCGTGTTTATGAGGAAAACACCAATGGATACCGTAAAACCCAAGAAGAAAAATGACGAAGACAGTTGGAAGGAAAGGAAAGGGGAAATGAAGGCAAAGATGAGTGCTGAGATGATGTGAGTGAGCTTTGCTTCCCCAGTTTTACCAAAATACCTAAAGAAACAGAGAAGGTTGAAATTTGCGGTTATAGAATGATTGTGCGTGCTGTTTGAAGTTCCAAGTCCTGTGGGTGGATGGGAAGCGACACATTACCGCACGGGCGGGAGTCGGGGAAAATAGCCTGTGTCTGGTGAGCTGGACACAGACAAACCCAAAAGATCTGCATTAGGCTCCGAGTTGGTTTGATTTAGACCTATATGTCTGGAATCGGCAAGTGGCCAACCAGGCTGCGCCTCCAATTGCGGTGCAAGGGAATGCGCAAGATACCTTGAACTCGACTGCAGCCTCGCCGTGGTAGCCGTGGATGAAGGCGACGATAGAGCAGAGTCGGAAAACGGAGACGGGGGCCCCGAATGAGGCCTTATGGATTTCCTCGACGACGGCTGGATGATGCTTCCACGTCGGTCAAGGCGTGCTTTGGCGCTACAAGAGCGAGCACCTTCTGCGAACGCGCTGGTGGTGGCGGAGATGGGCACCGTGTCTTGTAGCCATTTCTCATCCTCTTCGCTTGGCAATACGGGGGTGGACGCCTCGCGCTTGAACATGGGCGCGTCTAGATATGGCGATTTCTTAAGCGAAGGAGGCATAGGAATCTGTGGAGGCTGGGGAGGGAGGCGCAGAGAGTTTCTGCGAGGGAAGGAGGCGGCATTGTCGGACGCCATTTAGCGTTGGACGATGACCTTAACCGCATCATGGTTGTCCTTAAATAACAATACCTTCGGGTCAAATTTCATCGTCCTCTGTCTCGGCCTGTCTCGTCTCAATAGATCCTACCCATTATAGATTACATTCCGATCCTACAGGTCACCTAAAAATACAGAGTCCTGCCGAGACATTTAAACTATTCTGCGGCAAATAATCGCGAAGAGCAATACCAAGAGAATGCAAATGGCGGTGTCAAGAAGAACAGGCGGTTTTTGGCTACTCCGTACGCGTACAGGTTCACGCACCTCTTGATCAGATGCTGGCGTAGACGGGGCTTCTACTGCTGCCGTTAGGGGCACGGCCAATAGACGTACCGGCGGGTCGCTGTGCACAAGGGGGGTCTCGGTCTTTCGTCCAACACTCTGACTCCGTAGTGTGTCCAGTCGGTCGTGTAATGCCATCGCCATCGCCTGCATCTCGTCTCGCTGGGCTGCGGAGAGTGTCGGTTGTGCGATCATGTCCTGGTCGGCATTGTTCATCACGTTTGCCTGCCTATTCAAGGCGAAGGTTGCCGCGGTGTTATCTGAAGGTGGATTGGATTCTTCCTCAGTCCCCAGCGTGGTTTCCAATTCTACGAAAGTTTCACCAGTGTTTGTTGGAGCAGGAGGGTCTGGTAGCAGTATTAAATTGGTTTGTTTGCAATGAGGGCATGTCCACTCTCTCGATCTACGTAATCCGAGTTATATAATAAAAATCGCATACACCTGAAAAGGGGTCGTTAAACACTCACAGAGTTGCCAATCTTTTTCTTTCCATAGCTGGATATTCTATGGAACCGACACCAACGGCAGCTTGTCCCTTTAATGGGAAGAAACCTTGAAGACCGATGATGGCTAAAGACAGACTCGTTAGCCCTGACAAGCGCGCTTAGGCGGGGTCATCTAATGCACCTGTTCGTACTCCCCATGCAGGCTGCCATAGTTCTTCATGATCTGAAGTCGGATCAGAGTGATGCTCAACAGCGGACGTTTATTGCGCACAATTTGTGAAGCTGATACATATCTGTCATGAAGGAAGTTGTAAAAGTCAGTTAGTAAAGGGTGGATTATTCAATGGAAGAAGAGTGCTTACCTTGGTGTTAAGCTCGAACCTCCCGTTCGGTGTTAGGATCATGATGGATGGTGGTCGAAAGGGGTATTCAGCAGGGAGTAATATGCGGAAGTGGTAGAGGCCGCCCTCGAATTCAGTTCCAGTAGGTCCGCGAAGAGTACAATGCCATTCCTGAACAGTCGTAGAATAAACAACCAACGGCTTCTCGGAGTGTGGAGCATGCAGAATACGCACGAAGATATCATCCTAAGACGATATCAGCCAGAAGAAATGTTCAGCGACAGCCACACGCACCTCAAGTGGTCCAGCTGAGTAATCTGTACATGGATCGTTTGCAAGTTCTCTGGCCTCTTGCATGATACGCTTGACGGCTATATGTCCGGTATGAAGTGCTCGCAGAATCAAGGCGACTATTGTGACTGACCTGAATTGTTCTTGTTCAACGTAGCCATAGTGGAAATCGCGGTTCCACTGGTGTGAGCTCCTGAGCGGAAGCTTGAATACTAGAATTTCAACGGACCAAATGGCAGGGAAGTGATACAAGTGCTTGAACGACGTGGAGGTTCGTGAGCAATATCAATATATAATAGCATCACGTGCACGGCGAAATCCAATTTTGTCTCTCCTGTGCAGCTCTCCCGTGTACACTGTTCGAGACGACGGCGACGGCGATACAGTAGTGCCACCACTATCATGACTATCCACATCCAAAAACTGAAGGTTCGACCGCGTAAAGGTAAGCATTTTTATATTTGATTTTTTGAATTTCTTGATTGACAATGTAACAGCGGCGCAAACCGTAATGTGCGGTCCTCAGCTCACTGCCATGCTTGCTTGTTGGGCAGCGTCACAAGACGTGATGTCTGTGGGTCAATGCAAAGACAGCGCAGAGGATCTGTACAAATGCATGCGAAGGACGGTGCGTCATATTCTTTTGCATGTTGACTCCCAAAGTCTAAAACAATCCCTACCTCTGGTCTTTCCCTTCCTCTTCTGTCTGCGTTTGTCCAATATCCACGCGTATGCCTGCTTGAATGCGGCCCTTGAAACACCCACCTTGATTTTCGTACCGGGTACCCTACACCTTCAGCCCATGCCCAAGAAAACGCATAAGCCCACCATCAACTACCACCTCGCTAGTTGGGGAAATCTATTCAATGATACTTAGAAGGGCCTTCGTTTTAATTCCTTCAACTCTAATATGCCTCGATTGATGTTGGGTGCCGCAGTCGGCTGATGTACAACCTTGTCCGTCCATCATTATTTCGAATTCAACCCACCTCGTTGTTTGTCGTTCACCCTTGGCTCTTTTTACGTTGTTTCAGACCCTATTCACCTTCCACCTGTTGTCTGAGTCGCAGCATCGTGTCTCATATGCAGTGGAAAAGCGAGGGGTATGGCTTAAGCTATTTGGGCAAGGATGCCAACGCGTTCAAAAGGGCTTTGGCTATCAAGTGAGTCTACTCTGGTGTTTTGTGATTACACTTCGGTGGGGTAACCATATTGTGGGGGGTCTGTTTGAGAGGAACTGACGATTTTTATTGACGAATCGACAGTCAGTTTCTTGTGGGTCCTCAATATGTTTCCTTCAGAATCGGCTTGTGGACTTGATCGGGTTAGCAAACCCGTTGCCCACTCGTCATCCCTGAAATTCCCGTGCGTAAATTGGAGGCTGGCACGCGATTTCGATCTTTAGCCTAAACTTCATACACCTCTTCTCAATTACTGGCTTGAGTGTCATCTCTCTACCACTTGCGACTACGGCAGAATGTTTTCCGTCCATCCTCATTGCGACTGGCCTGGTATCTGACCTTTTACAGATGTGCCTACACGTGCCTTCAAATATTGGCTATGCCTCATGTTTGTGGGGCGTCGAGCTTGAGCCATCTGTATTTATAACAGACACCACGGGCAAAAAGCTGTTTTTTGTAAGACTAAACCTCCCAGGACCGGCGTCACTGGGTAGGTGCTAATGAGTACGCAGGCTCCAGCTAAAGAGAATCTGACCGTTTTTTGGGATTGGGGTCAGTGACTTTGGTTGCGACGTATTATTGTCAGGATATCTAATCTCATACCCTACTCTCAGATACCACCCGATCCAGTGCAAGTACAACAGTTTCAACATACGATGTTGTGAAAAACGTCCGAGCTGCAGTAGCCCCATTCGGGGCTATAAGAACCATTCGCGCGTACAGCGACTTCAGCGGGGCACCTCTCTCTAGGTCGACTAATGTTCGCTCGGAACTCTCCTCTTCCGGGGTCACTTTGGTCGACTGTCCGGGTGAGGGCAGAAAAGAGTTGTCAGCGAAAATCATGATCGGTCCGTCTTATGTATCATTAGTAACCTGAGATAACGCTTATTCGATCTTCCAGTCGATGTACTTATTCATGCATGGGACCACCCACCCCCCCACACATTTGTTCTCATCACTGCGGACCGCGATTTGTCGTATGCTGTCTCGTGTCTCATCATGCGCAACTACGGAGTCGTCGTTATATCCCCTGCGAGTGCTCACCGGGAATTAACTGCCCAAGCTACTGCTCAGTTGGACTGGAGTAGGGTTGTATTAGGAATTCACGGTGGTGTTTTAGACGAGGAAGACTTTCCTGATCCCCCTCCAGCGCCTAAAGAGCCGCCTACCAGACAACAGCCACCGGAACCACTAGTCAATAGTGGGAATCAGTTCGGATCTACCTTCCGGAATGTAGGCTTTAGTAGCACAGGCGACAACAACGACAATCGACGGCGCGAACCTCCAATTGACCATGAACTCCGAGATCTTCCTGCTCGTGGTCGTAAAAATTCTATTTTTTCGACTTATTACGATCCCCGAAAATTCAATGTTTTTGGAGATTATTCGCAAGAGTTTAGAACACCAAAGTCCAGAACACACTCTTTTGGTCTTGGAGATGGCCCACTTTTCCCTCGCCCAAGTGAAAGATCTGATTCTGCCCCTCCGAATATTCAGTATGGGACGAAGTTGCCGGTGCCTGGTCTGCCTGGATACTCATCTCCTGGAGAGAAATTCATGGAACAGGGATTTACGCAAATGTCTTTAAAAGGGAAAGAAAGGGAATTGGAAAAGTTCGACCAGCTTGAGCCCGTAGGTGTTATGCCCGAACTGCCACAGGAATTTCCGACACACATTGCGTACTCTGATTCGATTTTTGAACCATTCGGGAAGTCGAAACCGCCGTTTCAAACTACGTCTACATCCCCACAATCTGCAAACAAAGTTCCTGGACGAGCTTCGTCGATTTCCTCTCTATCCACAGAGAGTTCAGGTTTCTCAATGTTACACCCCGAAGAGCCTGAGCCATCGACTGCTCCAACATCGGCTGAACCCCCTTCAGTCTTTGACAAGAGTGATATGACTGTTAAAGCTTCCACACCCGAAGAGAATGTATCTGAGGTCAAGCAATCGCCTTCATTCAGCACGCCGACTTCGCCCGAGATTTCTGATACGGCGCTCGCTGTCCCTAGCATTCAGCCCAGTGCTGTTGAGCACACTGTTTTACGAGCAAAGGAGAGTGAGCCTGCTGCTGTTCATCCGCATTTGAATCGTTCCCCCATCAATCCGGACGATGTCATCATTGATCCACAGCCTTCTATCAGTGCGCCCGCGCCAGCACCATCCAAGACCAGTACTACTACTGTTCCCCTTCCTGTCCCTCCTCAATTCGCTGTCTTAGTTCAGGTTCTTCGTCGGGAACAGCGTGGTAGTCAATCAGGTGGTGTTTCCAAGACAGTACTTGGAGCAGCGCTTCTCAAGCAAGATCCTGCAGTCTATAAGCACGCTCGGTGTTCAAAGTTTGGGCCATACATTGCTGCGGCTGTCAATGCAGGAATAGTCCGAGATATTGCCAACAGCCATGTCCGCCTTGAAAGTCAGTACACCTGATTTGCTTTCGGCATCTCTCAGCTTTGGGTGACCGGTTGTCCGTGTCTTATATAAATCTACATCTTTGCAATATTTACTATGCAGTCGATATGCTGTATGAGTTCGTTTCTTTAAGAATTTCTTTTGTTTTTCGTTAAGCGCGATGTCACGCCACGTGAAGTATGGTCACGCGTTATTGACCAGTATAACAACTTGTCAATGTCAACGGTACTTATAGTCCCTCTTGCTTACCCTACGAAAATGTCTCAAATGTATGGGAAAGAGAAAGATACAGAGCGGGATGTCGGTGTGTTAATATGTTATTCCTTCAAGCAGTTTTCCTTGCTTCATCTTTATTCTAGACTCCACAGATCCCGGGTTCATAGCATTCTTCTCTAAACTCCCTCCTAAATCGCCAGACTCGGGAACTCTTCGACTATTTCACCGCACCTCTGGAGACGCTTTCTATGCTGCGTATGGACCAGACGCCTTATTCGTTGCCCAGCACGTCTATCACACCAACTCTGTCATCAAATACTTAGGTGCTGGCGGTCGTTCGGCTGGCCTTCCAAGTGTTTCTTTAAAAACTACTGTAGCACATACGCTGTTGCGAGATGCCCTTACTACAAAGCAGTTGAGGGTAGAAATCTGGGTACCAGAGGTTGGGCAGGGGAAGAAGTGCGTTAAATTTCGACTGGACAAAGAGGTAGGAGCATCTAACCAACGACCAACAACTTATCTCAAACGTCACAGGCCTCCCCAGGAAACCTGCAAGCCGTTGAAGACCTTCTCTTCGTCAACTCTGATTCCGTTTCTTCCCCTATTGTGATGGCCATCAAAATAGCAACCGCACCCGTTAGCGAGTCTAGTCCTCAAGCAAAGTTAAAATCTGTAGGCGTCGCGTTTGCCGACACGACTAGTCGAGAACTCGGAGTTTCGGACTTTATTGATAGTGACCTCTTCTCAAATCTCGAGGTGATGTGTAGCTTTAATAATGCTGCTGAGGATGCTTACCTTCTTGGATTTTTAGTCTCTTGTGATCCAACTCTCAGTGAAAGAAGCCATCATTCCCACTGGTACATCTTCCGGTACCACAGACCGCGATATCGATCTTAACAAGCTGAAAGCTGTCCTGGATCGTTGTGGCGTGGTCGTGAGTGAACGTAAACCCAGCAAGTCAAGACGATTACATTTTCTTGAAAATTTGTCTGATCATAACACAGGTGAATTCACTGTGAAGTCTCTTAACCATGACCTTCCCCGTCTGCTTGAAAGTCCAGCGTCATCCGCGTCATCCGTCGATCCCAGTGCTGCCATTCGTGAGTTGTTGCGGCTAACTCTGACTTCATAAACATTAACTTTCATTTAAGCTCAACTTGCTCTATCTACCGCGCCTTCCGCCCTTTCTGCCCTGATTCTTTATCTTTCACTTCTGAACGATCCAACCAATCATGGCATGTACAAGATACGAACCCATGATTTATCACAATATATGAAGCTAGACGCGAGTGCCTTGCGGGCATTGAACTTGGTAGAAGCACCAAATAAACAGGTTTGTCTCTTTTTGAAATACTGTCATTAATCAAAAGTACTACAGTGTCCCTCAGGCATCTAATCAAAATACAACTTTATTCGGCGTCTTGAATAAGTGCAAGACAGCGCAAGGCGCTCGACTCCTAGGAACGTGGCTGAAGCAACCACTGGTCAACCTACATGAAATTCGTAGGTACTCGACACCCAAGACAAGTAAACAATTTAATACTCCTTCTAGACAAGCGTCAGAATCTCGTCCAAATTTTTGCCGAGGACACAAACACTCGAAGAACACTTCAAGTTTGTTCCATTCTCCTAAAGTGTTCTGCGGTCAAACTGGTCTTAATGAATAACAGGACGACTATTTGAAGGCAATGCCTGATTTACATCGAATCTGCAAAAGATTCCTTAAATCCGTGGCGACGTTGGAAGATGTCGTACGTGTTTATCAAGTGGTCCTTAAGGTAACATTAGACGATTTTCTCTTCCTTCTATTACATTATTTAATTACTTTGTTTCAGCTTACTGGAATGATTGAATCTTTGGGCCAAACTCAAGTTGAAGAAGGAGACGCTTCCGCTTTACTGGATGAAACATATTTGAATGACATCAAGGTTCGGATGCCATGTGGTCACACACATGTTCACCCACTGATGCAGGCAACACTTCCAGCAATGCGAAACTAACCTTGAGAAGTACGGAGAAATGGTCGAACAGACTTTGGATCTGAAAGAACTGGACAACCATAATTATGTTATCAAGCCGGATTACGACCCTCGCCTGCAGGAACTTGCACAAAAGTTAACACAGGTCTGAGGACTAAATAATCTATCGGCAGCACGGCACTGAGCACATCTTTTAGGTCCGCGACGGTCTCGATAAAGAACACCGCCGAGCTGGTGAAGACCTCAATGTGGAATTAGATAAAAAACTCCATCTCGAAAACAACCAAGTTTATGGTTATTGCTTTCGACTGACAAAAAACGTAACAGATTTTACCTCGTGATATAACCTCTCTAAAATCATAAAACATTAGGATGCAAAAAACCTTCCCAAACGCTATATTGAGTTAGGTACGAACAAGGGTGGGGTTTTTTTCACGAACCCGCGTCTCAAGCAACACGCGGAGGATTTCAAAGAGCTCTCGACAGCATATGCAAGGACTCAAAGTGGGCTGGTCAAAGAAGTCATACAAATTGCCGGTAAATATTTCTGCTCGACATTGCCAAACGAAAGTCTGATACCACACTCCATTCAAGCTACTTACGTTACTGTGCTTGAATCGCTGAACAATATAGTTGCGCATCTTGATGTCATTGTTAGGTAAGAAAAACAGTGATTGGTAGTTTAATATGTCCTGAAAATACCCTAGCTTTTCTCACGTTTCTTTGAATGGCCAATATGTCAAACCGTTGGTCGAAAAAAAAGGCAAGGGGTGCTTCCAGGACTTGCTTCGCTTTGTTTGACACATATTCATTCCAGGATCAAGCAGCCTTATCTTGAAGGAAGCAAGACACCCATGCCTCGAGATGCAAGACGGAATTGACTTTATTCCCAATGACGTTGAAATGATCAAAGGTCTTCTAACCATCCAATGTGATATATTTCATCGGGCTGATTATGCGCATCCCTAGATAAAGCTGAATTTCAGATTATCAGTGAGGAATAACTAGACCTTTTCGAACTGACATTGACTCCTTCGATCCTCAAGCCGGGCCAAATATGGGTGGAAAGTCGACCTACATTCGCCAAGTAAGCAACGATTGACATTACTGACATTGCCACGTACAACCCAGTGAACTCCGGAGATAGGTTGGTGTCATCGCCTTAATGGCACAGATTGGCTGTTTTGTGCCATGTACCAGCGCTCAGCTACCAATTTTCGACTCGATCCTTTGCAGAGTGGGCGCAGGGGACAGCCAGCTAAAGGGCGTCTCCACGTTTATGGCAGAAATGCTTGAAACTGCCACAATTCTTCGGGTCAGTTGGGATAATACTTCTGAACCAGCATTAGTAACAATGACACCCATTTGTCTAGTCTGCAACTAGCGATTCACTGGTCATTATTGATGAGCTAGGCCGAGGTGAGTTTAATCTTCATTAATGTTGATATGTCCTCGTTTTCTCATTTTTACTTAGGGACCTCAACTTATGATGGCTTTGGTCTTGCCTGGGCAATATCTGAGTAGGCTATTTCTTTGCTTTACTTGTCTCTCATGTAATCTTCTTTACAGACACATTGCGTCACAAATCCACGCCTTTTGCTTGTTTGCCACCCATTTCCATGAGCTAACTAGCTTGGACCAGCAAATACCACATGTTAAGAATCTGCATGTTGTTGCGCACATCACTGAGACCCATAAAACCTCCCGAGACCAAGACATCGCACTCTTATATAAGGTCGAGCCTGGTTAGTAACTACTCTAATGGGCTTCTTTACTAGTCTAAGCCATGATTCAGGGATCTCTGACCAGAGTTTTGGTATACATGTCGCGAAACTTGCGAACTTTCCTGAGGAGGTCGTCAAGGTCAGCACACTGCATAGCTGTGATTATGCAGCCATTAATGGGCTTCCTTAACCTGCACCAGCTTGCGAGAAGAAATGCCAGGGAATTGGAAGACTTTACTGAAGGTTATTCATAATCTTTCCTTTCCCTTTGATTGGTTGAAACTAGTAAATGTAGCAGAGAGCCCAGACCAAGATTTCTCCCCTGATGTTATCGAGGATGGAATCAGCACTATGAAGACATTCTTCCAGACTTGGTCATCTTCAAGAAAGCAGGACGACGATGAAGATATTGACATGGAGGACGATGCCTCAGCACAGGATCAACTTGACATCCTCAAAAAACATGTCAGCGATTTACAACCACTAATTCAAAGTAACCAATGGTTACAGTCCATTATTACATCACTGTAGGACTGATCCTCAGACTTGCCTTTATATTCGTATTACTAATTGAGATGGCTTACAATTGAAATACCCATGTCATGTGTTGTTTGTGTTGAATCATGCAAGTTGCAAGTTGACGATGTCAGCACAGTGGTATTGTACTTTATCTCCACCTTATTACTCGTTTGCCAGGCAGGGGTAAGTATTACATTTTATAAGGGCATGGGCTGCATGGCCACGGATGGTGAGGAATATATTTGAGATTGGGATTAGCCTGAAGCACTGACTTGGTTGGTACTGACTAAGTTACAAGGGTAACTCAGGCAATTACAATCAGCTCGTCGGTCTACCGTCTGAGATAGAACGAAAAATACAGCAAAGAAAGTTATAATATCTTACCTTTGTTTTGTCAACTTCAAGTGCTAAGTACTAGACCATGGTCAATCAACTAGTCAATGGTAACACCCGACTCGGACCAACCATTGAACCAAGGAACCTTTGCTTTTTTCACGCCAATTAAGGCATACATTAATGCAAGTCATGCCTCACTTCGCTCCGGCTGTGAACTAAGTCTTTGACACCAACATATATGGTCCCAGTGCGACTGTTGTGGGCTTCATTTTGTGCGGACCACAGCGGACCACTTCTGCCTTTCTCTCTAGTTTGCTTCTCGTCAATGGTACTACTGTAAGCAGAACTTCCCTTCAACTATATGCCGGGTTTCGGAGATGCTACTTGTTCTGTAGTATAATACCCCTTTTATCCAATCCGTCACAATTGAGGACTGTCGATTAACCTCGAAATATAAGAAAACTGTCCCTTGCCTTCCAATACCTTAGGCTACGTCGTAGTAGTTTATTACAGCATTCGTTCTTTGGTCTGGCCATATGGTAGTGTCAAGTCTGGGCAGTGTGTTGCACTGGCCGCGCTGACAGTGACAGCTGGAAATAGTCGAACTTGGAGGAAGGGAAGGAGGAATAGGGATATCCCTCAAGCCAGATTGCTACCATCCCGCATAGCAGGAGTTGCTTGGGTCATCTGTTTTGAATAACCACGATGTTGACGCCCTTCAAATTTTGAAGTCACTGCATACTCATAATTTATCCCGTCCTTATGTTGTTGGATAATCTAACGATGTCCAAACTCGGACAACATCCTCTGTTGCCTCTAAAACTTCAACAAGCTGCTTCACCTTCGTCCTTACGTCACCTTCAACCGAGGGCGACCGATCGACAGGGACATAAGTGATTTCGGCCGATTTTATGGTAGATTTCAATTTTGATGGGGCCTTCCCAATAGCATCTTCCAATGATGCTAAAGAATTTGGTTCACAAAACAACTACAACTTCATGATGAGCCATAGATGCCGCACCCAACTTCAGCGATGACTTACCCAAAAGGAAGAATTGACATCCGAAGGTGCCTCCGACTTTGGCACTTCATCCACGTCCAGGACACCACCCTCCATGGCAACTCCCATAAACTTGTCTAGAGCCTGGGAGGCGTTGTCTAATGAGACAGTCAAACACCCGCGACGACTAAACATGAAGTTTACGGGAGTCATATGTGTACTGAATTGGCAAGTATTAAGCCTCAAATTGTGGAGAAAAGACGCTTCATATTCATACCTATGGGACGTGAGGACCTCTCGGACGTTGTGAATAGTACGGTTGGTATTGTCGGTTACACATTCGCTGCAACTGAATGTAAGCGAGCACAGGTAAAACGCAGTCGAAGGTAACTTACATTAGGACGCCGACTGATTTATAGGCAAGGGCCTCATATAGCAAGCGCTCCCCTGTCAAATCTTTACTTTTCACGCACTGGATGCAGCGTTTCCTGAATTAGCAAATGGTTTATGGCGGTCACAGTGACTGAGAGACGTACATTGGCGAGAGCCTTTTCTATGTTTTCCTTCGGAACACCCTGTTCCTTGGCCTTTTTTAATACTGTGGCAAGTTGAACATTCTTCTCCGGGTCAACGGATCCCCCAGCTGATACGAAGCAGGCAAGAATTCAGACACTTGCGTACCAGACGACATGAATCACTAACTTCTGGCCGCAATGGCAATTTCCTATTAGCCAAATGACTTAGCAAAAACACAACACGACAAAGGGTAAACCGTACACGATTCACTCTTGAGTACAGAACGCTCTTCTGCGTGTCATTAGCTCCTTTTTTGTCTTTGATTTTAGACCACTGTGAGGAGGGGTCGTTATATTTGAAGTAAATATCTGAACAAAAACACCTGGTGGCAACTCACTTTATTATGCCCTGACTGCCTGGAGTGCTGAGTGAAAAAAGAACGCGATGGAAATAGTTGTGAGTATAGCCGCGAAGAACGAAAGAGCTGGTGCATGGAGACATAAAGCGATCCTGAACTTCCATCAGTTGTTGATGGGATGACGGTCCGAGACTCCCGAGCACAATTTCTTCCAGTTATAAGGTAGGGCTCATGCACGATACTCAAACGTCACGTGCGGGATTTGGCAGGGCATTTGATGTGAAAGTCTCGCAACTCATCATTTTGAAATCCTAATGGCACTTGCTACATCTCAAAAATAAAAAATCTGGCCGCGCAGAGTCCGAGAAATTAAGCATAAAAACAAAACTACGCGGCTGAATTTTTAAATTATTGTGAGTTGCGAATGTCATTAGCTTTCTCGTTCGAAAATCATGAATTTGGCCAAATATCACGTGACGTTTGAGCATCGTGCATGAGCCCTACCTTACACACAGCGAAAATCCTGAATACAGAGCCTAACAGAAATATTGGATTGTGAAAACTACAAACAGACTACATGGTCTCCGGAATAGGTCAACCCAAATCTTTATGATCATAAAGGCGAGTGTAAAAGACTTAAATGTTGAATTAATCTTATGGCTATACAAGCTGTGGATTAAGAGCGAAGAGTCTTAGCCAAACCACTCTCTGCAGCTTTCACAGCGCTGGCGAGATCGATGTGGAAGAAGGGTGTATCGGTGGATATGATAGGAGCGTAACCCTCTGGAGTGGGCGATTCACTCCCTGAGCGACGCTTCTTCAGGTCGTTGGACTCTATATCTTCCTTGGTGAAACGTGGAAGCTCATCAACTCCATCTCGGTATGGAACAACGGCGGCGATGTCCCGTGTCGTGGCTGCCGAAATTCCGGTGCCAAACCCACCCGCAATGAGTGCGCGGCGGATCCAGGGAGATAGGACAGTAGCGAAGTGGAACTAGGGTATTTTAAATTGGTTTGGAGAAGAGACAGTCATTGAGAAGAAACACTAACCTCTACTGGGTGGTCTGCCCACTTTTCAACTTCTGTTCGGGTATCGATAAGTGCTTGGGTAGCCGTTATGTCGATGTGAGATCTAGGATTGTATTTCAATCGGCGAAATTCGTTGCAAGCGAAATAATCACTTACACAGAGGAAAAGTCAAGGACAATGGCGTGTAGGACAGGTTTCTTTTCGTTCTCCAACTGATCGTTAGCAGCTCCTCCGCGTCCTGGACCTGGATCGTTCCAAGGCCTATCGGCAAGCTTGACATGAGTCATATCTCGGCCACGTCTCATATTCTCTCTAACGTAGTCCACAAGCACAGAATTGACGATGGAGGAGTTGGGGTATAGGTAACTCTCTTCGAATCGGTAGACGAGGACACCAGGTGAGGGCGGGACGATTTTGATGTCTGGGCTGACAATTCCTCCCCGAGACAGTGGCAAGAACACTTCTCGTTCTCCCTTACTGTCAGTAGATTCCTCACGAACTTTTGCCCTTCCCAAGAAGGAGCCGCGAGGGTGGGCGACACGAATCAAGAGTAGGAAAAGGGAGGTTGCTATCGATGTGTAGATTCCGTCCTCGATTGTGGAGAAAACTGTAACAAGAACAGCCGCAGCCCAGATAAAGAACTCCAGAGGAGAAACACGCCAATATGAGTAGACCTGCAGTGCGTTATTTGAGCTTGCTATGTTTGGCAAAGGGACGCTTCTCTTACCTGAGACGGGGAAGCCACAAGGTCAGCAACAGCATGAATAATGATGGCAGACAATCCGGCTGAAGGAATCCAGAAGAAAGCATCGGTCAAACCGTAGAGGGCTGTAATGACGATTATAGCAGTGAGGACACCAGCCAGAGGTGTTCGGACGCCAGACTTAGATTTGAGAGCTGACCGGGAGAATGAACCAGTGGCGGGGTACGCTCCAAAGCAGCAACCGATGGTATTTGTGACTCCAATAGCGATGAGCTCTTGGTTAGGGTTGATTTTGTAACCATTCAATCGTCCAAATGCTAGAATGGGTCAGTACAGAATAGGCAAAAGCGCCAGGTAATGTTCTCACATTTAGAAATGGCAATATGCTCGAGAAGAAGAATGATGGTCGCCACGGGAAGTTCGGGTGCCAGAGCTTTGAGGAGAGAAGGATCTACGTCCGGTCTCTTGATATGTTTGAAACCTGGTGGCACAGTCTGCAAAATTTTGATGGGATATTTGCCACTCTTAGTCTTTCTATGACGGCAATAGAGCCAAGCAGCAAGCGTCAAGATGATGATCACGAAAGCGTTTCTCAAAACGCTGATAAAGAAGAGAAGACGTTCTGGAAGAAGGTCAAAAAAAATAAGTAGTTCCTCACGAAGGATTGCTTACCTCTGCGTGGATATTTCCTGGTCAAGTAAAGACAGGCGTAGCGAATAAAATAAAGAGCAACTAGGCCAGTAAGACCCCATGCGGCATCGAGTTGGGTACGTGGCAAGCCCTTCAAAGTGTTGATGACAACTTTGAATGTGGCGGCTCGAGTGCTGTAAGAGTATTAAAACAGAACCTCCGAAGCAGATAAAAGTACTGACTCGAATCCAGTTATTCCCATCAGGCCAGGGACTTGACCAGCCGCGATGTTAATAGCCGAACCAGTCATAAACCCACTGACTGCCGGCGCAGAGATGAATTCCACGAGCCAGCCGATCCTAAGAAGACCGATGCCGAGTACGATGAATCCACAGATGAAGGCCAGGACGGTTGCAATTTGAGGGGCAGCCCATTCTCCAGGGTGTTTGGCGTTGACATGTTTGATTACCTGCGACACAGTAAGAGACATGACGGCAACAGGCCCAATGGAGACATCCTTTGAAGTAGCGAAGAACTGGTAGGTGTGAGTGAATAAAATGAAGCGCGAAATTGAACAAGTATATCATACGCAATACAACAGGACGCCGACGAAGGACGAATAAAGGCCATACTCAGGAGGGAGAGTGGCGATCTTGCAACGTTTTTTAGTCAAACCGCAGTGAACATGGAAAGGAATCTCACGATGGCATAAGACATAGATTGTGGTACAACTACTATGCCGACGGTCAAACCCGCGATGAGGTCTCCGGTGAGCCATCCCAAATCTGCGGGAAACAATCAGGATTGGATTCAGACAGGAACGAAGAGGAAACACTAACTGTACTTCCCAATCCACGACAGGATGGGGAATAGACTTAGAAGGTAATCCTTTAACTGAAAGGAGAGAAGCAAAATTAGTAAAGGAAGTGAGAAGAGAAGCAAAAATTTCGTACTCGTTGAGCCGGGCTATCAAAAACTTTTGACACATATTCGACACTGGAGACGACTGGAACTACAGTCTCTGGATAGCCAATTACGCGCTTGCCAAAGCTTTTCGCTGAGGAGAGAGACATTGCGGAGGCAGAGAGAGCGACGCGCAAGCAGGGGAGTGGGGTAATCTGACCGGGACTTTATAGGGACTTGTGATTGTGGAAATATCGCCCGAATAGACCCGGAAACCGCTGAGGATTATATTGGAGACTATGCGACATTGAGGGGGAAACTTGCGTATGAGGACCTGAATATAGTGGCAGAATTCACATACCTCGACTGTTGATCAGGCAGACAGAGAGATTCAATCGGATTTTGCATTTTCGCAGTTGTACAGTGGCCAACCAAAGGAGTTAACTGGAAGGACTAGCTGGCATTAGCGCGGATGAGCACAACTGTTGCGATATCTGTAAAGGATGGCGCAATAATTTTGATTGCCGCTGAGTTCAATTCAACACCCGAACAGGCACCACCATGTCTATATATGTCGGCACCATTCACCATCATCAAGGCACCACCAGCAAACTAACGGAAGGCGTCATTTCTCCCCCGAATGGTGCCGTTTGGAGCTATGTATATGTCGACGATAAGCAGACTTTGTGATTCGGAGAGGGCAAGTGCACACGATCAAAGTACTTTTCACTTTACACAACTTTCCAGGAGGGCAAGAATCAGGTATGTTGCCAGTGGAGGATGGAATATACTATCCCCACGATCTTATTTTCGGAATGGCTGATCGAGTCGGAGTGGTGGAGCGCATGAGGATCCATGACTTCAATGCCACACTTAGGCCAGGTACGTCAGATCAGATGTGCAGCGAAGAATTGTAGACTCCAGCCACCAAATGCTGTCGCTTTCCCCGCTTACGGTACCAGTTGGGCACCAGTACAATAGATTAATTATACCGCAATCAGGACATTCACTGACATTCACCGAAAAGAAATGAAAGAACCAAATGGCTTAATATAAAAGATGTCCTCACGATGATCAGCGAACTTTCAAGATATTTCCGTTTGGCATTCAGCCGGCTCTCTCGGCCCATGAAATTGTACTCAGCGGCGAGGTTGGTGCCAGGTAATGGCACAGGAGCGTTGAGCTTACTATATAGACATTTTTAGTTTTCCACTTCGTCCGCCGCCGTTTGTGCAACTTAACAACTTCACTTGGTAACCAGAGGGGTAGCGGTACACCAACAGGTTTTAATGAGGCAGCTTGGGGTGGTACTGTACAAAGGACCTTTGCGAACGAGCGAAAGCCCCGGCGGATTTGCCAAACGAAGACTTCGTCGCAAGACACAAATCTCTGGGTAGTCAGAAAGACTCGTTTGTATGTAATACGGGTTCACTATCCAGAAATATGAAAATTATCCAGAGTTACTGATCTGCCTAGTACCAAATAGGCGCCCAGAATTCGTCCCAAGCCATTGAAAAGTCAGTTATGTAAGGAAGAGTAGCACAATACACATAACAGGTCCATGCGGGCTTTTTTTTTACAGGGTTTGATTAGGTAGGTGAAGGGACGGACACGATTCTTGTCTTTTTGATTTCCAGGCCTTTGTCCCCGAAATAACGAGCGCTTTCGAACGACCAGTCGTCGTTGGCACGGACCCACTGGGCAATACCGTCAATAAACGTCTTGACTTTCTGATCGATTTCTACGCCCCAGGACGGCACGTTCACAACGTTGTCAAGGAATGCAGCGAGGACACCCTCGCCGCATTGTTCGAGCCAATTCACTGCACCTTGAACTTCCAGATTTTGTTCCGCCATCACTAACTCGACGGAGTTGTGAAGTTCCAAGCCGCGCGATTTCTCCAAGTTGAAGGAATAGATATCCTGTCAACGACGAACTGGGTTTAGCAATAGGTTCTGGAGCTAGTGGGGATTGAGAAGACAATGTTGGCTTACGTTTATTATGGTCAGTAAATCAGTCCCTTGTTCGCGGATGGCAGCAATTCGAGGATGATGAAATGCCTCTTCCGGTATGTCGAGTCCAAATTCGCACAGCACGATACTTGGGAAACAGCCGGATGAATCTCGACGGATCAACATAAAATCCTCGAAGTTTCTATATCGTCTTTTAGCTCGATCATCGGCTTCCTTCACCACCGCAGCCGTGTAGTCATCCAAGCTATCAATGAAGTGACTCAAGCAGGCGGCGTCAGGGAAGACGTAGCTGGAGGCTCGTATCCAGAAGCTGTTGAACAGAGATTAGTATGATGCAGTTGCAAGAGGGAGGAATCTCGTACTCGCGGGCCATGGAGGCTAAAACAAGCTCCCCAGCTGGTCTTTCCTTGTGTGGATTCCGGAAGGCATCCATGACAGTATCGCGTATTTCGTTGGCTTTGTCGCCGTCGGCGGTATCGGTGTAGTCGTCATAGAGGAACAGTAAATTCATCAAATCGCAACACAAGCGTACAATTGCTGAAAGAAAAAAACATAGAGTGAATGGACGTCGGCGTACTGTGACATGCGAATTCACCTTTCTCTCGTGATGAAAATGCGAGACAAGCTAGCAAGTCTATTTTTTAAAATCAGCGTCATATTTTGATAGGAAAAAACGAGGCTAGAAACTCACTGAAATCACAAAGGTTAAAGGACTTGAGGCCCGGTCCATCCAGTGGTCGGTAAGACTCCGCCCAAGCCATGGACTCAGCTTTGGCTTCGTCATAGTATTCACTGAGGCTGCGGGGCCATGGAAAACGGGCAAGTATGTCGGGAAGTATCAACTGGAGTTGTGTTGCCATTGTGGCCAAGCCAAATGTTCGCGAAAAGTAGTCTGGGAGAGCTGCTGGTGATGTTTTACCGGTTTATATACCTCTCGAAACTACCAGATATGACCCGGTCACACGAAAGATACAGGGCATTATCTGCAGATTGGGCTCCGACCTCAGCGCCTTTGGAAGTGGCAATCTGCCTACACCAGGTACAGGACAATCTTTTGGGGCAGATAGTTCGCCTCCGTTTGGGACCGATCTTCTATGGTTAAAATTTTGAGGTTGTGCGGTGGTTGGTAAAAACTTACGAGTAGAAGCAAGGAATCAAAATGGCGACCGAAGAGTCTCCAACACAGCGAGCGTTAACCGAAAAAAAAAAGTGACCGAGGTCAAATCATAATAAAGCTGATTGAAAATTTACCAGAGGGTTTTTAAGGCTATCATAGATGGTGTTTAGTGCAAGGAAAAAGATGTGATCCTCCGCACATTTTTTGAGCACGTAATATACCAAACCTCTTGCTAAAGTCCTCCGTTCAAACACAGTTCAAATGACCATGGTTGTTTAATTAGTGTATTACCTCAAAGAGTTACCCAAGGTGTGCCACCAAGTGTCGCAGGTGCGATACCGCAAGTCCTTTTGACGATGTTGCCTGAAGGGTACTAAAATTGGCATCAAGTCGATGCGATGTGCGCGGAGGTCCTCTGCGTCCTCCAAGTCGACTGGACTTCGAAGATAACAAAAATAGCAAGTCCCTTGGGTAGTTTCCCGTCTTCATACAGACAGTGGATGGGATAGGTCCATCCAAGAGCTTCCAAACCGACTGTTGAGGGACTCCGAGTTGGTTCTTGTAGAGACCGTGCGGTCGGGTTAAATGATCGGCACAATGATCCGTGCAAATGCGCCAAGAAAACCTTTTCATGTTATACACGAGGCAGGCATAACCTGGCCGTTAACTGACTCTGTAAAATAAGCGCCCGTGTCTTGGGAATTGCATGGGAAGCAGACATTGAATCCGGGATGAAGGAAGAGAAGATGATGGGCGGAGGTCAAATATGGCAATCTCGCGTTATTCGTGATCGTGGGTGCGCACAGCAAACATCGCCTTTGGCTCTTTCTTCCGCCATCCCTCCCGTTTCACGCTTTCTCTCTCTCTCTCCAGGCCAGTGCGCGGTGCGCCTGTATCACCATCTATCACGATAACCACTACCCTCTATTTGATACGATTTAATGTCAACTCCTTTGCGATCCACTCCTCTCGTGGCACCAGGTCACACTCGACCCATCACTCACCTTTCTTTTTCTCCGATCCAAGACGATGGCACGTTCTTATTAGTATCCAGCTGTAAAGATGGAAACCCGATGCTGAGAGAATGGACTGGCGATTGGATTGGTACCTTCCTCGGCCACAAAGGTGCTGTTTGGAGCACAAAGCTCTCCTTGGATGGCTCAAGAGCTGCGTCAGGCAGCGCGGATTTCACCGCGTAAGCCGCCAAATTCTTCATTTTCACCATGCTTACCTGCAACTAGGAAAGTGGGATACATACTCCGGAAATTGTCTCCATTCATTCCCACATAATCATATCGTTCGGAGCGTCGCCTTGTCCCCTCAGGCGACCCATTTGTTGACAGGTGGGCAGGAAAAGAAAATTCGTATATTCGACCTCAACCGGCCAGACGCCGAACCCGAATTTCTTTTCGATTCCGGCCTGCTCTCACATGACGGAACTATCAAAAGTGTTGTCTGGATTGGTGATCACACAGGCGTAACAGCTGGCGATGACGGGAAGGTCAAGTCAGTACATTTGGCAGTTGGCATCGAGGTTTCTGTTATTAACCTTCTAAACTCTTCGTCGTCTGCGCAGATGGTGGGATCTTCGATCATGCGAACTGACGAAAACCATTGCGTATTCGGACCCGATCACGTCGATGGAACTGTCATTACCGACGCAGCGATTAGTGGTTACCTCGGGGAATAACGTTGAATTCATCCCTGCTTTGCCTCACTCTGGTCACAATACACACAGTCTCACACTTCGATACGCTCCTCGTCTGCCTCTATTCACCCTATTCTTCAAGACCGATTTGTTACAGGTAGTATGAGCGATGAATGGGTACGGGTTCACGGCATTAACGGAGAAGAGAGGGATGTACTCAAGGGTCACCACGGTCCTGTTCATTGCGTCGAATTCAGTCCTGACGGAGAGATGTATGCTAGTGGAAGTGGTGAGTTTCATCAGCTTACAGAGTTTAGCCAGAAGACTAACCCCTGACCCGCTCCCAATAAAAAGAGGACGGTTAGTGAAATCCAGTGTAGATATGGGGTGTTTGCTTATCCTAAGGCTTACAGGTACTATCCGACTTTGGCAAACCACTCCTGGTAAAACGTATGGGCTGTGGCAGGGAACAAGCACGAACGGGAACTAACTGGCGTAATAATTGAATGTGTAGAAATTGGGACCTCATTTCCAGGTTGTCTCGTTGATCGACGTTCTGTAGTACGACTGTTAATCTTTTAATTTTACATGACTGGTATTACGTCATGCCTAGACTCCGACTAAGTTAATTATAAGTAAGATCCATCCCGTCCATACCGCATTCAATCCCTCATTTACACCACCATGTCAAGAATTCACCTTTCATCTTCTCCCTCTCGCGACTCTTATTCAAGTCCCAAACCACCTCGCTCACCCTCACCACCTTCTCAGATATTCCACCCATCAATTCTACCCCACTCTGTCCCGACACCAGCTCTTGTCGAATCGGTGGCCGGAGGAGCCCATTATGCTGGAGCCAAGGTAGATTCAGATGCCGTTCTCAGGCACAGGAGAAGCAGTGGCACCCGATCCCATACCGCTCTCAAGCATGACCACCAACGTATTTTGGATGACCTGACGGAGCTGTACTGTTGTCGACCAACTCTAGAACTCTTCGAGAGATCGTGGAATAAAGATGCGGAATTTGAGGACCCGCTTTCCAAATGCAAAGGATTTCATGAGTACTCGGCGCAAGTGAGCGGATTCGTGCATCCTTTACCCTCTTGCTAACAAATACAACAAGTGGTTTGCAATGGTGGGCAATTTATCCATCTTGGCTTGGATATAGATCAACAGAAGTTGCATTCAGCCAAAACTCTTCTCAAAATCCGAACAATTGTCAAAGCGCGTAATGTCTTCAACGGATAGTCCAAACCAATTAATCTACCACCAAACTCAAGAATATACCACCCGTTTCCTGAAAAGAAAGAAGGCGAGTCTTGGGGCAATGGCGTTTTCATCTCAATTAAATTTTGGCAGGTCATTGAGTCGATTATCATTGTGGACTTGGACGAGAACGAAAAAATTGTTCGAATGATTGACAAATGGGATGGCAAGGACCTACCAGTCAATTACGGCGCATCTTTTCTTCGAAGTTTGAGTGGCAAAGTGGCCCCGTGGTTGTTCCATGTCCCGAAGGCCTCGGATTAATGTGTGTAATGAGCTATGCAACTTCCCCTTCTCTTTTCCCTTCACCACCTTTTGTATCATGATTTAATCTATGATAAATCTTAGCTGGCGCTGACTTTAGTGTAAACACTATTTACTGTTACTATATGATGTATATTCCACAGCTTCACGGACAAGCTCATCTCTCTATGTAGCAAGTGTTAATAATTATGTCAGTACATATGTAATTCTATCTATCTATGACATCGTGTGTCTCTTTATCTCATCTTCAAATATAGGATAGGAAAGCTGGTCAGGTGAGTCCTCGAAACTGGTGTGGCTCATACATAAAGAGGATGTAGTTCGTCCGTCAATACTCTCATGGCCCCTTCTTCTGCACCTCCAGTTCAGTCTGTGTCCCCACTGGCCCCCATTGGCGTGAGCGCGGCTCTTCAGACGTCGGACGATCCATCGTTCAAACCCAAACCCAAAATTTTCGATGAATTTGCTCTGACTGACCGAGTAGGAATAGTATCCGGTGGGAATAGAGGGCTTGGGCTTGAGATGGCGCTGGCTCTGTGTGAAGCTGGGGCCCGTGCCGTTTACTGCTTGGATTTGCCATCTACTCCCTCGGACGAATGGAAAAAAACCCATGAATATATCCAAAAAATGGACAATGGATCGAGGTTGGAGTATGTCAGTATCGATGTCCGCGACCAGGAGGCACTATGGAAAAAAGCCCAGGACATAGGGGATCGCGAGCAACGGATGGACATCTGCGTCGCTGCTGCGGGAATACTGAAGGCCCATACGGACTGTCTGACATACCCCGCACAACAGTTCAAGGATGTCAGTTATTTTGACGATCTTCTTGTAAAGGACCCTTGACAAGTGTACAGGTTCTGGACGTTAACACGAACGGAGTGCTTTTCACCGCACAGGCCGCGGGACAACAATGCGACGGTTCGGAAATGGGGGCAGCATCATCCTCATTGCCTCCATGTCTGGTAGTATAACAAACAAGGTAGGTCCCCCAGCTTTCGATCCATGTCAGGTGTTGACAGAACCAGGATCACGCTTGGGTTTCGTACAACAGCAGCAAATCAGCCGTACTCCAAATGGCTCGCAGCATGGCCTGTGAGCTAGGCGTTGAAAAAATCCGCGTTAACTCTTTGTCTCCAGGACATATCTACACCTCGTGGGTCCACTGCAATCACGATTTAGGGAATTTAGCTAGCTGACTTGCTTTCAGGATGACTGCGGCCTATCTCGATACGCAACCACACCTTCTTGACAAGTGGTCCAGTCTGAACCCGATGGGACGCATTGGCCGTCCAGACGAGCTTCGCGGTGTCATTACATGGCTGGCAAGCGATGCGTCTAGCTTTTGCACTGGGAGCGAGTACGTGGTACCCATCACTCAATGGGCGATGACAACTGACCCCCATTTTCAGCATCCTCGTAAGTGGTGGCCACCATGCGTGGTGACGCTTGAAGTTGTAAAGAGACAAAAACGATTGGAGATTGTCGGAAAGACAAAATGTAATATTTTTCAAACACCAAGTTGAGTTGCTAGGCTGGGCCCATCTGTTTAGTCCATGAGAGAGTTTGGGAAAGCGGCAGCGAGAATGACCGATGAGATATTTGAAGAATAATTCTATTTTAGAAGAGATAGGATGAGATGCTTGGAGAGCATGAGAAGCTGCGTGTGGGTGGGTATAGCGAAAGCCTAATCGGTGTCGAACTATGCCAGCGTGACAGTTATAAGGCGCGAAACTCCTGCAGGGCCTGGTCGGTTTTGTTCTTGCGCTCTTTAGCTTGCTCCCGATTTTGTGCAGTACGGTCGAGGCGCTAAATGTGAATATATCATCTGGTGTGCAGACGAACGATAATTGGCCATACCTCGGACCTGAGGCAGTGGTTCAACTCGTCTTTGTGCTTGTTGCACGCGCCAACAAACCGATTCCATCCGGCTGCGTGGCATTGCTCAAGTGCATGGATGAATTCCCTGCACACTGGCGAGTATGTCGGCCAAGCACGAACAAGAGACGGAAGTGATTACTGACCTATTTTTTTGTCGGATAGCTGTGGATGCATGAAGAAAGCAAGTGAAGCCGGTAACTCGGGGAAGAAGTGCCGATGAGATTCCGAATAGATTAGATATGTAATGTATAAAAGTGACGCACACCTGAATCGCATCACCTCTTCCCAGACAACCATGTCTTCTTACAAACACAATCCTGCAGACGATGTCTCCATTGCCACCATCCGTACTCTTGCCGCCGATGTCGTTGCAAAGGCGAACTCTGGCCATCCAGGTCACTCCTCCTTGCAGATCAGTCTTTATCGTGTAGTCTTATCGCGTATTCTCCTCAGGTGCACCTATGGGCATGGCCCCTGTAGCACACATCCTTTTTTCTCGGTAGGTCATCTTCTATACACGTAGCTGCGTGATTGTGCCCTAAACACCTCTAGTTTTTTGAACGCGAATCCCAAAAACTCCAAATGGTTCAATCGCGATCGATTTGTCTTGTCGAATGGGTTAGCATCTCTTCCTTGTAGTATATTCCATTCTTACTATTTCTTTTGATTCGCAGACACGCGTAAGTCCCAATGTAGTTCCCCAGATTAAGGGGCATCTCAGTCTCCAAATTTAGATGCGCGCTCCATTACGTCCTTCTTCATCTTATGGGCTACAAACTTACCATGGATGACCTCAAACAGTTCCGTCAGCTTAACTCTAAGACTCCAGGTCACCCTGAGGCTGGTCATACCGATGGTCAGGACCTAGACAATTTCGTAAGGGGAATTGCCTTATCTTTCACAGGTATCGAAGTTACCACTGGTCCTCTCGGACAAGGTTTTGCCAATGCTGTGGGTCTAGCGATGGCACAGGCCCATTTGGCCGCTAGCTTTAACAAAGATGGCTTCGATCTCATCAACAACTACACCTATGGTAAGCGACTCCTCGCAATCTGATTCCTGAGATTTCTAAATGATCGTGAAAGTATTTACCGGTGACGGCTGCCTGATGGAAGGCGTAGCCAGCGAAGCCGCTAGTTTGGGTGGGCATCTTCAACTCGGCAATCTCATCGTTGTAAGCTCAACCTTAATCCATACTCTTTTGAATCGTTGATTGATGGCTTCTTTTCCAGATCTATGACGACAATCGTAAGTCAGATGTTTAGTCCTCGTCATCGCATAAATAACCTTTTTGACAGATATTACAATCGACGGAGATACAGCTGTCGCTTTTACCGAGAACGTGGAGCAGCGGTTCCTCGCATACGGCTGGCAGGTCCTGCACGTTAACAACGGAGACACGTGAGTAATTCATGGATTTCTTCTCGTAATTATTGAAATCTCTTGATAGTGACTATGCTGGGATCCACGATGCCATCGTCGAGGCTCGTAAAGAAAAGAACAAGCCTACAATCATCCGTCTTAGACCACCATCGGGTTCGGCTCCAAGCAACAAGGAACTCACGGTGTTCATGGCTCCCGTAAGTATTATTCTTCAGGCATGCTCTGCTTGCTGATGCTCCCGAAGCCCTCAAGGCCGACGATATCCAGGCCTTGAAAACAAAGTTCGACTTCCCGCCTGACCAATCATTCTATGTTCCTCAGACGACATACGACCTTTACGGAGAAATTGGCAAACGAGGTGCTGCCCTCGAGGCCAGTTGGGACTCGCTGCTCCAGACATACGGACAGAAATTCCCGAAAGAACACGCCGAGCTCACTCGTCGCATCTCTGGCAAGCTTCCTGAAGGCTGGGAGAAGGCACTCCCGCAATATACTCCTTCTGACGCTGCTCAGGCATCCCGTAAACTTTCCGAGATTGTTCTGACTGCCATCACCCCAGCCCTCCCTGAGTTAATCGGAGGATCCGCCGACCTGACTGGAAGCAATTTGACGAAGGTCAAGGGTACCATTGACTTCCAGCCACCCAGCACAGGTCTGGGATCATATGCGGGAACATACGTGCGATATGGTGTCCGTGAGCACGGAATGGGAGCCATCGCGAATGGCCTACACGCCTATGGCGGCATTATTCCATTTGTTGCTACTTTTTTGGTATTTAATTCCGATTACTTTGCATACTTGGCTATTCATGACCCATCTTCAGAACTTCGTGTCCTATGCGTCTGGTGCAGTGAGATTGTCTGCTTTGACTGGTCATCAAGTCATTTGGGTTGGTGAGTCCATGAGAAAGAATCATCCGGAACTTCCGACTGACCCTATCCGCGTAAAGCCACCCATGATTCTATCGGCTTAGGTGAAGATGGACCCACCCATCAACCTGTCGAGACAGCCATCGCTCTGCGCGCAACTCCCAACCTGGCATTCTGGCGTCCAGCTGATGGCAACGAGACTTCCGCCGCATACATCTCGGCGATAAACTCCAGGTCTACACCTTCCGTCCTGTCGCTCTCCCGCCAAAACTTGCCCAACCTGGTAGGGTCGACCATCGAGAACGCCCTCCGAGGTGGCTACGTCTTGCATGAAGTTGCCAACGAGGACCTTACAATCGTCAGCACTGGAAGCGAAGTCAGCATCGCCGTGGAAGCGGCTTCCAAGCTCAAGGGCGAGGGTATCAAGGCTCGTTGTCAGTTTACCCTGCTGGTTGACTTTCGACCAGCAGGATGAGCATATCGATTGAGTGTCCTAAGGAGCGGAGCGCCTTCCTTTCTTTGGAGGCTCTTTCTGTGAGTATTTTTGGCTGCCAATGATTTCATGACATTGTTTAACCAGGATGTTTTCCTCAGACTGCTGGATGGCAGAAATACAGTCACGAGGTTTGATTTATTTCATAACCAATACTTGAGTCCAGAGTTGACGTTCTTTTCTAGCAATACGGTTTGCCTGCGTGGGGAGTCTCGGCCCCTTACCAGAAGGTCTATGAGAAGTTTGGGATCACCGGCACAAGTACGTTTGGGGTGTGTTTTCGACCTAGTCTGACATGACTGTTTCTAGACATTGCTTCTGTTGGCAAGAAGGTCATCGAATTCTACAGGCAGCGGGGCGGCAATGTTATTTCGCCATTGGAGAGGGCAATCCACCTGTAAATTTTTAGAAAATTCAGTAGCATCGATTCGAAGAGTAAACATAGAGGTTCATCGGTTTGAATAACATATATGTTACAGAAGCAGACTTAACTTCGGGTTTGACGTTCAAGCCTTTGATGTGTGATTTGCTTTGAATTAATTGAAAGTATAGAGCTGAATCGAGGCGAAACTCTACGGTTGTCTATTTCCTCTCAACGACAAGATTGTCCCAGGTCTTCCTCTCTTGGTCCTCTTTCATTACGTCGACCACATGAGGTTCCAGATAGCGAACATCCTGTTGCCATGTGCCGCTCTTGAGTTGTTGGAACGAATTACTGCAGAGATGCACATACCTCGGACTCGGGCATCCATTCAGACTTTTGCAGGGGGGCATGGAGGACGCTGGCCTGGGAAGCACGCTTGAAACGGTATGCGCGGTCATAGGTTTCTCGGGGAGTCAAACGGGTCAGGGCCTGTGGTGTCATCAATACGGAAGTTGGCAATAAAACAAAGGACGGGGTCGACGCACTCGCTGAACGGTGGGGTTTTCTTCCACCACTATGAGAGAAGAAGAATGAACGACGAATAAAATAGGGAGGATAAATTTGAGACGCATACAGAGGTCATCATACTTGAAGCCGTACTTTCTGTAACCCATGGCATTTGTATACCAATTGGCAAAGGGGGTGAGCCACTTGGTCAGTGTCCGCGACGACCTGACATAGGGAGCGAGGGAGAGGCTCAGAGGGCCAAACATTTTCGAGAATTTGTTGAAAGAGTCGGTCTGAACAGGTCAAGGACGTTTCCGGAAAGATATTTGGTTGTGTTTGGACGATGTGGCGGATGATATGCGATGGACGCGATAGTTTAAAAATAAGAAAGGAGGCTCTTTTTTTCTAATCAAGTCCATCGTTCCTTGCAACATCGACGAGTCATACCATGTCTGTCACAGAACGCACCTACATCATGATCAAGGTCTGAAGTCTTCTCTGGTCCCATGTTTCCTGCTTTGTCTGATCAGCGCGTCGCCTCCTCCAGCCCGACGGCGTCCAGCGCAACCTCGTCGGCAAGATCATCGCCAGATTCGAGGAGCGTGGCTTCAAGCTCATCGCACTCAAACTCGTTCAGTCCACAGAGGCGCATCTCGAGAAGCGTGCGTGTTTTATCTCCACCGTCATTCATTGATCACTTTCCCAATCTAATCACGCCATCTAGACTACGCTGATCTCAAAGGAAAGGCCTTCTTCCCCGGACTGATCAAGTACATGGCCTCCGGTCCCGTTGTGGCCATGGTCTGGCAAGGTCTTGATGCTGTTAAGACCGGTCGTGCCATGCTCGGTGCCACCAACCCCCTGCAATCCCCTGTCGGTCAGTAAAGTCGCGCTCTATGTCATCTACGCACGTTCGCTTAGATTTCGTGCAGGGTCTATCCGTGGCGACTTCTGCCTCGCCGTTGGCCGTAACATCTGCCACGGCTCGGACTCCGTCGATAGCGCTGAAAAGGAGATCGCTCTGTGAGTAGCCGCTCTTCAATCCGTTTCAGGATGCAATCTAATTTTATACCTAGCTGGTTCCCCGAGGGTGTCGTTCAATACACCAGTGCCCTGGAGCAATGGATTTTCGAGTAGACGATTTCAATTCTGATTAGATCCAGTCACGTGTATAGTAAAGTCTCATTTTGAAATTTAAAATGGTACCTGCAAGTTCAACACTTCCAGGAATCCGTCCCTCTTCACATTTGCACGAGGCTGCGCAAATTTGCTCAACTTGATTTCGTTTCATATCCCCTGCCAACCCATTTGGTGTCAATTTTGGTGCGGTTCTGCGGCACCAAGTAGACACATCTTTTCTCACAGCTAATGGGAATAAGTATCTCAACCGGAGACGAGTCCGACGACGTGTTCTTCTGCATTTGTGATCATAAAATGGATGTGGTAATAATCCATTCTCTTTCCTGTACTCTCACCATCAATGGCGGGCTCAATGTTCGCAACTCGGCTTCTGTATATGCGCGTTTTCTTGCCACTATTGCTGCTATTGCACTGGCTCCCAATCACTCTGGCTCTGAAGGGCGATTCAGTTTGCAAACGAGATGTATGTGTTACTGCGACGGTTGATGGCGATATGGTCAATTGTAGGTCCCTTCACCTTATATGCGCAGCCTCATGTATCTAATGAGCTTCAGACGAGGTAACGGGATTGCGACAACCCATGGGCTGGCTCGCCCTGTAAGCTACATTCATCTAGCTGTAGGATGAACAACGCTTAACTTGAAACAGAGGATTCGGGAGGCAGATGATCGATACTCACTCCGTCATTATGTGGAAGAACGACGATGGGACGACAACCCTATCTCAGCGATATACCAATGGCTTCCGCGAACCACGCCCCGTCTCCGACCCGCCGCGCGTTGCAAGCCTCGTAGAACCCAAGTCCATGGTAAGGCGCTTACCCGTTCGAGTACCACCTGGTCCGGCTAATCCTCGCTTCGCAGACTCGTCCCGCCCAATCGACGACCTTTGCCTTCCAAATGCCTCTCAACCGCACTTTCCTAGCCAGCGCCGACCCTCGCGAGGCAATGATATATGCATACTCTCGCGACAGGCCAGACAAAGACCCAGCTGCATCTATCTCCAAACATCGCTCCGTAGGATATTTCTCACTAGATCTCACCAAAGAACTTCCTTCCACTGGGGGCATGATGATGATGCCTAAACCGCCGAGTAAGCCGGCTATGGGGACAAATACCTACTACAAGAGGATCGAAAAACTCATTATTCTCCATGGTTTCCTGGTATCGCTCGGTTTCTTGGTCCTGTTGCCTGCTGGATCGTTAATTGGCCGATGGGGAAGGTCATTCACCCCGAAATGGTTTAAAGCTCATTGGTTATCCAATATGGTCATAGCACTTCCCGTCATTACGCTGGGAGTGCTTCTCGGCCCAGCAGTAGTCTATTCCAAAGAGTCGTTCCGAATCCATTTTGCGAACGCTCATGAGGCAAGTCGTCCATCAAGAGTTCGAGTATTGCCAAAGCTTAATTCTATCTATAGATCTATGGGGTTGTTCTTCTGCTCATCTATTATGCGCAGGTATTATTGGGACGCTACATTCACAACCGCCGCCTGCAACTCGCTAAGCTGGGTCCCATCACTCGACCCCATCCGCCTTTGAACATTTTGCACATCGTCCTCGGCGTTTCCATTATCGCTCTTGCGTTCTTCCAGGTAAGATCACAAGGAAGTTATTCATGCTATCACGCAGCTGACGGCCATGCCGCTCTAGATTCGCAGCGGTTTGGAATGGTGGGAGACTTTGACAGGCCGCGGACCAATAACAAGCTGGGCTCTTCCACTGTGGAAAGCGTGGATTGTTGTATGTCACTATGTGTCTCTCATGGAGTGCCATCTCATGCATTCATTTATCTGACTTTGTCAATAGATCCTACCGATTGCGTATTTCGCAGGCTATGCCTTGCTTCCCCGCCAACTCCGCTTAGAGAGGGAAGCTGCCTATGCTCCTCTTCCTGTTGCATCCTCTGATCGCGAGGATCGTTCGCATCTGTTGGCTGAAGACGATGAGGATCGAGCCCATCCACAATAGACAGCAGTCTGAATAGGTGTTTCTTAATATCGTTTGTCAATGTAAATTGTATTCGAGAGACCTTGTTGGTAGATTATGTACACAAAAACACCTATTACACCCAGGAAAACAAAATCAAGAGAAGGACAGATATACGAAATTTAAAAAATGAAGTGAAGGTATAAATGAGAGTTATGTGTGGTTGAGGGTATGAGGTTAAGAAACCAGAGAGAGCGTAAGTGATTGTGAACGTGCAATAAATTATTGAATGTGTTGTGCGATGTGTGTTTACCTATGTCATGCAATAATTGTCCCTGCCTCGGCCAGAATGGTCAGTCATGAATGACTGCCAACGACGGTAAGACGACCTTGGGGGCGGCGTGCTTGCGCACCTGCCCAGATAACCGACTCCGAAATGCAACTTCAACGGTCATCGACTTTGGCCCTAAAATGAGCCTGACCATTGGCAAGACGGTTGCTGGTCACCCCGTTGCCGCTGTGATAGCCGTATTTGTACGGCCAAAATAAGACCTGAGTCGTTTAACTTAATTGAATTGCCTATGTGGCCGTCGCGAGAATGGCGGCGAGGTCGACTTCGCTTGCGGCAGGTAGCTGTCTGGAACGGGCCTTCAAACGCACTAGAAACACAGTCAGCAGCTATAACAAATCAAGGACGGATGAAACAGCTTACAATTCCTGTCCAAGCTGAGGAAAACGACCTTGACCGCATTTTGCAGCTCGCTCGCAGACGCCGGAGCAGCTTTGAGCATCGAGGATCGATCGACCCAGTGATCGTCCTGCCAGATGGCAGCCTTGAGGATGAGATCGTCCATGCTCTTCTCGGCATTACCACCATGGAAGTCGACTTCTTCCGTCCGCACGCTCAAGGACGTCAAGTAGTTGCCCTTGGAGGTCTGCACCTTCAGTGAAAGCGCGTGCGATCGAACATGGGACGAGATGTACGACATCGCGGCTTGCGCCGCTTCGCCGAGCTGCGAGGGATTGGTGGAGAGGCCGTCAAGCTCCATGATGACGGGGAGAGGGACGACAACTGTCCATCGGAGGCTCTCGATGAGCGAAGAGACCATGGAGAGAGACGAGAGCAGGATGTTGGTGTCGACGACGAGGATGGTGTACCCGGGGACGATGGGTAGCTTGGCCCGGGAGTCTGCCGTCTTCCTGGACGTCCTGGCGAGCCGAGGACGAGTAGGAGAAGAGCTCTCAATGCCGCGCTTCTCGGACTGGAGAAGGTTCTTGAGGTAGCGACGTCGAGCCTGCAGAGTGGAGCATGTGAGTCGGGCGGCTTAAATCAAGAAAAATAATGCATACCTTGAGGGCCTTGATATCCTCCGAGTCGTTCTCATCATCGTCGCTCTCCTCCGAGACACTATCGGCCTCCTCATCGACATCCATCGCGTCATCAACCCATCGCTTGCCCAGCCGCCTGCGCTCCTCCTCTTCGCGCTCGAGCTGCTCCTCCTCCTTCCAAAGCTTCACTTTTTCCGCAAGCTTGCCCTCAACAGACCATTGCCGCGTGCCGTCCGTCCAGGCAAAGCCGTCAACCGTACCAGCGATATTGACCGCAGCCCGGGCGATGCGCACGTACCTCCTTATCAGATCGTTCCCCCCGCTCGACGAAGACGAGCTCTTATGCGGCCCAACGTCCCCGTCGTCGTCGTCTTCGATCGTCCCGTCCGTTAGCTGTCCGCCTTCAACAGTCTCTAGCACCTCCAGCTCCGCTTTCTTCTCCTCGCCGCTCTTCCAGAATCCGCGCTCGTACACCTTGCGGCCGACCCACTCCATGCCGCGCATGCACCAGTCTTCGGGGAGCGGCGGCGGGCAGCCGCTCGTGAGCATGACCCAGCGCTCGACGTTGCGGTGGGTGTTGGGTTTTCCAGGCGGGCTCATGAGACCCTGCGAGATCATAATCTTGCGCGGGATGCTGGAGAAGAACTTGGCGAGCTCGTCCCACGGGATGCTGCGCTCCAGGACGTCGAGGGTCGGCTTGTGCTTCAGGACGGTGGAGAGGAAGGTGAGGAGGACAGGGAGGTAAGGGTTCAGGTTGGAACGGGAGTATTGGGATGCTTTCCGTGTTGGGTGGCGCAGGACAGACGAAAGTATGGCAAACGTCAGCTGGAGTGCTAATTTGAGTGCTAGTGGTTGATCAGGAATAGCGTTGGGGTCCTCTGCATGGTTCGCCTCGAGAGTTGGCGACCTCATCGGGGCGTCCGCATCGTCAACTTCCATCCTCTCCTCATCCACTCCATAGAGTGTTGATGATCTTGGTACACCAGCTGCGGCCTTTTTCGCCATAACCCGCATCGCGGCAGCAACTTGGGGGCCGTTGACCTCCTTGGGCCCGATGCAACCGATTTTGCGAAGGACTCCGTTGGGTCGACCATACTCGAGCACTGAGCTGATATTGACAACGGCCATCATGATCCATTCGCGCTCCTCTGCGCCCTCGATTTCGAGACGTTCGATGAAGCGCGCAAGCGTGGGTTGAAAGTCGTCGAGCTGGATGTTCGTGAAGAGCATTCCGTGCAACAGCACAAAAAGCTCGGAAGCGCGCGCATCGGGAGCTGATCGCCGTACCTGCGCGGCATGGGACCATATCGGCAACACGGACTCTCGAGAAGTTGGGAAAGGGTGCAATGTCGTCATACTAGGGCCATCACATCAGCATCGGAGGATATAACATAAAATGGCGCGCAGATCATACCTTTTCACGAAATGGTACACGCCGCGTAGCTCCTCCGTCTCGACCTCCCTTGACAACAAGCCCAAGTGGTGGTGCAGCTTCCCTGTGCCGGGCTGCTCAGCCAGGCCGGTGCCGTACCAGTCGCGGGCGATGTTGCGCCACTGCTCCTTCTCAGGGCCGACATCGAGGAGCCGCGCCGCCGCCACTCCGATGCTGGGTGACGGGCTGTCGTCGATACGTGCTGCGGGTGCGTCGCTGACGGACTCTGGCGAGCCAGGTGTTGCAATTCCGGTTTCCCCGTCTGCAGATTGCTTGGCCGATGAGTCGGCGTCCGCTTCTGAGACGGCTTTTGTCGTCAGACCGCCTTGGCCGCCAACGCCGCCGTTTACCATGGCAGCAACAGCCATGCGGTACCGGGCAAGATCCCCGAGAGCTTCTAGCCATCCAGACTTGAAGGTGTTGAGAATGGGCTCTTCTAGAAGGACGGTATAGAAACCGTAGGCGTAATAGACAAAGTCTTGGAGATGTTCGAGGCGAGGGAAGAGGTAAAAGAGGCGCGGCGCAGGGATTCTAGGATCTTGTGGAATGCATAAGTCCACAAGCGGACGATAATGTTGTATTTGGTGGGGATGTTGCGGAGGGAAGCCGGGAGGGACGGGGCTAGAGATATTTGGAGGAGATTGTGGATGTTCTCGGCCAATCTAATGCACAAACAATTGGAAAGGAGGCCAGAGATGATAAAGTGATGGACATACTCTCTGTGATCTCGGATCTGCTTCAGCCACCTGTCCTTCTCTGGCTCTTCGTGGACAGGCTCCTTGCCCTTGAGCATGACTCTGGTGCTCATAGCGTCGTCGAACTCTTCAGACGAGTCCTCCTGCTTGATCTTGGTTTCCAGGTTACTGATTTCGCGGTACAGCCTCTTTAATTGTAGGGAAACTGTGGTGTTGCCAGAGTCGTCGGTCCCGGGGCCCTGATTAGGCCGACCGTCAAAGAGGGCAGACGAGGTGGACGAGCCGTCTGTGGTCGAGGATAGTGTGAATGTGGATGAGGATATTGAGGCCGCATAGGACGAGGTGGAGGACGCAGAGAGGTAATCGCCTGAAGACTTTGGGGTGGGGGATGGACGTGCGTTGCCAGAGGACATCTGGGGGCGTGCTAGAACGGAGAAGCGGACGGGGTTGTCCTTGCGATGATCGAATAGTTGGCGAGTTGTGGTTGTGGTTCTGTCGTCGCGATGGGCAGATGGCGCGGTTGTGGGAGCGGCCCGGGAGACATGGACGTAGGAGCTGCCTGTGCCGTCTGACATGGACTCTGGCTCTGCGGTGCGCCGCATGGGGATGGGATCAGTGTTGGGGTTGAAGAGCTTTGAGGGGGGAACGGCCTTGTGAGCTGGGGGCGGCCTGGGAGAGGGGGACGAGGAAATTTTGAGTCTGCGAGAAAAGTCGTCTGGGTCAGCATCGTGAGTGTCCTTGTGGCGGGTGGAGGTTGGGAGTTTGGGGGACGGAAGGGCGACCTGCATGCGATCCCTCTCTGCCCTGTCCTTTGGTTTGGAGGCCCTAGAAATAAGGTCAGACAAGGCAGCGATCTGCGGAAAAAAGACAGACGCAGCGTTCTTTCTGCGCAGCTGAGTGAGTCTCTCTGCGATATCTGTTGGCTGGGGATCGAGCAGGGAATTTTCGCGCTCTTTGCCCTTTCTTGAGGGTTTTGTGTCGAGCATAGTGGTTTGGAAGAGAGAAAGGTGGGGGACTGCGAAAATCACTGCTGCTGCAGACGCCGGTGCGCAGTGTTCGTCCCTTTCCCAATCTGGTTCCGCAGCACTGGTTCCAATTCTCACGTGACCTTCCTTGCTGCGCACCACCATACCATCCGCAGCGCATTCGGATCAACTAGACGCAGTCTTACTCCCGCGCAGCGAACACCGACTACGCACGCCCATCCTTTGTCATCGCGGTGGGACAGACCTCACAGACGATGGCGACTTAGTCTGTAGCTGCCAGCGTCCTGGTGCGGACAGTCCAGCGGCCTCCGCTCATCACCCACACTCTAGTGTGTAACAAAGATAGCAGGTCTTGCATGGACTGTACTCCGGGTTTCACGTAACCCACGAATACCACAAATCTATGTACGTGTTTTAATTTCTGAGCTCATTTTTCGCAAAAGATTCCTGCCGCCACATTGTTATTCTCATCCTAAAGCCCTTGGCCCCATTCAAAAACTGCTGCTGCCAACAACATTCAGTCCCTTATCGGCTTCCACCTCCAACAACCCCTCCCCAGTCCTCCGCACCCTAATCTTTCCCGCCAGCTTCGTGCCTTTTCCGACAGGGACATCCACCTCCACCGCGGGTCCTCCCTCTCGCAGCCCATACGCGCGTACCTCCAGCCCCTGCGTGTAATCGTAATCCGGACGCCCAACCTCCTTCGGCCCGAGCGCCAAAACCGTCCCAGGCCGCACCCAAACAGGTATCTCATCAATGGGAACGTGCTCGCGCACCCACTGGGGCCCATCGATAGTCCTTTCCGCATGGAAGAATGACGTCCACCTCCCTGCTGGGATGTAATATTCCGTCTCTTCCTCCACTGGCACCAGCACAGGGGCTACAAGCAGGCTTGGTCCTGATAAATACCAGATGTCAACCATTTCCGTAATAATGCTGCGCAACGCAAATTTTTTTTTTTTTTTACATACCCAACATATATTGCCTGTCGAGATAATGAGTCGTACGATCGTCAGAAAACTCGACGAACATCGCCCGCATCAGCGGATGGCCCTTCAGGTTGGCGTGGATTGACTTGATACCATTAATCCATCAACCACACTTTCCGCAGCAAAAAAAGCAGGCATACCAGATTATAGAGATAGGGCATCAGCCGGTGCTTCGCCTCCAGCAATTTCGACATTGTCTTGGCCGCCTCTTCCCCATAGTTCCAGGGCACTCGGTACGATGACGACCCGTGCAGGCGGGAGTGCGTCGAAAACAGCCCAAACCCCACCCACCGCTGGTATATCTCAGGAGGCGGATGGCCCTAACTGTGTCGTCAACATGCCTGTCTAAACTCTCGTAAAACGGAACCGCGAACCTCGAAGCCGCCGATGTCATGGGAGGCGTAGCCGAACCCTGAGACAGTCAGAGATAGTGCGCCCCTCATGGCTTCAGCCATCGCTTCCCAGGTCGACTCGCAATCGCCTCCCCAATGAACGGGAATCTTGGAAATTAAAAAAACGTGAGCAAAAAAACGCTCATTTATATTCCGTGGTCCGCACCGTTGTCCGCCAGCTGTGGACGAGCGCGCAAACACGACCGCCTCGCCTTCGCCAAATCGTTCCTTTAATAGGTTAAACACCATCTCGTTATAAATTACCGAGTACGTGTTATGCATCCGCATAGGGTCGGAGCCATCGTGGAATGCAACAGCCGCGTGGGGGATGCGTTCCCCGAAATCTGTCTGAATGGACACTTAGCCACAAGATGAAACCTCGCCACAAAAATAGTCATACTGACTTTGAACGCGTCGACGCCAAGATCCATTAGCGCAGTCAGTTTCCCGCAGTACCATTTCCGTGCGTCCGGGTTCGTAACATCAACGATGGCGAGGCCGGGTTGCCATAAATCCCACCTTGCGAAAAAAGCACGTTCGCAAATCAAGCCGAGAAGTGTCAAACAAACTCACTGCCACGGCGTTCCGTCCTCGCGCTTCAAAAAGAATCCGCCTTTGACACCCTCTTTGAAAATGGGTGACAGTTGAGAAACGTATGGGTTGACTGGAAGAGAAAGAAAAAATCCATAAATTGTCCTCGATAATGTTCAAGTCCACTCACTCCACAAACATATTTTCACCCGTACTTGGCCTTGATCTCCGCCAAGTAAGTCTTCGGATCAGGGAAGTTCTCCGGGTCGAAGGTGAATGAACACCTAACCAAGCTTCATGCCGAGTCGGTCAAAGAGTATGCATCATGCCTTACCATTCATACTGTTTCATCCAGAAGCAGTCCATGTGGAAGACGCGGACAGGGCAGTTGCGCTCCTTCATACCCTGCAGGAATCCGGAAACCGTGTCGCTGGAGTAGGAGGTCAGGAAAGAGGTCGACAACCAGAGCCCATAAGTCCAGGAAGGCAGGATGCTATGATTGAAATGTATCAATGTATTAATCGGACATGAAACCAGATCTTGCTTACGCTGGCCGTCCAGTCATGCGCGTATACCTCTCCAAGATCTGGAGGAAAAAAATTAAACACTGCTGTCACAAATCAAAAAACCTTCCTCACCTCCAGAGGCGTTTCTCCATAAATGAGGAAATACTCGAGAGAGTTATCTGCAACAGACACCCCCACCCGGCTAACCTTCTCGGAACCAACCTCCACTTCCACCTCGCCGGGGTGGTTTATGAACACACCGTAGTTGCGGTTGGTGATGTAGAACGGAACGCATTTGTATGCCTGCTCGCTGGACGTTCCACCATCTTGATTCCAGACCTTCACGGATTGACCTTGGTTTTGTTTCAGTCATTGATCGTAAACTGGACGGTCAATTCAAAATAATACCGTTTTTAACAAAGGGTCCAAACTGTTCTCCAAGGCCATATATGAGCTCTCCAGGAGATGTATTGAGCTCCGAACTTATGTAGCGGACGACGGGCGGCAACGGTTTGGGATGCGGATTCGAAAGCGGATCATGCGTCAGGCATGAGCTGTTAGACGCGCTTTGCGTGGTCCATTTAGATGGGACGTTGTATACAGCCTGGTGCTTATAACCCGCCTCCGTCAACGTCCTTTTCGGAGACTTGAAAGTAATAGTATAAGGGTTCTCGGTGATTTCTGCCGTCAAGCCACCCGTCTTCAACGAGTATTTCTTGTCATCTTTAGACAGTGCGACATCTGGAACAGGCCCATCGTCAGGAAAGAGGCGTATGTTCGTCGTAGGGTCCCCGTGGACAACATGTTCGATCTTGACGCCAACAACACCCTGCGTCGGTGAATGAACTCGGACACTCAGAAGTGGGCCTATAATAGACATCTGAGAAAAACGATGAAAAAACCTTTGTGGGACAGTGGCGCATACCTCCTAGAGTATCGCCTCTATGTCTGATTGGGCGAGTGGCGACCTGGAGATCGTAGCCCTTGTCATCGCTGGTGACTTGGACGACTTGAAGACCATAAAATGGTTGGACGCCGTTTTTCAAGAGCCAGAACCCGTCGTTGAACTTCATGGGAGATGCAAAACTGTCAACAAAGATGTTGGGGTAGTCTGGATTTTATAGAATACCTCGTGAAGTCTGTTTTACCCCTCTGGCTTCCTGGCAAACTTCGAGGTCACATTGAAACGAGTCCTGGAATAAGCGAATCGGCCCGGGCAGTTAACATTCCGAGATTCCTCCGCAAACGCTCCTAAGGATTTTACAAGGTCATAGGATTGACCGCAATAAGTAACGGTGTCGGGGAATGTAATAGGAAGAATACGTCAAGAATACCAGCATGGGAGGAGGAAAAAAGTTGGCTCTCAACTGATCTGAAAGTACTAAGTTAAGGTTAGGGGCAAACCACCGAACGACGCGAGCTTTCAGACCAGCAGAAAAAGTTATTTCCTGTTCCATTTCGCGAAGTGTGCGTCACATCGCCTGCTCCACTCCCCTTCGATTCCAAACAGTCTTTCAGAGCTCTTCCGATCATTTATAAGGACGTCAAGCATCCAATTCTTGAAATCTGCTTCGTCTTCTGGAAACCCTTTACCGCCCGTAATCAGTTCTACTAAGCGGTCCACAAGGCCAACGTCATTCTCCAAGTCTTTGCGGCGCAGGGCCCGTGCAATAGCATCCAAGGCATCGTCTGTGTTTCCCAACATTTCGCTTGCTGTGGCTTGCCTGACATAACTGTACATGTTCCCCTTGTTATTTAACTTCGATTTACCGGAAAAAGAAACAGGGCTTACGCTTTCGAATAGCTGGGATCGACCTCCTCTGATGCCTTTCCATCTTGAAGCGCCTTCTTGAAATCTGAACCATGTCCAGGCATTAGATACGTAGCGGCACGATTGGCATAACAAATCGCGCGCAGCCTAACCGCCTTTGCTTCGTCTTCCGGACCAGGATTCTGGGAGAGCAGATCAATTGCATAGCCGAGAGCTTTTCCATAGGCATCAAGCGCCCCTTTCCTGTCCTTTTTGGCGAATGCTTGGTTCCCGGCAGTTTTCGCCTTCTCCAGAAGAACCATAAACTCGCGAACTCCCTGTTCGTTTAAAGTGTGAACACCTTCTCGAACCCCCTCCGCCTCCTCTCGAGTCTCGAATCGCCAATTAAAAGGAGGTGGAAGGGAGTCGAGGAATGGTTTTAAGACAGCAGAGTGCTGTTGAAGTTTAATGGATACCAAAAGAAGCCAAGGTAAACCAGGTTTCAATGGTAAAATAGGCTCCGCTATCGCTCGTTGAATTGACCTAAATTCGCGAACTGATGAACTCTGCAGAGACAAAAGATTGACGTTCTTACTCAAGAACTGTCTTGGAATTGGGAAGACCGACGGTCTCGTTCATGATGCGATACTTGCCTGTATCGTCATAACAATATATCATGAATGTCGGCTGAACGCCAGACGAGCTTTGAGCCTTCTGAGGGTCGATAGGATTCCCATTTTTGTCCACAAATCCCATGGATTCTAGTTGGACTACCCAAAGAGATTCATGGACAACAGTCGTAGCTAACGCGTTGTAGTCATAGGTGGCCAGGTCAACCTTGGGCTCACCAGCTCCAGATTTATCGTAGTCGTTCATGAACTCTGCCATCACTGAGGGGTTTTGTTCCATATACCTGGTTTTCAATGTCAGCCTGAATTAACAGAGAAAACTTTGCTCACTTTACGATGTCTGGGAGGTCGACTCGGCCAGTAACTGGATTTCGTGGTATTTTTTCCATCAATGACTGTGATGATCGTTAACGTCTATTACAATTTTGGAATTTGAAGAAAGGTATAATCGTTTACCATCATTATTGCTGGATCCAAACCGCCAAAATCAATTGGTTCTTTCTCGACGCGTTTTCCGGCGCGTTTTCCTGGTTGGGGTGCCATGAAAGATGAAAGGTATTCCACAAGTTGCCTTGAGTTCGGGTTTCTCAAGAGAATGTAAGTGAATTCCTTCAACGTTTATGGCCATGGCAGAAAACCGACGCAGGTGGAAGTCGGGACGATGTTTCATGGATTTGATCATGTTTACTTACGTAAGGATTAGATTAGATTGGGCAGATATGTTACAGAAAAGGAAGGAGGTCGTAGCTGCGAGTGCGGATTCCGGGCCCGACATTTCTAAAATCATCCCCTCGACAATGACTAGCACAAATTTATGGAAAGAAACACCCCTCATTTATTCAAGCCGCCTCTCGGAGATAACAGGCGCTTCAGTGTATCTCAAGCTTGAGGTAGTCATTATAGGCAACACACCTGAAATCATTACTGACATTTCAACGGCAGAATCTACACCCCTCATACTCCTTCAAATATAGAGGAATATCTCATTTTATTAGAAAAGCAAAGGAGGAACTAGGTTCTGAAGTCCATTTCGTCATGGCCTCAGGGGGAAATGCAGGACTGGCTGCAGCATGCGCAGCGAAATCATTGAACCTTCGATGTAGTGTCTTTATCCCAGAAGGCGTGACAAAGTCGACTCTGGGCCTATTACAACGCGAAGGAGCAAAGGTGATCGTAGGTGGACGACAATATTCGGACGCGCTGAAGAGCGCAGTAGAGTTGGTTGCAAAGGAACCACAAGCGTGAGTGGTTCAGACAAAGAGTAAAATTCAGGACCTAAAATTTACGTTACCAGCGTCATGGTTCCAGCTTACGATAATTCAACAGTGTGGGAGGGCCACAGCTCAATGGTGCATGAGATCCACCAACAACTACAGCAAGAACCGGATGCAATCTTCTGCAGTGTCGGAGGAGGAGGCCTCTTGGGGGGTATCATGGTCGGATGCAAGGACGTAGGCTGGGAGCACGGTAGGCAGATCGTTGATGATAGAGACCAGAGTCTGAGATTTGACCAGTTCCGATTGTGGCATTGGAAACGACTGGGTCCGACTGCTTCTATGAATCTATGTCACTGAATGGCGGAAGATTCAACAGCGGGGAAAAAGTTTTGTCACCTGGAATAAATCTTGTTCATAACCAAGAGCACTCGGTCTATCTGGCCCATTTCAACAGCTTTTCGTCCAAAGCATCTGGGTCGTTGGGCGCTTCAGAACCGTCTGCAGGCATAGTGAGAATGGCCCTAGATAGAAGGGGAGGGGTAAAGACAGTCAGCGTACCAGATGAACTGAGTATGGAAGCCCTTGCGTTGTTTTCCAGTGAGTATAAAGTACGACAGTCTGGGGATTTGACATTAACAGTTTGGAAGATGACCATAAACTTCTGGTGGAGCTAGCCTGCTCCACCACATTAATTCCGGCATATCACTCACCTTTGTTCAACAAACTGGTTCCCGCAAAGGATATTCCACGAATTGCCGTGTTCATCGTGTGCGGAGGATTCAAGATCGACCTGGATACGGCAATGGAATACGAAAAAACAGTTCGACAGCGTCCAAAAGGCACCAGTGAATCATGGACTGTAAAGTACGACGATGGTCATCTGTTCAGTTTCTGAATTCAGACCCAAAGAGTAAAGGGTAGAATTAACATGAAATAGACAAAATACATTTTATCCTTGTAAGTATGACGAATTATGATATATCCGGACCTGCAAAACGGTGAGATAGAAAGCTGCAAGATAGAATTTAGACGAACCATGACACTAAATTATTGCTCTTCTGACTTTTTCGCGTCCCCTCCCTCCCTTTGAGCACGTTTCAAGAGTCTTTCAGCTTTGATCCTTGCAAGTTCTTCACGAACACCCGATTGGTCTGTCGGAATCCGCTATGGGCAAAAATCCTATCAACAAAGAAAAGAAAGGCACGCGCGTAGGATACACACCTGATTGGTACGGTCAAGCGCGGGGAACAGTTTGTCTCGGTACTGGACGATAAACCAGGTCAACGACGAGTGAAGCAACGAAAGCCGAACAAGGCTGACAGGAACTACAACAGTCCTATACCATTCAGGATCCCCAAAGTGAATTAGAGCCGCTATAGGAACGAACAGATAGAGCGAAAACTTGAATATTTCGAGATTTGGTCCGCCCATGTTGGTGGTGGAGGAAAGAGGCTATTGTGGGAGCCAATCTATTCTTGTTTGCTCTGTAAAAATAACTCACCTGATTTTGCGGAGATGACATCACTCACACACCCTTTCGAAGAAAACCGTCATGTCTGAGTCTAGCCAGAACACATAAATGGGGCAGGTTTATAGAAATCCCCCTCCATCTTCTTGCCTCCCCAATGGCTCTTTCCAAGGTACGTCCGTCCGTCCCTTCTCCCAGCATATATTCAAAATTTTACTCCCCAGCACGTAAACCCAGATAGAATCCTTCAGGAATCCCATGTGGGACTATATCGTCTATCAATGTCACCTTTTGCTCAATGTGAGGCTCTTCTAGGACAAACCCTCTGCTCGTAAAGGGCCACATATCGCTACTAGTCCTGCTGACCACTCGGGCTACTCTTACGGCGATCGCTACGGTACAAGTCCCATTCCCAAGTACAACATTGCTTCCAAGGTGACAAGCTCCCCTGTACTTCTCCCTAACTTGTGCTCAAACATTAGCAGGGTGTCAGTGCTGATGCGGCCTATAGACTTATTCATGACGAGTTGAGCCTTGGCAAGTCTACATACCACATTTGCTCTTTGTCACGCCCAACATATGCTTCAAAGATGGGTCTACGGTCCTCAATTTGGCTTCTTTCGTGCACACTTGGATGCCTGCTCAAGCAGAAGAGCTTGTGAGAGAAAACATATCCAAAAATCTTATAGGTGATTCATCTTATTGATCATCGTTCTCGGCTTCGCTGACATGCTCCATAGACAGCGATGAATATCCCGCTACGCGTACGTGCTTTTATCTGGATTTTTGTAATGGTCTCTGACTTTATTGGGCAATCAGAGGTTCTCCATACCCGCTGTAAGTATATTTCGTCTGCCTTCGCTGATAGAAATTGATCTGTTGAGCCAGGCGTTTCTATCTTGGCCGATGTGTGGCACGCACCCTCCGCCAAGGAAGCCATTGGAACGGCAACCACAGGATCCTCTGAGGCTGCTCAACTTGGCGGATTGGCTATGAAAAAAATGTGGCAGGACAGAAGAAAGGCTGCGGGCAAAAGTATTTACGAGCCAGGGCAAGTCCGTCTTAGAGCTAGTTTTTCACATCATTTTCATCTACCTTTCCAGTCCAAACATCGTCATGGGGGCAAATGCTCAAGTTTGCTTGGAAAAATTTGCTCGGTACTTCGAGGTCGAATGCAGACTAGTGCCAGTTTCAGTCGAGAGCAAATACAGACTGGACCCCAAGACGGCCATGGAATACGTCGATGAGAACACGATCGGCGTTTTCGTCATTCTAGGAAGTAAGTGCTTCCCACATGACCTCAAGTTGGTCTCTAAATTTATTTCCACAGGTACCTACACTGGTCACTACGAGCCTGTGAAGGAAATGTCAGACCTTTTGGACGAATATGAGGCAAAGACTGGGAATTATGTCCCTATACATGGTTCAGATATGACTTTTTTCAATAATCTCGACTAACATGGGTACAGTTGACGCCGCATCTGGTGGATTTGTCGCGCCATTTGTTACTGTAAGCCATCATCTTGGACAAGCTTTCGTTGCTCATTGGAGAATAGCCCAAAGTTGTTTGGGACTTCAAACTTCCCCGTGTCGTTTCTATCAACACATCGTAAGTCCCTCGAAAGCAGATAAACACGTCAAATGCTCCTTTGCTGATATCTGTGCTAGGGGTCACAAATTCGGGCTTAGCTTTGTGGGCGTTGGGTGGGTTGTCTGGCGTGACAAACAACACCTTCCCAAGGATCTCATCTTCGAGCTCCATTACCTTGGATCCGTTGAATACTCTTTCTCGTTGAATTTCTCGCGACCAGCTGCCCCGATCATAGCTCAGTATTTCAACCTTATTCATCTTGGTTTCGAGGGTTATCGCTCTGTCGGACTTGGCGATATGAAGAATGCAAGGTTGCTCAGTCGTTCCCTCGAGAAGACAGGATATTATACTGTCCTTAGCGACATTCACAGAGCATTTGGCGCTCGTGATGCTTTGGGTATTGATGATTCCGACATAGAGGTGACTGTTCAAAAGTTGACGAAATGACCATGTGCTAATATTTGGCAGGCTTATGAACCTGGACTTCCTGTTGTTTCCTTCCGTTTCTCTGACAAGTTCAAAAAGGACCACCCCGATGTCCAGCAGAAATGGGTTCAAACGTTATTGAGATCAAAGGGATGGTACGATATTTAGACTTTCCCAGAGGACGCGAAATTGACCAAAGACTTTGGAAGGATTGTTCCAAATTACGAGTTGCCGCCACATCTTGAGAAGATTGAGATTCTTCGTGTCGTTGTCCGCGAAAATGTAACAGAAGTGGTATGTGACAAGTTTGGGTCAAGGTCAATATATATGTTATTGAAACACCTGCACAACACAGTTGATTGATAAACTCATTGCGGACATTGTGAGTTTGCTTTTGGACGTCTTTCTGAAAATGACTAACCCGAAACTATAGATCGAGATCACGGAGCAGTTGGCGGATTCGAGCTCTTCCTTTCATAGCTTGAATGTCTTGGGACATATTCAAAGGCCAAAGAAGCACGAACACCCTGACAGTCATCTCAAAGAAGGCTTAGGAAGCAAGTCATCCGGAACTTATGCTCGCCCCTGTTAAATTGTGCATGCGGAAATGTAGTGGATAACATTTGAACTCCTGTAATTGTAACAGTGTATCATGAATGAAATACTCCTGTGCTCTCCTTCATCCTCGATGGCAATTGACAATGAATCTCCTCAAATTGATTTCATGACGTCGATGACACGACAACAACGCCAAATACACGCGACGCGCTCCGGACCGCTGAATCTTTATTTTACTTTTGAACCCGCTCGACCATCGTCGTAATTCTCGCTCTTTGCATTGTAGGCATTCGCAATGACAATTTCCGGATATTCAACGATGTAAGCAATTACAATATGCGACCGTGTATCTAGCATTCATTCATTTCCAACACAGCCCTCTGCCCCCAGCACTCTCCAGACCGCCGACGATCATAGTGCCCCCCGACACGAAAACGCCCTCTTTTGTACTCGGACCATCCAGAAAATCATACAAGCACCAATACTCAAATATCTACTTCATACGATTACGACTTCTCCGAGATGCAGTTCTGTCACGTTCCCACCGCAAGTGGATGGATGTTGCAGGTCGGGGTACTGTTATCTAGGATCGGCGAGCAGAGTGCTAACCATACGCTATATAGGTGACCCCATCTTGATTCCGCGCGTCCTGGAAGTTGAGAAGGGCAGGCTGTGCTACATCGTAGGGACCGTCTACATGGACATGCCACTGAAGCCGAATGTTATGGTAGATATTGCAAGAGATGTGGGCAAAATTTTTACGCGTTTTTACGTCCGAGCTAAATGATTTGATCAGCAATCTATACCTCCTCCGCCGCCACCGGTCAAATATTGCTCGCCCGAGGACAACATTATGTTGGAAGACGAATCTGGAAGGATCAAGCTCGTCGGAGACCGAGTCAAAGAGGCACAACTTGTAACAGGTGTTATAATCGGCGCTTTGGGAATGGAGACACCCAATGGAGACTTCGAAGTCATTGACATGTGCTATGCGGAAATGGCACAGCAGCCGACCATGGAGAGCGGCCCTTCTGACGAGGATAAAATGGATGTAGATGGTAAGCGCCTTGAAAATTTCTAGTTGCAAATCCAACACGTATCAAATACGACAGGACAAGGAACCAGCGCCGTATCAGATGAATGGATAGCTATAATATCAGGACTTGACATCGGATCAGCATCCACTAGTGATGCACAGATTCAGATGTTGGTCGAATATTTAACTGGTGAAGGCAACGGTGTTGATGACCAGGTCTCCGCGGCACAGATATCTCGGTTAATTGTAGCAGGCGATTCTTTAGCACCAATCGCGCCAGACCTTACGGAATCTGTTCTAACATTGGATGACAGAAAACCTGTGAGTGAATTCGGTGCATCTTTTAAGCCATTGACTAACCTGAGTTTGACAGCGTCGACATGTACAGGAATTTGCGCCTCTCTCACCTCATCCAATTTTGAGCCTGTCATCAAGCTTATATGATCTTGCGAGCTCGATGCCAATACACATCCTACCTGGCGAATCAGATCCATCTGGCACAATTATGCCTCAACAACCCTTTCCCCGAGCCATGTTTGGTGACGCTTCGCGCTACTCGACGTTTGTTTGCGAAACGAACCCCACATATCTGACCATTGCGTCTGACCCAGAGTCTGAGGCATCATCCTCACGACCGGCCCGACCTCAAGTGAAAAGAACTCTCTTAATCAATTCCGGGCAGCCTCTTAATGATATGTTCAAATATTTGCCTTCTCGGCCCAACACACGCTTATCTGTCCTGGAATCCACGCTAAGATGGCGACATATGGCGCCTACTGCGCCCGATACACTGTGGTGCCACCCTTATATTCAGGAAGACCCATTCGTGATCTTAGAAACGCCAGATATCTATATCGTGGGTGGTCAGAAGAAGTTCGGAACGAAATTGGTCACAGATCATCATCAGTCTTCAAAACAGAAACCTACGAGGTGCCGGATAATCATGGTTCCAAGCTTTTCAGATACGGGTGTGCTCGCCCTTGTTAATTTAAGGACGTTGGCTGTCAAATGCGTTAATTTTGCAGTGCATGGGATGACCGCGGCAGGACGAAAGGACGACGATAAAGGTGAGACATTTCCTTCTGTTCAACTTCGTAGTTCTAAAATTAATCGCAGAGGAACCATCAAACGCTCCGAGTCCTCTGCGCGCAGAACCCTCATCCTCGGCGGAGGCAGCGCCAGAATCTTCCATGGACTATTAATTCTTATATTCCATTTATACCACGTATTGTTACTGTATTACATTAGTGTCAGGCATCCCATTGCATTGAAGATGGGACCCAGTACGCTCTGCCAACCTGTCCGTCCTGAGCATCTAACCAGCACATCCCGTCCCTAAGCAGCATGTTTTCGAGCGCAGCACGAGCACGATCCCGAGTCCAACCCTTTTGTCGGATGAGGTCATCTTCTACTACGCGGCCACCCTTCTCCCGAGCCGCGGCAAGGATGACTGTCTGGTCTTCATCCAAGGCCTTGACCACGCTGCGTACCATCTTGCAGCCATCGATCTCAACCACCTGGTATCCAGCACCCAAAGGCTGCAGCGTCTTGATGCTGCGTACGACATCTTCCTCTGTGATGCTCCCTCCAGTGACTCCACGCAACTTGGTGACGAGCCTGACGAGTTCGGACATGTCGATTAGACCACCGTTCCTTTCCCGAGTGCTAACACAGACATCGACGATCTGCACTCCGAGCTCGTACTGCCAATCGCCTAGGTTGAGGAGTTCGGCCCACCAACCGCCTTTCTTCGGACCGGCAAGTGGATCGACACCAATGGAGGAGCACATCTGCTGGAACGCATGGCGAAACGAGGGGTCGTTTTTAATTGATTCCCGGTGTGTAGACGCGAAATGTGCCAAAGCCGTTCGAAATTGGTCAAGCTGAGAATGGAGATTTTCGACCTGGGATCGTGACAACTCTGATGAGAGTTCGGCGAATGAGCGTTTGGACTGTTCCTGGAGGTCAAAAGCGGCGAGTCCTACACCTCTGCGCATGACGGTCGCTCATTGAGTCTGTTTGGCGAGATTGTCCCTGAACTGGTCATGACATCATCATCTCACTGGACAAACAACCTATATTTAGGCATTTCTCTCTCAGGAATACTCGAGGCCTCGAAATCTGCCAACCGCTGCTTCTTTTGCCTAATGGCTAACCGCATTCTGTGTTGAAACAGGCTAACAGCCATCCAATCCCCTTGTTTCGATGGAATTATTATGTTACATACTCGACTACATATTATAGTTCTCCTCTGCACCATATACAATTATATGCTGGCTAAATATGCTCTCATCCGCAGCTCAATTGAATCTAGGTGCTAAAAATGTAATCCCTAATGTCAAATCTAAATTAGCCAGATTAGCACACCGACCGCCATCGACTTTCAAACTTTTAGCATCTTTCTTCCGCATTGTTTCCATGAATGCGAGCAATGGGAAACGACAGAGATCACAGGGTTGATCCTGACTGCGTCGTAGGTCCCCCCGAGTCGTCTAAGAAGGATTTAGCGTATGAGATAACTCGGACGTTTAGAACTGTCGCTGGGAAGACTATGATAGTGTGCCGCTTTGCCGAGGAGGCATCTATATCTGTCCATACCTGGGAGCGATTCCTTGTCGAGGATGTGTTCCGAGTGGCTGTGAGAAAAAAAAGCCGATGTTGGATAACTTGTCGAGAATTAAAGCATGTGCGGCGCGCGACTGGTTTTGCGGATGAATGAGGGTTAGTCACACCTATTGTTCGGCGCCTTCGGAGATGGGTACTCATTCAAGATAGACCAATTCCACGCCATCTGACAAAAGTGTTCGGTCGGGGGGAAGCCGTGTTGACGCCATCAAGATGGGCTTTCCTCGAGAAAAGATGGGTCTCTCGTGATGGGATGGACATATGGGCAACTCGTAGAGCGGTACAGCCGGTGGGGTGCATGCAAGATAGCCGCGAGAGGGCAAGGACGGTGGGAATAGCTCAATTTCAAATGGGTCCACAACTCATGATCAACTTGGCCAAACAATGTAAATACCTCTTTATGGTTATTTATAGATCTTACACCGTGAAATAACTTAGCACCGCGACAGCCGCAACACGCACAACTTACGCACAGTGAGAAGAACAGCTGCCCCATGGGAATTAAAATCCAAAATTCGTGCTGCAAACACAGCCTAACGTGGTATTCTCCGCAGCACCTTCAAGCCAGGATATATTAAGAAGTAGGAGGTATTAGAACAACTGTGTTCACCTTTTCCTGGCAGCAAGTCGACCTTCTTTCCTTGGCCCTCCTCTTGTCTGCACGACCTTGATATGTTGACGAAATCTACCGCTTTTTTCCTCCTCCCAGCGCTTGTCGCTGCTCAATACGGCTATGCCCCTCCCGACACAACCACCCCATCCTCGACGACCGCTGCTGCCCCGGTTATTCCTTCTGCTCCTGCAAATACCGCAGGACACATAAACGTTCGTCCCTCGAGCCTCAATTTTTTGAAACCGAATTTGCAACACCATTCTGTAGGTTGATGTCGGCTTCCAAGGAAATTTCGTCTTCAACCCCGCCAATATCACTGCCAATGTCGGGGATTTGGTGACTTTCTATTTCCCAGGGTGAGAAATCGCGTCCTCCGACCTTGAAAAGGTGTTGACAGAAACCGCTTCAGCACCATCCCCCATTCAGTGACACAATCCTCATTCGCTGCTCCATGCACATATTTGGCTGCCAATGCAACCGCAAGCACTCCTGGCGGCTTCGATTCGGGTCTAGTCACGGGCTCCACTTTCACAATCAATGTTACCGACACCCAACGTAAGCAGCTATGCCAAAATAGAGACATTGCACCAACTTACTCTTCCGTGGATCTCTCTAGCCATCTGGTTCCATTGCAAACAGGTGAGCGAATCCAGAGGCCATGCGCACAATCTTGCTTAGCTAGTTTGTCATTCGTCAGGTTCTGCATTGCGGCCAAGGAATGGTTGGAAGTATTAATGCGCCGGCCACTGGAAATACCTTCGATAGCTTCAAGGCTGCAGCTCTGAAAATTGGTGGCTCTGAGACCACCGTAAGTCGGCCAATTCAAGCAAAACGAAAAAAAAAAAAAAAACTTGACATTACGTTATCTAGGAAACCGACAACGGAGCTGTGACGGGAGGCGTCCATGGTGTTGCCACTGCCGCGCCAACCAGTGATGTTGGTACTACCCCTGGTTCTGGTTCTGCTTCCAGCGCTACCAAGGTCGTAGCAAGTGCCAGTGTCGCGTTGCTCTCTGCAGCAATTGCAATTTTCCTAGCTTAACTTCATCGCACATTTCTTGATACCTGGGGCAAAAGAACTTTAATGCGATCGAAGCGGTTGGATCCAGCATATAGAAGTACTGTGTCGTGGAAGTGTGCGGTTCGGTCCCAAGATTATTCATACCTACAGTACTGTCGCGACTTGATGAGTTAATGACAATTTTTATTCTTTCAACTCCTCAGCGCGGATCAGAGCTGTTACTGTGTAAATTGTAGCCAATTCAACTGGTAATTACAAGGTCATGGTGGTGCAGAGCATAAGCGTATCAAGGTGGCTGTGCCATATGATGGAAGGCACAGTAATTTCTGGCACAGCCGCACCTTTTGTCGCTTCCCTGTGAAGATCATGACAAGCGCTCGCATTTGACGGTTGCCTACTAGCCCGCTGGAACTTGCATTATCGCTGCTGCAGATATGTTTGCAAAGATTCCTCAGAAGTTTACTGCACCATTTGGTTTACTAGGAGACGAAGCAAAGCTTGCTTTCCCCAGCCAACCGAATGGGATCACCAAGCTCTCAGCAGTCAGAGTACGTGCACGAATATCTACGCTTGAGTGAGGGTTAATCTATCGTAGAATATACCAGCGTCCGATGCATACTGGGAGCAGGTGAGGGGCTCCTTAATGCCATTCATTGTATGGGTTGCTCACGCGCCAATGACCATTAGTACTTCATCCTATTTGATTCAGCTTCAGAAGTCTTTTCTCTCATCACCCCTCACCACAGTAATACGCTATATTATACTGTATCTCTGCGGTGCTAACCTGCTTCTTTAGTTCGCCGTGCTCTAACGGACGCCCCGGAGAATGTGGCTACTCTCATCCAAGTCGTTGCTTCACGCCTCTTCAATTCCATTTCCGATCACACGTTTCCGTCTTCTCCAGCCGGCTCGGTAGCTGCATATGCTTCTTCTCTCATCAAATCAGCCGTGGTGACGCAGGAGAAGAACGCCACCAAAGAAGTTCTCAACTGCCTTCGTGTTCTTCAACGCGTCCTACCCGTCGTATTCGAGGTCGAGGGCGAGTCAAATATGTTCGAGTTAGAAGTCTTGTGGAAAAGGGAAGAGGTTAAGGCTGACGAAGATCCTGTCGGTAAACCCCAGTTTGTGATAGAGGATGAAGACAGCGACCGTGAGGGAGCGGGAGCAGAAGAACCTCAGACACCTTCAGGGAAGAAACCCCCCCAAAAGCTCTTACCTTCTCTTGGAGAAAAGCTTTTCAATGCTGTCACAGACCTACTGTTCTGTTGTGGATTCACTCTTCCAAAGACCATCCAGGTTGATCATCATAAGATCAATTATGTTATATGGCGAGTTGCATCGCACGTCCTGCTTTGCCATTGTAGCTCATTCGTTTTTGCTTAGGGAGAAGGGTATCGGATCAGCCAACTCTCTGGGAAATACAGCCACGTACGATAGCAACAAGACAGAGGTCCTGCGACTACTTCTCGTACTCTTGTCGAGGCAGATTTATATACCTGCTGCATCGCTCTTCACCAATCCCTCCCTTTTCTCATTACACATCGTTCAGAAGATGCCTCGACGCGACGTTCTTACGATCCTTTGCTCTCTACTAAACACAGCCATGAACTCTAGCACAACTGACGCCATTACAATCGGAACAATAGCAGGCAGGTTGCCCTACAACCATCTTGTGTTTAAGGGAGAGGATCCCCGGACAACATTGATTACCGCATCCCTGCAAGTCTTGTGCGTACTGCTCGACTTTCAAAGTGGTCCAGCTAGGGATCATGCCATTGACGGTCAGATTACTTCGCCAACGGCCAAGTCAAACACATTTAGATACTTCATCATGAAGCTGGTGAATTGTAACCCATTTGACCAAGTTTGTTATGCTGATTTTATGATTCTTAAGCATCGCAATCAAGACTTTGAATACCTCTTCGAGGGCATTATTAGCATTATGGAACAACAAATCGCTACTGTGAAAAATCTTTTACCAGGGGCTAAGAAATCTTTGCCATATATAACGGAAACTAGTAAGTCGAAGAGTCGACTTTCGAACTCGAATCATTGTCTCATGTGGGCATAGTAATCTTGTTTTGGAAGCTTGTTGAACTCAATAAAGTGTGTTTATTTTGCTGTCGTACATCGTATATAACTAACTATGACATCTAGAAATTTTGCACTTTTGTGCTTGAGTCTGAAAAGTCAATGGATTTTATTGCCTGCCTTCTTTTCTATTGTGTGGAAATCAAAGACAAACCTCGTAAGTGCTATTTCATTCATCCCCCTTCGCTATTTATTCGAATCCTTCACAGAGCAACATGGCGTCTGTCGTGCTATATCCTACATAATCCAAACACTATCCGCCGAACCCGCATTTGGTCTCAAGCTGAGCAATCCAATCAAAGTACAAATCCCAACGAAATGGGGTCCCGTAGACACAGCGGCTGATTTCATGATCCATGTAAGTGAACATGCTTGAGGAATATTCATGTTTAGTTACACTCACTCTAGGCAGTATACTCTATCGTTGCAACCACTTCAGGGAGCCTTACGTCGCTCTACCCAGCTCTTGTCATCGCACTCTCAAATGCCGCACCATACTTCAAGCATATCGGGGTTACCGCGTCTGCGCGACTTCTCCAGCTTTTTACATCTTTCTCGAATCCCTTATTCCTTTTGTCTGATGAAGGTCACCCAAGATTGCTTTTCTTTATGTACGTCCTTCCTTTCTTGTTTGCTTTTCTGGCGTTGAATAAGGCATAGGTTGGAGGTTTTTAGCGCAATCATCTATTACCATCCCGGCGAGAACCCCAATATCACTTATGGCATTCTGCAGTCGCGCAGAATATTCGAGGATCTAGGTACATTTACACTTGCCAGGGGCTTGCGGGAGGTTAAACGAGTCCAGCTGGCGAAAGAAGAGCGAACACGCGATCCAGCCAACCCCAAGAGCAAATCAGCTGTAAATGAGGTAGAGACGACTGACGCCGGCGCAGAGAAAGCGAGACTGTTAGAAAGTGAAGGGGCTGGTGTAAGAGAATCACAGAACGGGAACAGGATAACGGTGCCAGCCCTCGCGCCTCACAAGGAGACGAAACCGTGACTCGTTCGTTCGTGTCACCAACATCAGACCTCCCATATGGAGCCGACTCTCCGGTTTCAGAGAAGGCTCGCGGAAAAATGAAGGAAAGACGGTCTTTGTCTGTTGACACCAACAGCTCTCTGGATCGTGCTCCAATGAGTATTGGCAGAAATGGCTTTATTCCCACTCAAGAATGGGTGTGTAATTTCCGCTGAATTGTAGCTCCGAGCTGATCATTTTTTGTAGGTTACTTCGTGGCAACAAGGGTAGGTTTATTATTCATGCTCGTATGAAGCACTTGACTTAAGTTTTACAGTCTTCCTCTGGATACCGTGATGCTCTTTGTTTCTGATGTTATACAACGAGTAGAAGATATGCAAAGACATAGAACTATCCCTTCAGCAGAAGTGATCAAATTCCTGACGAGCATCAATTTGGACCATATCATTCCCACTAAGCCTCCCATTACAGCTCGACGATTTATAGTACGTATCATTCAAGTAGGAAGAACTTTTAAGAGACTCAAAGTTTCAAATAGTGGTCGGACGCATCAATGGTATGGCTGACGTCGTTGATTTGGGGCGAAATTACGTTCGTGGCATGACGCCTCTTGGAATATGGAATGGTACGAACGTCCGCTTATTTTTCGTCAAACATTCGCAAAATCAGCAACGACAAATCACCGAGGCAGTCACAAACGTCACCAATGCTGTTGGGGGCTTTTTACGCAGGACAACGGATTCGACACAGGCTCGTCAGCGTACTGGTTGAGACGTTGTCCCATGTTAAATTGTATATGAATGGACATCAGTGTACTGTTATGTAGACACTTCAATTGCAAGTTGGCGTCGTAAACATTTACACTTCTCTGGCACTTTGTTTGGTACCATTTCCTCCGTTCAATTTTTCGGTGTCAACTTCACCTCTGTACCAATGACAACGTTCAGTCAATGAAACTCGACGTCCCATTCAACAACCATGGTTTAAGCAGCGCAGAAATAGGGTTACTCAGAAAGGGTAGGGGTGTTGGCTTGTTCTTCAAGCACTTTCTCACCTGTTTTTCAAGGAAATTTTCTAACAGTCGAAGACCTTCTATTAACGCCAACGCAAGACATTGCGAAACGGTGTAAAACCTCTCCTATTGAGATCAGGCGAATAGTGGACATTGTTCTATGTGCAGCAGGCCCTTCTAAGCTCAGTCGCCTGGAGACTTTGATCGCTGACGACGATGAGAAATTCTCTACTGGAGATAGCATTCTAGACGACGCACTCGGTGGGGGTATTAGAACAGGAATGGTTTGGGAAGTTGTTGGAGAAAGGTACGCGAATCTCAAGGAAAGATTGTGCCTAGATGGTGTTCATTATATTAGTTCTGCAGGCAAAACACAGCTTGCCCTTCAGCTCTCTCTGTTCGTTCAAACGCCATTGGATTCAGGAGGACTGGCAGGCTCAGCCTGCTATCTGACAACATCTTCAAAGCTGCCTACGGCACGACTTTTACAGATATCTGAATTGGATGACACTTTATCATCTTCACTTAGTGGTTTAGAACATGTGCATACACTAGCTGTCCCTACAGTTGCGATGTTACAAGAGGTCCTCACCAATAACCTCCCAACATTCATCGCAGAACAATTGTCAAAAGGTCTAAGGCCTGTCAAACTTGTAATTATCGATGCACTAGGCGAACTCTTCCACTCCAACTCAAAGACGACGACCTCCTCTCTTGTCGAAAGGTCCAAGAATATCGTTAGCCTTTCAGCGTGCCTCCATGAGCTTGCCGATGTTCATAAAGTAGCAGTCGTCGTCCTCAATGAAGTGATTGACAGATTCGACCGACCTTGCCGTGCTCAAGGGGAAAACGATCTTTTATATGAAAACCAATCCCGATGGTTCAACACTGCTGAATTTTTCGGGGAAAGCAAGAAGGAAGCAAGTCTTGGCCTGGTCTGGGCAAACCAAATTAACTCCCGGATCATGCTTACTCGTACAGGCAGGCGGAGATATCTCAGTAGCCAAGACCTGCCGAAACGTCGACGTCTGAGTGATGGTGCAGAACACGCAGAATCAGTGCCTAGAGTTGCCAATGAAGAACAGCAATCGACTTTGATTAGACGCCTGACAATTATTTTCAGCCCTGTGTCTTCGCCTGTTTCTCTGGATTACGTGGTGACAGAAAGAGGCGTCACAGTTTTACCAGATGATGGAACAACCTCACATCCAGTGCCCCACGCAAATGTGGGTGCAGAGAACCCTCTCAGCGCACCATCCGACGGCGTCATCCCCAATGAAGCCCCATAGATGCCTTAACCGCACTTCAGTCAGAAGAAGATAATCTGTGGGCACATTCCGACCCCCTTGACGACTTTGATTGGGATGCTTTGGAGCAGACACTTAGTCAAGCTGCATAGCGATACCTCTTTTTGTGTTGCTTTTCATTTGCTCATCTAGTTGCTCAATGTCAGTTAGAAAACAATTACATAAATTGTGTCATGTTCATAACATTTAGAAATAGTAAAACTAGATTACCCCCTAAGAGGCAATTATCTCAAATCAATTGTTGTCCACTGTTCTTGTTGATGAGCGTTGTGTGAGATGAACAGCCTGCCATCTGGGAAGTGTCCTTTCCTGTAAGTATTCCAGTCAAATGAGCCTTGTCGAGAGATTGACGCTGGAGGCTCTGGCAAGTCTGGGAATGGTTGGGAGTTGAAGATATTAAATCGTTGATGATGAAGCACAGGTTGTCGTCGATCATCCGTGTAATGGCTGACAAGAGACGCGGCGAGACCAAGAAAAGCTGTCAATGAATGCAGTAAGTCTCCCAAAACACAATATATATGACATGTTGTTAGTCTTACCAGAAAGGAACGACAGAAAGGCCAGGATTAATACCAAGGCACTGTTAGCCCCTGGTGATCCTCCCAAACTTGCAAAATCAGATGAAAGACCACCTGCTTCTGTTTGAGGTAGGCAGGCAAGAAACAAAAGAACAACAACTAATTTAGAAGCTCTCAGTCAAAGGGCAGTTATTTAAGAGGGATTGGTGCACACTGAAGCTGAACAAACTCAAAGCAACAAAAAGGCAAACATTCCGTTTCTTCTCCCAAAGTCTGTCGCATTGGATGATCTTGTGGAAATAAAAACCTATCACGGAGGCTGCAATTGCGAAATTGAATACCATTGTGGCGACCTCAATACCTATATGTATTTTTATTAAGTGCTCTGGTAATATATTCTTTTGACTTACGTCCTGCAGTCCCCAGTAGAAGGCGAGGGCAGTAATAACAGCCAACGCACAATGTGAAAGCAAAACAAAGGCTAAAGAGTTGTCCTGAAAAGATTAACAGCAGAAGGTTTTGGGAATACGCACTCATGATCGCGGTCCTAAGAATGGCCCATTGCCGTCTTGTGGATGGGAGCGATACCATGCTTGACAAGTTGAACAAACTTCAGAAAGCGAAGAGAATGTGCAGAGACGGAGAATGAGAGAAGAGTAGGTGATAGATAGATGGGGAATATGCTGGCCAGAAGCCCTTGATTTATCTTTCCGACGAAAGATGAAAGGCCACTCAGGATGGCCCCAAATTTCCTAAAAAGTATAGCAAAGAACAATGCGGTCAGGCTCCGAGTTACCTTATCCTAACCACAAAAACTCTTAGAGACGATTCAATAGACCGCAGCTTGCGGATGCAGTCCCCTTAAGCTATGAAGGTGTAAAAATAGTCGGGAAGGAATAGTTGAGGAGCGATTTCCACCATGAGCGTCTACAATTCTCGTCAAAGGAAAACTGCACGTTGCAGCCATGAGATAATTGATACTGTTCATAAAGAAACAATCAGACTCATTTTAGCAATAAATCAATCGCACACCTTACAAATGAGCCTCAACACCTTAACAGTCTGCAATCTGGGCGAGTCAATAACAAATACAACTTCATGCCATATATTGAATTTAAGAAAATATTATACAAAGAAAAAACAGTGTTTCGCGGAAGGGTATGCAGCAGGTGAGATGGGCGTTGCCAGGGAGGAGTGGCGTTGGATAATATCTGTGCACTAAACTTCGACTCCCTATACCTCTATGGTCCGTCAAGGTAAAAAAATATCGTGAAAGAGAAGACAACAGTCAAGAGCCATTCATACTTCTTGAGGCAGCTCGACCCAATCTTCCTGTCCGAATGTATTCTCGCCCGAGTAGCTCACATACAAGAAGTTATCCTCATCTCTACAATTCCACTACGTGAGGAGAGAACTTTGAAAGACGGAGCAACCAGACGTACTTGTGCTCCTCGTAGATGGCACTCATGAGCGCTGCTGTAGGTGGGAGAACTTCGTCGACGAAAATGAAGATCGCTTTCTCTGGTGCCAGCTTGATCCGTTTCCGGATCACATACACGAATTGACCTACGGTCAAGTCCTATAGGATATGAGCCGTTAAGGATCATTCCAAGACATATACAGGTTTCAAATGGGCGCACGGATGGGACAAGGTACTTCTTCTTGTCGATAGTGGGGATATCGGTACGATCCGCCTTCTCGCAGATAACCTATCGGTATGGAAGCGCAGGTCAGTGGTAACCAGTATGTAGGACTAAGGCGACTTGCAGGAATTCGATCAGGATACTTCTGTCGGATACGCTCAGCCTCGGCTTTGCGCTTCTCTAAAGCGAGTGAAGGGTGAGGGAGGATTCGAACAACGAAACACAGCGTGAATACCGAAAGGGTGTTCATCCTTGAACTTGGACCTCATGTTGTGCAGGGGAAAGGGTGGTCGTTAGAGAGATGGAGTAATGGGGGAGAAAGACAGCGGTCGTAGTAGTTTATAGTCAAGGGTTGTAAATGGAAAGACAAGACACGCGCAGTCCTCGAGTGACTCGGATTTAAACAACCGTCAACAAACACCACAGCTTCGCATTTATGGCAATCTGCGCTCTTTGACTTTCTCTGACTCTCGCTCAGAGTCTGACCAGGTTCGACTGTATCTGAGGATCTCGCTACCGCGAGGAGATCATCCAAAATCAAGATATACCGATTTCCTAACGATAACTAAGCTGTCCATGAATAATACTAATTATCGTACTAGTACTTGCATAAAGGTGTGCGCATGACGAATAAATAATGATAGGAATACTGGAACATGACTACTTGCTTGCTTGTGCTCCCATAGAGGCTGCCATCCCCAAAGCCATTGCGTTGCCCATCTGTGCCCCTGCGCTTTCTGACGGCACGAAGACAGCCTTGGGTCCAAATGCTTGGACCCGCGCAACCTCGATACGGCGAAGTTCCATTTCGCGGGCGAACTGGTCAACAACTTCGCTGTCGGCTTTGGCCTTGATACGGATTGCACCGGCGTCGGCCTCGGCGGCCAAACGCGTGGCTTCAGCCTGTGCTTCCGCTTCAATTCGTAACTTCTGGGCCTGCGCTTTGGCAGCCGCGATGACTCGGTAGGCATCAGCGTCAGCTTGGGTATTGGCAGCTTGTGCTTTAATCCTTGTCACGGAAAGAGCACCTTCTTCCTGCTTGATTTTGTTGCTATTTTCTCTGTCAACGTTCTGTGGGAAGAATTTAGAACTCTAAATTTGGCAGAGTGGAAAATATGACATACAGCAGCTTCAACCTGGGCTTGGAGAGCACGAGCTAAAACAGATCGCCGTTTCAGAATAATTCGACCTTGCAAAAGTTGTACTTACTAGTGAGTTTGTCCATCGTGGCAGCAATTTCACCCTTAAATTGGCGATCAATGACAGCTAACATCCCAAATCAGGAAGAAAGTTGCAAAAAAGGAATCGTAGGAATATACCAAGGTCTTTGAGAATAATCCCGTATTCCAAAGCAGCTTCATGCATTTCATCCATAGCGCGAGTTCTTAGAGCATCTAGGAAAGCTGAAGATGGGTCTGACCCGTCGTCCATGTTGTCCGGACCCAAAGAACGTTGCTTGACCATTGACGAATAGTCAAGGTGAGCAACGATTTGAGTCAAAATTGACTGGGTTTTATCCCGTAATGCGTCATATGGTGTGTTGTACCCATGAGTGGTCAGTTTGAGAGGTTCGGTCAATTGCCATTTGAGGTATATGGTCAAGCTGACGGGGACTTGGTCACGAGTGAAGCTAAATTTTAAGATCAGTATGATACGACTAACGAATTCAAGACTAGACATACATGTCCTTGGTGGGCATCTCCAATTGATTTTCGCCCAAAGTGTATAAGCCACGAAGAGTAACACTTGGATTAGTGATCACTGACTGTCCAGCTCCGAGTAGCTCTAAATCGTCACCACGCTGTAGGATTGCACAGTTACTCGCAGGTATATTCAAGCTGCATGCCATAGGTCAAGTGGTGGATCACTGGGAACGAATGATGTGGCTTACAATGTGGCTACCACGTACTCCTTTTGTCCTTGTCCTCCTATACGCGAGGCCATTTTGACTTCGTGAGTTGACCCAAGAACGACACCTGTCAACTTGTCCTTGATGACAGTCGGCAAGTGAGTCTGGTCGACGATTGAAAGGACATCGTAGGTCCCTTCAATAGCATAAGCAACGAACCCTGAGTTCTTGACAACGAACACATGATTCTGAGGGTCGGATACAACAGCTGCCTGGTTTTGCGAGACCTGGACAACAGTCAGACCTCGGAACTCGATGACGGTGTCGGACACTGCAGCACGACAGAGCGCATTTATAAAGCACTTTCATTGGCGAAACTGGAGAAAACACCTACATCCCTGGGTTCCACACCAGGAACGTGCCCACCAGTTGCGAAGTGGGAACCTAGGATAACGACCTGGTTTAGTAAGAACCTTGGGAGAACCACTTGAACAGCCGTAAATAAATGTCTACTGCAAAGAAAGAACAAGGGTCTACCCGTGATTAATGAGGCCAAGTTGACCTGGGATGACCTCTCTGCCTGTCCAGTCTGTTGGTTTCTTTCTAGACAAGAGCCTGGTTCGTCCAGCCTAGCACAAAGAAATGAGGGAACAGCGTGGAACCGGGGAACGTCGACAAACCTCTTGGAGTTGTCGGTCAAGCTTCTCGAGGGCAGCGATGACGCCGCTCTTTCCAATTGGGACGAAAAAAGGTCGCTCTTCGACGGTATAATCGACTGTCGTGAACTCGCTCATGCGTGCTTTGCCATTAATTCCCGTAAGGCCATGATGGGGATGTGAGCTGGACCCCTTGCTCACGGTGTCGTCTCGCTTGTAGACTAGGTCACCGACGACGGTGCTATTGTCGCCAAAGTTGGATGCCATTGGTATAGTGAATGCGAAAGCTTTGATGGGGGGAAAGTGGTTGTCCGTTTCTGGGGACTAATTATAGGATTCAATTGACACAGCCTTGTCGGATCCTTATTTAGTCTCAGCGATATGTCAGACTATGCGCATTGCGGGATATATAGGAGCGCTGACAGTCTTGGTGGTAAGGATCCCGGTCGTTTCCTGAGGTGACCATATGACATTATTTTCCGTTGAAAATTCCCTCGGTGTAGGTTCCAAGTCCTAGGTCCTTATTCCCAGGGTCTAAGGGACCCGGATCAAAAAGTGTTCTATATTTGTACCCGAAAAGCCGGATTTGGGTGCGCGTGAAGGTTTCGGAGCTATATAAGGAAGGCGTCACTCCTCTGAAACGGCGAGATGCGCTGACCATGAGCGGTCAGCCTTCTTGCTCAATAAATTAATTTATTTCTACTGTATAGGCAAAAATATGTAACTATTATTTCCAACCAAATCTATGCAGATTGTCTTATTTTTTTAAGGTCTGTGTGTAGCACGTCTGGAATTATTTGCCAGGTGTGTATGCTTTTGATTCATTGAGGATTGATACAGCTAATTTTATTAAGTAAATCGAGGTGTCTGAAAATTACAAAAATTACTAATAAACACCAATTACCTATGGATGAATTTGATCTCGTATTTACAAAAAATGGTGGAGAATGGGGACGAGGAAAGGCCAGTCAAAGGCTCAGGACCTGGGACTTAGGATCACGAAGTAGGTCACGTGACGGAACCTGGAAGTTGGGACTTGCGATTCGGAAGGGATCTGGGACCTGGGACCACCAAAAGACAGGGTCCTGGAATTTTCAACGGAAAATAAACTCATATGACCAAGTACCTGCGTAAAAGCTTGATAGCAAATCGTAGTTCCGGGTCCAGACTACCAGCTCCTCTGGTCGCATTCAGGATCACGCCAGATACAAATTTAAACAAGTACAGGTCATGAGGAAGGTGGAGAGACAATGAGATCCGAGTGGCCGAGTCGGAGTTGGTGTTGAACAGACCATGAATGGCTTTGGGCAGTGGCATCCTGGCATGATCCTGCAGTCAGGACTCGTCAGGCTCCACCAAATACATGCCACATCAAACATCCACAAGCGGTACAAAACTCCTTGCAGGCTGTACAGCATTTTAACCAATCCATGCCCATCATTAATTCTCTTCTCCAACTGAATGATGATTAGACTATAGTACATTGATTCCTAATAAATAATTTGTCAAGCGCAGTTGGCATGTCCTAAATCTGGACCAACAGTACATGTAGGTACACTAGGTGACCGACCCCACCCACTAAGCCAGGATGACCGGCCAAAGAGTGCAACACTGAGTCTGAGGCGCTGACGATGAAAGACCAACGGCAGGAATAGCTGGTCCAGCATGTGGAATAGACGCGCCTGGAAGTTGTTAAAAGATATCCATGTTAAATCTCTTCAACCGAGTGTATATACATGATCTTTAGGGCCGGTGCAGTTACCTTGTCTCATTGGCACTACGATGATGCAATTCAGGATGTTCGGGACAATCCTGGCTCTTGTCCTCTCCTTCTATTGCGCAAACCGGTTATCTCAGGGGGTCCCATGGCTTGCTATATATAAAGCACCTTTTTCTTGTGACCTGCGACTTCTTATCTCCTCGCTATCTTGCTCCAGAATGCCAAAAGTGTTCACTCTCAACAACGGGGTTGCCATTCCTTGGCTGGGCTTCGGGACTGGCACGGCACTTTATGGAAGAGACGCAGCCAACTTCGTCCGTCAGGCCATCGACAACAATATCACTCATCTCGATGGTGCTCAAATGTATAACAACGAAGATACACTTGGTGCAGGTATCAAGGCGTCTGGGAAGGCCCGCTCGGATTTGTTTGTTACCACAAAGCTCAACAAACTTGCTCCTGGAGAGACGGTCAAAGATTCTCTGAAAGGCTCCCTTGCCAAGCTTGGTCTGGACTACGTTGATCTCTTTCTAATTCATGATCCCACCAAGGCCACAAAAGAAGGCAAACTTGCAGATTGGTGGAAAGGAATGGAAGAGGTTCAAGAGGAAGGGTTGGCGAAGGCTATTGGGGTTTCGAACTTCAAGGTTGAAGATCTTAAGATTGTTTTGGAATCGGGGAAAGTAGTTCCCGCTGTGAACCAAGTATGAATTTTTCTTAGCGCTGAGACTGATCGTGTTGAACTACATTTCAAATTCCTAGATCGAACTCCACCCATACATTTGGAAGGCAGCTAAACCTATAGTTGAGTTCTGTCAAGAAAAAGGAATCGCCATTGAGTCTTACGGCGGTCAAACGCCTATTGTTCGTGCGAAAGGGGGTCCTCTTGATCCAACACTCACTGCTATAAGCGAGCGCCTCGGAAAGACACACGGCAAACCTGTATCTACTGGTCAGGTTCTGACTAAATGGCTCTTGCAGAAAGATGTGATAGTGGTAACGTGAGTTTATAGGTTTTCGTAATCTGGACCTAGTCCCTCATGTTTCTCCCAGTACAACCTCCAAAGTTGAACGAATCAAGGAATTTTTGGAAACGGAGAATCTCCCCGATTTGAAGCCAGAAGAGCTCAAAGCTATTGAGGAAGAAGGCGCCCGATTGCATAAGAGAGGGTATATGGCCCATGTATTCAGCGAGTAATTGCATACAATTACACACCAAGTTTTTGTACCAGGAATACTAAAGCAATAATGGGAAAGTAAGGCCCGCCTTTTCTCTATGTCAAGTCATTTTACTCAAAGGTTTTATTTTCTAGTGTATTTGTATTCGTTGTATTAACATTTATTTTGATCCCAGTGACAATATTCATGGTGATCAACCTAAATATTACAGCATACCCCTGTCCAAGCTCGACAATTGACTGAGTAAAAAAAGCACTGCTGAGAGAAGTGCTCGGCCTTGATCATGACGGAGCCCAATCATTGATCGGTGGTGCGTCTGACGAGTGACCAGGTGTTTTGTTTATATACCGCCAGGTGTCGCTCTACCTGTAACCTCATGCACCCGCGTATTCGGTTATGATCAAATACCCCTCGAAGCGGCACCGTGCAGCTATAGCTCTGCTGTGGTATATCTGCCTAGGTCTCCGTCGATACTGAAGTCAGCGCTAGATAGGTGAGTTCAACTCAGCTTTTTGTGGCAAATACGTGAAGAACCCTTATAGCCATGGGAGAATGGAATCGATGTGAGAAGGTGTGTAACGCGCTTTCTTCATCGAAAGCTTGTTGTCTCTATCCATTACCTTTCGTGCTCAGAGTTACCGTACTAAAATCCTAAACCGGTCGTCAATTCCAAATGGACGCCACTCAGAAGTGAGTACTTGACCTTGAATTAATTTTATGATAAATCACGCCCGTTACTTAATGACAAGCTTCGTTGGCTTATCTGGCTTTTTAGTAAAGAAAGTACAATACTGCGTCCAACTGATCCACGTGAGCAATATCTGACGCATGTTACTTGAACTTCGATCTTACACGTCAGTTGAGACTCAGATTTGTTGAGCTTCTCGATGCAACACTTCCGCCACCTGTTTTCACTGGAAATGGGTCTTACTACCAAATACGTGTTGAATTCCGTCGCAGATCGACGCAAGAACGAAGGCCAAATACTCAGTGCCACCGAATCTGATAACCAAAGCTCCCCCATGCTTGGAACGACTTTCATTCATCACATATTAGAAGTCGCAGAACTTCCCTGCCATCTGTGCATCGTTATCCCAGGCAGTGTTTCCCGATTCTCTTACACACGATCCGATGGCGTGTGCCAGTACTTCGTATCTCTTCGTCTAAAGTGGTACAATCTGTTCGCGAATGAAAAGGTATACATCTTCATCGATAATCAGGGAATCTGATATCTTGTTTGATTATGAGCAATTGCTTCCAATGATATGTTAAAATTGGGCGTAAGGAAGTGTCCGGTGAACTGTCATCGGAAAAATTAAATTCTCCCATGATTCTCCCACTGCCGTTGGCAAGATGCGTCCAAGAATAATCTGCCAAATTGTTAACGCCATTTCGGATTCTATGTAAATTTTTTTGTCATAAAATACGGGATGTGGTAGAATTCATACCTGCGTTGTCGACAATTTCCGCCGTTTAGCTTAGAATGGTCAATAGCATGGACCCACAGTGACATTGGCAGGGACAACCTTTTGGGGACAACCCAAGTCACGATCTAGTCACAGATCAGGACAAACAGGCCTCCCTTTTTTGTCAAACTTTTCTTGTTTAACTCTTTCGCGTGCCGATCTCTTCACACATTTGTTATCTCCTCGTATCAATGAAAAAGGAGAACATCTACAATCTCTAAAAGTGTGTGCGAGTACAAAACCTAAACACCAGAGGCTCCCAACGGCCTTTGTTTGGGTCGGGTCTCGAGGTGACGAAGTTCTGCTTTGGGCTTCAATCTTGCTTGCAAGTCTGCTGAAGGTAAGTCAGACGTCAGGATTTTCTAATGAGATTCCCTTTGCTCAAGAATTATCCATGCTCTGGTTTATGGGTCAAAGGCGACGTTTGAATGTGAGTTTAACTCAATGCTCGTATCCTGTGTGTTTGACAGATCGTTCTTCGGGAGAGCCTCCAGTCTGTCAGGCTGTCTAGAAAATTCATCCGAGAAGCCTGTTTACTGGACAGAATATTTTTCCGACCAGCCAGGCGAGCTTACAAGCAGTGACAGACGATTGCCGGATTCATATGCCTGGTATAAAGTTACCTGCAGAGCTTTTACCCTTGCTTTCCTTCTTTTCAGGTAATTCTGGCATCAAAGGAAAGGTCTGCGGTCCTTGTACGTGGAAAGATATCTTCCTTTGCGAGGCAAATCCGCACAACTTACGCGTTGATCAACATCGGTGACAGACCCCATCATACTTCCGCCTCTCACCAGGCTGCCAGGCGTGGGATGCCCTTTTCTGTATCGTATGCCTCCGTCCTGTTAATTGACGGAAACCGAGAATATCGTACCTCGATAGAAGCCATCCGAAGGAGAGATCCTTCATTCTTTCAAGGGCCAACTGCCACGCGTAACTTGGACAGTTGCTCCGATTACCTTGGGCTTTTCTTGTCTTTGGCTCTGTCCCGCTGGCGAGATATAACCCTTGGATGCACAGAAATGACAAGCCTTTCTCCTGGCTCGGTTTATCTCCCCACTAGAAGATGCTGTGGTTCCTCCTATCGCTCTTTACCCTTTCTTTGAACCTGCAGGACATCTTAGCCCAATCGGATGCTTCATGCCTTCCATTCTATAACTGGGTTTGTCGCAATGTTATTAGGTTATAAATAATATTTACTAGCCATGCTCATACACAGACATCCAACTCACACAAGCAGACGCCCTGCGACGTTGCATCTTCTCTCTTAGCAATTTGCAATAACGGTCGTATGTATCAATCTCGGAAATAAATAATTAATGTCCAACCTTTGGTATAGCTTTCCCTGTTGATGCTCTCCCCGAATCGACTCATTACCTTGGGCCATCGCTGCAAAATGCAAACCCTTGCCAGTGCAACACCGTCACCTATTCGCTCATGAGCGCGTGTGGTGCTTGCCAGGGTCGAACTTATCTGTCGTATGTTGTCTTGCTGATAACGTTGTGCATTATGTTGCTGATCCACCGCGAAGGTGGAGTGTTTGGTCAGCTAACTGCCCAACTGTGTTTTTAAGCTCGTATGTCCCATCAGTATGTACCTTTCTTGGTCATTTATCATGGTCTAGGTTCCCAGAAGCTATTCCTGCTGGAGTAGCTATACCAGGATGGGCTTATTTAGACGTAAAGGTATCCTTCAAACGAGTCTATTAAAGAAAAACATTAATCTTTAATGACTTTTAGGCAAATGATAACTTCGACCAATCGCTTGCTAAACAGGACGCCAGTACGAAAATTTCCTCTAACAGAATCTTTGAGACCTAAATTTCGCACCAGATCTAACAGAGTCTACGGCAATCCCATCACCCACGTCGTCTCTTGCAAAGTCCACTGTGTCGAAGGCGAGTTCATCGACGGTTGTAAAATCGACACCAGGATCTACCACACCGACTCCGACACCGTCCGTCCTTCCATCCTCGTCTTCTTCTCCTGTTGGAGACTCGTCATCGTCAGCTTCCCGTATCAAGAGAGAGAATGCAATAGGAGGAGGCGTTGTGGGAGGGCTGATCGGTCTTATGTTGATATGTGGACTTCTTTTCTGGTATATCCACCGTCGCAGACGCCTTGCCAGGGATGGGCAGCCTCTTCAGTCTCCGAATGCGACGGATCCTGAGATTGCTTCCTGGCACGGGCAAGGTCCTTACATGAGGCAGGCGGGAGGCTCGGCCCCCCAGATTTCTGCTGCAACGTCTTTGGTAAGTGCACCATCACAGCGGGTCTAGTTATACACTGAACAGTTTATTGACGGCACACTCCCAGAACTCTTCCCTTCAACCCGCGCCTGCCAATTACACCTTCCATTCAGCCGCTTCTGCTGACTCTGTGCCCACAGGCCATCCACCGTCTTGATCATCGAATCAACCGCCACACTCTTTTGACTATTTACTTCCCGTAGCAGAACACTCTGCTTCTATTCAACGTTTTTTTTCGTAACTCTACTTACGTTCTGTGACTCATTTCTGGATGGCTAGCTAATGTAATAACACGCTCCAACAAGCCCACTAGATTTCCAATCAAAACAGGAGCCATACATCGCCTTTACAAGGGATGACTGAAGTTTCGAATCACACTGTTTATTTTTAGCTCGAGTTGCTCGAATAGAATATTTTGTGCCGACTGTTTACACAAAATGAAATATCAGTTGAGGTTTCCTTTTCGCGTAAAGCCCGTAATCTGGTCGTTCGATCCGTAATAATAAGCAGGAGAGGCCCCCATCTGCAACCAGCACAATCGGACCATAATGATTGTGCCAAAGGCGTGCTCATCAGCGACGGCTGTGCTTTCACATCAGCTCAGGGTTCAACTTGCTTTATGCGGTATCTCAGGAACCCGTCCACCATGGCATTTTCTCAAAACGAGAGAAGAAGTGCCGACCTTGCCCCTTGCCTTCCTTACGCCTGCCAACATCGTCCTCCATGTTGAGCGTTCTTGCATTCCTTGTCCTAGGCCTCTTCCCGTCTCGTGGCACTTCTCAGGCCACGCCAAAGGCCACATGTTTGCCAGGGTTTAACTGGGTAGGTCCTTGTGTAACATCTTTGAATCGTTTTGACGCTATGATATTTAAAAAAAAAAGAGCTTTAATACTTTGAACCAAAGTCCTTGTGATGTTGCATCGTCATTAGCAGGTGTTTGCATTGGAGCAGGTGATAGCTCTTCTGAAGTTCCTTCAATAGTCTCTTGACGGAGAAGTGTAGATTTTACATTGGCTCCATTGGACCCAGGATTCGTGTATCTCGGACCTCAACCAGCGAATGCAAATTCTTGCCGATGCAGCTCCGTATATTATTCTTTGTTGAGTGCTTGTGCAGTTTGCCAGGATCGCAACTTTATTAGGTATAATTTTCGATCTTTGCTAGTCTGCGATTGCAATCTTACGGGAGTTGTCAGATGGTCTGCATACAAAGCCAACTGCACGGTTGTGTACGACCAAGTGTGAGCCAGCTGTTATGGTTGCCTATGCCTTGTGCTCATTCATTATTTAGATTTCTGCAACCTATACCATCTGGTGTGAGAGTCCCACATTATGCTTATCTCGATGTTGAGGTATATTGCAAATACTACATAACTTCACTCATCTCATTTACTTACTCCCATAAGACAGGTGATACCTTCAATATCACAGTTGCCCAAGCAGCAGGTATGACCATTATCTCACCAAAGAGCCACACTTAAACCGATTATCAGGTGGTCCCGAGTCGACCAGTGTCCCGACGTCTACCGGTGGCTCAGTACCGACCCCTGGTGCATCTAGCACATCGCCAGTCAATGCTAAGAAGAAATCCAACGCAGGAGCTATTGCGGGTGGTGTCATTGGAGGTCTTGTCGCTCTGGCCCTGATCGCGGGACTCGCGGTCTGGCTGCTTCGTCGCAGGCGAAATCAACCTTCAACCTCTGCGTCTTACCAACCTGCCATGGCTTCACAAAACCCTATCAGTGCCGCTCACACCGGCAGCTCTTATCCTGCAACACCTGCTCCAAGAGTTTATGTGAGATCCTGCCATTTGCCCTTTCATTCATGCCTGATTTTTCTTCATCCTTAGGATCCCAATGATCCTAGCACATTCCCGTCCAATGTAAATGAGCAACCAGGCTATAACCCGTACGCCACACCTCCTCCAGACCAGCACCAGCAACCATATCCTGCTCACGTGACACCCAATTACACTGGCGCTAGTCAACCAGGTTTCCCTAACCAAGTGACGCCTAACTACACTGGGACCAGTCAACCCAGTTACCCTCGTCCGCAATATACTGGTGCTCCAGAGTTGTAGGCGAGGAAGATTTCCTCCTATGAAATCGGATGGAATACTTTTTGTCTTCCTACATCCACTCTCTCTTTATGTGTACAAAACAAACCAATATTAATTGAACTTCATCTCCTTTCTACACCCTTTTCTTTGATTCATGCCCAACAGTCACGATAGCTCTGGCTTCGAACTTCAGAAGGGACTCGTGTATCCCCATCCGCAAATTTGTTGCTTACCTCTCCTCCGTGGATTAGTTAAGAAATTCAACTGCTATACCCTGTTACACCGCCGCTCTCATAAGGTTTCCACTGATGGAAGATCCAGAATTTGATTAAATAAAACTGAGTCAGGCGAGGACCCCTGATAGTACAGAGCCTGGTCGGATACGGGTCCACCACAAAACCGCGGCCTTCGGCCGCGGGACTCGGATACTGTTAGTAGGAGCGTCCACCTACATCCAGCACTGTTCACTTTTATCTCGAATTCAAAGTCCACCTACAAATGTGGTTCACGACCGAACATGGATACTGTCCACCTACGACCTGTTATGCAAATTATGTGGCCCTACATACATATCAACAGCCCATTCATTACATTTCTTTTCTGGCTGGAACAATGCTCATTGTCTGTAAGGTTTCGTATCTTGGTCTCCACTGGCCGTCATTGTTTTCTCGTCTTCTCGGCTGTGGCATTCCTTTGTTACATTCCTTCCAGCTCTATTTGCCTCATCAACAATGCCTTCTTGGAATGCGAAGCTCTGCAACAGTGTGGTTGGCTTAACAAAAGCAGCTTATCGGTATTACTGTCAAAAATCTCTTGAAAATTCGCAGAAAAAGGGAGATGGGCAGATTAATGGGAAGATTACTATAAATTAGCAGTAACGAGCATGTAAAGAGGGAAAGCGAACAAACGCTAGGCGTAGAGATTTTTTTTTGAGATTTTTCGATATTTTTCAAGTTTTTTTTGAACTCGGATACAAAAGTCCACCTACAAATGGCCGAAAATTTGGGTCGGGTACGGAGTCCACCAAAAAACCCGCCGGAGGCCCGAAAAATCTGTCCACCCATTTTCCGCCCAAAGTCGCCGATTTTGTATCCGAGTTACCTCTTTACTATCAGGGGTCCTGTCAGGCGAATGGAAGTAAAGTTAGTAAACCGATACCCTATTAGCCGCCGATGTTTGCGGAGATGCTGGTCATGTTTGAGCAATCCATCACCATCAACGCCGTTTGATCGCCTTCTCATATCACTCCATTGAACCTGTGCCGAGTCTCAGGCTTCAGGGCGATTATGTATATCTCGGTGAACGGAATTTGGCGGCGTTTTGTTTTCCTTGAGCAAGTTCCCTCACCATGTCCTGGCGTCCATGGCCATACGTACTTTTTTTGGTTGCCGCCGTGTTGCGCGTCACTGGTCAGTCTTCAAATGTCACCCAATGTGTCGCGTCCTATAGTTGGGTATGTTGCGAAGTCTCTTTCTGCAGACTTCGATACGCTGACGCTGTAATCTCATCTGATTTGACATAGTCTGTCAATTCTCTTGGGCAGACTCCTTGTTTGGTTGCTGCGTACTTGGAGAGTCTCTGCGGTGTACGTGAGTTGATGGTTGCCGCGCAGATATTGAGCGAACTATTCTGAATGCTTGATTCACGATCTAGCGACTTCTGTGGACTCGATACCCAATGGTACCCACTATCTTGGACCGACAAACACTCAACAAGACCCTTGTAGATGCAGTTCAGTAACCTACTCAATGGTGAGCGCTTGTGGAGGGTGTCAAGGTCGGACTTTTCAAAACTGGACAACATGGGACCAATTCTGTATTGGCCCGGAAGTGTCGACGTAAGTTACAAAATTCTGGGCAACCATTATAGACACTTATATATCACCAGATTCCCCAAAATAATACCAGCAGAAGTGGAAGTCCCTAAGTGGGCCTATATCGACATCACAGCAGTCAGTATTACCTGTTTTATTCATCATGAATTTTTCACCCAAATAACCTGTTTAGACCGGCAATACATTCGATCCAATAGCAGCTCAGCAAAGTACGTTAGCAATTATATTTCGCAAACAAGGTATACTGAACGCGATTGTTAGACCTCAGTGGCACTTTTCCCACTGCCTCACCTCCACCGACGACCTCATTGACACAGCCAACACCGTCAGATCCAATAAGCTCACCAGCTGCAAGCACCTCATCTATAGCATCTAATGTTGGAGCTACCTCTACTTCCTCTCATCCCAATGCAGGTGCGATCGCCGGAGGCGTAATCGGTGGCCTCGTATTTCTTGCCATCATAGTCCTCGGGCTCCTCTGGTATTACATCCGCAAAAGACGAAATGCGGTACAGACAGACGTCATGTTCGACAGCCGTGCTCTGGTTTCCGGCCACGGTACTGTGATGTCCCAACCCACTGGCACTACATCAGGATCGCCGTCTGACGGACCATCTCCCGTGCCATTCTCACATCATTTATATGTCAGTTCTCTTTCTATTTTATTCGGCTCCACCTGACTCTTTTTGCAAACCATTTCACAGGATAGCTCTGGTTCAGATGGCTCCCCCCTTTCGCCTCTGACATCTGGTGTCTATACCAGCCCTCAAATGACAAATAGGCGGTCGTTGGAAAGCGTCTCACCGAGTATGATCCATCTCGGAGGCTACCAGCCCCAATCAATGTCACAGCCTGGCGCCTATAGAGGCGCGGCAGAGGTGTAATTATACTATCTTCAAAATTATATCGATAACGTCCTCTATGATGTACTTGTATTCTTACGGCGTCAGGTTTTCCATCAATGCCTGTTACGAGCTATCTCTGGTTTGCGACACTGCAGCGTATGACTCTATCCCGGATTCCGTGTTTGAATCAGTGTTCCAAATAGAACCTTATCTCATTGTTCTATTTTCTCTATAGCTGTGAGTTTTCTCCATAGAGTTCGCGAGTAATCCGTAAAAAGTAGTGTGTTGTTGGTTAAAGTTCGAAATCTTACAGTGACTGGCAGTGATATGACTACAAAACAAAGAATGAAATACATTGGAAGCAGTAAGTACTCATTAGAAACCACAACATCTTGCTGTACTAAATGTTAAGGAGTGCATCTATTTAAGGATCATCCAAATCATCACTACTACGAAAGAGCTTGGATGCCGCCATCATTCCCACGTTTTGCGAGGTGGAATGCGGGCGCGATCCCGCCGCCGAGTCAGATCCCTGTTCTTGGTTTCCGTGCTTTCCGCTATCGGAGTCGACGTCGCTTTGCCAGTGCGCTTATCGTGTCTGTTGGGGGTGCTCCACTTATTTGTACAGCTCGGCATCTTGCACCATTTTTGGTTTGAGTTTCTATATGCTGTTTTTTGTTTCCGTGTCATGTAATCTTATCTATGTTATCTGACCCGGTACCATCAAAATACATGATGTGACATCTGTAGGGTGGGGGCTCAACCACTAAAAAAAACTAAATCGGTAGAAATATTCCATTATGCATTTAAAGTCGTCCTATGAATAAAAATTGAGCACTGCATATCTAGGTGGTCATAGATTGAGCCGATGTAAGCACTGGCTGAAACGTCTTTGCCACACGTGACTTTGTGGCAAAAGCGTATAAGTCTGGTTCTGCGTGTTCGCTCGGATGGAAAAACAAGAACACTTCAAATCGTTTCTTGTGTTTATGGGAAGAGCTTGCTGCCCAAATTCTCAGCGCAGACAAGCTCTGAATGTGGGAGCGTGGTCCGATTACTTGAGAACCAAACACGATGGGTGGGTGACGAAAATTATTGGACACGGCAGACAGCAGAGAAATATTATCAGAATGATATCCGAGACTCGAGACGAGAGATGTTCTCGCTGTCTGCCGCGTCACCTGACTTATCCTCAGATGAGTTATCCTGCGTATAACTCATTTCGGTATAAGTCTGGTTCTGCGTGTTCGCTCGGATGGAAAAACAAGAACACTTCAAATCGTTTCTTGTGTTTATGGGAAGAGCTTGCTGCCCAAATTCTCAGCGCAGACAAGCTCTGAATGTGGGAGCGTGGTCCGATTACTTGAGAACCAAACATGATGCTCCAAAATGAGTGAAGCTCACAACTCGCGGTTTGGGGCAAAAGGGAACCGGACTAGGGCTGCGCACCGATGCCGTATTTACGGTTTACGGCTACCGAATGTCGGCTACCGTCGCCGTACCGTGAGCCATGAAGAGGATCAGATGTCGGTACGGCTACGGTACGGTAAATCGCCGTCACCACCGCGAAAATACGGTGGAAAACGGCCGTATTCGGTGGTACGGCGGTACCCAAAATATATGCATAGTTACCTCAAAATGTACTTGATTTTTGTATGATACCTAAACATCTTGCGTCAATGATGGCTTCATAGTAATAAATTGATGGTAAATTCGTGTACAGAAGGGGCAGTACTTACCATTTCGGGGCCAGTAGCGAGGTTGTTGCGTGAGACATCAGCAAATCCTGATTTCGGTCAAACCAAGTTATAGCAAAACAAAAATCGGCATACCCTCACATAGCAAATCAAATATCGGCATACCGGGCTATAGCATGTGAGTGCTCTGTACTATTTATAACGTATGTACTGATCGCTCTGTAGTCTCCCACAGACGCTCTGTAGCAAACCAGGACCCCTGAAAGCTCACTTACATCCCTGATCTGGGCCATTTTTGGCCACTTTTAGCAAAGATGACACGCTGGCGGATGATTTTGACAAGAAATTGTGTTGCTCCCGGATGGAAGATGAGCGCATACATCAAAGGAAGCCGTAGGCGAATTTTGGGAAAAAAAGACCCAGAAATGCGCCCTCAGGGACCATTTTACTGTCCGGATAAAAATTTCACTTTTTGGCGCCGTCCGGATAAAAATTCGCCTTTTTGGCCAGAATTTTTTTTCGAAAAAGGCTCCCAATCATCCAAACGACGCAATGGCAAACTCAAAATTCGTGGGAATTTTTTTACCACCAAGGATCTGGGATGTTGGGGAGCAATCAGGGGTCCTAGCAAACCCCTCCTTAGTCTATAGCACTCTGTAACGTGCCATAGCAATCGGGCCCTCGCCCACCTTTCCCTCACATTTGGTGCGTCAATTTCAAAACCTCTAAGTTCAGTTTGCTTGCCCTAAACAGTTCCCATACAGTTCAACATTCCAAAACGGTAATTTTTTGACCTCTAACCTCCGCCACCACCATCGCTTCCACCACCACCACCATTCACCTGCCGTGCCCCTCCGCTTCAACGATGTGGGCTGGCACACTTTACCGCCGCCGGAGGGTGGGAGGCTAGGAACAAGTTCCGATGATGCCTAGTGACAGCAGAGCGACATGCTGGTGCCGACCCCTACTGCGCTCCCCAATTCTGCCAGCATGCAGGTGGCTGCAGTCCACCTGGAGCCCGCGGGCTGAAGCAGCAAGACTGTCCGCAGGATGCCGACAACGACGCTGACGCCATGGATGAATCCACTGCGCCTCAAAAACCAAAACGTTGCGACAATGCGAAGGCTGGCGGCAGAGGTACTACGACGAAAGGAGCGAATGGAGGAAAGGGAAGGACAGGTATGTTGCGAGCCCCTTTGCCTTAGATAACTCCCGCCCTCAATCCCAACAGAATGTGCACGCTAATCTAGACAAGGACGCCATTGCGAATGCAAAAGGCCCTCCCCAAATTCGACTCCGTAAGCCTCTGCCCTCTCTAAACCCAGCTCATCACATTTTTTATAGTGTTCTATATGTTTTGAATGCGAAGAATACGTCGGTTGCACCTCCTCCATGAGACCGGCTAGCGTCAATTGCAAGCCCGACGTATTTTCTAGGGATACAAGGGATGGAGACGAGGAAGCAGCAGTGGCGAAAACCGAGCCCGAGCAAGATGGAGGGTACAACCGCGGCAAGGATAAAGATGACGTGACCACTACGAACCGCCGCCTGCGGCTGTTGAGGCGAATTGTCTTTGCGCCATGGTATGTTCTTCCCAACGTTTCCATTTGCTATATGTCTGACGCCTCATTGACACCACAGCGGCTACCCCTCGTTCAACCGCGGTGTATGTAAGTTCGCATGATTTCCTTATACTTAACCGCCACTGACCTCTTAACCAGGACCGCGGCTGTTGATTTGGCCCCCGTATACGCCATTTTTCCGTCCACCAACCTATCAAACATTCGACAGCGAGCAGCGCCGCCACGTTTCCCCACTATCTTTTGCTTTTGGTTGATATCTGTTTCCAGGACCCTCTATTTTTTCATATAACCTCAGTCTGATACTTGTAGTATTTATGTAGTCTCTAATATATGGATTTTCCGCTTTCTTTTCAAGTTTACTCTGAGTATGGAAATAAAAAGTTACCGTAAAAGGTAAAAATGACCTGACTCCTCTTTTCGTTGGTGGTAGAGAATGCTCTATAGCAGTCCCCAGGTACTCTGTAGCACTCCATAGCAGTCCCCAGGTGCTCTATAGCACTCCATAGCGTCACGGCATCACTACAGAGCGTTATGTAATTGATGGCGTGGCGCTATAAACCGGGTACCCTGTGCTATGGCACTATGGCGCTATAGAGCGCTCCGTAGTGGTCCATAGCGTACCCAGGATTTGCTGATGGAGTCGGAGAGCTTGGCTCGATTCGCCTCTAAAATGGAACAATTTCGGGCATTGAGCCGCGTGCATGTGGTCGGGCAATACTTGTTGATCAGTGAACCCTTTATTACCTCCTCTCCTGGATCAAAAATCATCGTCAATAAGGTCGGGAGTAATAAAACAGCCGTACCCCCGTATACGGCCGTTTTTCACCGTTTTTACTGCCGACCGTACCGTCGAGGATCTTTTGATGACCGCTACGGTACGGCGATGGCAGACCCGTCGCCGTAAGACACCCGTAACCTTACGGCCGTATGCCGTTACGGTACGGTGCGCACCCCTAAACCGGACCAACGATCCCCAGAATGAGCAGAATGAAGAAATAGAAAGCTTACCCGGATGAATATAGAGGTTCACGTATGACCACTGACATATGATCAATGGTCATAAATAATTGATAATGAATTTAACATTAACATATCGTTAATGGCAACTAATAATAAGGCCATTGACATATCATCAAATGGTCATGAATAATAAATGACGAGTGGTATTGACATATCGTCAAATGGCCACGAATAATGAATGACAAGTGGTATTGACATATCGTCAAATGGCCACGAATAATGAATGACAAGTGGTATTGACATATCGTCAAATGTAGGGCTGCGCACCGGCCGTTTTACGGGTACGGCCGTAGATCGACGGCCGTAATTTCTGACTGAAAAATCCAAACGGGACGGGTCGGGCAAAAAACGGCCGTAAACGGGACCGACGGCCGTTTTCCTAGTGCAAGAAAAAAATTCATTTCTGCCCGGTCTTTCCAGCATCTCGGTATAGCTGTTGGTCAAGGACTGCAGAAAAATTCAATCAAGATATCAATGGGTCAGATATTAAGCATAAACCATCGAAATTTTGACATTGATATGGAACAGGATTTTGGGCGGAGTTTAAATTGACGTCAATGACCGTGATTTCACACAAAATAAATTCTTTCAAGCCTAATTTACACTCACTTGATGTCGTCTATCGCAGACCTAACACTCCAACAGCCGTTATACAAGCTCGGCAGACGTACTCGCTTCATAATGTGAGGAAAATGGTAAAATATGTAAACGACCCGTCGACGGCCGTAACGGCCGTCCAAAAACGGGTGACGACGGGCACTCGCCAGCCACAAACGGGACGGGTATTTACCCGTACGACCCGCCCGTATGACCCGTCGATACGGGTACGGTGCGCAGCCCTAGTCAAATGGCCACGAATAATGAATGATGAGTGGTATTGACATATCGTCAAATGGCCACGAATAATGAATGACAAGTGGTGTTGGCCATCGAATGGTCACCAATAATAAATGAGTCATTGACAGTGACTGCATAATCCGAAAGGATATTCATGAGGGGAGTAGGCATGAAGTCCTGGTAGGCATGAAATGATCCAAAAGATGTTCATGAGGAAGGTAGGCATGACGGCTTTAAACATGGTTGCATAGGATGGTCGCTCAAGCCTACGAAGGTCATCGTCGTCGATAGTGAACATCGAGGCGGCCTCGGAGCCTGGTTCTGGATGAGACAATGGATCCATGGCATGAAGGAGACTCTTCTTGTGCGGCTTGTCGTTCTGATCCTCGATATCCAGTATTAGAGTGTGTTTGCCGGACACGAAGGGGCGGCGCATTATCTGCAGGAGGACCATTTTCGACGTCGTGAGAGTCTGAGACATCAGGTTCAGGGTTGACGGCAGGAGTGTGCAATGGGGGATCCATAGTAGTATTTGCTGAGGCCGTTGAAAGCACGAAGAATGAGTTACTACTGACGAAAATTATTGGACACGGCAGACAGCAGAGAAATATTATCAGAATGATATCCGAGACTCGAGACGAGAGATGTTCTCGCTGTCTGCCGCGTCACCTGACTTATCCTCAGATGAGTTATCCTGCGTATAACTCATTTCGGTTGTAGTGGCAGTGATGTGATTGCGTCATCACATTCTCTCCATGTCTTCACCGAACACTCTGCCAACTCGGACTTCAGCACGTCTACGGAGTCCATCCCATCGAACACGGACAACATGGGATTTACCTCAAATTGTCTCTGTAGGTGCTTTTCCTTTTTTTTTTTCTTCTTTTTTTTTTTCGGTAGTACTAACCATTCTAATCAGGATATCGCTCCGACTTCGTACATTCGCCATAGCAGGACTCCAGTCATCGTCCCTTACCTTGGCTCAAGCCACAGCGGTATTAGAGAACCGACTCGGCTGCGCAATTGTGATCTTTAAACCCCAATATACTAACTTTTTTTTAAAAAAATCAGACATTGATCTCCCAGTCCACCAAGAGGCGATAGTCCGACTGCAGGTATTGTCAACGGTTGGTTTGAAGATCACGCTTCAGACAGGTACAATATGTTGGGTGTGGATGTGGGGGATGAGGAGGATGATGATCGCCATATTTTTGCTCAAGAGAGCAACACCGAACGTGAGTATGGTCTGTTTGTTTTATGTTCTGCCTATACTGATTATCTGTACAGTGCGCTGTCCTCTATTTTGTATAACGTGTCGACCTACTCTTGATAGTTTTCCTGTCAATGATCTTTGCATCATGAATGTACTCTGTCGTTCCTGTGGCGCTTCTCATTGGTTTGACGAACGTCTATCGTCTTCGAGAGTCGGTCATCCAGAATTGAAAGCATGTTGTGCACATGGTAAAGCGATCTTGAGCACCACCCGCCCATTATAATCTATTCATCGCTGACACTTGCCAAGAAAAAGAATTCGGAGAGAACATCGTTCAATACAATTCTGCACTCACATTTACCTTCCCTTTGAGCTTGCAACTGATCTGTCTCCTCTGTCAAAGTCCAAGTTGACAGTGTCACTTTCCTCTCTGGCCGAGGAGGATCTCAAACTGTGCCTAATCGTATAGTTTGTCCAATCTGACTTATACAATAACAAAAAGACCTCAAATTGTTTTCATTTCGTACCTCACATGAGGGAGGTTAAAAAACCCTTTCGGGAATTGGCAAGTACCCGTGCGAAGCACGGGGACGCGCTAGTTCTTGAATGAAACCCGTCCGAGTCGACTCTTAATATAGGATAAAACACCAGAGTCCGCGGACGTGAGCTTTCTCATGGCGGTGGAGCAATGCAGCATCTATAGTCTGAGAGTAAATTTGAGTAAATATGCCGACAGAATTAGCAAGAATTTCAAGAAATCGGACCTCACGCGCTCACCCGGGCCAGTGGTACACCCATAATTAAATTCTGCCAATGCTTGACAGACGTGGTCAACTCCTGAATTGTAGAAATAATCCACGTCACCTGCGGTTAGCTGTATCCCACATGCTGGCAACCGACGGCCCTGGACGTTGAATTAGAAACGAACGAAGTGAAGATCTACGCGACTTCACCTCGAGTATCAAGCGCGTTCGAGCAAATTAGTCACGTGACGTGACGCGTCCAGTAAATAAAGGCACGCCTTGACGTGTTTCTCTGACTCTGACCATGACGATGTCGGACACAAGGTCGGCGTCGTCGCCTCCAAGTGCTTCAATACCTCTCACCTCGCTCGCACCGTACTCGACGACCTCCACGTCTCGGCTGCAGGCTCTTTATTCCGATTTCTCGCGGCAGAAGCACTCCAACCCGACATCATACCGCTCGAATGTGGATTGGTGGCACACTGCGCTAGAGACGATTGTGGCGTCTGGACTGCAGAGTGACAGTACAGCAGCTCTCCAAACACCTGGACGACGGCAGAGGGATATTATCTCGTCGCCTTCTGCAGCCACGGCTTCAACGACAACTTCAAAGAGTGATCGACTCGTTCTGCATGCGGGCCGGGAGCTAATGGAGCGCGTAAAGATACCGAAAGTAGGAAGACCTCTCGCACTAGGTGCTGTCCTCGTAAGTGTCGCTTCATTCTGTGGTACTGCCATGGGATATTTCACCTCCAGTAAGGAACATACCGCTGACTGAGATACCTGCCCCAGCAAGTCTGAACTGCGCACCACCCGCACCGTCGTCACTCTTCCCGATTTCCTCACTGCCAAAGTATCGCTGTACGACCCTGGCTGGCTCCCTGGGCGCATTGTGGCCTATGTAGTGGGTAAACCACTGTGGTGGGCTCTCGAATCAATGGGCGTGGTCGGCGAGGAGGGTTTCCTGGGCTCAAGTAGCCGACAGCACCGCCATGACGATGCAAGTTGGTGGGGTGACTATGTCCTTGTGTCTCTTGTTGAAAGAGCCGCGGATGCGGTGATGGAACGACAAGAGGAAAGGATGGCGGGGCCCGGAGACGCTTTGTACTCTTGGGAGAGCTTTAGGACCGTATTCGGGGGTGTGGCAGGTGGAGAGGAAAATTCTGCTCTGAGGGTAGTAGACGCGAAGGTGCTGGTCAAGTTCTTGGAGCGCGAAAGAGGCGTCATTGTAGTCGATAAAGAGGTTCGTTAATTCTAATTCCGTTTATTATTCGAGTTATTGGTGTCACTCCAGGCTATCAAATTCGTAGACAAAAACGCTCCTGTGGAGGAACGTAGGATCACTGCTGTTGATCGTGGAATTGTCGAACTTAAGAATGCTATCCGCAATCTCCAAACCCAGATAGAGTCATTGCAGAGCAAGGTAGAAAAGTATGTAAAGATTTGTCTACGACTGTTGGCATTAATCCCTGACATCATCCTCATCTCTCAAGGTGCACGCGTAAAGCATCTTCTGCACTCCTGCAAAAACGTAAACCGGCCGCACTGAGCTACCTCCGTTCTCGGAAACTGCTGGAGGAGCTCTTACAAAGGCGCCTTGGCTCATTGAGTACACTTGAATCGACATTTATCGCCGTCGAGGCTGCCGCCGGTGATGTCGAGGTATATATCTAACAGCTTCATCATTTTCCGGTTCTAATCGTAATTGTCTGTCACCAGATAATGAAGAGTTACGAATCTTCCACGGCTACCCTGCGTGCCATACTTGCACACCCATCGTTGGAACGCTCCAGCATCGACAAGACGATGGAAGCTCTCGCGGACGCCAATGCCGATGCACGAGATGTTGATGACGCTGTCCGTATTGGCGGGAATATTGCCCTCGGAGTCGAGGATGCCGTTGACGATGACGAACTGGAAGAAGAATGGAAGGCATTGGTTCGGGAGGCTGAGGCTGAGAGTGGCTCGAAGGGGTTGGACGCTGTTGGTAGCAAGCTAGGAGATATAACCAAGACTCCAACCGCTCCTCCAATGAACGAGTCAAAGTCAGCGGCGCAACCAGTTGCGGCGTCATGATGGCGCTGTCGATACCCGCATATCCACCCAAGTTCTTGCTAAGTGAACGATTTGAGGAAGGTGCTTATAGTTACCATAATACCGTGTTCTCCCAATTGTAATAGAGCATTTACGAGCAAATTTATTACCCCAAAGCCAGTTTACGGTGCACAAGTATTGTTACAAGATAGCGAAATGCTGCAGACGTTTACAAGAGCATATAATACAATTAAGCGTTGTTGTTTGTGCCACTGCCACCCATACCGACGGCATTCTTGGCTTTGTTGAGAAGGGAGTCAGAATTCTCGTTTGAGTTGCCGGACACGGTGTCACCGACTCTCTGGCTACCAGACTTCTGGCTCTATTGAAAGACGTCAGCAAATAGAAGGAAAATGGGAAGAAATACGGACGTTGGGTTGCATAGAAGAGGCCACAGAGTCTGTTGTTCCCTTGACGTAGTCGCCCGCCTGTTCGAGGGTTCCCTTCTGGGAGTCGGGCTGAAAAACAACGTTAACACAGATCAGCGAACAGGAGAGACAACCCAGGGAGGGGAAGAAGCCTACCTTCACGGCAGAGGAAGCTTTGTCGGTGAACGACTGACGACCGGTGTCGGACATGATTTATACTGGTTGATCTAGTGGAAACGATGAACGGGGGGGTCACTGAGAGCAGACGAAGAAAAACTGACTTGGTGGTGGGTGTTTGAATTGAGAGAAGAGATGGGAGTCTGAGGACATTGGAAAAATGGGAGGAGGCTTTATAGTAAAATGAGGAGTGACTCTTTGGTGACGCACTGGGGGATGGATGACGCCGTGAGGCCCCAATCGTCTGTGCACGGATCTAATCCTTCCAACTAAGCGCTTCTTCTGTCTCAATTTGGAAGTGCGCCACGCTAAGGTCAAACACGCGTCAACAGATGACGAAGATCATCGGATATGCAGCTTTTGGCATTCAAAGTTGACCATGGCCCCTGTGCGCCTCCGTCATCCAAAGGGCGTCTCTACTATAGAGGTCTCTTTCGACCCAGAGTTCTCCGTCCAGGATCTCCAGCAGGAAATATATGCATCCACCGATATCCTCCCATCACGCCAGATCCGTCAGTCGTCCAGCTTTTCTTCCCGTCTTCTTTCTTATCTCCCCAATGAATTTAGTAAAGGCCGGATACCCACCCCGTTCACTCACTTTGGTACCAGAACTTCCCATTCAGTCCCTTGGGCTCCAGAGGGGTGACCAGATTTTGGTGAGCGAGGCCGCAGAACCAGCATCTCCAGCGCGTGTGCAGTCTCCATCGCGGACGCAGTCAATACCCCAAAGGTCCATACCCGCCCCAATATCTCTTCCACCACAGAGGTCGGCACCAGCACCGACTCCGCGTTCGCCCCCTGCTCAGTCATCTGGCCCGGATAGCGTCGAGGTTGATGGAGGCTTTCTCGTTCACAGAGTGAGCAGCTTTCAGAGCGTGCATTCGTCTCGTGCTCATCGCGTTGAATGCCTAGGTTGTACCCGACGACAACTCCTGTCTTTTCTCTTCTGCTGCTCTGGTATTTGAGCAAAACATATCCAAGGCGCCTCAGATGCGCAATGGTGCGCCCATTCGAACCGCTGCCAAATCTAGGCATTCGCTGAGATCTCTCCTTGGTGCAGTCATAGCAGACGGTATTAGAAATAATCCAGAAAAATACAGCGAAGGTATCCTCGGGTAGGAGCACTTCTAATATTCGCGTACACATACTCAATATTCGTCTAGAATGCCCCCCTCTCAATACATTACCACCATCTCAAAACCCACCACCTGGGGCGGCGCCATCGAGCTCAGCATCCTCGCAACGCACTACTCTGCCGAGATCGCAAGCATAGACGTCGAAACCGGCCGCATCGACCATTTCACTCCAGGAGAACACGGCAGCGCCACTACCGGCATGCGCGCCATCTTCATCTACTCCGGTATCCACTACGACGCCGCCTCGCTCGCACCCATGGTCGACGCGCCTCCCGAATGGCACCAAACTCTTTTCCCAATCGTAAGCCACCCTGATCACACCCTGATCCCATCCAAATAGAGTAACCAATATACCAAATTCCGCCTGATAGCAATCATCTGACGACAACTCCGACCATATACTTATCGCCGCCAAGAAACTCGCTGACATCCTTCGTTCGAAAAAAGCATTTACGAACACATCGACGTTCGATCTTAAGTGCGAGGTACGTCGAGAAGTTCATTTGAAAGCAGGGATCTACCTGCTGAATTAATTCGTTATCTTCTGCCATCAAATAGCAATGCGGTCAAGGCCTGAAGGGCGAGAAGGGCGCGCGAGCACATGCCGAGCAGACTGGGCATGTACGGTTTGGGGAATATTAATCCCAAATCTGCCAAGCAGCCCTGACGTTACGGCTTGTAAAATCGTACTTAACACTTCCTGTCTGGTGATGCAGGCCCAGGAAAGGAAGACGCAGAAGAGTGAGGTCGATGACGTTCGTGCATGTGCAATTCCCATTGCTATGCCCAAGTAGAGTAGCACCATCTGAATAGAGCAAACCAGTGTTAAGGCGGCACACGAACGTAGCGCACAATGGAACGATTGTGGGACCTTTCGAATACACAAATTGCGTCTACAGCCCAGCACCCAACCCTATATCTATTCCTCTAACGAAGAATACGACAGTTCAAACAGTCAAGCCCAAAAAAATCAAGCCAAGGCAGAGGGGAAAAACATGGGGGCACCGCGGATCGAACGCGGGACCTTTAGAATACATGGGTACTTCAGTCTACTGCTCTCCCAACTGAGCTATGCCCCCGATAAAGGGCCAATCAAATCTTTCATTTGTATTTCGAAATCGTTAAATGTATACTTCTTTCAATCAAAACTACAATCTCAAGTGACTTTCAATAATATAACTCGAAGCGAAAGAGTAAACCAGTAGACCTCAGACCTGTACTAGTACAACTTGCACTACAGTTCCTTTTGCTGCTTGTCCCTGTACTCGTTGTCCACCTTTACATAAACAAACACTTCACAGAGTTCCGTCGACTTCCAACACGACCGGAATATGGTCGGAAGCGCCGTAGATTTCACCACGTATATCACACTTTGACAAAATCATTAGAGTCATTGAAATAGAGTTCAAGACTAAATTTTGAAAGCGACTAACCACTTTGACCCGTTCTTGCAACCGTTCGCTGAGAACGACTGTGAACAGAAATGTGAATATCAGTCATTCATTTTATCTCGACAATATGATGATTACGAACAGCCATCAATTCTCCAACCAATGCCCTTTACTCTGCAATTGAATCGGTAGGAGAAATATGTATAAGCGCGTTCATCTGGGTGAAGATTCCTCCATGCGTCAATGAATTGGTTCCCCTCGGGATCTTCAGATGATTCCAGGAAATTCTTGAAAGCTGAGGTCTCGACTTCGGTATAGCCAGCTGTCTTGTTCCAATTTTTTTTGGCATTAGAAAGGTCTGCAGGATCAAATATAGGCCTATTGAATAAGCTTGCACTTCGTCAGAAAATAATACACACCCATCGCAGTAGGGGCAACATTGAGATCACCAGCCCAAATGACAGATTTCTTTTTATCTAACTCGCGTAAGTAGGCGAAGAAATGCTGGTTCCAGACTTTCTTTGCCTCTAGAGTCTATTTTTGCATTATACATCAGTGCGCTGAGGCCGTGAAAAATCTAACAGACCTTCAAATTTTGGCCTGCATTTACAACATACGTGCCCACGAGGTAACAAGTCTCAAATTCCAGTGTCACGATACGTCCCTTCACGGATTGGGGATCTGGATGACCAGGAATTGTTTGGTCTATGCTCAGAGGCTTTTTTTTGCTCAAGATGGCTGTTCCAGCTTTCAGGACAGTCACTCAGTTCAAGGCAATCACCAAACGAGCAAGGATAACTCACCATAACCTTTCGTGGCCGAAATCGACCAATACTGATATGGAAATCTTGATTTAAGGGATAAGTTTTCCGGGACTTTGTTAACCTAACCATTCAAAAAGGTCTAATTTGTTCTTGAATGAAGTAATTTGACTCTGACTCACTTTGGTTTCTGTTATGATGAGAATGTCTGGATTTTCGGCTTCGACATAATTTTTAAAGCCCTAACGCAAGTGTCAGTAAGTGTTGTGAAATGTAGAGAAGCGCCCGCACCTTCTTCTCGCTGGCTGCAAGTCCAGATACATTCCAGGATGCAATACGGGTCGTGTCAGCATGTTTTGGTGGAAGGACGATGGGAACTGGTAAAACTTTGTTGGTATACTGGGGAGTCTGGGATTGGCTCTGGGATTGGCTTTGGGACTCTTGCGTTTCCTCGTCCACGCGCGGCTTTTTGGAAGACTGGGATACCTGGGACGGCTCATCTTCGCTGCCTGACTCATGGTCGCTGTCCACTTTGCGCTTTGATGAAGTACGTGCCATAGGAGCCATAATCGTTGCAATGGAGCCAAAGTTCCTGTGTAAAAAGACGCGTTTTGGTCGTACGACAAATGGGAGTCTGTTGGAAAGAAAGGGACGACGAAACGCAATGCAGAGTTGCATAATACAGAAATTGCTTCCGACGCGATGAAAAGGGGAAACAGCCACGTGACTAACGCGATCGAACAGTTTTATCCGCATTTGGGTCATGATTTCACCGAAAGTTGAACCAAGAAAAATGGCACAGCACTTTTTATCTTTTTGAACCTCCGCAGGAAGCAATCTGGGATTGCCACTGCTCATATTACTCTCCCCTTTCTTTCTGTGTATCAAGGTATGGCTCTTAATAAGACTGTGGCTGGCGAATCTTGGCTAACATTCCTTTCAGAAAGCTTCCTACAACTGCGTGTTTGAGTGGCTCGGGGGCCGTGGCTCCCTCTCTTTGAGACACCCAGATCGCCTTTCATTTGTATACCATATCTAAGATGCTCAAACATCGCGGGTTTTCAGCCTGGATCATGTCGAATGGTCAGACTCTCCCGGAATACCTCGTAGCTGTCGATGAGAATGTTCATCGCGTTTCGTGTTGGATTCCTGGGAAAGAGGGCGAAGTATATCTTTTGTGCGTTTTCGAGGCATAGAATCTTACCTTTCGTTTAGACTTTTACTGTGTATTGGCAAGATCATGGAGGCAGAGTCGACTCTTGTGCTTTCATCAACCTCGATGGGTTGGTGGTCCCTGGAAGATTTCTGTTCGGTAACGGGGTTGCCTCTCGAGGTGGCGTTAGGGCGTCAGCGTCGACAGAACGTCCCTTTGTGTTTCAAAAAGTGCCAGAACACAGTGCGTAATCGGTGCTATGGACTCTAGACCTCAACTAATTTATGATGCAGTCGTAGAATCACCTGCAAGAGGTTCAGCCAAGGATGCTGGAATGATTACGCTCAAAATCAAGCGAATCAAACGCGTTGACCCACGTCCAGCAAATCCCGTGCAACCTATTCCCTCCATTCTCGGTAAAAGGAAGGTCGGCGACTTGTGTGTTGGGTGCGTTGTTTACTGGAATACATCTATTTCGTTCTTGTTAAATGCCACACGTGCTAGGTTTGGAGAGGAAGTCAGTGCCTCTCCTCAACATCCGACCACTTGGGATGTGCGTCCCTACGATGAAGATGTATCTATACCTGGGTCCACTAAACCCAGCACTTACGTGTCGTTTGTATTCCGGTATCGCTCGCCCGGTGAGTTAATACGTTGGCTTTGTCCTTTAAGCTGACTCTCATAATTTCTTTCAGAATTCCTAGAAACTCAAGGGATTGCTATTGAGGAACCTAAACCTGCGCCGAAGCGTGCAACACGGCAATCTGTTCGCCGAATTGCTAGCCTGCCGCCACACCTCCGCGCAGAGTCTGACTCGCCTGTCGAGCGACCTGAAAAGAAGCCTAGACTGATGGCCCCTGCCTCTAACCTCCAGTACCGGTATGTTTTTCGGATGAGGGATTTTTTTATATTCAGCCTGCTTTTAGTTTCCTTCTGGTCTCCGACGACCTTCCGCCGAACTCAGGCGCACAGCTAGCTACGCTGGAACAGCTTCAAAACCCGCTAACCACAGCACCTATGAAGGCGAAAGCCAATTCTTCTTGCCACGTGAAAGGCTTTACGCGCCGCCTCTCTCGAGCATTCGACCTCCTGAATCTTCAGGCACTTCTGAAAGTCCCGAACCGTTTGTAACAGAAGATTCGCAGTGACCCACCAAGATCTCTCCCATGACGAACTCTTTTCTTATTATGCTTTCCATATATGTCTGCTGTCCTCTATGCTTTTCATTTACTTTTGTCCTTATTCCTTTGCTTTCGTTGCAACTCTGATTGTTGTGTTTGCTTTCTATCTATTGCGCTTTCTCTGTACTGTTGTCTTGTAGTTTTCATTAGTGCTGTGTATGCATCGAGCTGTCGGTCCTTTGTCCGTAGGTAGGACAAGTAGTTTTTAGGCACATTATTGTAATAGAAATTCCATGAGACAAGTGCTTAAACACCTACCACTAATTTCTATCAAACTGTTGACTTGAAGTAAACATTGGCCTTTTTTTTATTTATTTTTTTATGCCCAAGCGGCCCGAAAGCAGCACGCGTCTTCCAAAAACGGACAATCGAAAGTTTCAACAACTTGCATTTGTTCTGTCAACACCCCTCGCACCTCAAATTTCTTGTCCAACAACTTGATATTGAAGGAATATGGAACCAATGCCATCCTCTGGGATCGTTCTACATATTTGGCCTGGGCAATGGGGTTTACCTTCTTTGGATCCACTTTGCCTTGCAGCTGTGCTCTACCTACAGCTTGCGATACCCGGGAAGTTCAGTGTAAAGGAGTGCTCAACTCCAGACTCTTCACCTACTGGTATGTGCCGTTCTAATCTTTACTTGCCATTGTTGAAACTAATATGGCCAGGGCAGCTGCCTTTCTTGACTCACGAACAACATGTCGCGGGGTCGTTCGCATCGATCGTCCAATACGTGTCGGGGCTTCGTAGTGCTGATTACGCTACTTATGGAGATGCCAATCTTGATTTTCATCTTGTTGCTTCTGAGAAATCTCAAAAATGTGCATGGTATGCGCACATAGAGTCCCATTTGGGAGACCTTGTGGTAACTTCCCTTTGATGTTCACTCAATTGTCCTTATTTTACCGGGTTTTCAACAGTACCAAAACCTTTATTCAAACCATGAAAACTGGGTCAAAATGACAGGCCCCTCCTTGGCATCTTTATATCCTATACCTCAAAAATATTACGTTCCCCAAAGGATCCAGGGTTTATACGCCCCAAGACTAAAAGCTGCTGGGCTCTGGAAGGTGCACGTCGAAGAAAAACCTCTAGAAACCCGTTTTCCAAGAGATGTCAGACCTTTGGAGGAAAAAGTTCTCACCAAAAATGCGACGTTATCTCAAGCATTTGAAAGGGAAAGGGTTTGTACGATTTCATGAAATGTCAATTCTCATAATCAATTACTACGACCATAGGTTCTGGAAAGGGCTCAAGTTGACCTTGACATATACAAGGATTTCCTAGGTAGTAGAATATTCGCTTTCCAGAATCAGTAAGTTCCTAACAACTATATTGAATCGTATAAGCTCACTATGAATGTCCTTAGGGTCTCCTCTCTCGACATCCTATTAGCTGCTCATGTCCTGCTCCTATCAGAGCCGCCATTCCCTGACACATTGCTTAAAGATTTGATTACTACAGACTATCCTTCACTAGCATCGCATGGACGGCGGATATACTCTGCTGCATTTGAAGGAGGTGGACCTAATCTTGCAACTTCACCTTCATTTTTCTCGTTTTGGTCCCTTTGTCCTTCGTGGCCAAAAAAGCATTCCACCAAGAAACCTACGACACCTGAGGATGTTCATTACACCAAAATGCGTTGGGCATTCATCGGACTTGCCTTGGGTTCTGTGGCTGCATACCTTGCTGTGGTTGGAAGCAAATATAAAATAGTTTGGCATGCTGGAAAGGACTCAGAGGAGGCGGAAGACGAAGAAGACATCGGGTTCAGCAACTAGTTAGTCAGCTATGCAAGGGAAGCTAGCTGTATATGACAAGGAAAACCCAATGTTTTCATTAGTAGGCCATTCATATGGAGGACATGGTGTCTCCTTTTGGGATGAACAATAAAAAGCCTCGAAAAATACTTGGTGATTCAAATGATGCAGAGCGAGGATTGAGAATTGAGAACTTTATGTTGACGGTAAGGTCACGTGAAGTGTCAACTATCCAACGACTACATCGAGCCTCACATCCTCACTGCAATGCTAACTCTCAATAATCCGTGATGGATGATGATGTTATCGTAGTCGACGATTTTGAAACCGACGGTGGCCCATCAACAGCGCCTCGCAATGCTTCTGTCGACTCGCAATCTTTCTATGCACGTCCTAAGACAGTTGCCGAGCATAGCATGGGTTCCTCTCGTTTGCGAAGTGGTAGTACTGTATCTGCAGAAGGTACAGAACGTACCACGCGCTCTTCTTTATTTAAAGCGAAACAGCAGCCTAAGCTCAAGCTCAAGCTGAGTGATAAGGCAGCCTCTCAGCTCCTGGGATGTCTTTCCTGGGAGCCTACGATAGGGAACTCGATTCAGATGATGAAGATCTCGCGTTCGAAGAGCAATTTATACTACGGATGCCTCCTGGCGAAGACTGCGAAAAGCTAAGGAAGGCTATATCATCTCGCGAAGTTGGGAACGATATATGGTTCAAATTCAAAGGTATGTGTTCCTGGACGAATTTTTGCCTTTTCTATTGCTCAGCATCTTCAAGATTCTCGTCGTGCTATCTTTCACATAGGGAGTAACACTTATTCTGCGAAACTTGTTGACCTCCCATGCGTTGTTGAATCTCAGAAGACGTTGGATGCAAAGCAAATGTTTAAGGTTGCAGACATATGTCAGGTTGAACTATCGTCATCTCCAAACCATGCTATGCTAATACTTCGGTTTCGTAGATGCTTGTTGTGGACAAGAAAATCCCAAGTGAAGACCAGCTCATGAAGGACAAAAGTTTCAATATTGATGAATTCATCTGGCCACACGGGCTCACGCCTCCTTTGCATCATGTGCGGAAACGACGGTTTCGAAAACGTGTCAACAGACGAGTATGTCGCGATCACACTCGCAGAATACTGACCAATTATTTTTACAGACGATAGAAAGTGTAGAACAGGAAGTCGAAAGACTCCTAGACGAAGACACTCTCGCGTCGGAGGTAAAATATGGTAACCAATCCAATGAATTTCTGAATAAAAACGTCTTTTCACCCTCCTGTTATTCCAACAGATGTTCTTGAAAACGTCAATCCAGACCTTTCAGATTCTGAGTTGATTGAGCAAGACGTCCCACTTGACGCGCCAACTCCTGCAGTGTCAGACCTTGGAGATGCTCAAACTCCTGGGGATCTTGAGGAGGGAGAGGAAGACGAGGAGAGCGTGGAAAATGAAGGCGAAGAAGCCGATGGAGACATTGATGAAGAACTCGCAGCTGAATTGGATCTGGCACTGGAGAACGAGGATGACGAAGGCAATGGCGACGATGAAGATGAAGACGAGAGTGAAGAAGAAGAAAGTGAAGATGAAGACGACGAAGATACTCAGGCCAGGAAATTGCTGAGCGAAGAAATTAGGGATCTTGAGGCTGCAGTCGCGAAGAAGCGCAATGAAATTGCAAGCTCTGCTAACCCTCTTATCCGGGTATGTCATGCCATAAACATGGCCATGTTGTTTATTCCTGATGATAAAAAATTAGAAACGATTTGAGGATGCACTGAAGAAGCTTACTTCGGACCTTGAGATGAAGATGGTCCAACGTGACGAGTTGAAGGAACGGCAGAGGTTGAAAAAAGAAGGCATTACAACGGATGCAGTTGAGGATACCGATCCAGATATGATTGGTCATGGCAGTGAGGGAGGCCATGGTGATGATGAAGGAGATTTGTTTGGGGATGATTCAGAGATGGATATTGGCTAGGAGTGCAACTTTAAAGCCCATACCTTGTATCCTATTGTCGATAACGTGTAAGTTTGCCAGTTATATGTTTCATCAGTGGTCATTCTATATAAGACAGGAAATACCAGCTTGTAGTACTAATGGTACATACACAATGCAAATAAATGGTGCAAACCACACTCTCAGGACTTCCCAGTGCCATATAGCCTTCACCATTTCATCTTGTGCAAAAATGAGCCACCCCAGCCCTAATATCGCGTATCCAGCATATTTTAAAAGTCGCGAAGAAGTTGAAGGGGAGGACGAAGATGAAGACACGACGAGAGGAATTCCAAGAAATATAGTCAAAGATGCAGCAAGGGAGAAATTGAGCACCGTGATTATAGATATAATAGTTGAAGCAAAACAAAGATTAAGGGCTTTTAAAACCATCGATATCGGGGCCGTCTCGGTTTCTATGGCCGGTTGCATTCGTAGGGTAACAAGGGGCACAAGACCGAACACGGCAAATACGAGTGGGGAGAGAGCCTGAACATAAAGGACGTCAGTCCAGTCCCCATCTCACAGGAATTGGGATTCATCGTACTTTATAATTGTTCATGAACCAAGAGCTCGATAGTACGTTGAAGAGCATGAATCCCAGGAAGTGTGTCGTTGTCATGATAGCTAAAACACCGATCACTGGCCGTTGACGCCTTCGCCATCTGAGCACTTGTGCGGATGAGTCTTGGTCCTTGATGTCCTCGAGCTCTTGAAACCAGGCAGCGTCGACCCAAGTGCGCAAGCCATGGAACATTAGGGCCACGGCGATGAGAATAGCGCTTGGTAAATAGAGTCCAATTTTCACGAATCGCTGGGGGCCTGTAAGAAGATAGAAAAAGAATGATGCATGCAAACGCTCCAGTAAATTATTCATGGAGCGAAGTGTTGATTCCACAATTCTTACAAAACATAAGAGAAATTACTTCTCTGAAGCCAAAGATTCTCACCTTCCTATAGCGTGAAATCCGTGCGGGCCTATAGCCGGAACAGCGAACAAAGTAATCGCATCTATCCTGAACCTGGGATGGTCACAATGACCGCAATGAGTACCAATGACCCAAAAAATAATATTTTAGCTTACTGATGGAAAAGCCCGTGAACACCACTTCCACGGCCATTGGCTTGATATCCTACATGGCGGATGATGCTTTGCGCTTGATATAAGTAAGACTTGACAGCGGGAATGTTATAAATTGATTGTGGCAGCCAGGATGGCACAGTATCGATTGAAGGCTCTTCTCTTGGGTCTAGATAATCATACAACACCACAGGAACGCCAGCACGAGAAATCCGGTCCACCGTGTTGATAAGGTCTTGGTTTGGCAGGCGTCCATTGAGGCCCTCTAAATTGTAGTTACATTAAAAGGTGTTTTAACTCAATTCAAAAGAGACTAACCAAAAAATATACCCAAGTGGGAAAATGAATGTCCAGGGTAATCAATGTTCAGTGCAGTCCAGATTACACCAGAGGTAAGCTTGAGAGTCTCTGCTGTTAATCCTATAGAGAAGTCAGCAATTGCATTTTTATAATGATGGCCTCCTTACCAGGTTGCGGAGAACCATGATACGCACCAAGCCAAGCTTGCATGCCATCAAGATATCCATCGCTTACTATTAGAACGATGTCTTTTCCCCAAAATGAGTAACCTTTGGAAATAATATCCTGATAAGAAAGATATCAAATATGGGGAAGTCATCACCAACGTTTTAAAAAGTTTCCCAACGCCAACACAGTGGATACGCCACGTAAATTCAGACTACCATCTCCTTCGCCCATTCTGCTCAACCAGGAGGCACTGATGACCATGGTTTCTGTTCCAGAGTGCCGTGGCGAAGATATAAGAGCGTAAGAATTCGTTCCGTTTATATTCTGGAGAAATTAAAAAAGAAATTGGGACGCAGAAGAATTTGCGTACTGAGGTACTGGTTGAGAAGGAATAGCTTTGAGTTGATGCCGATATTCCAAGTTTGAGGAATGCTTCACATAACCAGTGCGCTCGCCTAAAGGGGACACTCTCAGCCTCAATCAACCTCCAGAGGAGTCTAATGTCCTCACTGCTCACTCGTATAGTTCGCATCGCGTAATTGTTCGAGCTGTGCCAGGTATAAGTCGGCGACATGTACATCTCCCCAGTTCCACTCAGTATTGACCTTAAAACCGAGCGTTATCGACGAGAATCCTGGGGTATTGGAATTCATACCTGACCTGGTTGTAAGGCATTTTCGTCAACGTATGTCCCTCTGCCCAAGTGTGGAGCAGGTAGCAAGACCATCCATGTGTATCCCACAAGGTACAAGGCAATTCTGCACCAGGAATGAGAGCGCTATCAATTCTTGAAAAAATATAACGTACTTAATAAACTTGAGCCGGTTGGTTATCAAATTCACCAACCTGAGCCTCTTTCGTATACGTTTTTCGTGGATGTTTCCTGTGGGTCTAACAAATTGTTTGAGCCTCAGTAGCAGTCGTCTCCATCGCGGCAACAGTCCACTCGACGTATCCATTTTCGTCAAGTCTAAGCTGAGTATTGACGCGTGCTAAAAGACAAGGCGTCCACAGGCTTTGCAAGATTGCACAGTTGTGGGGGTAAAGAGAAAGGTGGCACGCGAATTTGTCACGGTGACCTAGTCAGGCACTAATACAGAGACTTAGCTTACTTTGCCACTTTGCTTTCTTTTCTCATACTTCGTCCATACCTAACTTGATGCCGCCTAAACGCAAAAGAAATACACCTGTGCCAACGAACGGCCTTGCACCTGGTGACAATTTGAAGCGTAATGCCCTAGCTGAATCTCAGCCTTCCACACCTTGGGGTTGGGTTGGTTCTGAGGTCACCGATGTTACCCAAATAACCCTGGAACACCGATTGGTGGCATGTAATCTTTCTCCAAGAAACGAAAACGCGTTTTGCTTAAACAAATATTCTCGTCCTGATCTGCAAGATGCCCCAAAGTTTACTCACAAACCCCTGCCGCCACAGTCAAATGCAAATGGAGAACTAGAGGATGACATTATTGTTATATCCGACGACGACGAGGAGCCTACATGCTCCAAGAAAAACTGCAGGTCGAATCCAAATTGTCTAAACTTTGTTGGACAAGACATTTGGGAAGCTGAAGGTAGCTTGGAAGATATCGCCTACATTCGTCAGACGCTGATAAATTTACAGATAGTACAGAAGATATTCTAAAAAAATTTGGGAAACTGGGAACGGATCCCTCACGAGACTCTCGCGAAACAGACCTACCTGTGGGTTTGAAGGTGAGTTTATATCTCGGTTTGGCTGAAATGACCCGTCCTTATTGCATTCCAGAATCTTGGTGCTACATGTTACGCAAACGCCTCACTTCAAGTAATGCCTTCAATTTTCCATCTCTCAAAATTATCATAAGTTTTCTGAAGATAGCATCCAGGTGTGGTACCGGGACTTGGCATTTCGTTCTGGTGTTTTTAGTTGTGAACCTCCTGAAGGCACATCGGAAGAAAAATACAGAGTGAGATAAATAAATGTCATAATCTGCAGGAAACATAATAATTTCTCCAAGGATTCTCCTATATTTCAGTTGCAAGTCACATTTGCCGCACTGCAAGAAGGACATAAAACAACTTTTAACCCTGTCCGACTTGTCGAGAGCCTTCAGCTCCGGACATCAGAACAACAGGATGCTCAAGAGTAGGACCTCAAGTTTGACGGCTGTTGGTCAAATTTCTGACTTCTTTGCAAGATTCTCCAAACTTTTCATGTCTCATCTCGATGCTGAATTCAAGAAACAGTCATCACCCGCTGTGAAGTCGCTTATCACGGATCAGGCAAGGTTTATACAGGGATTGCGAAGCCATTTATCTTAATGTCTTCAAGTTTCAAGGTAGTCAAATATACGGTACAATCTGCCATGCATGCAAGCACCAGTCTGAAAGGGCATCTGACTTTCTTGAGATTGAAATAAGTTTCGAAGTACGCAGTAAACTGTCCCCCCGTTGTAGCATTGCCTTACTGACGACCGTTTAGAATAACTCGAGGCTCGAAGAACGCCTCACTGCATCGTTGTTGCCAGAAACACTCTGCGGAGATAATCGGTATGTATGTGGCATACCTTCATTAACCTTTTGACCATGTTCCAGGTATTATTGCTCTCACTGCCAAGCATTGCAGGATGCTACTCGCTATACCGAACTACGACAGCTTCCTCCCGTGCTTCATTTTTCATTACTACGTTTCGTATATGATATTTCCACTATGGAACGCAAGAAATCCAAGCATTCTATCTTGTTTCCATTGACAATTGACATGCACAAATTCTTGGGCTCGAAAAATGACCGCGAACAGGCTATGAATGTCGACAATGAGGACAACCTGTACGAGCTACGAGGAATTCTCCTGCACAAGGGGACCAGCGCATATCATGGGCATTACGAAGCTCAGGTGAAGGATATCGAGTGAGCTCTTCCTTCAATTTTTTGCGACCTTGCTAAGGAGTCTTGTAGACACGGGTCTTGGTTTCAGTTCAACGATGAAACCGTGACACGAATTAAGCCTTTGGGCGATAAAGTCGCTCTTAAAAAGTCGACTGAGAAGTCAGACAATGATGAAAAGTAATGTGATCACTCTTCACCTACGACCATATTAACGTGAGTAGGCCAGACCACTCACAAGTTCGTAAGAACCGAATGAATGCGAGGAAACGACGAAGAATCAATGACAGCGATGACGAGGTTATCGAGCAAGTCCTTTTATCTATTTATTTATTCGAATATCTATATCCCAATCTTACCTCAGAGTGAAAGCCAAGTCAGCAACTACAATATTGACGTCATCAGAAGATACAGCTCGGTACCCTTTCTGCCTGAATACCACCAATCTTGACTCACTTTGTAATCAGTTTAATCGCGTCCAAAGACGCATATATGTTGATATATGCAAGGAAGCCTAAAAATCAGACGATACCAACTCCACAAATTGTTCATACTTTTCCACCGATGTCGACAAAACCTCCCATCCGAGCAATGAAAATTGTACTGGAGTTGAATACTGCGCACGATAAGGCCTGTAAGGAGTTTAGAGAAAAGTAGGTTTGATCAAGAAATCACGAGTACATTTCAATGACAGTGGACAGGGAAACTCTTCTAAGGTCCAAATTACAGGACCTACGATGCAAAGTGCGGGATGTCTATCTGAACTGGGCTGTAAATAACGCTAATGTGACAAATCCCTTACTCGGTTATTATTCTTACTTACGAGCAACTTAGGAGAACTACGTTGTCAGTCGACAGGCGTTGAGTGCATGGCTTTCAGAGCATTGTATCCAGGCTGTCCTTTCGCCCAACGAATCTTCCAAAACGGGTTCTACATCTCAACTTATTTCCATCCCGTTGTCTGATATCGTTTGTGAGCATGGCTCCCTCGATCCTCTAAAATTTAGAGAAACGAAACGACTGAGTTCGGTTCGTTTCCAGCGTTATTGAGAGACCCCTTTTAATTCCCGTCGATTTTAGCAAACATTCAATCGCATCGTGAAGACCACGAATTGCACATTCGATCCTATGCTTAAACCCTCCGACGCTTGCAGCATCTGCGTTTCAAACATTTTCAAAGGTACTTCTAATTGTCGATGATGAGACGAGGGCCTCAATGCCATGACGAGCAGAGAGATTATACGAAATTGAACACCCGAGATATACCAAACGATTTGAGAAGTCAGCTGTCGTGCTTGATGACGATGAAATAGGTTACTGGATATCGAAGAAATGGTGTAAAGGTTCTTTCATTATTAATATACTTTGTCGTGTTCTAACCTCCAATAACAAAGACTGGAAACTGATCAAACCTCGGATGCACATTGACAGTCAGACCGATCCGGGTCCAGATTCCTCTGAATTTTACAATCATGTTTACTGTGAACATGGAGGGCTGTCTTTAAATACTACAAATCGCCGAAAAATTTCCTTGGAGGTTTGCTGCCTTTACTCGTCGGTGCATATTGATCATTGAAAGTGAATTAGGCGGTTAAAGTTTTAAATGAACTGTACCCATCCTGGCAACCTCCCTCCACTGACACAGAAACCTGTGCAATTTGCGATGCCGAGGTTCATATTTCCAAGGAAGATAAAAAAGAAGTCCGTAGGAATGCAGAAGAAGAAAAGGTCGTTGTCCCACGAACTTCACCAAAACTAAATATCTTACTATTACATCTGGACAGGCCCGGTTAAAGTTTATCTATCAATCCTATCTAGATTCCTGGGCAGATGACTTAGAAAGGACGTCATGCGCTGTTGTCCCCTCCCAATTCCTTAAAGATTGGAGACGATGGGTGAACAATCCGTTTGATCATCCCAGACCCAAGGCAGTTGACAATAAGCCTTTCTTTTGCGAACATGACCTTCTGATATTCGACCCTAATTGCTCCGATGACCTAGATTCGAGCGTCGCAATAATCAAACGAGACAACTGGGATATACTGCATTCCGTGTACGTCAAGATAGTGAAGTGCTGGTAAATCTGGTTAACTAACTTCAATGCAAGGTATAATTGTGGGCCACTGATTGCCCTTACCAGAGAGTCTGATCAGGGTGGTGTCAAATATGTCCATAATATTTCGGTCTGTGAAGGCTGTCGCATGAAAAGGTCTGATCAGCTCACGCTGTGCAACCTTAGTCCCAATTAATCTCAATGACCCAGGAAAATCGAATGGGAGACAACAGATATTACCATTCACCTATGTAGTCCTGAAGAATCTCAACCTTCAAAACCCAATTCACGACAAAAACCTATTGTAACCTACGGCCGAGGTAATGGAGCACGACAATCTAAACGCTTACGTCAAACTAAGGAACATGGGGAAAGAAGAAAAGTGTCTGTGTCAAAGACCACCACCGTGAAAGATATCAAAATTTTGGTATATATCTACTGTGAGAAATATTCTCTCATATACTAATGTAACCTCACAGGTGACTCGGGAATTCAACATTCCGACAATATGCCAACGACTATTCCACCATGGGCGGGAACTTGAAGATAATGCAGCAACAGTGGGTACCCTCCAGCTCCTGATCAACGACGTCCTTGATCTACGGGAAGTGGACGAGATTCTTGAGATTGATTCCGATTCCGATGATCGCCCGCCATCAAAACGGCGGCTAGAAGGTCCTGCTTTTAGAGGAACATTATTGGGCTCTACGGACTCACCATGGTCTAGTTCACCCGAACGAACACCAGTGCCAATGCACAGCAACACAAAGGAGAAGCCTTGTATTGCTTGCACCTATTCCAACAAGTTTGACGCTATTCGTTGTGAAATGTGTGATAGAGTTTTCATATGAACCAAATGTTATTACAAAAGAACCGTATTGCCCCTTGCGAGACTTATAATCATACCCCAAAAATCAAAGCAAAGATATCGACACATTGTGATCCCACCCTTGTCTATTGAAAACAACCAAAAAAAGAAGAAAGAAAGAAAAAAGACTTCTCCCTTTATTAAGAGAGCAATGTCCCGTTTTAACCCAATAACAAGAAAGCAGAAATTAGCATAGACTTAGGTGTACTCAGGCAAAGGCGCGAGATTAGATGGAGGAAAGGCTGATGCGATTCTAGATGGAGGAGCACCTGGCGGTGGGACGCGTGCTGGAGGCGGAATAGCACCGGTTGGGGAATCCATAACAGGAGTTTGGGATTTGAGAATCGATGTCGCAGTAACAATGATATCAACTTCGTTGGATGCTGTGCCGTTCATCTTCACTGCCATAGCGATAGCATCCTGTGTTTTGTTTGTCAATTCATTCACGGATACGCTTTGGATCGCAACTGTTTCTGCTTGAGGAGTTGGGACACCACCGCTGGCCACAGTACGATCTGCAATTACTGTCTGCGCAGCCTGAAGTACGACGTGCTGAGCCGCGACGGCCAGACGGCGGGAATCCATATGACCTTGACCGGAGATGGCTTTATCGTAGGCATGCACTGTTTGTTCAAGGACATGTTTTTGTTTGACGAGGTCTTGAAGTTCGCCTTGCTTGGGAGGGGAAGCGGACACGAATTGGGATTCCGCCTTATCCGTAACGCGTTGCGCAACATTTTGCAAAACTCGGATAACACGAGTGTCGTCTACACGAGTTACTCGTGCATCCATTCTAGATGCTGTATATGTTAGGATTTGCCAAAGACGAAGTTAACCACGAGATCACGTGCCTTTGAGGAATTTGGAAAAGGGCCGAATCGCTAGTGCTCCGTTTTGGGGGTTCGCCGACCAAAGATGGGCGACGAGAACGTGAATATGAAGCAGAATCCAACGCGGAGACCGGGGCTATCGATATAGTAAAGGTATGGGCAACCTGATCATCCTTATTATCAAACGGAAACTAGTAATAAAATGTTATGAGACAATGTTCCTCGGAGTGAACGAAACTGACTTTGGCAATGGCAGTGATCTGACAGCTCTCTGCATCAGGTGGAGGTATGCCGGATAATTCGCCGTTCTTCCAGGAGAGCCAAGGAGGTAAGCTCGGTGAACTGAGCGTAACAGGAATCTTTTTGAAGGAGCATTGAGGGTGCCAGATGTGAGGTTTCCAGGACCAGCGCAGTCCACAATATGCTACACTCGGCGGCGTGCCCGCTAATTTACGCTGGAAAGGTCGAAATTCCCATTGACCTTCCCCAGCCTTCCTGGCCTCGACATTCCAGATGTGATTGCCTTTGGATTTAGCCTTCTTTCCATCCTCGTTAAACCGAAGGATATATTGTTGTCGCCAAAGGTAGTTCCGTGCCTTCGGATCAACCATGTCACGGGTGAAAATCCAAGAAATTAACGACAGCTGACCTTCTTCATTGGTATTTTTTCTTCGGGGTATCCTTGGTTTGCGAGCTGTAAAAGGTTAAATATATTGGTAATTTGACTGAGTAATAAAATTATTGCTTACCTCATCCATAAATGCATTCGTAAAAGCCTGGATGCGAAACTTGAAGGGGCGAAAATCTGGTGATTCATCCAGGCGCTGCATCTTCTTAGCCATGAGAGTCTGATGAATTTGTTCGCCTTTTGCGTCAGTTGCCTCCACTAGGTGACATGGACCATGAGCTGTACTCTCTAGGCTGAAGCTGAAGGAAGAGGCTCACGGTTAGAGCATAATTTGTTCAAAAATTCAAAAAATATCCTGTCAACATCAAATAGGTATTCCGCGGGCAAGTCTGATGCAGTTGACGTGGGGTGTCGTTCGCCTGAGGTCTAGAACATTTTACAAGATTAGTAGTGACATCACAATTACATTCAAAGAAATATCCACATGATGTGCTGCTGCTTTTCCAGAAGTGCTCTCATCAGAGTCGGAATCCTCATCCTCATCCTCACCGTCGCTGGGAGAATTATGAGTGGTGTGAGGAGCAGAGTTTGTAGAGAAGGAAAATGATTTTTTTGAAGGCTCAGAGCCCATGTACCAATTTGACTGGCCAGACCGTGAGGATGAACCAGAGTTTTTTGTCGTCTGCCACACCGCCACGGCAGGATCAGAATATGGTTCGCTGTATGGGTATGAACTATAGGAATTCCTAAAATTTGTGCCACTTATTGAGCCCGAACGTGACATTCTTCCGAGGGGTTGACTTGCGCTATTAGAAGGGAGCGTGGGAGGTTGAGCTAAAGGAGGCGGAAGAGCAGGGGAGGAAATACGTTGCTAGAATGCGTGCTTGACGAGGACGCAGTAAGACCTGGGAGAGGTCCAGCTATTGAGCCTGCTGAAAGAGAGTGGTGATGCCGTGTAGGAACGACTGGGTCTGACCAGGAGGAATGGGGTAACGATGGGAAAGGCGGTGCAGCCGTTCCAGACATAGGCAAAGATAAAGAAGAATGAACAGTAGAGGAGGAAGTTGCAGGTAAAAAAGAAGTAAACGCGCCAGTAATTGGAGTTTGCTGCTTAATGGTGCCGAAAGAATTATTCGCCGCAAATGCGGACGGCGGTGGCGTCGGTGGCCGGGAAGGAGGCCGGGTTGAAGGAGCAGCTGATAAGGGGGTCTGAACAACGGGATATGTCACAGGCGGAAGTTGAGGTGGGGCGAAAGTCACTCCTGTGGAGGGAATAATCGGAACTTCAGTTATGTTCAGCGTTAAAGGCGCGTCATCTTGAGGCTCTCTTTTAAGCGCTTTGACAGTTCGATGTTCCTCTAGTTCGGATGCGCATCGTTTGCGCGATTGGTCAGACACTACGAGATGAGTGGATTCGGTGACCAGGGGCTCCATAGGAGGTGCAACGAGAGGCAAGGTTGGAATTGGAGGCTCGGGGAGAAGAGACGGAATCGGCGGAATCGGCGGAGCAGGGGGAGGATAGGGGGGCGCATCCTTGTCAGTAAAAGCCATGACTTCGAGCATATCGAGGACCTGCGCGATGCGGTCTCTGAGTTCACCGACCTTTGTTGTTTGCTCAGCACCATGACAATTTTCAAAGGCATCGCCAGCGTCAATTGCGGTTATTGCGATGCTATGGTACATGGAGTTTGTAAATTAAGGTAGAATAGTGAATAGGACGTGACTTACTCTTTGAGCATTTTACCGATTAACGTCTGGGGCTGCTGGTGAGAGACGGACTCTTCCAAATTGTCGGTGACCGCAGTCGGCGTCGAATATTCGGGGTTTTGGAGATTTGGAGATATGGATGGGAAGGGCGAAGGATGGGACGGGGGTGAGAGCGATGTGTTTGCGCGACTACGTCCCCCTGAGGCTGTAACTTGGTCAAGAGCAGATTCAAGAGAGGAAGCTACACCGGTACCATAAGACGAAGAGGTCCCATGAATTGACGGAGAGGGAACTTGAGATTGAGGAGGAGAAACGGACAATGTCCGCGCATCTGGAGAAGGGTCAAGTTTCTCGGTCGGCAGAGCCATTGCATAAGGGTCTGTTGTTGTTCTTATGTCAGACATGAAGTCAGCGGCTGCAAGTAATTGTGGTGGGTCCATAGCCTCCATGGGTGCATTGATAAAGGCAGAAATTGGAATATCAGGCATGGACAAGTGCATTGGTGTAGCAAACCCGTTTACAGGAAGCTCGGATGGAGACACAGGAAGATAAACGAGACCAGATTCCTGTGCGAGCAGGGAATTTGAGTGCGCGAGATCGGGTAGGGATGGGGAGAGAGTGGGCATGAAAGGGGGAACCATCTCAACGGGGAGGGGAGTAGTGTCCATTTCTCCCAGAGGTGGTGACGGTGTATCCAACTCGTATTGGACCATCATATCCATCCCCAGCCGCGCAGAACGTTGTGGTGCCCAAGCTCTTTGAGGTGGCCGTTTAAATAGGAAATTGAGAGCAACGAGAAGGATCAGCTACGATCGGTTTCGGCCGCACGTGTAAGGTGTCTGCGTATTTTCTGAGCAGGCAGCAGCAAGGCGTGAGCAGATGGGGGCCCCGGGGACGGCGAGGAGGACAGGGACGACGGAGACGACGAGGAGGACAGCAGAAACGAGTTGGACGCAGAAAAAGAAAGCAGCACAGGGCGATGGTGGCAATTTCAGAACCCAGATTTGCAGATTCTGAGGCAAGGTCCGTAGAGTGCCATTGCGTCACATGTCACACGCTCGATTCATCGATTAAAGGCCCTTTCCTAATGATGTATCACCAGAACATCTGACTTTTCTATTCTTCTCTTCTCATCATTCTCACCAACACCAGACCTTGAGGTCACCCCTCTTTCGGGGCAGTGCAGGTAGATGTCCCTGATCCGAAAGTCCCAATAAATCACACATCGGGAACATCCTAAATCTTATGTCTGCATCCTTCAATAGGCAACAATACATAGTCTACCTAAGTACGCCCGGAGGACGACGGATCTCGTCAGCGTGTTCAAAACCTCCGTCGTCCTGGGCTTCTTGAACGCTCTCGATCCCTGCGCCTATCACTGTGAAGGTTATACACCGGATCAGTATATGAACGAGGACAACACGAAGTGAATACAACTGACTCATATCGCGAAGCCTGACGGTCGTAACCACGATCGCGATCACCGCGCTCACGATGGTCATCGCCACCCCCACGTGAGGAGCGGTAGTCGCTGCCAGATCGTGCTGCACCCGAAGACGGTGCAGTCCCAGATGGTACAGAACTTGGTGGTGGCATTTTTCGTTTTTCACGCTCTTCCTTGAATTTCGTGAGCATGTTTCGTAATTCATGGTATCCCAAATGCATCTACGCCGAGGGGTACGTCAGTGTGTGCACAATTTAAAGTTGTATGTGGGAAAACAAAGCCTTTCTGTAACGTACCTTGCCGCCAAAATGATCCGCAAGGCGACGGTCAGAGTCGAGAACGGAGAGGTAGGCACCACAAACGTCGCAGACGCGTAGCTTTTGGTGACCCGAGGCACCCGAGGTGTCAGTGAGTTGTTGCAATTCACGCTAAGTATGTGCAAGAAAGGCCTTTGTTAGATATGGTCACACACAGACGTGAAAAGAGACACACCTCCTTGTCAGCTTTTTCACTTTTTAGAGCCTCAATAGCCGCCATTTCACGCATTGATTCTTCAACCTTTCCTTGTTCACCTACAAAGAACATATAAGCACCTTTAGCACAGAAGCTATCCATAGACATTCACCTAAACTTTCGATCTTTTCCGTGCCACCTTGAATGGCCAACTCGATTTCTGCAATTTCCCTCATCTATAACAGACAAAGGAAGTGATATAAGCCCGAGGCTTTGAAACATGGAAACCTCATACCAAATTCGTAGTCTTCGCGTTCTCTTCGGGCGTCTTCTCTAATCGGCGATGGGCAGCCCGAATCCTGCGGTCACACTCGTCAACAAACGCAAAAATATTCGATTCATATTCCATCTGGAAACGGTTGAAGATTGGGTCATTCGGGTTAGCTTCCTTGGCCGCGAGGTATTCGGTTTTGAGCCGTTCTGTATGGGATTTGGGACAAGCGCCAAGGTCCATTTTCTACGTGAGGTGGTTGTAAGTTTGAATGGATTCACAACAGAAATTGAACATACGGTGTTCGTGAAAAGCGCATGAGGGCACGTTCCACACAAGAAGTTTCTGCAGACCTTCTCATCCTGCCATACCAAGTTGGCATTCGCAACACCCATAGCCTCGGGACCCATCATTTGCTGTTCTAATTTGTTAAAAAAAAAACCCTCGAACAGTGTGTCATTATATACGCACCTCTAGGAGCTTTCGCTGCATCTCTGCTAGTCGTCCCATCTTGTAGGTATGCTGCTGTTGGTCGATGGATGATTGCTCTGTGAGACTATGTTACAAGGTTGACAGAGACAACTATTTGTTCATGTTATCTTTGGACCCTTTGATCGACTCGGAATGCACTGCCGATGTCAGTCCGAAGTATTAGGGTGCCGCTCTCGTCCTCAAATTATTGCAATATGTAAATTGATTGTGGCATAGTGTAAAGCGGCTACTATGTATTGTACAAGTAATCTAAATACCAGGCACAAAGAAAGAAGCTCGGAGTGGGCATGGAACAATTATTTATATGACACTGAAGAATTGCTGAAGAATGAGGAATGACTAACGACCATGTTTAGTGAGAACGAGACATGAATGGATATGTAATAATGCAAGTGGAAAAGCGCTATGAAGAAAGGGATGGACTAGCATTTTTTTTTTTTTTTTTTTTCAATATTGCACGGCAGAGGATAACCGAGAACAAGAGAACTCTGAAAAGATCAGTGAGCGGGGGGCGAGTATTCAGATCCTCGACCTCGACCGCGCCCTCTGCCACGTCCACGTCCCCGGTTATTATGTTGCTTGTGGGCTGGTTTATTTTTCTGAGCCAATGGCTCGGAGGAAATGGAAGCTTCAGGTGGATTGGAAGATTCTTTGGCTATCTTTGAGCCCGATGGCGTATTTTGAGGGGAGGTGGGCCGAGAGAATCCGCCAAATCGCATCAACAGTTGGATTATGTCTTCGCATCTCTCGATTGCAGATTTGGTAGGCTGCGGGCCCTTTAGCGTCTTGAGACCTTGCTCTGACGTCGCCCATGCCCACGCTTGATTAATGTCTTGATTAGATGCCATCTTCTTGTCAAGGATTATCCAAACGAGCTCGGGTTCACGGGCTTCCAATGCTAATGCGAGCAAATTTGAACAATTGGAGCAATCGTATATGGCTTTAGAGTCCGATTCCTTCGGCGAGTAGGTCTCAAGGAAGTGCTTTACGATCTCTAGGTGTCCCAATTTCAGGGCCAAGTGAAAAGCAGTTAGGCCTTGGGAGTTCCTTTCCTCTGGGTCGGCACCTGATATCGGATTAATACATTACTGACATTCACTTATCAGGATAAAACAAGCTTACTATGAGAATCAAGCCACTTAAGCAGATCTAGATCGCCATTCCTCGTTGCAATATGAAGAAGGGTTTCTTGAAGGTCTTGAGGCGGAGATTTGACGAAGGCTGCACATCCTTTCTTTATTTCCCCTCCGGCTGCATCAACACTCTCTTCCCATACACCTTTCTTTACCTTTTCCGAGTCGCCTTTACGTGCAGCTGCAAAGACCGACGATCGAGTTGCTTGGGCGCTTCGCAAAATTGCTTTGGCTCGTTCTTCAGAGGACTTGCGAGTGGCTTCCGCTTGAGCTTTCTTTGTTTTTACTTTCTGCTTCTGACGGAGTTCAGCTTCCTGCCTTTCTATAAGAAAGATCAGAACGCTTTCTGCAATGAGACTTTTTCTTTACCTTGCTCACGTTCTTTTTCGGCTCTTTCTTTACGAGCAATTGCTTCCTGTTTCCTTCGTTCCTGTGCTGCAAGCTGCTCCTCGCGAGAACGACGTAGTTGTGCTTGGTACTCCTCAGGTGTCTGGTGGTTAGATTGGCGGTGGGGGTGACCTAGGAATTATTTGAATTGATTTGATGCAATAGAGCACAATTGTCGCAGCGTACGGTGGTTATTACGTCGAGCATGATACATCCTATTAGCCATTATCTGCTCGAAAAGCCACCTGAAGCCACAATGAAGGACAGACTTTAACAAATTGTAGGCGCTTACAGGTAAAATTCAATATCTTCGTCAGAATCTGAATCATCGTCATAACCGTAATCATCATAATCATAGTCATCGTCAGAGTATTCGCTTGCATTAAAGAACGGGTGGCCCCCTCGAGGTCCGGAGGAAGGCTTGGACGACGGGTCCAAGTGCTTCACGAGCACGCGGTATGCCTCACTGACACGTTGGAACTCTGCAGTGGCACTTGGGTTATCAGGGTTTTTGTCGGGGTGTGTGCGCAGAGCAATCTAAATTTTGAAATGAGACTCGACGTTGTTGGAACTGAAACAAAAAAAAAAATCTGACCTGCTTATATGTGGTTTTCACAACCTCAAAGGAGACACCCTATTTTTTTAGAGTAAGACAATATGCGGGGGGTAAAACGTGAAAGGTGTCGACCTGTTCGAGCCCAAGAACGGCATACGCATCAGCGATTTTCAAAGAGGGTGGCATGAGAGTATGAAAAGAAAAGGGAGGTGATGAAGAGGGCTGTGACGGAAAACAGCACACTTCGACGCGTTTACCTAATTCAGATATCAAATAAATTGCTCGTTGTGAATGTTTTCTACTTCCCTCGCTTCAACCTCACGTAACGCGACATCGTCGCGTCTCAAAGGGCAATAGTTCTTTAGGCGCTGGCCGCGACGGTGTTTAGGCGTCAAGCTGATGCCACCACGAGACACAACCGATGTAAATGTGACAACAGTGGGGAACCAAGCCACCGAAGCTAACCACACCGCGTTTCTGCCTCAAAATGCTGGACAACTCTCTGACTCGAACCCCGTATTACCTCCTTCATACCTGAAAGATTTTCTGAATGACAAGTGCGTGTTATTACTCCTGTCATGACATGCCTTACAGTTGAGCTTTCGCCAAGTGCAGCCCCTACTTTCAAGCAGGCTTCGGTCTCATGGTGTGCTATTACCATTGCGTCTTGACTGACGGTTATTCATCTACTCCAGGCAGTAGGTGTTGGGCTTACGGCCATGCGGCAAGGTGTTGTTTTTGGGACTACTGCACTCCGCCGCCGATTGCTTGTAACTCTGGAAATCAATAACAAGGACAGGGCCTACGAGTGGTTTTTGGCGTGGATGTCGAACCAAACTACATTACAGTCCCAAACCTCCAGAAAATTTGCGCCTTGGACACGCAGTCATCAACTTAGTGTTGAGACCACCGTTGAGCAGCGGAAGAATGGAAGTTCCTCAGCTTTGTTCAAACTCGTTGCAGGCCCAGGAACACATTACGTCCGATATAAAGGAGCTTGGTTGCAGGTGCGTTAATACGTCCTCGACTGCTTTTCTGCAGTTAAGATTGCTCTCAGGTGAAACGTGAACGCGAAACGAGGTCGATGCAACTGATGTCCGGTACACCTTGGGAGACTGTCACCTTGACCACATTATCTCGGGACAGAAAACTCTTCCCTGAATTGCTCAGCGAAGCAAGAGACCTAGCTATGCGCGGTAATGAAGGTAAACTTGTTATCCATACCGCTTGGGGCATTGAATGGCGACCATTCGGTCAACCACGCCTAAAACGCCCGCTGCAAAGTGTTGTTCTTGCACCAGGTGTCGCGGAAAATATTGAGGCTGATATCAAATCCTTTCTGAATAGACGACAGTGGTATGCGGACAGAGGTTTGTTTCGTTATTATCGTCATCGTGTAGGCAATATTTATTCCCGTTTGAAGGTATTCCCTACCGTCGTGGTTATCTGCTACACGGACCCCCTGGGTCTGGAAAAACGTCCTTCATTCAGGCGTTAGCTGGAACACTCTCTTATGACATTTGCGTACTCAATCTTTCTGAACGAGGACTTGCGGATGACAAGCTTTTTCATCTGCTATCCAATGCTCCAGAGCGCAGCTTCATTCTCATCGAAGACATTGATGCGGCCTTCAACAAGCGAATTCAAACATCAGAAGACGGGTAAGTCTATACTCATATAAATTGCTACATTTCAACCTGATTTGTGACTCCTGCAGCTATCAATCTTCCGTGACATTTTCGGGATTTTTGAATGCATTAGATGGTGTGGCTTCTGGAGAAGAACGCATCATCTTCATGACAACAAATCATGTCGAAAAATTAGACTCTGCCCTGATACGTCCCGGCCGCGTTGACCTTAGCGAACTGATCGACGATGCGACACCTGAACAGGCTCGGCATCTCTTTGACAGGTTCTATGGTGGAATTGATATGCCTAAAAGTTTCACGGAAGAAATTACCAAACACTCTGTTGACCTAGGAGTAATCGTAAGGCAACAACGAGAAAAGGGTCGGAGAATCAGCATGGCAGCCTTGCAAGGCTGCTTCATTCGCAATGACGCCAAGGTCGCCGTTAAAAGTTGTCATGATCTTTTCGTCAGCAAATAGTCATGACTGCCTCATAGCGGAGTATCCTGCGTTTTGTCATTTATTACTGCCCCTCCTCTGTAATATGTAATGAATCTAAGTACTGAGATCTCCACCAGGAAAAGACCCATGTAGCTGTTAGAAAATGGGTTTTCGTTTGCGACCCGTGAATTTGGAGTCGTTGGGCACACTCTCTTTGCCTCGTCTCCGATAGAGCTAGGGTGTTACAGATGAGAGACTGCCTGCAAATATAAATTACATTGTTCGTACCTCCTTTTTTCTCAAGATCCAATCTCTGTCCTTTACGCCCTTCCGCTTCTCATTTTTTGTTTTTGCTCTCTCCCTCTCCCTTCGGCGTTCAAATCTGACTTTGCTATCGTCTTCTTCAGCTCCCTGCAGACCCTGGGGTACTTGTTGACCTCCACCGCCTCCCACGAATAGGCATAAAAAAACTTTCTTTGCTTTTTTGGAATTCGGGTAATCCACAACGACACCCCCACCGAAACCGGCCTTTTGAGCGATTGACGTAATAAGTTGTATTTGGTCATCGGACGAAGGGTAAAACTGTAAAATAGCTCTGGATGGATTCCGCATGGCAGAGTGAAGGGTCGTGAAAAAGCGATTTAGGCGGTGTGGTGGGGAGGACGTTGGATGAGATGTTTCGGCATTTAGTAACCATTGAATAACAGAAATACTACAGGGAGTATTAGCACACAAGATGAAGAAACTCGAGGAGACCGACCTAATTACACCATCAAAACTTCCAGGACGGAAGCCAAACCCTTGCCCGATGTCTTGAAGGAAAAGATCGCCTTCCACCTCCCGCTCAAGAGCCACCTCTTGGTGATGTTATTAGCGTAGGGGGGAAATGAAAAGGAACAACAAACCAAGCATACTAGGCGCAATGTCAACGCCTGCCCAGATATAGCCCTCTTCATCTAAAATCTCTCCAGAGAGCCCAGACCCACAACCAACGTCAAGAAGATACCCTGACTGATCTGGGGGCATGTTTAAAAGCTCAAGGGCTCTATATGTCATATCGGCCTGGATTTGTTGGTTGCGAGTGCTGCCATTGATCAGTCCTAGTACAATGACCTTGCTCCCAATACTAACTTTTGGGTGTACTTTTTGGCTTCTGAATCGCCATAATACTTTGAAACAAAGACAAGAATAAGATTCGTGTAATAGAAAATACAAAGAAGCATACTATTTCTGGTGGAGCCTGTAATTCTGGTCTTGACATGATTGTGGTCAAGAATGATCACAATTGTGGGACCCGTGAACCGATGTCAATTGCTTTCTACCCAAATCAGGCTGTTCGTGTAGATACGTTGCACAAACATGATAACTTTGCATGACCCTTCTTACACATATTGCAGTATGATGAAAGATCAAAAATTCCGAGACCGACTCTTAAGTACAGGAGTTGAAAGTAAATTATAGGACAGAATATTCAATCATCGCCTACTGGCACCTCTTCCTCCAGGTACTTCACGAGCTTAACACGAATTTCTGTGCTTTCATCGCCCCGCAGTACGTCCGAAACAAATTCGACTTGCACTTGCAACTGAACCTATTGGAATGGTAGGCCGTAGCGCCGAGCTATTGTGATGGACTGATAAACAACGCACCATCTCGAGCGAGCCCCGTAGAACGCCACAGAGAACATTGCTGAACCACAGTCCGCCCTCAAGTACCTCGTCCGGTAGTTCAACAAATTCTGCTAGAGGATTTTCGTCCAGTGACAAGGTGAAAGACTGCCCAGCAGTGGCTTGAGATATTGATGAATTACTTGTCGGTGGATTAGGCGACGCAGGGGGTTGAGAGCCACCATGCGTTACAGTTGGTGTAATATTGAGAAAGGATTTGAATCCAACCTAGGTCAAGAGCTGAAGTTCGATAAACAATATGATATCGAAACTAGATGAACTGACCTTGGCCACAACTTCCCCGACTTCTCTAAAATCAGCGCATCTACCAAGGTTTGATTTAGCCAAGAAGTCTTCTATCAACCTGGTCCCAATATTATAACCCATTTTTTCAAGCTGCTTGTTGACTTCGTCGTAGTCTTCATAATCTTGTATAAGTTGAACGACGAGGGCACCATATGTCAGGGCGAATAGTTCTGCATTCTGCACACTTCAACCAGTTATCGGTGAAAACAGTGAGGAACATACAATCTTCTCGGAACGGCCTTTCCAAAGGTCCTCGCCAATACTCTTGTATTGTTTGTTGGTCGTAGCCATTCATGAACGCTCAAACTCGCGAATCGCGACTGAGGGTCTAAGTTAAAGATCTGCCGCGTGATGTCACAAGCATTCGCGCGACGAGCGCGACCAGATGCTTGCCAGATACTCAAATTTGGAGCAAACTTATTCAAGAGTTGTTGCAAGCGTCTCTCGGCTTCTACATATATAGTGTTAATTTAAACTCGCTAGAGCCTTCTGTGCGCAAAACGGAAAAATGTATTAGATGCCAGGAGGACTCTGGATACTCTGATGAAAAGATTCAATAGATATTTCCAGTGAAGGTCGCCAGATCAAGGTCTAGTGTCGGTCCAAACGATTGAGTTTTTTGGCTGTCTTCGCGTTGTTTTGGGTGTTCTGTCCTCTAACGGGAAGGTGCATGGCATGTCTCCTCCCCACGTAACTTCCTATCATACGTTGGTGGGCAATATTCTCTCTAATCTCTCTCCTCAATTCCGACTCTATCTTAAGATTCTTCAAGGGGTCATTGTTAGCCCTCTTCTTTTTTTTTTGAGAGGCAGCGAATTGTGTTTGAAGTTCTTGGATGGGGATCGTGGTTGGTACAGGACAGAAGTTCGGCGATGCAAGAGGGTATCTGGGCAGTGGAGGCGCAGTCGCAGGAGAAGAGAGGAAGGAAGCCAAGGAGGTAACTTGGAACGGCGAAAGGTCCTTGACTTTACACATGTCATGGACCTGCAGTCGTGCGCAGAGTCGATGAGCCGTGTGTTGTCCAACACCGTATATTGAGGTCAAGGCTTTCTAATAAAGAAAGGGTTAAGCTCATAAGCTAGCAACCTTCAAATCAACACTGACCCTCGCTAACTGATTGTCGGGAAGGTTGATACCGAGAATATGCACCATTATGTCGTTGTAATAAATTAGTTGACAATGAACGCGAAGGAAATTGGACCCATAACCTTGATTTGAATGTCCGCCAAACTCAGCATTTCTCTCGACAACCACAACCACTATGTCCGCCAACAACAAAGCCGAAGGTCGGCGCGAGGATGCTCTCGCGAAACAGCGCAGCCAAATGCGTGAAGACTACGAACGGCAAAAGCAAACTCTTATCAACGAAACAGAGAAGGCACGCCCTTCAGCGAACCGTTTTGTCGGCCAAAATGATTCTATGGAGGAAACGTTGAAAAACAGTACCGTTGGCCTGGTGCGCCTTGAGGATTTCCAACAAAAGAGAAAGGAGCTAGAAGAAGCAAAGGCCAGGGAGGCGGCAAAGTCTAACGAATTGAAGTATGTTTCATTGCTTATTTTCTTCTACATGATTCTTCTCGAAGGCTAGATGGCTTATAGGATGTGGAGAATCTGTTTAGAGATGACGCAAGGAAAGCTAAGAAGCGAAAGAAAGCTGCCAAGGCCACCCTGTCCTTTGCCATGGACGACGAAGGGGAGGAAGACAGCCCTGGCGACTTGACTAGAGAATCCTCAACCGGGAACGGAGATGACGATGCCGACTCTCCGGCCCCTAAACGCAGCAGGCTGAAGAAGAACCCGAACGTGGACACTTCTTTCCTTCCCGACAGGGAGCGTGAGGAAGCCGAACGTAAGGAAAGGGAACGTTTGCGATTGGAATGGCTAGAGAAACAAGAGTCAATCAAGAAGGAAGACATCGAGATAGTTTATTCCTTTTGGGATGGTAGTGGGCATAGGAAGAGTGTTCAAGTAAGTAACCCCGTGTCTTAAGTGGAAAGTACTCTAATTCTCGTTCCGTTAATCTCCAGTGCAAAAAGGGAGATGATATTGGATCCTTCCTTGAAAAATGTCGCGCTCAGTTCCCTGAACTCCGTGGTGTAAGCGTTGACAATCTGATGTATGTTAAAGAAGACTTGATTATACCCCATGTATGTCTTCTCGTTTTCAGCCTTTTTTTTTCTAACGCTACGGTGTTCAGCATTATACTTTTTACGATTTCATTGTTAATAAAGCCCGCGGGAAGTCAGGTCCTCTGTTCAACTTCGACGTTCACGACGATGTGCGATTACTTGCAGATGCGACCAAGGAGAAGGACGAATCTCACGCAGGAAAGGTCGTTGAAAGGAGCTATTACCAGAGAAACAAACACATTTTCCCGGCATCCCGTTGGGAGGTACGCCTTCTATCGTGTAAGGCGCCCCAGACGCTAACAAATCATGTCAGATTTTTGATCCCGAAAAGAATTACGGAAAATATTCCATTGCGTAATGTGGTGACAATGTGTAGTGTAGTTGGAGAATAAAGAAACCATTTTCATTTTCTGGAAAAAGGAGTAAAATATAAGAGCAAAGGTAATTAGTGGCGTACAGTTGTGATTACTGCAAAACAATGGGGGCACCGCGGATCGAACGCGGGACCTTTAGAATACATGCAAGCTTCAGTCTACTGCTCTCCCAACTGAGCTATGCCCCCACCAAAAGATCTGATCCAAAAATATTTATAATAAGTATAATACTAATTCCATTGACATCACCATTTTGGCTTTGCTCTCCTCCTCTGTCCATATCTATCATGTCTGGCACAGGAGCTCGCGAGAATGTTTTTGCAACGCGAATGGCGCTCACCAACACCAAATTGCGCTTAAAGGGAGCGCAAACAGGGCACTCGTTACTTGCGAAAAAGCGAGATGCATTGACAACAAGATTCCGTGCGATCTTGAAGAAAGTAGATGAGGTACGTCTCACCTTTTAAAATGCCCCCGCCGTTTCTGATCAATTCAGCATTAGGCAAAGAGGAAAATGGGGAGAGTAATGCAGTTGGCCTCTTTCTCGATGGCTGAGGTCACGTATGCTACTGGGGATATCGCGTATCTCGTACAAGAACAAGCGAAACTGGCTACTTTTCGAGTGAAAGCGAAGCAAGAGAATGTGTCTGGCGTGGTCCTTCCTGCATTCGAGGTCGATCGCGTACCTGGCTCAGGTGCGTTCATCCCCAATGGACACGACAATCTGCTGTCTAACCCGACCCCCCAGATTTTAACCTCACAGGCTTAGGCAGGGGTGGTCAGCAGATCATGAAAGCAAAGGAAGTTTACGCAAAGGCGATTGAGACCCTGGTCGAACTTGCTTCTCTACAGACAGCTTTCACTATCTTGGACGAAGTGATTCGTGCAACCAATCGGCGAGTGAACGCGATCGAACACGTCGTTATGCCTCGATTGGAGAATACTATTAAATATATCATGAGTGAACTAGATGAAATGGACCGGGAGGAATTCTTCAGGTTCGTTTGTTTCTGCGTGGGCAATTATTGCGGGGCTTTACAGTAAGAACTATTTCAGATTAAAAAAGGTTCAAGGCAAGAAGAAGCGAGATACTGCTGCTCGGGCAGCCGCTCAAATCGAACAAGAAGCTCATGCTCCTACTGCTGTGGACAGTACCCTGGGCATCGATGGAGATGAGGCCTCTGTAGATCTGCTGAGTAGCAAGGACGAAGATGTCATATTTTAGTGCTCCGCTTTCGTTCTGCGTATTGATGTATAATAAATAATTTTTTGCAAGCCCTTACAATACACCCCATATTTCGCAGTTATGGCCTTCTTAATATGAAACTATGAAATAGAATGCTGGTTGCATATGAAAGCAATCGCAGGGACATGTGGCATATGGCAAAAATAGAGTGCGTAGGTACATGGCTTGCCGAAAGACTACATGTAGGATGTTGCAGGTCGGTCACTAGAAGAACAGTTAAAACATTGTCGACAAAATGAAGGACAATACGCACGTCAACCATCTCGACATCAGCGGACGCTTTCTTTCGATCCTTCCTCTCCAAGATCGCACGTCTGAAAAAATAAGGGTAAATGGCTATAGATCAGTTGCTGAAATACGTACCTGTCAGTGTCCAGCTTGATAGTGGTAATGACAACGTTGCTTGGGTGGATGCCAATGGGTGCGGTGGAACCGTTTGATTTATCGCGTTGCACACGGTCAACGTGGATAACCCATTTCTTGCGGTAAACTTGGGTCACTTTCCCCTCACGCCCCTTGTACTTTCCTCGAACAATGCGAACTTCGTCGTCCTTGCGAATTGGCAGCGAACGGCACTGTTTAGGATCATTGGACAAAATTTCGTGTTCAAGCGTTTGAGCCTTACGTTGTGTTTTCCGCGAAGTTCCTTCGAGAGAGCCGAGGACATAATTTTGCGACGGATGGAAGAGGGGGCCGCAAAGTGGGCTTTGCGCGATTTGCGCCGTGAGGAAGAAACGTCTGTAGCACAACATGCAAGATGTTAGAAAAGTGTCCCGATGTGCAAACCGTCATCCAAAAGTTTAGAAACCCATCCAGCCCAAATCTTTGACGAAAGTCGATTCAACTACTTTGACGAACAACACAGCTTCAAGGGAGATGAATACCATATCATACTCACCGGTGTTGAACTTCATTTTGAGGGGAGGGGTGTCTTGAGGTCGGCGGGGACGATGAGGGAGGACTTTGGTGAGGATCTTTGAGTGATTTCCCACGATTAATTGTGGCATGTGACACTACTTGAAGTCTAACACGCTAAGTTAGCGTCCTCGTTTCTACCACCTCTTACTGGCTAATGTCAGACAAAATCCGCCCTACGAAACTGAAATTCAAAGGCGAGAAAACAAAAAAAAAGAGGAAAAGAGAGTTAGGAGATGAAGACGGAGTTGGAAGCAGCAGCAAACGGAAACTAGACGACAAGGATCCCGAATCCTGGGTCCTACCAGAGAGCATTAACGAATTGCGTGGACCTACATTTATTGTTCACCCCTCTGATCCCTCTCCAATATCCGTTAATTATAATTCTACTACAAACCGTATTGCTCTCCAACCCATCGACAAAGATAAATCAGAGGAGGAGTCAATCAGTCTGCTTGACCGAACACCGACGGACGTATCACAAGTCTGGGTGACAACGCGTATAGCTGGGTCATCTACTATCAACTTGCGGACAGGGACAGGTGAAGGAAAGTTCTTGTCCTGTGATGCCCATGGCCTGGTCTCCGCGGATCGCGACGCTCGTGGCCCACAGGAGGAGTGGACCCCGGTGGTCATGCCTGACGGCATGGTCGCTTTCATGAATGTTTACGAGAAATACCTTGGCGTCGACGAAGCTGCCGGTGGCACTCTTCAATTACGGGGTGATAGCGAAGAAGTCGGCTTTGCGGAGCGCTTTTGGGTCAAAATTCAATATAAGTATAAAAAGGAGGCACATGAAGAGGAAAAGAAGAAGAAAGATGGATTAACTGCGCCTCAAGGGATCGACGAAACCAGCACTAAGTAAATCTTTAATTTTTCCCGCTGTCCCATAAAACTCATTCGCTTGCGTTCTTTGACAGTCATGTATATCAGGCCTGGGGCGCCGGTCGCTCTGTTGTGTCCTCAGAGGACAAGAAGGAGGTGCGTCAGCTTATTTAACGTAGCATGCCTCAAGGATGTATTACTGAACTCTATCAGCTGAAACAAGCACGAAAGGAAGGTCGTTTAGCTGAGGCTATGCTTGACCGTCGGGCGAAGTTGAAGAGGTTGGTCGCTGTCCTATCATCTTTACTTCAAGATAGCTCATATCATTACAGTGATCGATTCTGTTAATCGTCATAAATAACAAAGCCTATCCGAACTTGCTTCTTTATCAGCGATTCTGTCTGTGAATCCTATTTTATTCATAATGTTGATTAGAATTACAAAAATGCTTGTCAAAAGTTAGATAATGTACCACGGATTTTGCCATCTCCCAACAACATGATATTCCGGTCGCCGCAGTGTATGCATGACTTCGTTCAACAAAGAAAAGCTTATCACTTCCCAGGACAACTTTAATTCTGGAGTACTGCTGGTGAAAAATTGGTTCGTTGAACATGTTTATTTACCCAACCCTCAGGCTTATATCTCTCAATTAGCAAGCCCTCCAAAGTCTTTAATATGAAAATTCAGAAGCCCCAATCAATGAGTTTCAGACTTCATTCAGAACTACATGACGCTATGAAGTTGACTCATTCCACTCCCAAATCTTTCGAGCGATTTAAGGTGACCGTTCAACTTTTCATAGTCATGTCCTTTTTCTCTAGACCTCTTCATCACAATATGTCTTGCAGAAAAAGGCCAGAATGCACATGAAATTACTGGATGTAACGAAAACGAAGTCTTCTCAGGACATTCAAAACTGGAAGACATTTGTTGAAGAAGTACGTGGGTGAAAGTTGCCTCTTGTTTATATGCAAACGCTCCGCATCTAGATGCTCGTGGCGGAGCCAAAGCTTCGTCGTTATGAAGAAAGTTGGCCACTTGAAGCGTATTTTAAGTCATTTTCTCGGCATACGAGGAGTAAAATTCAACAAGGACAGGAACTATCACCTGGGGAGGAACTTGGAACATCAGGTGCGGGCTTGAGGGTGGTAGATAGTACTGGCCAGTAAGCGTGACCTTGTGCTTTATCCCTTTCTTTCTAAGATCATATCAGTGACGACCGCCTCCGAACACAACATTCTGCCACGACCAGTACTCCCAGAACGTCATGTCATGGGTAATATTTTGCTGTTTCAACTCGTAGAAGGTCTCTGCGTATTAAAATTCAGTTGCTTGTAGTTTCTTTATTTCGACTGGCCTGCGCATGCAGCAGCACTCTGCACTCTCGAAAGCAGATCATGTGGTTTCCCTCTCCAATTGTAACCCTACCCCAACTCAATCTCATCCAACATCCTCCTTCCGCCAGTGCCTAAAGTGACAATTTCAGGTTCAGTTAACCATCAAGCCAATACCAATCCATCGCCAAAGAGTTCTCTCCTATCAAAACGTCTATTGTATCATTATGTGCCTTCTGCGACCTCCCTGATATGGTTGACACGTTCTATAATCGAAGACTGCGCGAATTCGTAGGAGACCACGGTTTTCTACGGACCTTAGCGTCTGTAGGAGTGTATTTTGATCAACACCTAGACATTCTCCTCAGCTTTGACGCTTCTCGAAGGGAGCAGTTTTTCAACTGTATTCCTTTACATGTGATGGATGCTTCGACGAAGTTCCAACTCCTCATGCGTTTCAGTAGCCATTTACCACTGGAAGAGAAAAAAGCGGTAGATAAGGCTACGTGGATGCCATTCATCCCTCGAGCACCAGCTGATGTGGAAAAAATTTGATGAACATTGATGATATAGAGTTTGTCTCGAAATTCCGGGAAGCAATGTATTTGCCCGAAGACATCCACGACTTTGCCGACCTCTTGGTGTGTTCTGCAATCATCTCAGATATCATGGCTGCCTTCCCTGACCGTAGATGTTTTAGGAAACGATGTGTATAAGATCCAATGACTACTTACTTATTTATCACCCTAACGCGGAACAGCTCCGAGAGGCCATCTTTACGGTACACATTTTCAAGTCACTGAATGTATTCCGTCTAATGGTTCATTTAATTAAGGTGATAGAGGCTAATCCCAATTTCTTTGGGAAATACGAAAATTACTGGCCCATCAGGATCTTTTTGAAGCGTCGGAAGCTTAGTGTCCGACAATCTGTGACATTCTCGGACGAGGAAGAGGAAGAAGTTTTCGCCTTAGCATTTGTAGGTCTCTCTCCATTCTCACTTTTTGAAGAATTGTTAACCCTCTCCAAGACGGACGCGACTCGCTGCGCTACTGATCATGGGAAACTTCAGAACCTTCGTCGTGCAAAGGCTTCCGTACCGTCGACCCAACTGCCCGTCAGCAGGCAATTCGACGTAGACCAAGTTCCATGCAAGTTGCACCCTTCAGTTGACATTTCTCAGGCTCCACCCAGACTAAGAGCGCATCTCCATCGACACGGAGTAGGAGAGCTTCTCCCTGCTCTGGTTTCCGTCGGCATCAACACAGATGGCAGATTTTCCAACTTCTGCCAGATGAGCGATCAAACGAGAGCTCGCCTGATGGAACAGGAAGGAGTGCAGCTTCGTCAGTTCCAGGGGTTTTTATTGAAGATTGCTTTCTTGGACGGTTAGACTCTTGGACAGTTCTTTCTTGGTCCACATACTTGGCCTATGTTTAGATTGAATCACCGCCATTGAGCATCTGTGTTCAGCCTTGTGACCATATTCTTGTAACACATCACTTAAGATTCATTCAAAATGAATTGTATTCGTAAAATTTCATCTAAGCCGAGAAAAGTAAGAAAAGTAAACACAAGTGCTGATACTATCTTCCCAGTGTATGTGTGTGTTGCGTGTGCTACATGGTGCGGATTGGGGTTGACTAGGAATTACACACAAAATACGGATTTAGAGATCTTCATCATCCTCAGGAAGAGGAACTTGCTCAGCCTTTAGAGTGGATGAGAATCATAAGTAATCAGAATTGAGCAGCAACAGACCTTCTTCAGCTCTTGTTCATATTGTGCCATCAGGTTTTGATCGACAGCAACTTCGGCAGGGGCCAAAGCGGGGGCAGCGACGAACTCCAAAGTTGGGTTTCTGTTGATGATGGTCAGAACGTGAGAAAGACAGCACATTGTGGTCACTTACCCGACAAGTTTTCTTGCAAGCCACAGGAAAGGTTTCTCAAAGTTGTAGTTGGACTTGGCCGAGATCTCGAAGTATTGGAGGTTTTTCTTTCGGTGGAAAGTCACGGCTCCGGTCTTTACTTTACGTTCCTGGATGCATTAAATAAAATTAATAACGTATCGGACAACGACATTGGGGGATATTTTCTGACCTTGATATCAACCTTGTTTCCGCAGAGGACGATGGGAATGTTTTCACAAACACGTTCGAGGTCACGATGCCAGTTAGGGACGTTTTTGTAGGTGATTCGCGAGGTGACGTCGAACATGATGATACCACACTGGCCTTGGATGTAGTATCCATCCCGGAGACCACCAAACTTCTCCTGACCAGCAGTATCCCACACGTTGAAGCAGATTGTGCCAAAGTTGGTGGAGAATTGCAGAGGGTGGACCTCAACACCCAGAGTGGCTGGTGCAAAGAATGGGCGGTCAGGTGGTTGAACAGCGCGTCGAAATCGCCAATGCACGACTCTGAACGCGATTGAAAGCAGCTATAACGCACCAATGTATTTCTTTTCGAATTCGCCAGTCAAGTGGCGCTGAGAGATGGGTGAGATCAGCACGCGATCTTTGAACACTAAGAAACGTGCCACTGCTTACCTTGACGAAAGTGGTTTTGCCAGTTCCTCCATCACCGACTGCATGCCAGCATTGAAGATCGAGCACAATATAGAAGACAGAAAGTGGGTTGAGGGATCGAGGAGCGACGATGAAGGCGATTGGAACATCGATTAGGGAAAGTTGGAGGGTCGAATTAGACGCCAAAAAATTCAAAATGTTTGGAATAAAGACGCACCAAGGACGAGCTTGAATGTAGGGATGACGTTTTGCTGGTCAGACATGTTGTGTGAGTGAGGACGAAGGAATAAATGAGGAAGTTAGAGGATGAGGGTTGGAGGAAGCAATGAAAGAAAATCTTGAGTCAGATAAAGTTTGACAAGGGCGATTCCCGAAATAGGAATAAAAACGGGCCCGCCAGGGATAATCGTTTTATTACACCAACTGATTCACTATCGATACAACCACCTCTTTCTTAGCCTCTTCCTTTATACATGATATTGATATTTTGTTGCTTTATATTCCAGGGGGCATTAGCTGGTCATCGGGGGTTGTATTCTGAATTTGGACGGCGTCGGATGAAGGTCATATGCTGCGGTCGACACAGACAAATGCTTTATCCTGGAAGTACCACAACTCTTGCCTGTCTCTCCGCTGTCGGTCTCTCGGTGAATCTCGAGCACTCGCCTAGATATTCTGGTAAAACGGCGTTCGGTATGACACCCGTAAACTATTGCTGGGAGTCTCAAACGGCCCCAGGACCCAGGTCGAGTCTTCGAGCTCGAGGCGTTATCTGGATGTGCATTTGGCAAGAGAAAAATTTCTTAATCCTGGCGGACGAGTCATTTATTACAGTCTTTGCGGTTCGTGGCCATGTCATTATTGTACAACGTAGGCCAATTTTCCCCCATGTAAAGGTCTTTTCGGTTAGAAATTATCCGCTGTGTGATGCGCAGGCGCATGCAAGTATTTTTGGGACTGATTGAAGAGATAATGATCATCACCGAAAGCGGCCGGCATCGGACGCGTTGACCTCGAATCCGAGTCCAACGTTCGGATGCAAATCTTATTTGACTCGAGTCCGGTGTGCTCTAGCAGTGTAGTTTTCAGACAATATGAAGCTCCAGAGAGCACATTTTACTGGTGTAAGGAGCGTCGCAGGAAACCAGGAAGAAATAGATGTTACGCGTCTTCCCGGCAGATGGGAAAGGGGAAAGCAACAAACCTGCAGGAACCATTTTACCGGCATCTCGGCCAACATGAGGTCATCGGATGGACTCTATGCGTCCCCATTCGCTCTGCTATATGTAACCCATGCCAAAAAGAATCATGGCCTCCAAGGTACCACCCACGTTCTCAGCTTCAGGAGTCAGAACCCAGCTGCCCTTCCTTTACGGCTCCTTGCATACCCCACCTTCACCCTTCCCCCATGTCCTCAACACCGGAAAAGCCTCCCCAAGAGGCCCACAAGCCGACCAAGGAAAAGGCACGTCCTGGTGCGTCATGGAAAACGGACGAAACGCATGTATTGCCCAAAAATCGGCTTGGGATAGTATGTTACATACATTCTGACGTCCGTTGCTCACCCTGACAGTGTTGTAGGTTTTTTTGGGTCTCATGGCTACCGTCTTCTTGGCCGCTATTGATCAGGTTCGTCCTCTTTTGGCGCCAACCTTTCTCGTTCTCAACTATCTGCATAATCCAGACGATTGTCGCGACGGCACTGCCAACAATAGTCAGTCAGCTCGGTGGTGGGAACGATTACAGTTGGGTTGGAACGTATGTCAAACAAAAGCTTTTTCATCACCAGTCCTCCTGACGTCTTCCGTCTTTCAGCGCTTATCTGCTAGCAGCTGCTAGGTAAGTTCTCGGAGGGATTTTTGCTCCGTCGGCTATGTTCCGCAAATCTATACCAACCACTCCATTCCAGTCTCGCACCTCTGTATGGAAAGCTCTCCGATCTTATCGGTAGAAAACCCATACTGTACGCCTCCATCGTGTTTTTCCTGGTGCGCTTTTCTGCAAAAAAAATTGTACTTGAATTCGTCTGGTGACACCTCAGTTAGATCGGGTCTGCGCTATGCGGCGCTGCGCAGAACATCGTAAGAAACCAATTTTTGCCGATGATTCCGACGGAGATTAATCGGACGGGTGTTATTTAGACATGGCTGGTCGTTTCAAGAGCTATTCAAGGTGTTGGAGGAGGCGGCATTATGCAATTGGTGCGCTGAGATTCTGTCCTGAATCATCCGAAAGTAGACGCTGAACTATGACTGATAGGTTAATATCACGATCAGCGATATCGTCCCTCTCCAAGAGTGTGTTTCCGTATTTATTTACAACACGAATGACGTCTGATGAAATATATAGCCGAGGAAAATATGGCGGACTCATTGGAGCAACTTGGGGTATCGCCAGTGTTGTCGGTCCTCTGCTTGGAGGAGTAAGTATCGTAAATTTTTATTCCGCACGCACTCATTCATAGTCGATTTAGGTTCTTACTGACCACGTCTCATGGCGATGGTAAGTCTCTAAGATCAGTTTTTTGTCGCCTTTCTCAGTCTGTTTCTTCGAATTAGGTGCTTCTTCATTAACCTGTAAGCCTGATCGGTTCTAGTCCTTGCAAGGCAACTCCCTTACCTAATTTGCTCTAGACCAACCGGCGGAGTTGCTGCTGCCATTTTATTCTTCTTCCTCAATCTCAACCCTCACCAAGGAAGGACCCTAAAGCAGCATGTTGCGGAATTTGACTTTGTTGGTCTTTTCTTAATCGTTGGTGGTATCGTAATTTTGCTGCTAGGTTTCAATGAAAGCGAAACTTCATGTAAGCGCCACATCTTATCGACATCCGAGCTAGGTTGACTCCAATAATTTTACAGGGTCTTCTCGGCAGACAATTGCTCTCCTAGTGGTAGGATGGGCTTGTTTGTTCGCTGGGGCTGTCAATGAAGCTTTCACCAGCCGCTCTCCCATCGTTCCTCCTCGACTGTTCAAGGTATGCACTTTAGCACGCAAGGTCCTTGGCCCATCATTTATACCATCAATACCAGACACGAACAACTGGCATCTTGCTTCTCACCACCTTTTTACATGGAGTTGTCTTCTTCGCAGCTGCCTATTACCTTCCCCTCTATTACCAAGTGCTAGGCGCCTCTGCCACAAGGGCTGGAGTAGAGTACGTAGCCCAATTGCGCTAGAAACTCGACTTCCCAAACTAAATATCGGCTAACAGGATGTTACCCTTCTCCCTGGGCTGTTCCCTATTTTCTGCCGTTTCTGGTGTCATCGTTTCTCGAACGGGACAATACCGACCAGTAATGTGGTTTTCATACGTGATCTTCTCTGTCGGAATGGGCTTGATGATTATGCTTGACGGCCATTCGTCAACGTGCGCGCTTTTTTTGCTATCTGCCAAGTTTGATGACAATGTTGTTTCTTATTTAGCGCCGTGAAAGTCGTGTACCCTCTTGTCGCCTCCGTTGGCGTGGGCTGTCTATTCCAGGTTCGTCAGCGCTTATTTGTGAGCAGAGATTCAATCGGGACGGTCTAACTCGGACCGTAGACGCCTCTTATCGGACTCCAAGCAGCGATGCCGATCAAGGACATGGCTACCAGTACTGCCACGTTTGGGTTCCTTCGGTGCGTTCATTCTTATCAAGACCTTAGTTAGCAGAAGCTAATATGGCGTGGGGCGCCTCAGTGTTATTGGGGCAACAGTCGGCATTTCTATTGGACAAGCCATCTATACCAGTGTATGCCCCTTTTATTTGCTGGTAAAGGGCATCAAGTAATATGGCTTGTTTCAGATTCTGCGAAAGAAGATAGCGCACATATCCATTCAGAACTTTGATACCTCACCGGCTGCCCTCAGCCAGAACGTGCACAAGCTTAAATTTATACCCGTGAGTGTGTCATCAACGGCATCCGGCCCCTGTTGTGGTCGGGCGCCTATCTGTGGGCGAATAAATGAACCGAGTTCAATTAACAGGACCCTGTCACGCGAGTCGCGGTCATTGACGCGTACGCGAAGTCGATCAGCGGTATTTGGCTGGTTATGACGCCCATAGTCGGCGCTTGTTTCATCATGGGTGAGTATGACTGTTTTCGGCCATCGAGAAGTTTGTGGAGAAATGTTGGCAGTTGAGGTCATCTGCTGCGTTTGCACTCTTCTCTTGATCGCGCGCTTGTTTTGTTAAAGTTTGAATGGAGACTAATTTGGTTGTTTGCATTTCAGTTTTGTTCCTTCGGAAATACACGCTTAAGCGTACGATTGTCCATGCCGAAGGAAAAGAGAAAGCTGCTGAGGGGGATGTGGAGAAGGGACCGGTGGATGAGGATGTCGCGACTGAAGCTGATAGCGAGAAGAACGAAAAGACGCTGGAGCGCGATTCAATGGTGACAGAGGAGATCACTGTTAGGCCGACGACTAGCTCGGCCGAATCGAAAACTGGAAGTAATAAAGAAGAAGTATGATCGAAGTTGAATAACGGCATAGGTTTTTTTGGGTATAAACCCACAAAAAAGTTATTTAACGAATGTTGACGAAAGGGCACTAATTTTATGTATATAGCATAGGATCCACCCCATAACGCAGTATTTACGTGCGAATGTTTTTATAGATATCTCTACTCATTTTCCGCTGCCGTGAAGGAGAGATAAGTAGCTGGGTGTGCTGCTTCTGATCGATGATCAGAGTTGAGAAATTGATTGCTTCAAGGTGGCATTAGCACGCGTTAGGGGCGTTGCAAGAAGGTGATTGACGTGCACGATGCAGACATCTATTTTACGACTGGATTGGGAGTCAGTTGACTGGACAGGTGCGATAAGAATATGGGACCCGGGGGAGGAAATTCCGAAAAGCGCAGAAGTCGATTAGGAGGAATGGAGGGGCAATTAATTTTGGAGAGATGAAAGAGCTGCGAGCGTCTAATATGTAAAGTAGCAAGATAAAAAGGAGACTCAGAGTTGAGATGAGATTGAAAAAAGAGCACGTGCAGTGGTGGATAGGAAGTGTCGGAGTGGGGTCGGTGCTCTTTCTCGTCCCACACAGTAGTATGCCTTCCAACTACGCTCAGCCCGCCGACCCACAGCCGGACGCACAGACCAAGCTTTGCTCGTCGTGCCAGTCCACCCTCCTCGACCCTGCCGCCTCCTCTTCTGCACCCTTTGCCGAGACCGGCCCCCGCCCCCCGCCCTCAGAATCGACCAGGATGTCCCCAGTCCCCGTCGGCCCCTAGACTCCCATTCCCCGTCCCCGCCCGTCTTCGACACCACCGACTCTCCCCCGCCGTACCACCCTCCGACCCCCACCTACACCAAGAAGCCCCTTCTGTCCAATATTCAGTGCAACATCTCCTCCCCTGCACCAACTACCCCACACCGGCACCAGTCGCATTTCTCCGCCGTCCCATCCTTTGACTCCACCCCCACCCGCCAGCATTCAAATCCTGCACCCGCCACCAGGTCTTCCCAGATCCCCTAGCAGACGTAACCCGTCTGCGAATACGCTCCAGAGCACACCACTGTCTCTATCCTGGCGCCGCCTTTCAGGGCACGCAGAAAAGCGGTAGGAACAGCTACGACGTCAATGTGACCATCGTGGTACGTCCATCCTTCCCACCACTGGGCCGCTCAAAATGCTGCGCTGAGCTGCCGTGTCTCTAACCTTAGGATGTCAACTTTGCCGCCTCCACTCTCTGTGGTTATCTCAGGATTCGCGGGTTGACAGATGATTGGCCAGAGCTCACCACCTATTTCGATGCAGAGATCATTGGGAACCGTTACGGTTTCCTCACCCAAAATTGGGGTGCGACACATCATGAGGACCTCGTCCATTGGTCTCGCTTCCCAGCCTTCAAGCATATTCGGCACGAAGCTCAACGGCCCCATATGACTCTTGACGACCGGGACCGTGGCGTCGTCTTTATGAGGTGGAAGGAGAGGTTCTTGGTTCCAGACCACCGGGTTCAAGACATCAACGGTGCCAGCTTTGCAGGTCACTTCTTTTGATTCTTACACCCCCACATATCAGCACAGCATACTAATACTCTCTTTCATTTACTAGGTTTTTACTATGTATGCGTCGATTTCAACCCACCCGCCACACCCTCTTCCCCCACCGATTGTGCTATGGAAGACTCCACGTTGCAAATGCCATTGACTCCGGAAAGCGATGACATGTCGTCCCCCTATCCGCCACCGAGCACCCGAAAGACCGGCCGTCGCTCGCGATCACGACGAGATTCCAGTGTTCGTCGTCGTGGTCCCTCTCTGATACCTATCAACCCTCCTGTGGCTACCATGAGCGGTTTCTACTATCATCAAAACTCCGAGCCGTGAGTCCACAGCAACTTCCGCAGACATGGCTATGTTTGGCTAAATAAAGCCCGTGTCGTCTTTTTTTATCAGATATCAACAGCTTTCACTTTCCCATGTCCCAGAGCAAACCAGTTCAAGCTTCGAGTTCCGTTAAACGTCCTGTTTAACGGCGACCTCGAGCAGCGCAGTGTGTGTACGATAGGATGAGCCCACGGGTTTGAGCCCCCGTTTGAAATAGCTTGCTTGGAATATAGCTTTGGTGCAAACATGTGCTGTATTTCTTTCCCTCCATAGTGAACCCCCCCCTCCATTCACCCATAATTATTTCGAAATTCGAATTCATAGCCTACAATACCTTTTATGTATTTTCTGTGTACCTGACCTGCATTAGTAGTGGTTTTACTCTCCAAACTCCATGTGACCGTGCCGTCCATTTTAGTCCTCCTTCCCAGAGCTAGGTGGCTTCGAAGGAAATGATAGCAAGCAGCACATCAGATGACGCTCTCCTTTCCTCGCCCGTAGAGCTTGCTTTAGCTGGGGGGGAAATCATATGCGTGATGGCCTTTATTAATATCTGACCCTGGGTCGCAGTCTAACGTTCACTCTGTACAGACGTGACGAAACGATGATCGCGGGTACCTAGCTCAGGCTCGAGTTTTCTCCCTTGTACACATCGTCGACTGGCCAGTGACGCAAATTGAGCTCATGTCCGCCGGAGAGACGAAGCGCACCCCGCATGTGGTGATTGTAGGAGCAGGGTGAGTGATCCGATGGTCTTGAGCGACCGGGAATTAAATCTTGCATGTTGTAGGCTCGCTGGCATTGCTACTGCTATTGCACTCAAGAGGCAACTTGACTTTGAGAATTTTACGGTAGGCGCCAATGTATATGCCAACAAGGTTCTTTTACTGAATTCTTCCACGGAACAGATATACGAACAAGCAGATGAAATAGGCGGAACATGGAGGGTATGTTTTGTCCTCTTTCAAAAGTTGGTGCAACGTGTTCATCTTTTTTTTTCTAGGATAACACATACCCTGTAAGCAGCTCGTTCATGCTTGTGATCACCACTCACGTCCGCCTAACCACAGGGCTGCGGGTCGGACGTGCCAGCACACTGGTACAGCCTTTCAACGGACCTCAACCCGCGCTGGCAGTCCTACTACGCCACCCAGCCCGAGCTGCGCGCGTACTGGGAGAACCTGTGGCACAAACACGACCTCGTGCGGCACACCGTGCTCGCCACCTCCGTCGCGAACGCCGAATGGAGTGCAGAGACACAGCGATACACCGTGCACCTCGAGCATGCACATACCGGGGAGAAGAGCCAGGTGCAGGCGGAGGTGCTGTTCTACGCGATCGGCGGGTTCCAGGCGCCGTTTTATCCCAAGGATTTGCAGGGATTGGAGCGGTTTAGGGGTGATTCGTGGCATTCCGCGAGATGGAGGCATGATGTGACCTTGCATAAGAAACGGGTGGGGGTTATCGGGAATGGGTGTTCCGCGTATGTGTTTTTTTCTTTTCTAAAGGTACATCTGGAAAGCCTGTTGCTCAAAATGGTCGGTTATTCAGGGCACAGCTAATTCCTGAGATATCGAAAGACCCTTCCGTGACTGTCGTCAATTTCTGCCGCACGCCTCAGTGGTATGTTCCTCGGGCAAGTATTATCTTTTGGCATATTTGAAGAGGCAGCATACCAACCTGTGATTTCTAGTTCAATTTCCAGTACACAAGGCAGATCCAATGGTTGTTCGCACATATACCCTTCCTCATGAGGTGCTATCGAGGTTGGATTATGGCCAAAGTATGTCGGGATGTTGTCTTCACTTTCGCTGATTGAAGGGCCTGCAGTCAGACCTTGGTTTTTTGCTCTTCCGCAAGGACAACACACGACTAATAAATATCGCGAAGAAGGTTTACTCGTTTCATCGTCTGAAACTAATATTTTGCTTAATCCTCGGAACTTAGAATCTCACTGCATATATTAAAAGCAAAGTGCCGGAGGAAGAGCTCGAGAATATGATACCAAAGTATTGTGAGCCTGTCGATGATGGTCGATTTGCTACAATATTCATTGAGTCAACTTCTAGCCCCAGGTTGCAAACGGCTCATCGTGGATCCAGGCTATCTAGACTCGCTGAAGCAGCCAAATGTCAGTCTTAGATGGGATGCCGTAGACAGTGTCGTCGAGAACGGAGTTAAGATGAAGTCTGGAGAAGTCATTCCTCTGGACGTGATCGTCTTCAGCACCGGTTATTCTGTCGTATGTCAATAACCGCCCAGTGCACCGAAGCGATTAAGTCGCTTATGATTAATAAAACAGGAAGCGCCACAGCTCAAGGTCCGCGGTTCTAAAGGCGGAACAATACATGAATACGCTGCTAGCAAAGGGGGACCACAGGCCTATCTCGGGTCATGTATTCCAGGATTCCCAAATTTGTTTACGTTGCTGGGTATGTCATCGCGGGAGCAAGTCTGACTGCGGGCACGCCCTGATCGACTTTCTTTACCAAGGACCGAACGTCGCTTCTGGGCACGCTTCAGTTATTTTCAGCGAAGAGGCGCAGGTGGGTCCCACAGTCGCGTGAAAAAGTAGACCGTGATGCTATGCTTACACACACACTGAAGATCAATATGGCCATTCAACTCATCCGGCCTGTGCTTCAAGGCCAAGCCAAGTCTTTTGAAGTCACTGACGAGGCAACGGATGAGTACAATGATTGGCTGCAGCGCCGCCTACAGTCATCGGTGTGGACTGACTGCGTGTCGTATTACCAAGCTGGGAGAGACAGCAAGTCACGCATTATTGCAACGTTCCCCGGGCCTGTAGCACTTCTCTGGTGGTTCTGCCGCCGCCCGAGGTGGGAGCTATTCCGGACGGTAGGTGCGGAGAAATGGGAGAGACAGAGGATGGTGGGCAAGGTGAGGAAATGGACACTGGTTACGGTGGTTGTTTCTGTGGTGGGACTGCTGCTGAGCGGGCAGTCAGGCTGGCTCAGTGATATTGCTGAAAGAGTGAGGCAGATTGTATTCAGGGTTTGGTAGATATGTAGTTGGAAATAATTATATTGGAAATATCATTTCAATATCATGTGGTATCGGAGAAGGGTCCAATTTGGGCGGAGTTTTGACGGGCTCTGTTTGGATTTGGCACTTTGCGCACTACCGCTTCAGTGGACAAACTAATAGGCCGTCCAGGCCCTATTATCCCCTCTGCACTTCATCACACATGGCGTCCCACTCGCACACCTCCCACAACTCAAGCACCGCAAATCGTTGGTGTTCACTACCGCGTTGGCAAGAAAATAGGCGAAGGCTCTTTTGGTGTCATCTTCGAAGGTGCGCAGCCCCTTGGCTGTACTTTTCACTCAAAAACTGACCTGCGTGGGCGGCGGATAGGGACCAATCTACTCAACTCGCAAACAGTAGCTATCAAGTTTGTGCGTCGCGTTCCCCTCCCCCAACGGCAGAATTTTGCTAGCCTCGAATTTACCGCTGAAACCGTCACTCTCGCTCTACTTTAGGAACCGCGAAAAGCTGAAGCGCCTCAGCTTCGAGATGAATGTCGCTCTTACCGCATCTTGGCAGGTTGCAGTTCGTGTTTTGTCCCTCTTCTCATCCCACCTCCTGTCTGTTGACCCCGAGCCTCCAATCCAGCTGGAATCCCGCAAATATACCACTTTGGGCAGGAGGGACTTCACAACATCCTCGTTATTGACCTCCTGGGGCCCAGTCTCGAGGACTTGTTTGACATGTGCGGACGCAAGTTCTCGATCAAGACGGTTTGCATGGCAGCGAAGCAGATGGTGAGGCACCACCGTGTCAAGTCACTCGAGTTTGTCTGATCCACTGTCCAGCTCACTCGTGTGCAAACAATTCACGAGAAGAACCTCATCTACCGAGATATCAAGCCCGATAACTTCCTCATAGGTCGTCCAGGAACGAAAGGCTCCAACAGTGAGTCCCTTGCTTCCACTGATCCTGTCGTGCCTTATTTAATGCGCACCGTTTCGAAAAGCCGTCCATGTCGTCGATTTTGGTATGGCTAAGCAATATCGCGATCCAAAAACGAAACAGCACATTCCTTACCGAGAAAGAAAGAGTCTGAGCGGCACCGCTCGGTATATGAGCATTAACACCCACCTTGGGCGAGGTGCGTCGACTGTCTGAGACTACTGATGCCTTGATAACACCCGGCGTTTGAACAGAACAATCGCGCAGAGACGATTTAGAGGCGCTTGGACATGTCTTTATGTATTTCCTGCGGGGTAGCTTGCCCTGGCAGGGTCTCAAGGCTGCCACGAACAAGCAGAAGTATGAAAAGATCGGGGAAAAGAAGCAGACCACGCCGATCAAGGAGCTTTGCGAAGGCTTCCCAGGTAAAGCCTAATGCGGATTAGCATTTCGAATCTTACCCTTCACCCTTCAGAGGAGTTTGGGATCTATCTCAACTATGTCCGCAAGCTTGGGTTTGAAGAAACGCCAGACTATGACTTTTTGCGAGAGCTTTTCACCAAGGTGATGAGAAGCAATGGGGATGTTGACGATGGTGTATTCGACTGGAACCTTCTCAACGGTGTGTTCTTCTCAATCGTATTACTTTTAATTGTAAAAACTCAAATAAAATAGACGGAAAAGGTTGGGAAGCGTCAGTGGTAAGTTTTAATCTCAATTGAAGTTCTTCTGCATTGACTTTATTTTCGCCTTTCAGAACCAAAGCCAAATGCTTGCACGGGTGCAAAACGAGAATGCATACGCCGACAGACGCAAAGAGCGTGATGATAGGCGGCGCTCACAGGCTCAACCAGGCAACATGGTACCTCCTTCTCCTGCCCTTGTCAGAAATGGATCTAAGCAACGGAAGGTGCCTGCGGCCCTTACACCTGGGCAACTCACGCCACATTCTGCGCAAGCGCAAGTCCACATTCCCATCGGAAGCAATCCACGCCCAGGCGGCGGCACGCAACACCCATATGCCGCTGCAGGAATCGGCGCAGGATACGAGTACTCGCAGCAACATGAACAGTACAAAACGCAACAACAACAAGCGTATGGCCGGACGTCACCCATGGTTTCAAGCGTTGGCGCGGCCCCAGCAGCACTTAGCAATGTTCGCGCCCGGGCTGGAGATGTTGGTGTGGCGCAGGACTACCAAGGACAGGGACAAGAACACGAGCCAGAATCGAAGTCGCCCTTCCTCAGAATTCTCACCTGCCGATGTTAGGCACTGCTATCTCTCATCCATTGTGCATACTATCTTTCACGTCTACGCTACATCAGATGCTTTCTTTTCCTTAATTTTTTTTTCATGTCAAACAATCCCCAAGCCTGGCTTCTTTTTGCATACAACAAACTCGCTCCCTCACTTCCTTTTTTTCTATTTTCCTATACCCTTTATTGGTCCTTCCATAATATCGTCGTTCCTTCCCTCTCACTCACGTCACGCCTGTATATGATTTGGAATGATTATATACCATGCCAATTTGAACAATGGAATTGAAAATATTACAACTTAAAGAACGGTAACCAAGGATAAAATAAAGGACAAATCTATATACAATACTGTATGCAAGAAAGGCTAGCATTTCAATGACATAACGCAATATTTCCAGACTCCCCAAAAATGAATTATGGCAAGATAAGTTACTACCCACTTCAATCCCAGTTCATTTATGTCCCCTGCTCTTACCTCAAAGGTGAAGAGTCTTGCTCGTCAGATTGATCGTAGTCATCCTCCCAATAACCGGCCTCGTTTACGGACTCTATCGTCCTTTGCCTCATCTCTGACTGTCTTCTCATCGATGTGCTCGGCTCTGAATCATCATCTGCAGTGGACAGGCTACTCTCCGAGTCAAGCTTTGGTTCATCGATTGTCTCGTCGAGGGTGAGCAAGTTGGTGGGTTCCCGCATTTCGGTGTTTCCCCCTGATTTGGTTTGTTTCTCCTGGGCTGCAGTGATATCCCTGCTGGTCGTTGGATCGCCCCGTGATTGTCCCTTCATAACTTCCGAAGGAATACGAGAAGAGGCTGTCGGATGTACGTCATATACCGGTGGAGAAGACGTCGATTGGATCGAAGTTACACGGCCGATGGTATGATCTGGCGCGTCAGTGACGATAGTTGTATAAGTGATATCTCTCCCCATCCGTTGATGATACAGATATTCAGAGTGTTCGTCTCGGTGCCATGATGAACGTTCAAGTCCATCCATGCCGTGGTTTCTTATTCCAGTCGAGGCAGAATGACTATACGGGTGATTATGGTGACGAAAGCGATTTGGTTTGTTCGAAGGATGGCGGCTTCGTCGGTAATCATCTCGGTGACACTGTACTCTGGCATTGGCGTTAAGACGTTCTGGGGAATGATAGGCGTCGGCAGTACCTGGTTGTCTAGTCAATTGAAAGTAGAGAAACAATATTCAAATGATTCAACAGACCTGCACTATACCTGCGCTTATGATGTGATTGGTATTCTGCTCTTGGTTCATAACCAGAACTCCTTTTCTCTGATGACCTACGTCCAGTGTTGTGTCCATGGGGCGATGAGCAGCCCCGACTGCCGCCTTGCTTGAAATATGGGTCGGCGTATCCATCATGGTACGTGGTCTTTGGCCGATTTCTTTGGAACCGGTTTATGTTCTCGTTTGAAGAATGTTGTCCATGGAATGGATACTGAGTAGGGGGCGGATGTTGAGCAGGAGGCGAATTCCGAGCGGGAAGTGGATGTTGAGCAAGGGGTGGATGTAGAACAGGAACTGGGTATTGAGCAAGAACTGGATATGCAGCTTGAGGTGGATGTTGAGCGAGAGGGATCGGATGGTGAGCATGAGGGGGTTCGCCATGTGCCTTGGAAGGTATGCGTTAGGACAACTTTCTCAAATCGTAGCAAGGCACCTACCATATATACTGCCCCGATTGAGCGAGACCAATCTGGTAAATGAGAGTGCATCGGGCAGACTCCTTGTCCCAGTGGTGCCGGAATACAACCATTAGGGCACATCGAATAGATTGAAATGAAATGTGGGGCATGTTCAAGCGGAGGTCCTGAATATGAACTGAAGGAATACGAATACGGGTTCTGAGCCTGTGAAACCGTAGTATCGACGCTCCGCGATGACGGTTGAATGGGAACAAAGGGTAGGTCGGGAAGGGTTCCGGAAGGTGAGGCAAGGATTGGGAGAGGTTGATCTTGCGACTCTGGAGGATAATCGCCTTCGGAATCCATTGACATAGGTGACCCAAGACTTGAAGAAGACGCGCGTTGTGAAGCACTATCGCCAAAAACTTCTGAACGACTTTCATGCAGTTGTCCAAGAGGCCGTTTGTTAATATGAAATTTTGCCAGGGACTTTTTCGAGAGACCATTATAGGGTGGTGTTTGACTAGCGGAAGACGCGACAGGAGCTGTAAACTTAACATTCATTTTGATAGATCTTTCGCGTGGCCGAGAGACACTTGAGCTTGGAGCCGACGTAGGTTGAAGCCTGGTCTCTTTTCGTGAGATTTGCGGTGCATGTTGGACCTGTAGACGAGAGAGTCTGGATACCACTGATTCTGAGTTCACTGACTCTGAAAATTGTGATGAATGTCGAATCTTGGGGGTAGAGAGTCCAAGTGCTGGAAGTGCCACTCTAGGTTCTGTGCTCATTTGATCTGACATGTGTGATGAATGTCGACTCCGGGAACCAGACTTTCTCGAAAGAGGTGCTATGGCGAGGTCACCCTCGACATTCGACTCGTCCGTGTCCTCATAAAGAGCACGTTGGATCGAATACGGTGCTCTAGGCACTAGAACATATACTGATGGCCTTTTCTTTGCAGCATACCTTTTACACTCGGTATGCACCTCGTCAACCAACATTTCATCGTCACCCGAAATGATGTTGATTGATTGAGGTTCGTCCATTTTTTCGACGACGGTCATCTCCTCGGAAAAAGTGCTGACTGGCGATGGTGGACACGGCGGTGGGTCCTCTTCGTCGTTCAAGACCTGATCAGAGCAGGTTAGACGAGAAATCAGTTGCAAAGCAGTTAATACGCACTGGATACTTGCGATCGTACCAACCAAGTTTCATGAATCGTGGACTAACAGGTTTGCAGCGCTGAAAATTTATGGCATTGTAAACCAGCTGAGAATAGCCGACAGCACGACCCCCATCTTCCTGTCGCTCTTCCAACGATCCTTGACCCTTCTCATACCTCGCTTTCCCGGTTTGATGGGTTCCGTGATAAGAAGTGTGATCCTTATCGGAGACGTAGGCTAGGATGGCTTCGACCGAATGGACTTTACTATCCGTGACGAGGTGCCAAAAACACTTGCCACAGTGGCATCTCTTGCAAGACAAAACCCAATGAGATTGACACTCGTGTGGCGTCTCGTTTGCTTTGTAAAGCGTGCACATTTTGGTCCTTTTCTAATAAGCTGTCAGTATGAATTGAAATGTCACCGTGTTGCAAAACCCACCTTTGCATTTTGGCGTGTTTCGTTCAAGAAGAAGGCAGCCCGAAATAGGGCGGGCACATCCGCATTCTCCAGGTCGCTGTCCGCGGCATAACATTTCAGCAGCTATCCCTGTTGAAAATTTGGAGCTTACAGATCTAGCATGTATGTTTTACCATGTTGCCCATCGTACATGCGAATGACCTGTTCAGTCTTGGAGCGGATATCAAGAAGCTCTCGAAAGTCTCGAACTTGCATGGGTCGCATGTAAGGACATTTGCAACTGCGCCCCTCGCCATAACAACCCGGGCAAATATGAAGAGAGTCCCCGCTGGATGGACATCCTTTCGTATATTCAGGACATTCAAAGAAGCTCTGGAAAATGTCCGCGCCGCAGAAATCACAGGTGATGTGATTATCATCAATGTCAGAAATAAGTGGCCGCATTGTGGAATAAGTCGGTTCATACTCTTCTACCAAGATGCAATCGTATAAGGGGAGTAGTACTTTGAGGTCACTCGCCAGAAGGACGGAACGAGGGTCGACAGCGCTGCTTGAGTTTCCTCTTAACCGACGTCCGACGGCTGGTGGAGTTGACAGGGCCTCTAGCTCATTGGTTGATGCAACAAGGGTGCGCTGGATGGTACTCTTTACTCTGTAGATTTCGGGCCTACAAACCCTAAATGGGCGTCAATTCTCGTCTTTTACATGGGTGAAAACACACTTTACCTTCGATATAGAGGCAATTCGTGATGGTATGCTGTTAATAAACCTTGCACTGTCATCCTAGACCAAGATGTTTTGATTGTCATCCCACCGAAATTAACTACCTGATGGCAGCTCCTGGGCGGAACGAGAACCAGATCGCCGAGCTTTTGTTCAAGGATATAGATGTCAAAAGGGGCTTTGGCGAGTTCTTGGAGTGTAATGACGTGGTTCTCATGATCCAGCTCCTGTCCCAAAGTATGGAAATATTTTGAAGCCTTTGGCGCGCTGGAGCCCTTGGTCATGAACCAGAAGGATGACCCATCATTCTCCGTGTAACACATCAAGTTCTGCCCAGACGACGCGCAGAGGTCCTTGTGGCAAGGCGTAAAAGTATCCCCGATTCCTAGATAGCACATCAACGTTTGGACCGATTGCTAATGCTGCGTCAACAATCGAATTCATAGAACAAAGAACTCGTATCACCGATTCTGGGAAATGGCGAAACACATCCTCAGGTCCGCGCTCGATCAATGACGAGGGGATAACGCCCGTTTCATGGAGCCAGTTTTCCCAAGTCTTTGGGCACTCCATGTCTTTCCCATAGAACCTTTCCTGTTCTTGAATGCTTGCTTATTAGATCAATGTACACTGGAAAGAATAGAACTAACCGTTTTCTTCCGCGTAGGGACCTATGGATCTGCATTTGTCCACAAACTCAGATAATTGCATTTTCGTGTCTGTCCGCTTGTGCACATTCCGAGCGATGATTTCTATTAAAATGTAAAATGATAAGTGTCTGCAACACTGCCTAGTAAGCACAATACGTACCGTCAGACACAGCGTGTTTAGTGAAATAGTTGATCGTGAACATATCCTGAGGCCATCGGGGATTATGTTGAAAACCTTCCACCACCAAGGGTACGCCAGTGACCTCAAACTCCTTCATGATGGCTTGTAACCTTTCATCACTAGCTGAGACTCTTTGTACAGGTCGAAAATTGGTAGATTGAGACACCAAACTATCCAAGGACCAGCCTTTTGTGGATGGCATATTCAAGTTCTTCAAGTGGGCAAGACCACTGGTGGAAGTCGCGTCTATCAATGGGTCGGTGTTTTCGGGGATGTGGTGATCAGGCACGTGAGCCTGATCATGCCAATGGCATTGGCTTTCGCCGGGTCCCCTGGAACTACTTAGAGGAACGGGGTTGGGTTGGGTTATAACCGGCGTGGTCCCAATACAGTGAACTACCGACCCTTGGTCGGACGCTAAGGTTCTATTTGGTGAACTTGAAGCCGAGTTTCTGCCTTGCGATCCACCACTGGTGTAAGGTTTTCGGACGACCAGATCGCCCCATTTATGGGATGCGTTCTGCAGTGATTTTCTCCGGCTTTCGAGGCGGCCCATGGAAGGCTGGAGAAGGGAGAAGAGTAGGCGATACAGACTCAGACTGAGCGGGCCTCTTGTGAATTTATGTGATTGTGCTATTACAGGTATTCTTCACAATTGCTTGTGGTACGCCTCATGTGTGTTAGATTGACACTGACAGCGACACAAAGCAATGCCTGCACAAGGTGTACATCAATGAGGCTATCTTTGCCCACAACCAGGCTATGCGAAGATTGAATGCTGTATCTTGATTTGGAATGATCTCTACTTTATAATTATCGTGCTTCCACACAGCCCTTTTTTCGAGTTCATGCGACTTGAGCCGAGTTTGGAGTTGCATTGACATTACTAAATGTCTGGGTGAGGAGTTAGATAGCCTGGAAATTCGCGAAATAGCCCGAGATTCCAGAACCAAAATAAGCGCCCATTGATTGTGGTCATGATTTCACCACAAAACCAAGTGGGAACCAGTCCTGTACACCTGATTGGGACAAATACCCATGAAGTGTACCTCAGAACAAGTCTACCGTTTACGGGTTACCTTCGCGTACTTGTGTCCACCTCCTTGCACCCGCTTTAAGGGGGTGTCACCTTCGCCATAAATAACAGCGTGTGATTTGTGACAGTCCAGCCACAGTTGACAAACTTGGCCTCACTCTTGAACTTCCAGCTACCAACCAGCATTTAGTCGTGACACGCCCCTTTCCTGATCTCCTCGACGATTAATAAAGCTGCATTGTCTTGTATTTGGCCTCGGATGTCCCGCACTTCACCCATTGCTATTCCAGACACGACGGAGTCGGACTTCGATTTCTGGGAGTTTGTTTGCTGTACAAAATGCCGAATGCCCTTTGCTCTCGAGATGGCTGCGCGACAGTACCTTTTTGGCTTACGGAGTGCGGTCATATTATCTGCAACAACCATCTCAGTTGGTTTTCTGTCACATTGACGAAGGGCTTAGTGAACCAACCTCGTTTGACATTTCGTAACTAGGTCGTGACCAAAGTTGTTGCCAGTGTGGTGCGCAAGACATCCAGTTGGCTCCACTACAACGAGAGGTTTGTTATTTAAACATTTCGAAGCTGCTGAACTCGAAAGCTTGACAGATGGAAGCACCTATGTCTGACTGGTTCCGACCTCTTCCTCTAGCTCTGGACTCGGTTCTGTTTGCTGCTAAGGTGGACTATGCTCTCTTCTTTATCCTTGCGTCTTCACGTTTTTCCGACCTCGATTCGGGCGATCCTTAGTTCCAACAGGATATTATGGCATCTCAAATTAGGTATCATAAATCGAGGCATCAACAATTCCGACAACTCGTAGAGAGAATGAAGCGAGATATGGCAGAGTTGAAAAAGTATTCATAACCACCGGTCATTCATGCTTTCATGATCCAAAACTATTCAATGTAGGTCTCATGACATGCTCCAAGCTCAAATCGAACAACAGAGACGCCAAATGCATCATATGGATAACACTCAAACCCCGGCCAATATTTTGAACTCCAACGGAAAGCGTCAAATAAGTTCCACCCCACAGTAAGAGCACAGCTTTATGACCTGGTTGGTTGTGAGTCGGTTTTTTTAGGTTCGAATACCCAAATCACAGGGCAAGAACGGACTCAAGCCCACGATTGATAACAACACCTGTGGGGCCGGACAGACTCACTTTGGTGCCCGGCCAAGCCCTTCCTGAGCTCTCGTCGGCATCGATCAAGCAGCAAGAGCAAAGGGAATACCCTCAGTTTTCCTCACATATGCCAGTTAGACAAGATTATACAAATGTCCAGGGGATAGTACAGCAACGACCAGTATCAAGTCGATCGCTCGAGTCAGTGATGATCACGTCTAGAAAGCGCATATATTTACACAACTCAATCCAGGCATCATGTCCACCAACGACCTATCTCAAGCCGATCTCTCGAGTATGTGACGAATTGTGCTAACTTTTTTTAAATAACCTGCATATTGAGAACTATTAGGCAATACGTGTACACTCCCCAGGAGAACGCGAAGTTTCACCCACCACAATTAACTCACGTACAGGCCGCTCCGAAGCTTTTCCAACGCACAGACAATGGGCAGAATGATATGTCTGTCAAAAGTCAGACGTTGAATAACCCTCCCCCAACTTCTTCGCGATTCAAACCAGCGAACACAAACTTTTCAACGCCGTTCATAAACAACGCCTCAAGAGGTTCGACGATTCGTCAGCAAACGACCATGGGGCCGCCACCGACTCCTCAGCGTGCTCGCAATGATCTATCCATGCCTTCCGGAAATAAGGGCCAAATTCAAAATCTAACTTCCAGTGGATCGTCAAATAACCAACACTTGCCCTCAACAGACCGTCGACATGCTATCTCGTCTGCGATCGCCGCCGCTCATCCTTCTGGATCTCGGAGATTCTTCCCAGAAACACCCAACGGACAACCCCCTTTTACGGCCGGTTCAGCGCGAGAGGTGTTACGGACATCTTCTACCTTCTCCACTAATGGAGGGCAGAAATCGCCGTCAGTTCCTGATGTAGGACAACGAGGCAGATTTGGATGATATTATGTTTCCCATTACTACTCTCATTTGGTTATACTGTATTGAGAAAATGGAATACTGATATGCAAGAAACGAAGAAATGTGGATCCGATATTTTTTTCTTCAATAGTAACGTAGTCAGTCTCAATTCTCAATTCTTTGGCATTGAAATCACATTTTTCTTGGCACAACTGCTGCGGGTGCCAAGCTATTTATATCTATTATTGACTGGTCGTTATAGGCTGGTCATGTTTTGCTGACAGTCTTCTCCTTTCCTCCTACTATCTCCACCAAACCTGTTCTCGTACAAAGTCAGACTTTACAACACTTTCCAACATGTCATACCGAGACCCTTATTCAGGCCACCACGCAGCTGGCAGCAGTGGTCAAAATCAAAATAGCCAACCGCAGTATGCACAGGATTACCCCACTCAGGCCTCATACCCAGCTCATTCGACCTACGACAACAACATAGGAGAAGATGCTTACAACCCATATCCTTCAAATTCGCAAAATTACAACGATGGGCACCAATTTGAACATCAGGATCAATTAGAATCCAATGGGGAGAACTATAAGAGCTACAACAACTACCCTCCCATGCAAAGGGAGCCTACACAGAAGTCGACTTTGTCAAGGAAAAGCAAACCGTCTGTCTCGGTTGTCCCTTTGCGGAAAGAGGGAAGTGGCTTCGAACAGGGTGAGTTTACACCGACGGCACCGAAGACCCTTAAGTAAGTAGCAGTTCCATGTTGTTCTCGGATGCTAAAATTGACTCTAAAGAAGTCGCTCTCCTCGCGCTCTGAGGGAGTACCGGTATGATCATCAAGGGAATCTATGGACGAAGGTAAGCCTCCGTTTCCGCATACGACTCGTTTGGGATGGGGCTGATGCATGGCGTAGGGGGGTCGAGGGCGCTGTGCTGGGAGGGTGTGCTGCTGTACACTTATGACGACAGTCTTCCTGATTGTGAGCGTGATACTCGCTCTCGCACTTGTGAGGACAATGACTTTGTGATGTTTTGGTGTATTTCTTACGCAACTCCAGTGGGTTCGTCCTCCTAGTATCAGCATAGGAAATGTTAAAACCTCGACGGACGGAGGCAGTGCAGTAAAGCTTTTTGACATCAAATCTGGCTTTTGCCTTACAATTTTGTAGATTCAACAACTGAGCGATGGCGTAAAAGTAAACTTGGGCGTTGATATCTCGTACGTTGTCCCATGACAAGTTCGTGTTTTCACAATTCTAATAGAATATCACAGAGTCAGCAACCCGAACTATTTCTCCGTTGACTTCAAGAAAATCGAAGCAGATGTTGGTCATTAAATACTCAACATTGCAAGTACGCTAATCAAGCTACCAGATTTTCTACCCTATTGATGACACCCCGATCGGTGGAGGCGAAGCATCTGACATCGTTTTCAAAACGAATTCACAAACGAATTTCACCTTCCCCTTTTCATTGAACTACAATACCACGGCTGACCCCAGAGGCGCCATTATTTCTGATTTGGCACTGAAATGCGGGGTTGGCGGAGGTCCAAAGAGCAATATAAATGTGAACTACAAAATCACAGTCAGTTTTTTTATTTGATCTTATTTCTGGCAACTGATCACTGCATTTGGATTGATTCTTGTAGTTGGGCATACGCATCCTACTTATTACTATCTCACCTGTGATATCAAACCAGTTCAACTTCCCGTGTCCATTGCAACCATCAGATATCAGCGTAAGTTTCCGTCTTCCGACATGCTTAATGCACACTGCTCATCCTTCAATCTAGAAATTCCTTGGTGGTAACACGTCCTAGTCGAAGAAGCCCCTGACTGTGTCGCCTGCCGATCTATCATATATCTATGAATTTTAATCTCCACACGATTATTCTCATCCACAGACTCTTTACTAGTAGGACCTTATGGACAGTAGCAATAGTAGTCCACGATTAGAATATTTTGTTTCAATCAAAGACTCAGTTCAAATCCTACTATGACGACTGATGTATGGGTTTGTGGGCTGTGGCCGTGCTAAGAGTTTCCCCTAATGTACGAGAGCTCAAGTTGAGGCTTTTCTAGCTACAGTGCCATGGCTGTGGCGTGTCGTCAAAATAGAATTGCTGTGATCAGTACACCGCCCATTTGCTGTGAACTCAACATCCTTGTACAAAACTTCCTGTAGTCGTTGAGAATCATGGGTAAATTATTCATTTTGTCAACCAAATTTAAATAAACCCAGCTCCATCCCACAATGACATGTCCTGGACTGGCAAAACTTAGAAGACGAGACTGAATTCGTTCTGACTGTGTTGCGAGTCCGGCCATGCTGATAGAGGCTGATAGCTGTCCAGCCAAGGTACATTGGTCGGGTCTGCGGTGATCCCGGTGAGGAGGAATAGCCCGGACTGACAATTGAAGATGAAGACCTCCACAGGTGTCACACCTTTTGGATAACCTCCCGCGAGTCAACTTGAGTGGTTTCCTGGTTCACAAGAATCAAATGATTGAAGCAGAGCGTCAGTTCAGTGGGCCGGACTATCAACCAGAGCTTTGCCCAAGCTGGACAAAAGTCTTCAAAATATACAATAATTTGTTAGATCTGTTCATAAAACACAGTTTTCAAAAGGTTGTCATCGCCGCTGTCTTTTCTAAAGATAGGCATTGAAGATAACACAGAGTTATCATAGCCGACAGAAAGACATGATCGTCGACACTGTCTGCAAACTTGACGAGGCCCACCTCTAATCACATCGTCCTTGGAAAAGCTTATGGCAGATCCAACTTGAAGTTTTTTAACGACAGATCCCTGTTTGTTTGGTTTACCTCTGGGGATCCTGTGCTGACCTTTCAGGTCGCTGCGGATGGGAAAAGCAACGAGAACGTGCGATTACAGGTTGGTGAAGGCACATGAGGTGGCGTTGGATGATACCACAAATGACAATGAACGCTGACAAGCCTGACATGCAGACGCCGACTGTCGGAGATTTCACTGCAGTACACGTGACGTCATTTTTCTGCAGATATGTCTTCATGATGATATGATCAGTTTTAAAAAATGACCACCACTTAAGATGCTTCTGCATGAATTTTGTTCCGTTTTTCTTCCTTGACTCAATGGCCACCCCTACTCCCCTCCGGGCTCTTATCGGTGGACTGTGTATTCCCGTTGCTGCTCACGAACTTTTACTCCTAAATGGCAATATTTTTGGGATATCTGGGTTCATTCACCGCGCAGTTAAAGGCAGCGTAGAAGGCCTTGCTGGTGCCGTGGGCCTTGCTTTGAGTGGTGTGCTGATTTCCAATTTGGAAACTAGCGGTCCTGCATATTTGTCACTTTCCTTGCCCAAGATTCTGTTATCTGGCCTTTTGGTCGGATTAGGAACAAAGGTCTGATCATCTTTCGTGTCAAGTAGTCACCACGGCTTACGAAGTTCAATTCAGTTGGCAAATGGTTGCACGTCTGGGTAAGCACGATGGTCTGTTCAGGAAAGGCGTTATATGTGCTCAAGTACGCGTCTTTATCTCTCTAGACACATGATATGCGGAGTTTCACGTTTCTCTCTTCGGTGAGAAACGGCGTTCCGAGTCTTTTTTACATGTTCATTCATTTTATTTATATTGACCTGCCTCCAGTTCAATAGCGGCGACCGTTGCCTTTTTTACAGCAGGTGTATTAACAGTACAAGTCTTGCACCGGGACCTGCCTGCAGTGGGTCAAGTAGAATGGTCTGTTGGAACAGATAGCTACATGCTGCTTGCCATTCAAATCATTCCTGTGTCAATATCTCTTATTCTATTTGCATCTGTAGGCTTAATTTACTTGCACAACCTAAGATGAAACAAGGCTCACTGTCATTCAGGCTCCGGATTCGAAGACAAAGGCAGCAAAGACAAACTCTGAAGAAGCTGCTCCATCTTACAATGTCCTCCGTGTCTTTACTTACCTTGCTACAGCCTTTCAATTTGGTCTTGCGCTGCGTCTTTCCAACATGACTGAGGCTTCGCGGGTTCTTTCTTTTCTCCTTCTGCCATTCCATCGCGGTTTCGACCCATCTCTCGCCCTTGTGGCTGCTGGCGCATTACCTGTGGGGATTTTCCTGTATCATTTTGCTCGAGGCGGTGAAAGCGCCCGATTAGGAGGGACCTGGTCTATTCCAAAGGGTGGCAAGGTTGACTCCAAGCTTCTGATAGGATCAACCATCTTCGGCGTAGGTTGGGGGATGGGTGGAATCTGCCGTAAGAGTCACCTCCATCGCTTATTTCCTTTCACTAAACTTCATGGAAAAGCCGGTCCGGCTCTTGTTAATCTTGGACGAGCCCTGGGGTCTGGACATGGTTTGGCTCCCTACGCGGCTTGGTTGGCATCAATGGTTTTGGGGGGGCTATTGGTTTAAGGTTCTTATCTGCAGATTGGAATTCTCTTCAAACTGGGTAGTTTGTGGGTCCTACAACAGAACAGGCGTATAATCAGTCACTACACATTCTTTATTCCTCTGGGGAGGTAACACATATTTAAAGCCCAAATCACAACAATCACAATTAATTGATGGGTAGCATAGGTTGTAATTGTAAATAACTAAATAACAACCCTTTTCAAACTAAGTACCTCTGTTACAGTGACGATACTGTTCAATAATTGACTGAGAGCAAGACAGTAATTACATCAAAAACAACATCACACATACAAGTGAAAAGTTGATTGGAAGGCCTATGATGCTGACGCCGTGATGGTCATTGTTGCATCTGAGGGTGCTATGAGGTTTGTGGGTTGCTTGGGTTTGCTGCGACCCCATTTCACCGCTATACGTTCCCCATCAATTTCCAGGCCGTTCGCCCAGGCCTGAGCAGCCGTTTCAGCTACTGCGCGTTCCCTGAAGTTGACAAAAGCACATCTACGAGATAGATCATGAGTTCAGAAATCTTCACAAGCTACACATTTGTAACGCTGACCTGGTTTTCTCTACATGCACAACAGATTTCAGTTGGGTGGGTTGGATATTAGGCAAGGATTGCAGTACACGTGTGCGAATGCTAAGTTCGTGGAGGTTGCTGGGAGGGAGGACAGGAACAGGGAGGTCTGGCACGCGATAATATTAGTGGCGATTAGGCGAATCACAAATGAATCTACTCACAACCGTTACATCCTCTGGAGGCTTCAAACCTTGACTCTCGGCGTGTCCTGACATGATCTTACGTGCCACAGGATCATTTCGCCCATGATACCGGTCTTGCATATTTTGATGCGCCAGCTCGTTGTCGACTTGTTTTTCGTGACGGTAAGGACACTCTGACCCACGCTTGCATTCTCCCTTCGCAAAAAATGAACACACATGTGGTCGATTGCGTTTGTAGTACGGGTCAGTCCTTGCAAGTTGTTTTAGCATCTCTTTTCCAGCCGACGCAGCTCGTCCAGAATCGAGACCAGATTTGTTACCATCCAACTTATAGAAACGTGGGTAAAGAGGTAGGTGGCTTCATATGCTGGCGTTTACTCACCTTTCCCTCCATATTCTGCGCGTAGTACTCTCTGTTTATGTCACTGGTTGGAGCCTCGTTTTGTAGGCCCAGTGCAGTATCCCGGACTTGCGTCGGAAGTCCATACTCCAGATCGAGCAGACACGTTTGGCATACGTTCTTGATTTTAGCGCATGTCTGGCAGATGACGGTAGTTTTGAAGCGGGCTCCTGAGCCGGGATTCCAACGAAATACAGTGAAAGGGCGCGCACAGGTACCACATGAGCGACCGTATTCCTGTTTGGACTGGATAAAGTGCATTAGAAATCATTTCATGCTGAAAAATACGATAGTACACACCATTCGGACGAATGGATTGTCACCAAGGCCTTTATATCGCCAGTTAGTTCTTGCGGACGAACGATGAAGAAAAACACACATGTTTCGCAGAGAATGGGAAATTCACTTTGTTCCCATCCTGCTTTGTTAATATCGGCTTTGGGAGGCATGGCGAGGAGGACAGTCGTGATAATGGCTTCACAGTTCTGGTTGAGTTCAAAGCTGCCCCGTAGGATTACGAAGCAGCGGTCACGTCCACCTTCCGGGATTGCGGCCCGTTGTGAACTTTTTCACTCACCATCATGTCCGACGACGCTGGGATAAGAAATCTTGGAGGGGGTTCACTCCTAATTGCCTGGCAGCTCAAGGAAAAGAACGTCCTCATCGTTGGAGGCGGAGAAGTGGCTTCACAGCGCATCGAATCCATTCTCACTGCCGACGCCAATATCACAGTCCTTTCTCCTGAATCAGGCTTACACCCTCGTACAAAGCACTTATTTGAGCTTCGGAATGACCGCATTGTCTACCTCGACCGACCTTTCCAGGGACCGGAAGATTTGGATAACATGGACATGGTTCTCACTGCACTAGACGATAACAATCTTTCTCGCAGAATTGTTGAAATGAGCCGTGAGAGACGAATTCCTGTAAACGCTGCGGACATTCCTGACCTCTGCGATTTCTACTTTGGGGCGCAAATACGGGACGGCCCTTTACAAATTATGATCTCGACGAATGGTAATGGACCACGAATGGCAAGTCTTATCAGGACACGATTGCAAAAGGGACTTTCAGGCGTGGAAGGGGAAGCCATTGTCAAGGTGGGCCAATTGAGGAGTAAACTGAAGGAAAGAGCACCAGGAGTTGGGGGTCAATTAGGTCGTGAAAGAATGAAGTGGATGACAGGACTTTGCAATGAATGGGAGATGGAGGATCTCACACTTTTGGATGAGACGGTGATGGAACGAGTATTGGACGAGGGGTGGGAGAGAGGAAGACAGATACCGAAGCCAGAAGTTGTAGGGATCCACCGAAAGATTTCAAACTCATTGTCATCAATGTCGACCCCCATTTTACCTGCTGCAATCGCATTTGTTGCAGGAGCCATCACAACAACATTATTTCTCAACTATCTAGGCAGGAAATAAACCCAAAATAAATAAATAAAGTTTCTAGATATCGAAGCGGGCCTGAACGATGAACTGACCCTTACTTCTCCGTCGGGAAATGCCTGAGGTCCAACGAGCAAAAATGGGGTGGCGTCCCTTCCGCATGACGCAAAGGCGAATAAGTAGGGCTGCATTGAGTCTGTAGACTTTAGATGCGTCGAGCCTGCCCGCTGCTGCACGTGGTGGTAAGAAAGGCCAGCGTTGGTACTATATGGCATGGAGGATGTAGGTTCCAGCAGACACATCACGCCAACGTGCGACTTGTGTTTATATAGCCTGTTCCATAGCATGAATATATCAGCTGAGAACATTTTGGATCAGCCAGGTCGGAAGGGACAATCTTGAAAGATGTGGCAAAAAATGCTTGCACATCACGCAAAAATTGTATTCTTAGGAATACGACATAAAAAACCACACATTTTGAAAAAATCTTGGATGCTCACGTTTTAGGTGTCGGTTCCCCCATTCGACAGCGTCCTACGTCCTCGCTCCCTAGTACCATCATCAATAAGACCAGCGTTTGGTGTTTCTGGTCAACACAACCTCCTTTTTCCACCTCGGCCAAAAGAGCGCGTGTTGCTTTAAGTCCTATGTCTTCCGGGGCGACCCCAGGTTCTGAAATTGCCTCGGCACAATAGATAGCAGATGTGGTAGATTCAGCCAACAGTGTCAACGCATAGCCAGGGGATCTAATAGGTAGTAATCAATGAAAGTATTGGATTGAGAGAAAATTCACGCACTTCCCACTTTCATCACCTTTGTAGACGTCAGAATAAAGGTAAATATCGGGGATGTATCGATTTAGAATTGATCGCGAAGATTCGATCATACGATTGGAGAATTGTGGATTTACCCGCACTGCATGGCTGTTCAAATCTGAGTCATCACGAACATGAAAAGAAGGGAGGAACCTACGCAACCCCCCGTATCCGCTTGATTTTACCTGGGTCGACGAAATGAAGAGTCTTGACTTGTTTGACGATCGGACAAAGAAATTGGATTTCTCCCCCTCCCAGAGGAGCAGCGCCACGCTTTTTTATCTTCATTTTTTAGATTAGTGACCAGAGCAATAGCTTACACCGAACGCTTACTCGCAATTCCAAACCCTGTGAAATGCCAAATAATTGCAGATGTGGCAGAGTCACTGTCCTGATAATATCTACCTGCAGCGTAGGAGATTCATTTAACTAAAAATTGGACATATTTAATAAATAAAAGAGACATACAGAAAGGTCGTGTTCATCTGTGGTCAAGCCCTTCAAAGTTACATTCGCAGGCTTTTTAGCAAATGGGGCCAGCATAATGATGGATTCAAGAAAATATCCAATGGATCTTGACGTTGGACAATCGTGTTGCACGGAACCTCCGAGGATAATGCCGGGTTTGAGAAGAATTGCAGTTCCTAGCATACTAATATGAGGCTTCATGTCAACCTCAAACGGACCACGCAGACACACCAGTTACCGAGATCTCGATGACGGTCCCATTGGTGAATTTCTCTAGCAATCTCAGAAGGCCGATTTCATAGTCTATGCATCACTGGTTAGTGTCACCAGGCAGTCCGCATTTATAAAAGCCCACCTCTTAAACCTGGATTCTTGTCCTCAGATCGAATTTTATTGATGCGAACATGTTTCCCGCTTAGTATGGATAAAACCAGACGACTTCTGAAGTGTTGATGCCCGCTGAAATGTACAAGAGAACTTGGTTGTGCCATGGGCGGTGAGGGTAGTGGTTTCCCAAAAATTATGACACAGCTTACATCAGGAACGCGATCGAAGTGTGGCCTAAAATGGACACCCAAATAATTGGTCAAGCTGACTCAAGTCCCAACGTCAACTTTGGAACCTGATCCGAGTACACTCCCTTTGTTTCCTTATCCTAGAACATGGCCTCTCAATCATCGACGTCGACTGACTGGCCTGGGCGGTATTATCACATAGATCAAGTCTTAAATACACCTGGTCCTCGTACAGATGAAGCCTTCCTTGCGGGCGATGGAGTATGTTTTTTGTCTGAAGGAAATTACTTGAAGCTGACAGTTACATAGGTCAAAGATTTCTTGAGGAATCAAGCAAAAATCTTGGTCATCGGCGCGGGTGGTCTCGGCTGCGAAATCTTGGCCAATTTGGCGCTTACTGGCTTCAAAGATATCCATGTAATCGACATGGATACGATTGATATCAGTAATCTCAATCGACAGTTTCTGTTTAGGTATTTGATGTATATCATTATTTCGCACATTCATGGACTCCAAACTCCAGGCCGAAAGATGTCGGGCAGCCGAAAGCCACTGTGGCCGCCGAATTCATCATGAAGCGGGTTCCAGGAGTCAAAGTGACACCGTAAGGCTATATCCTTCTGTCCTCTGCGAATTGCCATCTAAAGCATTCATCTAGCTACTTTGGAAAAATTCAGGACAAAGATGACGATTACTACATGCAATTCAATCTCGTTATCTGTGGCCTCGACTCTGTTGAAGCGAGGCGGTGGATGAACGCGACTCTCGTCAACCTTGTCGACCCAGAAAATCCGGAGAGCTTGAAACCCATGATTGATGGAGGAACAGAAGGTTTTTCATTGATAGACACCCTCGATGTTTGTAACTCACGCGAAGTTGCAGGTTTTAAAGGTCAGGCCCGTGTCATCCTACCGACCGTCACATCATGCTACGAATGTTCTCTCGACATGCTTAACAAGCCAACCGCGTTCCCGATATGCACAATCGCCAACACTCCTCGCTTGCCCGAACATTGTATTGAATGGGCTTCGGTTCTGGAGTGGCCTCGTGTACATGGAGGTATTGCGTGCGGATATCATGCAGTGTTTGAACCCGTCTCATTATTACACAGACAAAAAAATGGATACGGACGATCCAGATCATATTGGGTGGTTGTATAAAGTAGCCGCTGCGCGGGCAGCCGAGTTTAAGATTGAAGGCGTGACCTGGTCTTTAACCCAAGGAGTGGTTAAGAACATCATCCCCGCCATCGCGTCGACAAATGCTATTATTGCTGGTGAGTTTCTTCATTCATCATTTTATTTATCATCTCATTGCCTGCTTTCGGTAGCTGCCTGCTGCAATGAAGCATTTAAGATTGCTACCAGCTCAGCAGCTTATTTGAATAATTATTTTATGCTCATTGGAACTGACGGTGTTTATTCTTATACATTTGAGCACGAAAAACGCGATGACTGCCCCGTTTGTGGTGGTGAAGCCCTCGAAATGACTCTTAACCCAGAGACGACTGTCGAGCAGCTCATTGAAATTTTGATCGAAAAGCAGGATATGTGTGTTCATCCCATCTTCCTTTGCTGCCTCGAGTCTGATATTATACTCAAATAGTCAAATCAAAAAGCCCTCTTTATCCACGCCAACCAAGCAGATCTACCTTCAAGCCCCACCTCAACTTGAGAAATCTACTCGCCCCAACTTAGAAAAGAAAGTGTCAGAACTTGTACCTCCTGGTGGAGAAGTTACCGTCACTGCCACCACGCTACCATTCAGTCTAGCCCTTCGAATTTCTTACTCGTAGGCATTCAACTTTTCCATATACCACCAACGTGTTCCTGTCTTGCTGTAGACATTGTTCTTCTCCTGAATAGGATGTTATTAAAATCCCACTCATCAATACTATTCAAGAAAGATTGCATAGTTATAGCCATCAGCTTAGAATACTGTGCACAGATCTATTTGCATCATCAATAAATAAGTAATGTCAAGACAAGACACGTCACTTGTAAATAATGAGTACCCTCCCATAGTCGCCTTCTCTTTCCCCACCTCCAATTACCCGTAGCCATTGCTCCATCAATGGCCAACCTGCCTGAAATTTGACCCCCAGCTCATCAGTGTGGTGTTCTCCATCCAACATGGCTTTTAAGCCCTGAGGCACCACCAGCTGGACAGCTTGCCGAGGAGTAGACTGATTAATATGAGGCGCAGAAGGGGAACGAGAGAGTCGCGGTGGACGTGATGGAGTAAGGGTTATTTTTGCCGTAACTGGGGAGGATGGTGGGACTGCTGGGGCTACTAATGACTGACGGCGAGATTCCGACCTTCCGGTTGTAAGGCTTTTTGTAGGGCTCGTATGTGGAGCTGGTGATTGAAGTGCCGCGAGGGTGGTAGAAGCGACGTTGAAGGTGTTCATAGTGTTAGTTGTCACCGTACTTGTAGCAGCCGGTGCGGTGTCGTGCTGGAAGTTGATCCAGGAGGTACGAGGACTTGAAATTGTCCCTGACTTCTGCATATCCCGACTCCGAAGCTGTTCTAAGACCTTTTCAGCAGCGCTGGCCCGTCGTGCCCTGTGGGATGCGGAAATGACCGCAGTTTGAAACGAGGTAGCAGTACTTTCGGACTCCTGAGTGATTTCCTCAGGCATGAGGTTTGCAAGGGTGGTAGGTTGCTGTCCTGGAAGACGACCTAAAACAGGAGCTAATGTTACGTCCTCCGGATAATCGTTATACGAGGGAAGGCTGAAACTTCCTCCGGAGAGGCTTTTTCCTCGTCTGCGAGCTAAAACCGAGTCTCCAGTCCCGTCTACGACGCTCTCTGAAGGATATGTCACCTGATTAAGCAGTGGTTCTGTGATTGAAGAATGCGGAGGCAAATAGACAGGGTATCTATGAACTCGCCGTAGAAAACCCTGCAAGAGATGTTCACCCACGGCATTAAGATGTAGCAACTTGGTCTACCTTGATAACGCCGAAACTTGTGAACCTGCGCACATCGATCCCCAAAATTTCCACATCGTACCACCGCATCCATTCAAATATCGTTATCCCCGGCTTTAAGCGCGAATATAGATGCAGCAGCTTAGGCCAGTCGGGTATACTCCTCCCTGAAATAAAAGCAAATGTTTGTAGTGGTTCTTGATGCTGAAATAATGGGACAGACCTGGCTTTGTCACATAGGCGCCACATTCCTCTTTAACGTGCGATTCATCAGCTAGCCACTGTATATTCTTTCGCAGGGTGTACATGTTAGAGTATTGGAAGATGTCAATCATCATGATAACTTGATAATACCTACCAAGAACTTCAAAATTGGCACATTTGAGCCGTATCAAAGAGCTTACAATAGATGAGATATAGCTTGACGCGTCAGGGATATGTCACAGTCAGCAAGATGTGCAATCCTGCTGACATGGTTGACACCATCGATATATTTGCTGACTTTGAGCATCGTTAAATCCCAGTTGTCTTCGGTTCTCTTTGGTAAATTGATCAACGCAAGGGGGACCATCCAATCTCTTAGCGGGGGAGGATTCGGGTAGAAAGGGAAGATTTTCAGCTCTATGGAATTGAACTGATCGATTGGTATTGAGGTCTCGGAATATGAGTTCAGGTCTTCATAAAGCTGTTCAAGGATAGCGTGTACAGCCGGAGAAGTTTGCGGAGAAGACAGAAACGTAGACTCTTCCTGTAATATCATTAAAAATGTCTTTCCAAAAATACCGAGGAGCTCACCTCACACGATTTCAATACGCGACTGACTTTCCGCACGACAGGTTCATAACAACTCAGGTCCGCTTCGCGCTCAAACACGAAACAGAGGTTATATCGGAAATAATTGCGCCTGTATTTGCCTTTCAACTCTACTGGAAATCCAATGATGCGATGCCGTCTCGTTGAGCAAGTTACCAGCCTCCCGCATAGGGCTGGGGGCGGTATCACGTACATAGATATGTCATTGAAGTTGAAGAGGGTGCGCTGTGAAGAACTAGATCGCTTTTGTGGTGAAGACAAATGTCGTCTACCAGGACGGTAGTAGTCCGTCGGCGAGACTAGGGAAGTGCTTGAATTCCGTGATGTTAATCCATTACCATTGCCACTGGGTGTAGCAGGCGTTAAGGGAGGAGCGGCCTCTATCGTAGGGGTAGGCGGTACAGATGAATTTCCATTTGCATTGGATGAGGGACCGGTCGACGATACTGCGATAAGGCCTTCGGGAACTTGGTAAACTACCTTGGGACCCTGTCGTACGTCGAACACTGCGTAGAATACCGACTGTATGCGCGGCAGAAAAGAGTCGCCTTCAGGCATAGCTAAGGTCTAGAGAATTCCCAGATATGTCATGGTGGTCCTAATTAGAGGTCAAACATGGACCACGCTCTTTCCTAAGCTACTTTGATGACACTACCTGGCTTCAAAAGTATCCCACTTCCTCTTGTGCAACTTTCTTTATCTGCCGTTCTTAAATGTGGTCAATCCTTTCGTTGGTCAGTCCTTACACCTGAAGCTACACAACAAAGTAGCTCGGAACCTTCTCACACACGCGTCGAATACCGTCTTTGCTTGAAGGATCGCGTCGTTTGTCTGCGCCAGTCTCAGGACACGCTTTTTTACCGTTCTGTCTTTCCCGATCCTCAGCCTCTACCTACAAAATTGCTCGACTACGAGAAAGAGACCCTAGAATGGTTGAAGGACTACTTCCAACTGAACATTGACTTGGTGTCTCTTTACAAACAATGGGGACAAAGAGACAAAGTCTTTTCCAAATTCCAAGAAAGATTTGAAGGCATAAGAATATTACGACAGGATCCCTGGGAAAACCTCATCTCGTGCGTATCCCTTCAAGTGCATGTTATTTCTGGCTGAGCGATTGACCAACCAGGTTTATATGCTCGTCTAATAATAACATATCCCGAATAACGAAAATGGTTCAGAGTCTTTGTAGAGAATATTCTCCCCCGCTTCTGTCTATGGAGCATCCATTTTCTCCGACAGAGGTGCTCACTTATTATCCGTTCCCTCCGCCCTCGGCACTTGCAGCCTCTCCTGTTGGTCTGAAATTGCGGTCTCTTGGCTTTGGATATCGTGCAGATTTTATTCAAAAGACGGCAAAGATGTTGGTGGATGCGCACAGAATAGACTCACCCGTGCCACCGCATCATTCTGCTGAAGCTCCAGAGATCTGGTTGACACAACTTAGGAAGCGAAACACTGCTGAAGCAAGGCAGGAACTTCTCAAATTTGTCGGAGTTGGAAGGAAAGTAGCCGACTGTATTTTGTTGATGAGCCTGGACAAGGTATTTTTCTTCACCGTTCAAATTCGTTACCAACAACCTGTAACAATATTCGCAGAAAGAGGTTATACCCGTCGATACCCATGTTATCCAAATTGCTACTAAGCATTACGGCTTCAAAAGTTCTACGAGTTCGAAGACCAACATGACACCGAAACTTTATGACGAAATAAGCGCCAAGCTAACTTCTATCTGGGGAGAATATGCCGGTTGGGCCCATACCGTTTGTATCCCTTTGTATACTTGTGTGTAATTATTCTAAGCCTTTCCCACTAGGTTCTTTTCACAGCTGACCTCAAGTCGTTTTCCACTTATGGTCTTCCAACTCCTTCTCCTTCTCCAGTCTCAACCCCCTTGAACAAGGCCAAGAAACTGAACGAATCAAAAGTTGCTCTTCCAACACCTCCAATAACACCTTCCAGCTCTTCTAGACTCAAAAGAAAGTTAGAGCCAGAATCTTTACTGGAGGAAGGCGGATCACCACCAGTGTCGATGTCCCAGCTTTGTGAAGAAACTGCGGATTCTCTAAGTCTTGTGGACAGGGTCAAGAGACGACGACGCACCTGAGAAAGCCCTTTCTCTTTCTTTTCTTTTCTATCACTGGCCTGAACTACTCTAGACTAAGTACTTGATTCAATTCTGATAATAATAATTAAAGACGAATGTGATGCACTTTCCGGTCCGCATATCCGTTTGCTGCACTATCCGCTATACAGTACATGTAACCTCCTTTCAAATTGACACCCATTCATGTCTCTATCTCTACCAGCTCTATTCACTCGTGTTCTCAATGCAACCACAAAACTTGCAAATTTACCCACAATAGAAGATGAAACACAGGTTTAGTACCAACCTTCGTAAATTGATGAACACGCAATTCTGAATCGCCTCCAAGGAGTTGGTAGGCGAATGTTTGAAAGATCTAAGAAACCTACATTCTCGCATCGTCGAGTTATCACTGTTTAGCCCCAATGAGGCTCTTGAAGATATCGCTACCCGAGATCTTGCTTACCTAGTTGTTCCGTATATTTTCGCTGAGGTACAAGGACGAGTGAAGACGTTGTCACGAACGGATCGAGTGAATTCCCTCATGCAAGCAGAAGTGCGTAAATTTCTGCTCAATTCGCCTACAATGTCTCAAATTGACGTCTGTAGCTCGTCTAGAAATACTTGCAAAACTTCATTGACTTGTTGGAGAAATACGACCTAGTTCCCGAAGAAGAACGGTCCCTCTTTGATCTAAAAACTGCGGACATAGTAAATCTTGGGAAGAAAAGGGAGCTCAAGATAAATCAGTACAAAAAGGAAAAGGAATTGAAATCTAGGATCGAGGTGAACACAATTCTCTTCTCCTCCATATGTTTAATTGACGGGGTCGTCAGACGATTCGAAAACGTACAGGGCAGATCACACCTTCGTACGATGTAGCAACCGACTTTGATCTCGTTCTATCTTTACTGCCATCTGCTTCCCCGGAAAGCCAAAAGAATGAAGAAGAGCTAGACTCTGAGATCGACGAAATTCTCAGAGAAACTACCTTGCTTTTGTTACGACTCTTTTATGCCCATGCAAGCAGTCAATTGCAAGCCATGGAACAAGAATTAGACCTTCTTCGCCATGCACCTGCCAGTCCAATTATGGGCCCTACTAATGACGATGATCGAAACAAAAGGCGAAAAGAGGAAGACGCCGAATGGAAGCTTGATATTCCAGTGCCTGGAGGTTTAGATGGCAAAGGTCCACTCATGGATGCCGCTGGAAGGGTATGTGCAAATGCAATAGTTTTCATACGTCAATTATAACTGGCTACCAAAAATTTAGCCGCTCAGACCATTCACGATTTTACCATCCGATGCTGGCGAAAGGGCGCGCTTGCAAGCCCAAGTATTCGGTTCTGGGTACAGATTACCAACGATGTCGATCGATGAATACCTAGAAATCGAGCGTCAAAGAGGGAACATAATTTCTGGTGGAGGGTAAGCGATGTCATATCGTTTATTTCGATAACTGGTGTGTTTACAAACTATTCGCCCAGGCCGGCGTCACAGGTTGCCCCAACATCATCAGAGCAGCTTGCAATTGAGGCAGAAATGGATGGAACAGCAGATGGGGAGTTGAAGGAAGAGATGCAAAGAAAGAAGAACGAAAAGTGGGCTATGTTCACCGATGAAAACCCTCGAGGCACTGGCAATACTATGAATAGGGGTTAGCACCAGACTATTCGCCTATTTTCATGATTCACGAGTTTGGGTTGAGAAACAAGCGACCAAGACCCAAGAGAAGTTTTCGGAAAGCCACATACAGTAGGGGATCATAAATTATGCATACAAGTGGATATATATGTCCACACCAATGGGTCTGAACAAGAATTAACAACTGCACTGAGATGCTTCTGGTACCTCGGCACTTGGTGTCGTCACGTCAATTTCTGGGAAAGTGTCGAGTCAGTCTGGAAGTAGTAACGAAAAGCATAGATCAAAGCGTACTGGTATTGGCATCTCCTTGGCTTTCCTTTTCCATTCCCGGTAGAGACATGGCAATCTTCTTAAACAAGCTCTTAACATTATGACCTGCCTTTGCCGATGTTTCCATGAACATAATGTTCATCTGGGTGGCCTTTGCAGTCGCCTCCTCCAATGTTACTTGTCTGTTGTAGAAATATCAAAGTTCCTTCATAGCCCAGGCATTAATTCAGCATACCTCTTGTCCGACAGATCTGCCTTATTACCAACTAGAACAATTATGACATCGTTTCCTCGTTCGGACCGGACATCGTCTATCCATTTGGCTGTTGATAGGAATGATTGGCGGTCTAGTAGAACAATTCATTCTCCGGTTGGCGAGGTCATTTGGGAGCAAGGAGCAATACCTACTTGTGATATCAAAGACCACGATGGCTACCGAGGAGTCTCTAATGTACGACGGTATAAGGGACCGAAAGCGCTCCTGCGATTCAATGAGCTAGCCATAAAGGAGGACGAAACTTTCACGCACATACCTGACCGGCAGTATCCCATAGCTGCAGTCTGACAGTTCGATCCTCCAGATACATCGTCTTACTCAGAAAGTCAATTCCGATGGTAGCTTGGTAGGTATTGTCGAAGGTATCGTACATAAACCTGTACGACCGACGGTTCTGACAAAATTCGATACAAGAGAAAATTTAAATAAGCCAACCTTGTGATAAGACTGGTCTTTCCAACACTTTGGTCACCAAGAAGAACAATCTTCGTACGCTTGGGAGGTGACGACGAAAAATCTGCGGATACTGGGGTAGAGGCTGACTCGGACATAGCAGAGACCTGATCGAAGATGGCCTGACTATAGAACACTGAGGATGTGTATGCCAAGCAAGCACAGGAGCACCTCAAGAGAATCTAAGAAAACGAACGGTCTGAAGGCAATTACTCCAAATCGCGGAGACTCCGTTCTCCACGTGTGCGCAAAGGCACATGATCGACCGCGTTCTGTGGAATTTCAATTTACGTGAAGAGTTTGTCTTCCTCTGCCCATGAATCTGAAGAGACAGCAAGAAGAATGAAGCTTTCGACGCAAATTGAAGCCCAGAATGATTCCATTCCTTTTTACACCTTCGAGTTTTTTCCTCCTCGCACCGATCAGGTTTGTCTTCCTCATCCTCCTGAACACAACTAATCGCGTGTTATCTAGGGATTCGAGAATCTGATGTCCCGAATTTCACGATTATCAACTTTCAATCCACTGGCGATAAGCATTACATGGGGTGCTGGTGGTTCAACGAAAGATCGCAGTCTCGAGCTTGCCGGATTGACCCAAAACAGTGACCTGAACACGATCTTGCATCTGACGTGCACCAATATGGAAATGGGGCTTGTTGACGACGTATTGAAGGTGTGCCACGAGTCAAGGATTTCCCTGTGCAGACATTGAAATGCTTGTGTGAAGTCCGTGAAGCATCAGGGCATACAAAATATACTTGCATTGCGCGGAGGTGCGTCTTCGACAGCCAGTATTTTCCACTTTTTCGTTGACATTCCGTCTCAAGACCCTCCGCGAGGCGAGGAAGAATGGATTGCTTCGGACCCTCGGTTTACGCGCGCTGTTGACCTTGTTTCTTACATTCGCTCCGTACCTGAGTATTCTTCATGGTTCTGCATTGGTGTGGCAGGTATTTTTCTGTCTGATCTATGATTCGATCATATCTCAGTGGATTGTACGAAGGATACCCTGATGGCTATGCTGATACCGAAGTAGACGAAGATATTGAAATCGACAGACTAAAAGAAAAAGTAGACGCTGGAGCAGACTTCGTCATGACACAGCTTTTTTACGATGTTGACAAGTTCTTGTCGTGGTACAGGAAACTCAGGCAAAGAGGTCTGTCTTTTTTTTGAACTCGTTTTCCTTGTTAACATCCTCAAGGTATTACGATTCCTGTGATCCCTGGCGTTATGCCTATCCAAACATACTCTTCTTTCGCCAGAGTGACGAAGCTTTGTGGGACTCGAGTTCCTGAGTCCGTATCAACCGAACTCGCTGCCATTAGTGTAAGCATGACACTCTTTGGGGATCATACTACAAGCAATGAAATATTTCAATGCAGCATGATGACCGATTGGTAAAGGATTACGGAGTCAACCTTGCCGTAAGCATCGTCAAAAGGCTACGGTCCGAGGGCGGGATCAATGGCTTCCACTTCTGCACTTTGAACCTGGAGAAAAGTGTACAACGCGTACTGGAAACACTCGGGTGGGCAGGATCTACTCCCACAGATCAGAATAAGCTCATAGTCGTGCGTATCATCCCGAAGATATTGCGGGCACTTGCTGATGAATATCCATTGTCAAGGAACCTCCCGGCACGCCTTCACATCCATTGCCATTAGCAGATGCAGACTCAAAGTTGATGATTTTACCGTTGAATGCTGCCAATTCTGCGACTCTTGGACTGTCGACTATTTCAACAACAGAAGGTGAGGCAGGTCGAGGCGAACTCAACAACGCAGCAAGTTGGGATGATTTCCCCAACGGACGTTTTGGCGATTTCAAGAGCCCGGCCTTTGGAAACCAGGATCTTTGGGGCGGATCTGGAATATCGGTAGAGCATTTTCTTGTCAACACTTTCCTCTTTCCCATAGAAATTCTAGAGACCGGAAGCTGCGGCACAATGGCGCAACCCAAAGAAACCAGCGGACTTGACACAGATTTTTCTCGACCATCTCCATTCCAAGATACCGACCACCCCATTTTCGCCAATGCCCTTGTCCCCCGAGTCACTCATGATATTATCATTTCTCAAAAAACTCACCCAACGAGGTTGGTGGACTGTAGGGTCACAGCCTGCCGTGAACGGCGCAAGTTCCTCTGACGAGGTCGTTGGCTGGGGCCCAAAAGCAGGATATGTCTTCCAAAAATGCTTTGTCGAATTCTTTTGCAGTGAGCAGGATGTTTATGTGATCGAACAAAGAATCCAAGAAGAGGGAGGCAGCTGGGTGCACTACTTTGCTGGTAACGACAAGGTATCTTTGCAATACTTTACATACCCTTGTACCATGGGCTCATGTTTCCATAGGGCGAATGTCGCACCAATGTCCCAGATAAAGGCAGGAATGCAGTCACCTGGGGAGTTTTTCCTGGTCAAGAAATCGTCCAAACAACAATCATAGAGCGCGAATCGTTCTTATCATGGAAGGTATTGATTGCCTTGCTGTGCCAGAGCAATCAAGTTTTACATTATATTGACAGGATGAAGTCTTCTCTATCTGGTCTGAATGGGCGTCATTCTATCGACCTGGTTCAGAAGAGCGGAAACTTCTCGAAGATGTGAGAACCAACCAGTGGTTAGTCAGTGTCGTCCACCATGATTACCAAAACCCAGAAGCATTATGGACATTCTTGCTTGGTGATCCATAAAACTAATTCAATGTAAAATATACTATTTCAAATGGACCTTAACTGATCTCATTTTAATAATGGTAGAAATGGCAATACCACAACGCTCTATTAAAGCAGAGAGATCAATTGGGAAAACGTGCCAGCACTGAGGCACAACCACGGTGCTCGCTATAATGTGCCATAACTGATCTTGGTCAAGGGGTGCGTTGATATCGCAAATATATAGCAAAGCAATGCCCATGTTTGAAGTACTTTCTAGAAAATACTCCCCAGTCTTCCTGCTGATAAACAGAGCCATAACTGACTGCCTGGAGCAAAAAAGGTCAATGAGATCGTGAGGGGTAAAAGGTTAGAAATATAGAAAGCATACCGTTCAAACCTCCGAGGTCTCTTCTTCGTACTCTTCTGTATCTCCTTCATTGATTTCCTCGTTGTCTTCCGTGTCAGCAGTGCCGTCGTCGTCGAGATCTTCCATGCTTGCATCCAGATCCTGAGCAGAATCATTTTCTCCATCATCTTCCAATATAGAGGGGGCGGCTCCAGAGTGGACCGACCCAGAGTCATCTGACTCGTCGTCCGCCTACGGTAGGCAGTTAGACTCTTTGCCTCGAGGAATCAGTAAAGTGCGCGCACATCGTTCTTTTCCTCCTGTCGCGTAAGGGATCGACCTATAGGAACGAGGAAGCTGAATCCACGATTATGGACAGCGTTATTCTGTGCTGTTTACATTAGAGATGTTGATTTATTTGGCTATGGAGACTTGCGAGATCCTCAAGCTCATTCTCCTCGTCGCTTAAATCGTCCATTTCGCGCTGTATGTCGCGATACGCGTTTAAATGGCCATAGACGCGTTTAATCGGTAACGGTACGGGGTGTGGTTGGGGTGGTTTTGGTAGAAGGCGAGGAAAATGGGGTTCAAGGGGCATCAGCGTTGGCGTAGCGCCAGACATTTTACCTTTGAGGAACTGCTGAGATCTGAAATGGGTTAGTGTAGACCCGTCTACAAACGACGAGACACAAACTTTTGGATACTCCCTCAGCGCTCAATCTCTCGACTCTCTTAACTAGTCGCAATACCGCGAATTTGCTGGAAGATAATGATAAAGAGCAGATCACACCAACTGTCGCGTACTATCTGAATCTCACATCTCACATGACTTTGGGGCTATGCTGAGAGTGATGCCAACCCTGATAGACGAGTCATCTGGACGCGAACAGATTCACTCCCCTTCTTGACAGTTCTGACGATATATAAAGGACCAGATTTTGACATACCGTCCACGCAAGTGCTCGCGACGGTGGTTGATGCGTGTGTTATCCAGAATTCGTCATAACATCAATTAATTACTTCCTGAGAATCAGGTGAGAGGCATTGCAGCGCTTCCGCCACCTATTCTAATTCACCCAGACCAGTGGCCTATAACATAGTATGGCTTCTGCAACACCTGATACGCCACCGACCACCACCACTCCCAGAGATACCACCCACGAAGCTCAGTTCCCCTTCTTTGAGCTGGGTGAACCCGAATACAGACAGGTCACCTCAGGCCCACGCATTTCGTCTTGTCATAGCCACCCACATGCTTATTATGGCCCAATTTCAATACGTGAGACATTCTTATGACTTCCCCGTTGCTCCTCCGACTTAAAAATGAACTTTTTCAAAGGAAATTACCTTGCTGGCTCTGCCAAGAAAGCCTTGAGAACACCGAAACCAAAATTCCAGTCCAACTATACAGACGTCTTCCTACGCTTGCCTATTGAGCTTAAGTGGGCGGTGAGCGCATTCGCTCATTGTTTCCCCGTGCTTCGGTTTACCTGTTCCTGCAGGTACTTGAACACCTTCACCCTATCGACATCTACCACTTTTCCCAGGTGTCCAAATATTTCAGGGCAATCTCCATGGACCTCAAGGCAACTGGTGTTTGGAGGACCGCCTTCGACCGTCACCCAGACTTACCCGGATGTCCCCCTGGGGTAGCAGCACGTCGGTGGGCATTTATGTTATATGGACCCGGCATATGCCTCGTGAGTCGCTCTCTCTCGGTTGATAGACATCTCATTTGTTCGGTAACAAGGGGTGCGGCAAATACGGCGCACTAACGGATTTTGCATTCCTCGAACAATATTGTGAATTATGCATGGTCAGTCTATTGCATGAATTACCCGTCCAACCGACGAACTTATCAGGATTTTTGACAGAGAGAAAACTATGCCTATGTGAATGCATTGAAGGATGCAACCGGTCGGCCTGTACCTGCTGAGCATATAGTCTGCTCCTTGGTCCCAAGATCTTATCGATATCGTAGGTCATTCTTGGTCGTCATTCTTGGCCGTGTTGAGAAAAAGAATTGCCGTGAACTTAGACGGGCTTCGGTACACAACGTCATACGTCAATCTTGCGAACGCCAAATACTTCAGGAAGGATTTTAATGCCATGATGAAGAAAGTTACACTTATCCAGACGTTGATTGATAATGACGTGCCAACATTGGCTGAACTTTTCGAAGGATACAGAGAGGCTTTAAAAATTCATGTGGCTAATATTCACTTAGTAAGTGGTAACATCTTCAATATGTGTCCATCCAGATCTCTAATATGTTGTCTCATTGTAGGCGAGCGATAAAGCGAACAGCTGGGCTATGGACGTTTTCCGACGCTGTTCCGTTGAATACGACACTGCCCTTAGAGAAATAACTGAAAGGTCAGCGGCTCTTTTTGTCCATTAATCTGTATACTGAATCATAAGCAGGTGTAAAACACGTCTTCATAATTTGGGCCATGAGACTCAAGATATTAATTACGTTCAATACTCGATTTCACATGTTCTCCGTCAGGATGGTGTCTATAAGCTGACGTCTCGCGGTGAGCTGCCTTTTCAATTCATAAATACCCGACCATGGCTCATCAAAGCGTAGCCTTCCGAACAATTCGTCCCAAGTTAGAATCCCTCGTAACAACCAGAAAGATCACGCGCATAAAGAACGAACGCCAACAGCTTCTCGAGAATATATACAGGGACTACCAGAAAACCATGGATCCTGACCGCTGGCAATATCTTCCCCCGGCGCGTCTCGTCAACACCATCGAAGGGTTTTCCGACTTCATCAATGCACCATATAACGAGAGAGGGTCGATGGATCCAGGCCATGCTGTTTCTTTATTTCCCGCCTTCGTATCTAGCTGGACAAAGAAGCAACAATTGAAAACTCTCGAACTCTTTCCTACTGAGGGCCCAGATCTAGAAGAAGACTTCGAGACACGACTCGCGAAACTCGAACGTGTAACGTCTGTTGTAACTTGCGGCGATTGTAAACTCAAAGTTCAGGAAGGCCGAGTCCTTATAGGATGGAACAATATCTGTCGGCACAGACGCTCGCTGGTTGCTGGTTACATGGAACCCTGCTCAAAATATGAAATTAATGCTAATGCAAAAGCTGCGGCTGCTTCTCTTGTTTCATGTGTCGGTCTGGATCCTGCCACTGCCACTATCCAAGATATGGACGCTCGCAACGACAGGTTTCTATGTGGAAATTGCATGTCGGATACATCTCATGGGATTACAGGCCTCAAGGCGTATACATGGCATGAATGTGTAGGTCGTTTCCCCCTTCTACCCCTACTCGTCTTGTTTCTCATCTAGTTATCTCATAGCTAACACATTCAATGGAAATGCATATATTAAACAACGTTATGCATACCTCTCCAGCCTGGTTACTTTTGACCGCTGAAGCGGCCAGATTCGTCAAGGAGCATGAATATCCTCATCCCCGCCCTATATCGGAAATATGGCGCTGCAATAGGTGTGCAGCACACTACGATGGAACTGTTACTCAGGAAGAAGCAATGCAACATGCAAAGAAAGTGTATGTCATATTGAACCAACCGATTCTGATGGCAACCTTGTCCTTACTGCGCTGCTGCAGGCACTTGATTCGTAACCCAATAATCGGCATTGATGTCTCCCACGACAGAAGGTTTTCTATTCGTAGGAGGAAAGCATTTCGCCTTGGCATGGATCCAGCCTACGAGGTCAGGTGTAAGCGTTGCCCAGACATCTCGATATATAAGTTATGGGAGATGCAAGACCTGACGCTACATCTACGAACTAAGTGAACCTATTGACCTATGTCCTTTTTTTACCTGCGCTGAAAGTCCTCTTTAGACACCAAGTCATCTGTCCGGTAGAAGGCGAAGATTGGACAAAAATCAATATTATCGCAGCAGCCTCAGCTGCGGCACCTGCTTCTACAGATACACCTGAACAACTATCTAATCCTTAATGTTGATTCAAGACAACCCATCTACTCAGACCCAGAAAAATTTTTGACTTCATCCATTATATGGGTCTCCTATGCAACCCATAATCGTGTATGTATGTACGGCATTGGCAATCTTACTACGTGCTTCGGTTATATTTTGCCAAAACCATGTGTGCCACTGTCAATCTCACTGTGCCACTTGTTCTTGTGGACGAAAAAAATGAATGCTCGATACTATACATCACTTGGATCTACAACCTCAACCCTGAAAAGCAAAAGTAAGACGGGAATAATTTGGCCTCTACCTCAGAAGGGACTGTTACATAAACCAAAACAGAACAAGCAGAAGGTTGTCAACAAATGACACTGGGGCCTCTAGGCCATACTCTACACCTTCTTGACAAAACTACATGGCATCGAGCCATAATCGGCACAAGAATCTCTGGCTAAACCCACCTTGTATGTATTTGCTAATAGTATACACATTAATAAAGAAACAAGCCATAAATGAATGTGACCACACGAGTTAGAAAATAAATTAGGAATAATAAGTCTAAGGCATAAGAGAACCAGTTCGATTGGGGATGAGGTCCTGAGCATCCACCAGCGGTGCTCGGTTGTTTTTGGGTATTCTGGATCGTAGCGCCAACGGTCTTACCCATAGCCTGATCTGGCCACTCTTGGTCGCAGTTAGTATGCTGCGAGGAAGAAATTGGATAACAATTAATAAATCGCAATCTAACTGCTTTATCTAGAGCCGTAGATTAAAATTTAAGGACTTTTTCAATCAATACATTGACCTACCAGCACAGGCTGGACGAAGGCAATTTCGTTGCGGGAAGGTGCTGGGTGGTAACGAGAAGATGGCGCGTCGTCCAGTCCAGGTGAATTTGTTGAGGGCAGATACTGAGCCGAGCGGTCTCGCCTGAAAGCCAAAGAAAGACTGGATGACATTGACATGCGCTGATGGTGCATAGCCTGATTTGATTATGGAGCATTAAAGAATGGAACAAGGCAGGAAACTGCTTACCTGCAACTTTGGACGGTGGAGAGCACCACTGGAGAAATCCCACTACATGCAACATGAGTACAAATATGCAAGCAAAGTAAGAAAACGGATTACAAGTATAAGTTTGTTGTCTTCAGCAACGCTACCAAATCGATATGTTCTCCCATCACAGCGAAGCTCGTCGAAGGAGACAGCTGAGACAAAGGAGGAATGGCCCTGACATCGTGCTATCACTCTTTGTTCCCAGGGCGAAAAAATGGTCAAGAGGTCATCTTGGCCGCCAGTCTTGACGGAAACGAGAGTGGAAATAAAATAAGCACTCCTTTAGAGACCATGGTTATGAGCATACCAGGATAAATCGACCATCTGGTGACCACGCAACACACGTCAGGGCACCGAAATACGACGCGTAGCAATCAACAAGTCTATTAAACATAGGTGAGATATGCCTCTTACTTGACAAAATTCTACGTACTGTTCTGCTAAGGCATCGATGACTCTTAGACAACCGTCTTCTGAAATTGCAGCGACATATTTGACGTCAGGAGAGAAGACGAAATCTATATGAGGAGTATAGTATGTCTGAGGAGTAAGACTTCATAGGACATCTGTACAACTCACCAACGACGCCTTGTTTCGAGAGACGCCAATGACTCACGGGATTTTTGGCCGCTTTTTCTTTGTCTGGCTTGCCTGTGGCATTTAATGTACCTGCAGCAGACGTTACGGGGTGCCAAGGTGGCATTGTTACGAAGATGGCGTCCAGAGGATCCCATTCTTGAGATGTCCCGTCATCACCGGGAGACAAATAACCGTTAGCATCGGTTTGTGATGAATTTGGGTCCTGTGGAGTAAACGTCCCGTCTTCCCTCTCTATGTCGTAGACAATAATTGTGCCGTCTGCATGGGAAACCAAAAATAATGTCGTCGAAGATGGAACCCAACGAATAGCGGTACATGCTGATCCTGAAATTGAACCCTTAGTCAACCATTAGCTCGTCAAAAAGTGGCAGAATAATTGGGGTTGGCTTGCCTGCTTGTTTAGACGACCGTATCGCGAATTAATTGGGTCTAAAGACAACAAGGTAAGACATGAATCTGATAAGGTGAAATTCGAGGAACTACCTAGCCATATTAAATCTCCGGTACTAAATCCAACAATGACATCTAAACGCTCTGGAGTAGCAGTCGATACGTTTACATCGTGGCAAGTTGGATGTGCCGAGAACGTTATCCTGGATAGAGGTTCCTAAAAGAAGGTATACAATATTAAGACAAATACACTGATTAAAGAGCAATTGCACACACCTTCGCTTTTGAACCAGCCTCGAACCAGACGAAGCTTTTAGCCATGTTGTAGAAGAGAAAGGTCACGTCTCCTTGCTTCGCTTGGAGAGTTCTTGTCATTCCTTCAGCTGTCTGTAGCCGGGTAATAAATGTAGACGAAGTAGTTCGAATGTTGTGCTTGGGTCTAGCAGCGGCCTTCTTCTTTCCGGCTGGGGGGAGATGAGAAAATAGTGTATGGTGTTCATGGGGTTGTGTGGGGTTTCCCGTTGTGTGCTCTTGGGAAGACGGTGGAGGAGGATCACTCTCATCCGGGGTGTCGCTACTAGATAGACTGACACCATCGTCGCGATCTTTGTTAGTTTTCTCTGCCTTGTCTTTTTTAGGCTCAGACTTTGAACCGCCCAGGAGCTGGGCGAACCCAGGGGAAGTACCGTGCTTGGTAGCAGGAAACCGCACGACGACATTTGTGACTTTAGATGGGTAAATTGCGGTGCCCACACTCATGGCCAGATTCTGGGCATGGTTGGGCTTATGCTCGTCGGTGACTGAGTAGACGCCCTCTGGCGCTACGAACGTAGAGTCGTTCTCCATAGCAGGGTGGCTGGAACCCTGGCGGCGTGTGGTGGAAAGCTCCGTTCCATCAACATCCAAATTTAGAAGGAGCGCCTTTCTGTTAGAAATGATCATGAAGGATCGGTCAGTGTGCCGGATCTTAGCCTTTCTTCCTTGCTTTCATGAACCTCCTCAAATACCCTTCTGCGTTCACCAAAGTCCCAAGAAATTTTATTTCTATCTCTTCAAGACATACCAGATGCAACTCAACAGTAGCTTCTCCACCTCCTGCAGATGGTCATTTGCCATCCGTCGCACACTCTGAAATACTCAAAACAAAACGCGAGAACGCTCTGCGTACCCCCGGAATTATTTGGTCAGATGAAGATGCCACTGCCCCATCGCGTATCATCGTCGGTGGTCGCGAAACGCGTAAAATGAACACCTACCAGGCCATTCGAGATGCAATGAGTATTGCTCTGGCAAAGGACGATCATGCTGTGGTGTTTGGAGAAGACGTTGCCTTTGGTGGTGTCTTCAGATGCACAATGGTTTGTTTCACTACCATGTCATTTCCGCCGCTCTCTAACGGTGGCGTATGGCTAGGGTCTCGCTGAAGAATTCGGTATAAACTTCAGTTCACCGTAGCCGAGAACATGTATTAACCGATATTTCCATCAGGGAAGGAACGCGTTTTCAACACACCGCTAACAGAACAAGGCATCGCAGGATTTGGAATCGGTCTCGCTCTCATGGGTCATACCGCCATAGCAGAAATCCAGTTCGCCGATTATATATACCCAGCCTTCGATCAGGTTAGTCCCGTTGTTTATGATTTGGGCAAAAGTTCAAAATTTCCACAGATTGTGAATGAGGCTGCTAAGATTAGATATCGCTCTGGAGGGAGTTATAATGCCGGAGGGCTTACAATCAGAACGCCAACCATGTCTGTTGTGAGTAGTTCATTCCTTGTTGCGATAATGTAAATCTTGAAGTATCTGCATCGCAGGGGCATGGTGGACTGTACCATTCACAATCTCCGGAAGGGTTTTTTATGGGGGCCTCTGGTCTGAAGGTACTTGGAGCAATATCTTATTTTCTTTTTTTAAAAACAATTGTTCATAGATTGTGATACCACGTTCACCCATTCAAGCAAAAGGCCTATTATTAGGTTCTATACGAGATCCGAATCCAGTGATTTTCATGGAACCTAAGATTTTATACCGGTCTGCAGGTTTGTGCAGTCATACCCTGTCATATCTTGCTCCTGACACTCCATGACCACCTCTTAGTTGAACAAGTCCCAGTGGATGACTTTGAGCTTCCACTTGGTGAATCAGAAATTCTCGTTCCAGGGTCTGACCTTACTCTTCTTACATGGGGAACGCCTGTGTATCATTGTGAAACTGCCCTACACTTGCTGGCCGCCCCTCCCCCAGAATTAGAATCAATTATTCCAGCATCGCTGCGTTCTGCCAAGATTGAACTTATAGACCTGCGAACCATCTTGCCGTGGGACATTGAAACGATAGCAGAGAGCGTCAGCAGGACTGGGCGTTTGGTTGTTGTCCACGAGGCTGGTATGACAGCTGGTGCCGGTGCAGAGATAAGCGCAGAGATTCAGAAGAGGTGCTTCTTGAAGCTCAACGCGCCAGTTAGACGGGTGACAGGATGGGAGTAAGTGACCTTTTCTGTACATTCGTCTGTCACTCACGTTTGCTTAAACAGCATTCCCGTGGCATTGCAATTCGAAAAATTTCATATACCAGACGCTATTCGTGTTCTTGACGCCGTTGTGGAGACACTAATGTACTAGAAGGCGAATACCTCAGAATGCGGCAAGTATAAAACTGTCTCTGAAAAAATAATACGTTGGATGGACAAGCTTGATGATTGCATTGTTCTATCAGACACACAGATGGTTCTTCCTTTTGAGAGTGATGCGCCAACGGTTTAATAATCCGCCTTGCAATAGACCCGCCTCCCAGACTAGCATCAACCTATCTTCACGCCATCCAACCACCCCTACATCTTGAATGCATTCCTGACGAAGCATCCTATTGTCAACGAGTTCTCTTTCCATCGATTGTAAAGATAACGCATGCTGGTGAGATATATTCACAACGTTGTCGATCATGAACGGCCCAGCCATGAACAGGGATAGAATGTCTGGCAATCTAGCCAAAAGTGGGGCAGATGTTCGATTTTGCCTGCTGCCATGCTTTTTCCCGGCAAGGTATGGTACGAAAGGAATGGCGCACAGCATGAGATCGTGTGTTAGCAAGCCAGCTGGCGCTGCCAGGCAGGAGAACTCCACGATTATCGAAGTTGCCGACTGCGTAAGCAGTTGTATGCGTGATATCTCTGTCGCAAAGTCCAGGTACTGAACAAAATCAAGATCGTAAAATCGAGGCTCGCGTTCTGTTGAGACAGTGTGCAGATCACGGATAGACTCTCTTCCTTGAAATTTGCGAGCGCCGCACGATGTTGAAATGAGCACAGTTAATGACATATCAATTCTCATTTATCATCGACAGCTTACGATTTTCCTGAGTGTATAGCCGCGATATCTGTTGTAAGTTTCCAAGTAGGTACATAATATGCAACTGCTCACATGTTTGACGGGAAAATGTTGCCGAGCCATCCACATTGCGGTCTTGATCCACCAACTTGCACCGGCGTGGACTTTGATGGACCAGCCATAAATTCGCAGTTGTCCTCGAGAAAGATATTTGGCGTCGCTTGAATCTCTGAGTTCAATCTTGCCCAGGAGTAGTTGTTCCATGAGGACGACGAGGTCGATCTCTATGCACGTTGACCTTGCGAGCCGAACAGACTTGAAACAAAAAAAGAACGGCAATGGCCACGCGACTGAGGTAGGTGTAAAGACGGTAGAAAGGACTAGAAGAGCATGAGAATCAAGAGCGAGTTTCATTCGACCAGATCTCTTCCCAAGTTCCAGAAGGCCTTTTGTTTTCATGAACATCAGAACTAAAACCAGGAGAGACACCAATGGTAGTGTTGGGTTGCCTTTCACCAGTAGTTTACACCAAAATTTCGAGAGTTCAAAGGTAATGGTCGACCAAGTAATCGCAGTCAGCTGGAGCCTTTCCACTTTGCAAGCCAAAACTCGAAGTTGCTGCGAAAGGTCCATAGATGGGGGTTCCTGCGTTGAATCAACAGAAGTGAACTGTTTCCGGCTAATGCCGGTTAATCCACGAGCGTTAAACTGATAGTCCCATGTGATCTCATCTCGATAAATCTCTTTCTGACTCTTTTCTTTCGTCGAATCGTCTGGATGGACGTGCAGATCAAGTACATTCCATACGACGCCAGTCAGTGGGACGTGACACGTGCAATCGCAGTCATCCTTCACTCTGAAGACTTCGCGCCTGTTGTTGAAGGGAGGCTTATCAACTTTGCTGTCAGGCTCGAATATATTGACAAATCCAGTATACGCAACAATGGCAGAGGTCTATTGACGCTGCCTACTGAGCCAACAGGGATCAAATTCCTGTCCTATGTTTCCGACCCTAACTCGGACGGTGTCAGGCTCAACGGGAAGAAGCTAAAATTCATCAGACAGACGCGCCCTCCTCCCCAGGGATTGGTACTTACCTTGCGGAAAACGCCATACCTGAATCCGGATTTACAAGAAGAACGACAAGCCAAAGTCCGCATTTTTGACGCGACGGTGTTACGGGTTGACACTGTTCAGTTTGGCGTCTTCTACCAACCCAGCTACCCATCAGGAGGGAAAGGCCAGATTCCTCCTCGCGCATTCTCCGTTGAGTGGGAACGCGACTATATCAATTCCTATGGCTGCCTGAAGTTCGAGTATGACCACAAGCTAATTCGCATCACGGTGAACTTTCATTTATCCTTGCAGCAAATAAAGCACTCAGACACTCACAACAGCTTGGAAATGAATTGACGGAATCAGAAGGCTGTAGTATTGCTATAAACTTTGCAAGTATACAAAAAATAGGTGTAGGCTATGATGGGAAACCGTGTAAGCGTATCCTGCCCTTCGTGACATCAAAGCCGTAGTTCACTATTGGCCCTCGACCACAGACATCTGCTTTGATACCCTTACCCCGCCTGTCATGGAAAGCATTCAATTTCATCGTTCGTTGACAGGTCGGTCTGACATCGATAATAAAAAATACAAGTATAGGATAGGTTCAATCCATGAAGGCCACGCAGCGATGGCGGCCTATACCCCACATCTCCGCCTACTGCTTTACAATCATCCGGAAACCGACATTACCAAGGTCTTCAGTGAAGCATGTTATGCCGCTGGCCTTTCAGAAAGTATGATAATCAAGCTCACTGGTCCTGTGCAAATCGAAGCCATCAAGAATGGGTTTTTCAAGCCAAAACGCATTTATCTGCTTCACAAGACACTTAGTATGTTTGAGTGGCCAATTGCTTTCCAACTGGAGTCGCTTCTGCATAACGGTCTTCTACACACAGGTGACCTAGATGAATTAATTCCGCGAGTCCGTGAATTGTCAGAAAAACATGCCCACAAAGGTGCTTCATATGTCGGCAACCTGTTGCGTCGTTACAATGAAGCCCTGAAGATACGGCCGGCTCAGGAAAGCCCTTCGAGCTGCTTTCAGCGTATCCTACGCACATTCGAATATGCGCCTAATCGTGAAGAAGCGTTCCGTTGCTACCATATCACCTTCACTCCAACACGAATGATTTTGGAAGGTCCTTATGCTTCACAATCAAATCGCGTTATTCGACAATACCGAGGCTTCGAAGACCATTTTCTTCGGGTTGACTTCCGGGATGAAGATCGTCTGCAATATAGATGGGATCGGGAAGTGGACGGGACCTTTCTTCTGAAGGAGCGTGTTGGGAAAACGCTCAAACTCGGGTTTGAACTTGCTGGGCGTAAATTTGAATTCCTGGCTTACTCAACCTCTGCCTTGCGAGACCACGCCGTTTGGTTCATGAACCCTTTTCATCATCCCGAGAAAGGTCGTGTGGACGCAGTGTCAATACGCGATTCTCTCGGAGACTTTGCGGGAACAGATCTTCTGAAGCAGCCGTCTAAATATGCTGCACGCTTGGCACAGGCATTTACCGCCACTGACACCTCAGTTGATATTCGAAGAAACGAATGGGAAGAGATACCTGATCTTGGAGAGGAGCCCTACCAATTTACTGATGGCGTTGGCACAATATCCAGGGCACTAGGTGACAGGATCTGGGCAAAGTTGTGTGAAAAGAAGCACAGTCCGGGTGGCATGAAGCCTTCTGCAGTGAGCTGTTCTCCTCTCCTGCTATATGTGCGCCTTGGCTTAATGTTCCACAGTATCAGATCCGATTTTTAGGCTATAAAGGTGTCGTAGCTATTGACGAACAACTCGACAAGAACGTGAACGGGATTCATATGCGATTGAGACCCTCCATGAGGAAATTCGAGGTAAAAGACGACGAGGTTGCACCAATTGAAATCGCCCGAGCCTTTGAATATCCCAATACTTGCTATCTTAACCGGTAGGTCTTCATTACGTTCTTGCAGTGCAAAATTTATTGACTATTCTAGCCCTTTGGTTATGGTTTTAGAAGATATAGGCGTGCGAAAGGAAGCATTTCAAGAACTGCAAGATAATGCTGTTGCTAACGCGAAGACAATTGACGACTCCCTGACTCAGTTTTGTGAAGTTCTCCGATCCCATAGCCTTGGGTCTTCATATCGACTACAGGATACTCTTACTCGTCTCCGGGATAAATACCAATTGGACCTGGCTTCTGACAAGAAAACCACCTCACTGGACAATCCATTCCTACGCCAAGTGCGTCAAGTGGCAATGACAGAAATCCTCCGGGACATTAAGCACAGTGCCAGGATCCCGGTCGAAAATAGCTACTTGTTAGTTGGAGTAGCGGATGAAGGGCCGGCGTATGAAGCGGCTGGGTACAAGAATGTTTATACCCTCAACGAAGGCCAAATCTACGGTAAGTTGGCTTATTGGCACTCGAAAACTCTCTCGACATTCACAACTCTCAGTATGCGTACACGAAAGGGGGAAACTGGAGCCTATATGGATTGAGGGAAACGTTAGTATATCGAGAAGTCCCGTAGCACACCCGGGTGATGGTACGGCCTCTCTGGTCATATCTTTTATAACTTGCTGGAGCCAGTGACTAGTTCAACGTGTTCGCGCCATCGGCAAACCGCCCGAAGGAATGCTTTGCCTTTTCAGTCACTTAAAAAATGTTGTCGTTATGCCATCCAAAGGTATTGGTTTTATCCGCGATATGTGATGCGGTTCAAGTATTTATCAATGGTTTCCCATAGGCTCTCGGTCACTAGCATCATGCCTGGGTGGCGGCGACGTTGATGGGTGTGTTGAAATCGACATTCTCCAAGGCGCCGTCCAACGACCTGTTTCAGAGATTTATTTTCAGTCATTTGCCACGACCCTATCTTACCTCGAACGATAGAGGAAGCTGCATCATACAAGCCCCTTCCAACATTTAAGCTAGAAAGAGACAGCACGGTCGACGATATCTGCGACTTTATCGTCGAGTACATCAATTCGGACGTCCTGGTAGGTTCAATGCGCCTTATCATTCTCGGCTTTCCTCACAACTGCTTGGTAGGGTCTTCTATCAGATAGACTCATTGTTATTGCAGGTATTTGAGGAGCTTTTAAACCTCTCAAAAGATCTAAACCTAGAGTTTCCTGTAGATCAATCAAGTGTATGTGATCCTTACCATTCTCTTTTACGAAGATCATTGTTTTCACGTTCGAAATACAGGAAGGAATTCGAGACGAAAAATGTCGTCTACTGGCAGAACTTTGCTCTCACGTTTGTTCAATAGTCACTGGTCAGCTTTGTTTCGTAAACGGCTCACTATTGTCCACAGGCAGTCGACTATCCGAAGCAAGGAACTCCGCCGGACCTGGACACAAACCAGCTGCCCAGGACGCTTATTCGATGCAAACCCGACTGGCATGCGGCAGAAGTTGTGTCTCCACGACAAACAGACTATTATGAATCGAGCAGGGCTCTAGGATTTCTCTTTCGTTCTATCAAGTTGGACGAACCGCATAATATCGAGCCCGAAGAACAGCCTTTGAAAACACTTTCCGATCCGATCTCTACAGCCCTCTTGGAACCTGTACAACAGTACCTTGGGGACTCGGCCTTTGCTGACGATCCTCCTTCCATGGAACTTTCAAGACTTTTCAGGCGTTATGCAGACGAACTGAGATATATCTGTGCTACCCATACATTGTCAAACACACCCGGGGTCAGGTTATTAGAAGCAGAAGTTGTTGTGGGCACCATTCTTGCAAAATGCTCCCAAAAGCGGTGGAGGAAGGATCGCATCTATCGCATGCGTTTTCATGGGGATTCCCTTGTCAGAGATGTTCAAAGGAGCCTTCTGGACAACATTGACAAAGCAACTCATTCTGAACTTGTCCGGGGTCTTGGACTTGCTTGGGCGGCCTGGGATCTTAGCCTTCGCCGTCGCACTGAATTTGGTGCACATAGTTTTGGCTTACTTGCATTAAGTGTGATTTTAGATTCTTTAGAAAAGCTGGGAAAGTTTGAAAGGTATGGTACTGACAACTCATAGTCAGTGTTGTGGAGTCACAACTCTAGTAGGGAAACAGTGTGATATTGCGGTAAATTTCAAAATGAACACATTCTCGGATTGAATTCAAACATGCGTGACAAGAATCGCGCTACATAGCATCACGTGATAAGGCCATCACGTCAAACACGGATGTCACGCTCTGGAATCGATCCTTAGAAATTTAACCATCCTTCTGCCGATCATCACAACTTGGGCATGAAACGAGCAGCATCTCCTAGTTCTGTTTTGACGAAGCGATCCAAACATTCTAATACCATCAAACCAGACACATTGGATGAGGTGCCAGAACAATGCCCAACTGACATCCTGGAGCATGGTGTCGATCAAGCTAAATGTATCGCTGGCAAATTCAAGATGACCCGGTCTCTGAAAGAAAAGACTGAAGCCGTAGTCGCCGTTCAGTCGACCACTCCCGAGGTGAACAGCCATACATTCCAAGTTTCCTTCGTCTTGGGCAATGGCTATCTTTCCATGCTTGATTTTTTACCCCTCGATGATTTCCGGCTTTCTCTCCGAGGAGCTGAACTGCGAAAGGTTCCGCAAATTTCCAGTGCTTGCACTCTACCCATTCAGCTTGTATTTTCGGAACACGTCCACATTTCATGGAAGAAAAATGGGCCAGGTTCAAATCAAAAAGTGCTGAATACACGTCTTCGTTCGTTATCTGTTCTATTTTTTCCCATCGTTTCAAACGTCTCATGTACCTGCTTCAGTATGCGGACCTCGGGAAACAAACGGCGACAGTTGGTACTATTCCCAAGCAGAGCAATCCGCTGACTTCGAAGTACGACAATCAGCCGTGACTAACGATGTCGAGGATGTTGCTTCTGCCACCTCCCTGAACAAACTAGACGCTCGAACCCTAGCCAAGCAACTCAAAAGAGAGCAAAGGATGGAAGCAAAGCGTCAGAAGCGGGAGGCTTCCAAGAAGGGACCGGATGAAGACATCGCGAAAGACTTGCAAATGAATCAACCACAGTCACACACATCACCCACCCCGATAAACGATTGTAAAATCACGTCAAAGCTTAATTGCAATGCTGAGAGCAATTCTGCACCATCCTCTCGCGATGCATCAAAACTTGAAGCTGGTTTTCGATCGGGCACTGTGAGTATGAATGAAAAGAGAGCTTATTTTGATGCTGACAGACTTTACTCAGAGTGCTTACCTCGCCCTCAAGCAGATACGCTCTGGGCAGTATGTCAAATTGGTTGGAATCGTCACAGATATGTCGCCTCCTAGGCGGACTAATAATGGCGGTATGTCGCTGATAGTGACAGTTTCCGTTGTACATACTGCAATATTATTTTACAGATTTTATGCGTTACATTGAGATCTTGGATCCAAGCAACTATCAGGAGTCTGATTATGGGAGACAGCGAGGGTTCAAAGTCAACTGTTTTACGAAACGACACAGGGAATGGTTGCCCCATCCTGAGCTTGGCGAAGCCGTGATACTCTGCGACGTTAAGGTACTTGTGTCTTTGCCCCATGACAATTACCTGGCTTACATCCAACCCAAGGTTGACATTTACCACGATGCCTTGGTGGGGACAGGTTACCACAACAAACTTCGCTGGGCAGCCTTTTGTCCTTCAAAGGGGGAAATTCACCATGGCCCGACTGACAATGCACCGAGACAGGAAGGCCTGGGGCCTGGCGGGTTAGGGGCAAATTTCTCACCTTTTTTTCAACCCGGCGCTCCTGAAATTGAATATTGCATTATGCTTTCTGATTGGTGGAGAGGAATAACTGAGCGGTCGCGAGGATCAATTACAACCCAACAACCATTTCAAAGGCAGCATTCGGCGCGCAGAGTACATAGGCTGATTAGCGAAACTGGTCCATATGTACCGCCCGATGGGTATTTTGATTGTACTGTTGAGGTGAGGAAGTTGCCCAACTTTTAATGCTTTATACTTATATCCCTATGCGAAGGTTTTAAAGGTTTATACCAACTCCTCGGTCCACACGATGTATGCAACCGATTACACTCGGAGCGATGACATGTCTGGGGCTCAGAGCAACTCATGGCCGTCATCTTTGTCCAGTTATGTGCTCCAATTCGAAATGTGGGATGGCGCCGCACAGATTGCCGTACAAATGAGGCCTGGAGAGTTCTACTCCATCAAAAATGCTCGGATGAAGATTAATTTTGCGGGCAGATTAGAAGGGAAGGTAGTACAAGACAAGATAGTTAAGTTGGATGAAAGTGATTCTTCAACCAACACTCATCTGAAAGCATTGCTGGAGTTCGTCAATTTGTCGTCCCTGGTTGACACGACTAATAAGCAATTTTACAGGAGAAAGAGGGCTTGGGAGGCCAAGGAAAATAGCCTGGAGCCAGAAATCGCCTATCAATTGATTGCAGATGTTAAAGAAGGGAAGTTTTTTAACTGTACTGTCGAGGTATGTATTTGTTTCCTTCACCCACATGAAACCCTTCTGAAAATTTGTAGCTTTTACATGCCGTTTCCGAAACAAATCAACTGTCGCATATATTTGTAACCGACTATACATCTCATCCGCGTTTATCAGCGACTGGTGTCAATGAAGCCTGGTCTGTAGGTCTTGAAGGGCGTGTCGTCAAGATCTTGCTCTCGGAAGAGCAAAGGCACATTGCAGAATCTCCTTCCATCGGGTCGTTTTATGCCATACGGAAGCTTAGACTGAAATTTAGTTCCGTTGAGGACTGTTTTTGTGGGATGTTGGGCGGCGATGAGAAACTGGTGACAGTGCTAAATTCAAACAGGACGGATAACGAGCATCTGAATGGTTTACTCCGGCAAGTCGAGTTGTTGACTGCTTTAAGGTGAATACTGATGTGATTTAAAATTGCAGGCGAAAAGAGGACTGGGAAATGAATGGCAGGCAACCTATTCAGCCTATCCAACAGAGCTTGGTTCCGGCATGTCCCAACGGGGATCGCCCTTTCACGCGCATCAAAGACATGCCATTATTAAATTGGAACATTGGACGGTACCGCGTTTTGGCGAAGGTAGTCGACTTCTATCCCCTTCAGTTGAAGGACGCTTTTTATCAACAGTGTTCTCTGTGCAAGAGAGAGTAAGTCATAATATTTTATGTTCTTCGATTTTTATACCAAATGACCTTTTCAGGATTCCCAACAAACAGGTAGCTTGCTTCAAATGTGGAGATTCTGACCACGAATATGTACAATATTTGTATCAAATGTACATCATGATTGAGGACCAAGACGGGGAACAAATCAAGGTATCCATCAACGACAAGGCAGGCATAAAGTTTTGATATTTTGGCGTTTCTGATGTCGCTCTAGTGTCCACTGTTTAATGGACTGAAACGTGCACATCTGCATGAAGACGAATCAACTTTAGAGCAATTCCGCATCAGGGTAGACAATTTGGTTGGTAGTCTGACGACAATGCATGATAAACTGGAGTCTGGTCAAACCATCAACCTACAGGCTGTCACGCCTTTGTTATGTTTCGAAATTGATACTTGGGTTGTCGTTCCAGAGGCTTTTAGGGCCTTCAGCCTCAATAAATATGAACCAGTTGAAGAGACTGGTTAGCATGATGATATATTCTGTCTTATTTATTTACGTAATACACAGTGGGTCGCGCACATGTAACACAGAGCTCGGCGCGGTGGTCCAATTGCAAAGCACTTGGTCTGTACAGTGTAACCACCGTTTGATCACAGTACTTCATGGATTGGTAGCTATTCCTTTTACCCCTTATCTTTGTGTTCCATTTATGCAGTCATATCCAGCCTTGAATTAAATATACACCAAAGAATATTGTCTGACATTGCAACCAATGGCGAAGGGCCATTTGCAGAGCAACTACTGTCTCGTAGAGTTCAAACGCGGATGGATGGTGGAGAGCAGGGCGTAGAGATAGACGAACCTAGGAATGACCTCGAACGTGTCTATATGGTAAGTCCTTTTTCGCCACTACTCTTCCTAAACTCAACTTGTCGTAGTCTGCAACAAGGGTGCAATGTAATATTGCCTTCGGAGACTTGGTCATCAATTTTCCAAACTCGCGCATCAGTAATTCCATTGATACTGTCATGCCCACTCTCATCGACATTCTCAGAGGCATCCCATACACCGACTTCGACAAGTCACTGTCATGGAATGGCAAGCGACCCCATCTTCTGTTTCAATAAAGAGCATCACTAATGTACGCGTAGACTGGGCGCTCCCTGATCAGCTTGTGTTTTCAACCATATCAGCTTTGCTGAAAATCTCCAATGACTACCAAGTTTATTGCGAACGAGCGACGTCGGCCATCTTCCTCTTCTTGTCCCAGACAGTCCAAACGATCCACACTAGCTCATGTCAGTAAAATCCATGCGCATCTTCGACAAATTTTATAACTCTTCTCTAGCTTTGGACGTGCTTACGCAGCTTATGCCAACTCTGCATGGTTTTTACCGCGCGCTTAGTTCGACATCTTACCGCTGGACACTTGCACAATGGGAAGTTCTTACATTGCACCTGAAAGTTCTCTGTTCAGCACAGGTCGTAGACCGACTCAACCACCTTCTCGTGGATATTATACAGAAGGAAACCACGGACAAGGATGCCCTGCGGCATGTTCAGACATTTGTTACTCGCTATGTTGCTCAAGGACGGCCATTGACTGGACACTTCATGGTTTGCTGTGTCTTGGAGACAGAGTGGACCGTGCTTGCTCAAGTATTGGCCCCCCCTACTACGACGAAAAACCCAGTCGTCGAGGCAGCGGCTGCAAATCAAGCATGGCTTTCATTAACCCGTAATCCTGCAGCAGAGCTTGATATTGAGAGTGAACAAACGAAGGACATTCTCAAGGACACTATCAATTATGCTCTGCAATGCTTCACCGATCTCTTACTTCAGATTGAGGAAATGGACTCCCCTCCCGCTATCGACACTTGTGCATGGGAAACGGTGTCTGAGAGTCTGGTGTGTTCAATCCTGTGACTACCACGGGGGTTAGAACCTGACGCTAATATATCAGAAACTTGCCACTATATGCTGTCTGGCGCTTCGAGAAATTGAGGAGCAGCTTTACAGCCGCATTCTTCTTTTACTTAGCACCGATTCTCCCATTTCTGATAGTCTTGCCCAGGAAGCAGCATTAAAAGCCACGACTATCCTCGTCCGAAGGTATTCTTTAAATCACCCTCGAAAGTGCCAGAAATTAACGTTATTTCAGTTTTCCTGACATAGCATCTAACATGGTCGGTCACTTACGTCGGTTTGTCACTTCGCCGCTTCCACTTTTCGAGTTTGGATTTTCAGAGACTCGAGCGCCCCCACCACTATCTGCTGCCGCGAAATGCTTGGCTCTTTGCATCAAGGTATGTGACATGTACCACGTTTTACTTTTGGTTAAGGCGCCTTCTAGCTTGCCCCTGGAGATGATCTAATCATGTCCAATATGTATTCACTACTAAACTATATCGCAGCAACAAGTAAAGATATCTACGACTCGAATAGTGCTCATGTTCACAGCTCCCCACTTGTTCCTCATGGCCACGGAACTTCTCATTCACTCGAGACTGGTCTGCGCGGACTCTCCGAAGATGAAAAGAGGTTGATTGGTATCAGCACAATTTCTGCTGTCACCAGACTGGCTCTTGAGTTCAAAATGGAGGAGGTACGCGGTTTAATTTACAAACAGGCTAAACATAACACTGTAAACCATAGGTAACACGGCTAACCATCTCTATGCTGTTACAACGCCTACCCTCTGCCGAGCCGACTGTAGAGGCTGCCATTGCGTATAACCTTGTCGACCTTGCCTTGGTAGCTCCTGCAAGCTCTTTCACCGACATTATCAAGGCCTTTTCGGCTATCAACCGTTCTGCAAACCCGGATGACCCGCGATTCTCCAATAATATGGTTATTCGATTTCATCTTATACTGCGGCCATGTCTGATCTTCCTTCATAGGTCTTAGCAGCGCAGACTCGTTTGGCGCAAGAGTTGCGTCAACGACCAGAACTTTACGAGACATACCTCATTGAATTATTGACACTCTTCGCCGATAAAGGAGTTGCCATTCAGAACCTGAAAATCGCTAACCATCATGTTAAGGTGTGTATTACATGTAGTGCCTTCGACAATCTGCATTTAATTACAACACAATAGACGGACGACATGATCGAGCAACTTGCATCTCTGCTTCTTCCGATTGACGCCCTAGTGGCACATCGGGATTTTAATCCTCGCGACGATCCTTCACCTGAAATCTTAACATTGTTCAGAAACACCTGGTTTCTCTGCATCCTCTTTGGCTTTACTACAGAGGACAAAGCGGAAGCAACAGCCATGGATTGGCTGAAACCGGCTTTGGCACGAATTGCCGTCAAAACACCTTCAATGGTTGTCGAAGAGTCGCACGATGCAGTAGCCAGTGACGTTGAATACAACTCAGTGATTCGTCAGGAATACGCCAATACGGTCTGACATCGCACTCTCCTTCTTGAGATAGAGGCTCAAGTCTTTATATCTAGGTTATCATGGCGCATAGAAATGCTTTGACTAGGTACATATCATATCGAGGCAGTGAAATCCGTTATCTGTCGTCCGGACAGGTTATCTTCATTCTTACTCTTCATGATATCGAGAGTATGCGATCTGCTGCCGGGTATCCGTCGTCCTTGGTTTCATACTTTATCAATGATAGTCTTAATAATCACCCTGGTTTGAGCGCATGCATGGAATCTGTTGCAGAAAAAGTATGTTGTTTCCTGGTTTAATAATATTTATGGTTTATGGTTTTGTGACAGGTCATACGCGACTCTATCAATGATCTGAACTTCAAGGCGTCCCAGCAAGCGCTACCTAGACACTTGTCTTCCGAGCTTCTCGCCCTCGTCGTCTTGAGCACCCATCGCATTTCCAAAGCCAGAGACGTTGCCTCAAAATATCTGAACCGCCTTATCACCTCTTTTCCGTCGTTGATGTGTGATCCGACACTTGTGTTCGCGATCCTGGAGGTTCTCACACTCCTCCAGCGATCAAGCGAAAACGAATATATTGACGAAGTAATTTATTGCTGTTCACCCAAATCTCAAACTTATGTGTCACTTCTATCAGTACAATCCTATCTATGAATTCCGTTCCGACAGAAGTGGCATCACACTCCATTTAACAGATAGTTATCAAGTCCGGAATGATATCCTGGGTCAATTGAAGCGAAATGCCAACAACTGGTTTGAATTGGCGTTGGGCCGTGCTCCCATGGAGTTGCAATCCACATTGCAGGTAAATCTGGACCGCTAGTTTTTCTGGGTACTTTCTAATAATCGTACCAAGAAATATCTGGCGATAAATCAGTCGTCCATATCCACAGGGATTAACTCAGCCGAGTTGGGTGCCTCTATAGCAGAGGAATTTGGAAAAGCCATTGGGCCAGTTCACCGCCAACTTTGTAGGTCACAATTGTTCCTGATATCTTGTATCTGGTCTAATACATGGTAAAGCATCATTGTCTTCTTTGATGCAGTGGAAACTGGATGCCGCGAAGGTCATATTTAGCCAAATTGCAATCAAAGGGTATTTTGCTGGAGAGGCTGCGGGAATTCGTTTGGCCAACCGAGAAAGTAATGTATTAAAGCACTCTTCGGCCTTTTTTTTTTTTAATCTCTTAAATTTCAGGCGTCCACAAACTTGCCTCTGCGCCACCGCAAGCCGCACCGTCGACGGAAATCACTGCCCTCAAATCACAGCTGTCCGACACGCTCGAGGACATACGGGGCAAGAATAGCAAACTTACAGTTCATGATCTGAGACGTCTGCTCTTCCGATGTGCAGCCACGCTTATATCTATGGAAAAGGTCAGATTATCCATCCCTTCATGTTGATACTCGGGATAATGGATTTGACAGATCGACTATGATCTATTACATTATTTAGTCAATTTGCCCTTTGGGGTGGCAACACCGTCAGCAATTGCTTCGGGGATTGACGTCTGGAGTTGGATGATCGCTGAAAAGTTCGACGTTGAGGTTGCTTTGATGGGCGAAATTTTGTCCGCGTGGGCTGATACTATCAGGTTACACAGAGGAATATTTGCCAAATCATTGAAGTGAGTAAAGTCATTGTTCTGGAATTTATTACCTTTCCTAACTTTATTCAGTTACGATGACCCATTTTACCATCCCATAAGTTACAGCCCCACTGACAAGGAAACAATAGATCGTGGTTTGGCTCAAGCACGAAGAATCCTCACCGTTCATGCCCTAGTTCTTCAAATGCTTTTTAGCCGCCTGCAAGCTGCTAGGTATCATAGACCTGGGGTTATGCTTATAATTCAGCACTTGGTCCTGCGGTCTGCTCGAGCTTACAAAACTTTGAGGTAACATTATTTCCGTGCATAAGTAATCGTGGTCCTAAATACTTCCAGTACCCACGCCCTTTCTCGCGAACCACGATTTTCATTCCTCCTTTTCGGATTTGAAACTCTGAAGAGTTCTCATCTCGATGCCTATTGTGAAAATACTTTGCGGGAGTGCTTATACACCGTCGCCTTTTCTTGGTTTGCTGTTCGTCCACAGTGAGTATGGTTCGTTGTCCACTTGATGCAGGGACATTACTTCGTTTAGGTGGACATATGGAGCCAATCGTGTTCAAGTTGATGCCGACATCAAAGTTTTATCCGAATTCCTATCATATCTGCAATCTGATTTAGTCAGAGGCCCGCCCACAATTTCTAGCTTATCTGCGGCTCGATTATCATCCACATGTCAGCTGTTCTATGCATTCATCCATTCAAATTTTTTCTAAACTTCATTAAAAGATTATGCAGATAGGATGCGAAGCCTCAATCTCCCATTACGCCTGCTCACTGAAAACGAGATATTTCGGTTGTCTGTCTGGGGTAACCCAACTAACGACACCAAAAAAGGGGTTGACCTTATTGGTAATACAGAACGGACATTACTCGAGGTGAGAAAATTGATATATCCGAGTCAAGCACTGATACCATCATACCGACAGACCTCCTGGTCTGACATCGTTCGAACTCTCTGGCGTATTGATGCATCCATCGCGGTTTATTTGACCGAACGCTTCAAAAATCCAACAATACGGTATGAAGTTGGGAAGCTCGTTCGGTCGAGTACCATCGATGCACTTGATATCCCTGATGCACTGCCCTTCCTCGTTGGCGACAGGCTCGATCTCGGAGTTCGCAGAGACCTGAAGGTAACGTGTTGAAGAACCTGTTTATCTCTAGAATCGAACATGTTCTACAGCATCTTCTCCTTTGGTCACCCGTGCCTCCAATCATCGCAACCACCTTTTTTGAGCCACGGTTCAACAACGACCCACTGGTCCTGCAATACGCCCATCGGGTTCTGGCTCAGCACCCGGTGGAATTGACATTTTTTTTCATCCCGCAAGTTGTACAAGCGCTTCGGTATGACAACCTCGGTAAGCCCTTCATTAAGTAGCCTATAGCCTGGCTTGAACATTCGGTGCAGGTTATGTGGCTCGCTTTATATTTGAGACTGCCAAAATTTCCCAGTTATTCTGCCATCAAATCATCTGGAATATGAAAGCGAATTGCTATAAAGATGATGCAGCCGAAATTGTGCGCATTACTTTGACTGTCGTTCAGCTTGTGTCTCACTTTCTGACCAGGAGGACCCCATGAAACCCCTGCTTGAAGGAATGATAAACAACATCGTGTCATCACTCTCCGGAACTGCTCAAACTTTTTATGATAGAGAATTTTCATTTTTTAACAAAGTTACTTCGATATCGGGGAAATTAAAACCTTTCATCAAAAAGACAAAACCCGAGAAAAAGGTAACCCACTCCCCGACCCTCTTCCATAGTTGCTAATTTTTCCAAGGCCAAGATCGACGAGGAAATGGCCAAGATTAACGTGGACATTGGAGTCTACTTGCCCAGCAATCCTGATGGAATAGTCATTGATATTGACAAAAAGTCCGGTCGTCCTTTGCAAAGCCACGCAAAGGTAATATTTCACGTTATTTCATACGACTGTTCTCTCATGGTTTTGCCTTTAGGCACCTTTTATGGCCACGTTCAAGGTCAGAAAAGAGCGGACTGATATTAATAGTGATCCAGACTCACTTCTGGACGGCGAAGGTGGAGGAGTTGAGATTCGCACGGAGTACGATGTTTGGCAGCAAGCAATTTTCAAAGTCGGAGACGACTGTCGTCAAGATGTCCTTGCACTGCAAGTCATTGCAATGTTTAAAAACATCTTTACTAGTGTCGGATTGACTTTGTACCTCTTCCCTTATCGTGTTACTGCGACTGCGCCCGGTGTAAGCCTCTTTCTAGGTCTTCCTCTCTAATTTATCTGACAAAGTACAAGTGTGGGGTCATCGATGTCGTGCCCAATGCCACGTCTAGAGATGAAATGGGTCGAGCGAAAGTGAATGACCTTTTGGATTTCTTTATTGCAAAGTATGGCGGACAGGATACAACAAGCTTCCAAAAGGCCCGCCTCAACTTCATCCAGTCGATGGCCGCTTATTCAGTGGCATGCTTTATCCTGCAAATCAAAGACAGACACAATGGAAATATCATGATTGATGGGGAGGGTCATATCATCCACATAGGTAGGCAAGCCTTTGGAACATCAATGACTTGCTGAGCCTTTGTCTTAGATTTTGGTTTCCTATTTGACATTGATAAGTCATGTTTTTTGTTGTACCTTTTCTCCTACTTATTTTGGGATTTTTTTCTCGACACGCCCTGGAGTACGTATGTTTTCTTATGCGGGATTCAGAAAAGTTGATTTCGGATATAGGGTGTTAAATTTGAACCCCATTCTTTCAAACTGAACCACGAGATGGTCGTGCTCATGGGAGGACGGTATTCACAAGGTTACCAAATGTTCCAAAGCCTGACTGTTAAAGCTTTCCTTGCCATTCGACCTTTTGCTGAGCAGATTATTTCCACTGTCCAGCTTATGCTGGGCACTGGGCTTCCATCTTTCAAGGGTGAACCCACGATTCGGAGACTCAAGGATCGATTTGCTCTGCAGTTGAATGAACGACAAGCGGCAGATTTCATGATGGGTATTATACGCAATGCTCATGAAAATGTCAGGAGTACCGCCTACGATGAGTTCCAGCGAGTGAGTGTTTGTGTTTCTAGAAGGTCTTCCAAATGCTCATTGAGGATGTCAAGCTTCAGAATGGTTTGTCATTTGGCTGTGGATGCCAAATCATGACTAAATTATTTCCACAGGTATTCCCTACAAGTAGTGTAACTGTATGAGTTACTACTCGATTCGTCATTGATTTCGTGGTTTAATTTTGTTGTTTCAATTGTCTGATCATCTGAACCATTATGGGATGTGCCAGGAGCGCATTGCATATGCCTTCGTGTTCTCGACTAGTACTGTCACTTAGGTCAGGCTGTGCACGTGTATGATTGAGATCCTTCAGCTCCAGTCACTGGATATCTGGCAGTGGGCGAGCGGACGCTCTCCCTTCTGGAAGGTAGGAGTCCAGTACTACAGCCGACTTCCTCGTAACTCATACCCCTCCGAGCTTGCAATTCTAATTTTTCTGCCTCTGAATTTACTCTGAAGGAATCTTATCCAGTATACAACATAATGTCATATTCTGATTTACAGTCCGTTGATCCTTGAGATGGGAGAATGATGTCGGAAATCCAGCTGGCATCTGGCGCTGTTTTCCAAAGAAACAGCGCCAAAAAAACAGTTCTTCTGTTTTGTTGTCTATTTCTTTGACAAACAGTACATCGGGCTTTCCTTTTTAAGTATCCCCGACCTGCTTTTTCTTTGAGAAACAGCCAATAAAAAATAAAATAAATAATACAGGAGACCTGTTTTTTTTTGTTGGCTGTTTCTCTCAAAAACAGAAGCGGCCTCCAGCTATATAGCGCTCGCGAGGTGGTTCGAAGAAATTTAAACAAACCGGGGTAACAAATTTAAGACTGGCTACATATTGCTCCTGATTGTCAATTTGTCATCAGGAACTGAGTTATGAACTTAAAAAGAACGACACCAGCAAGATTCGAACTTGCGCCCTCAAAGAGGAACAGATATCGTCGGTTCGAATCTGTCGCCGTAGACCACTTGGCTATAGTGCCTTGGATTAAGGTTCTCATCTGTCAAGATTTATTAAGTATACATTGAATGTACTATCCCCTTCCAGGACTTTGACAAATTGACAAATATGTACTCAGCTTCTTTTCAAGAAGGTCTCGAATGTCTTGTTGCTTTGTCCAGTTTGTGTCCAGTTCACCTTCTGAGGCCCAAAGCTCCCTGAGCAGCTTTATCTTTTCTGCGTCAAGGGCCGCCGCCACTCAATATACTTGTGACTGGCCTGCAAGTCTTCCTTACAGTTACGACACGGGGCCGACCATCTCACGATAAACAGTGCTGTCGGGGTCAAGGAGGTTTTTCGAGGCTGGTTCTGAGCCAGGTATGGAGGGAACGAACTCTATCGAGCTCGCGAAAGTCGGCTTGCGAAAATTGGCACCTTGTGCTTTGCGGACTCTCGCGACTATTCAGTTCCTCTGGATTTTCCGGAGTTCTGCGCGTCCGTAGTCGAGGTTGGCAGTAGGGACGGCTGGGATCATGATGAAACTGTACAGGTTCATGAGGCGTGCGTCAGTGAGGGTGAGCAACTCAGTCGAGAGTGTACACAGTGCAGCACTGAGGTATCCAACCACGGGGGGTTGGAAAGATGGATGAGAAATTTGCCTGTGTTTACTCTAGTGTCGTCTGCAAAAAGTCAAGCTGGGGACTTTTTCAATGTTCATCGTTACATTTGGATAAACCACATTTGAAATTTTCGTCATATCTAATGCCACTAATGATGTCCGTCGTCTACTGAGTACAAGCAGGATTCGCCGCATGTTTCCAAAGACTCTCAGAAAGTATAGTCAAGAAATAAACACAACTCATGCGGAACAGCAATCGTGTATCTGGCTTCCTGTGGTGTTTTTGACTGTACTTGAGTATCTGTGCAGAAAAACAAAAAAAGGGGGGCATATAGGTTTGGTTTGGACCTTCAAGCGGGCTGGACGGCTGGGCTTTCTCTGTGGGCCAAGGATGTTTGGATTTGGAGGCAGGAAGGGTTATTACAATACCTTGCTGGGTCACAACACCGTGCTATCTCCAGCTCCAGATTGTGGTTATAGATTTCAAAATCAGATTCATTCTGCTATGGACACTTTACAGCAGTTTGTCGGGACAACGCAGCCACCATTTCTTGCAGGCATGGTGAACCTCCTCCGGTTTTCGATGTCAACCAAGTCGTAAATAGGAATAATCTCCGCATGTCGCCTGAACCAGCAGCTGCCCTGAGAGAATGCTTTGGGATATATCAACCAGCGGGGAGACAAAGTAGAGTGTTCAAAAGCATGTATAACGGAGGCTAGGTGAACGAGTCAAGGTCGACAGTAAGTTAGGACACAGAAAGAAGAGCCGTAGGTTCTGTGTGAACCCCAGTTGTACATAGACACAGTCAGAATCTACCAATTAGCATAGAGGGCTGCAAACGAGTCTAACACGCTAGCCACAGCTACTCGGCAAGATCCACCCCAATAGCAAGGGACATCTTGACTTTCTTCCTAGGTCGAGCAATATCCAAAGCATTGATATCGCCCTCCGGCAGTGGTCTCTTGTTGGGCTTTTCAATTCGAGGTAAAGTTACTTGGCTTTCCTCTTGCGTCTGTGTTTCCAAAGGGACTGGACGAATTGCAGACCTAACTTCACTGGTCTTTGAAAAAGTTCAGCTTGGCTTCAAAACAATGAGATAAATATCGACACCATTTCCGATATGCCCAACTTCTGATTTTCTACATCCTGGTCGTCTGGCTTAAAGTAGTCAAGGTATTCATCCTTGACGAGAATCGCCTCGTTAAAAACATATCGCGGTCTCTGGATGTTCTTACGCGTTTTCGCGTGCTTGGCTGCCCCTTTACTCTTACTGTTCTTTCCTTTCTTTGAATGACTGGTGATGGCAAGGCCCATGTCATCCAGCACGGTGGACTCTAGTAATACGAACTCTACAGAAGTAGTGATGTGTCAATCATGGTAGAGTAGCTAAGTTTCGCACCTTCAACTTCCAACCTTTTCAACATCTGTCCTGCCAAGGCTACATCGCCACCTGCAGTAATCCGGAAATCTCAGAAAAACCCAACACGTATCAAATAGATTGACCTACCAAATTCCTTGGAAAACTGAAAAGACGTGAATTTTTTGACAGAATGATTTTGGGCAACTTTTATTGCCCTCCTGCATATCAATTGTAAAACTTCGGCAGTTCCTCTTAATGGGCATCAAACCCTACCTAACGAGAGCGAGTTCCTTGTATTTTGAAACCATACGAGGGTACAGATCGATTTTGATAAGTTCCCAAGTTATGTCGGCTCTTACTCGACAATCAAAACAGGTGAACTGGGATGGCATACGCGGATCGTCGTTGGAATGGTAACTGAGAGTCAAGATGACCCAGTGGAACACAGTACTTGAAAAGAAACTTGATCTTACCCAACGCACCTAGATATATGCGGTGAGAAGAGTAGCACTGTATACAGAAGGAAGCACGAACCAAACGTGGAACCACCTTTTGCATCCGCCCTCGCAATAACAGCACATATCTTCCATCTGAGAGTGTGTAAGTTGAAAGGCACACGATAGGCAATGGGGGATTGACCGAAATTCCGCAATCACATTGAAGGCCATGGTCTTGTAATTCGTGCTGTCGTCCAACGGTAGCGCTCTTGAGGTTTGTAGTTTCCATCGCATCTTGACTAAAGGACTGGATTGATTCCAATGTAGATGTTAATCTTGGCAAAGCTTGCGTCTCTAGATCAGGGAGGTGAACTCAAAATTAAGCGCGAAAGTTAGAAGATTGGGGAGACCTAGCATTTCAGTATCGCAATCCCCAGGAGCCTCGAGGCTCATGTTCTTTATCATGTCAAGATCAAAGTCGACAGCTGGACTTGTCGGTGCAGTTGAAACTGAAGAAAGCATTGATCTGTCTGCAGAGGACGGAGTCGAGAGTGGCCTGGAGGCTTTGGGTTCGTTGTCAATTCCAAGGAGCTACAGGGGTCCAAGAGGTAACGGACCACTTTTTTCTGGAGTCATGTACAGAGGCTGGGTCTCCTCGATATCAAAGTTCCCAGGTATTTCCTTCGCCACCTATGTACAGCAATTTATAATGAGTAAGAGCTGTTCTGGAACAAAAAACCAATTCACAATTTCACGCAGATGTTGTGGCACCTCTTCACGCAGACCAGAAAAATGCGTTTCCACCGTTTGTTCCTCAACGGGAAGGGCTTCAATGTCACCAAATTTGTTTCTGACTCCGATAGGTGAAATGGAGTCGATCTTAACATAGTGTCCATCGGGATGCTTGACGTATTCGTCGTCATCATCTCCTTCTGCGTCTGCATCAAGGTCAGCAGAGTCATCCACTGGCCATACATGGTTCCTATGTTCCGCGTCCTCTAATTGTTTGTCAGCTTGGTTCTTGCAATTCGCGGCGTCTTGAAGTGGCGTCAGGGTTGGGCGGCCGGGATGAATAGTTGTTCCAGAAAATGTTGCATTGTCGTGCTCCGTCGAGGATGGTAGGTATGAGGCAATCGAGGTGACACTTAATTTGACACTTTTGCCTGATTTAGCGTCGGTTCAAATCTATAGTTTTGAAGGAAGCCTACGAGTGATGGCCAGTATCAATCTTTCCAATGCTGCATCTTTCTGGAATTTCGTCAAGGTCATGGGTCATAAAAAACCACCTATCCTTTTCCACATCGCCCGCCTGAAAATTAGGAGGTTCGTAGTCCGATGGTGTTTCATCGGTATAGAAAACTTTGAAAGTAGCAAAACGCCGTCCTGGATTACTATAACATGAGTATAATTGATAGTAGGTGATTAAATTACTTACTCGGAAGAGAGTCCATGTGGTGCATGGTTTGGATCAAGGTTTTTAACATCGCCTTAAAGCAAAGAGATGAGGGTGATGACAAGAATAGGGCTGTAAGCCTGATTACCTTCACGCTCATTTTAACATCCTTCAATGTTGGGGCTTTTCCATTTCGAATCGCCCTTGTGACCGGGTCCTCGGCATTAGACTTCTTACCTTGGCCCCCCACAAGGCTCATCACAGGAATTGACACGTTGCTGCCCGGGAGGGCATGGTACTGTGATATAATGTGTATACAGGTTGAGCAATGAAAAGACAATCGCCTCACCTTGAAATTAAACGTATAGGCCTCGACGATGCTGCAATGCAAGGCGGTAAGCAAATGCTGAGGTTGGTACATGCTAATTCACTTATTTGGGTCCTTGTTGTCCTGCATATATGTCGTGTTTGAACGTCAAAAAAAGGTAGATGAACATAGCACTCACCAGATAAATCGCGAAGATGAAACTTCTAAGGTAACGATTTTCAAGGGCATCGAAGATCCCATTTTCCTAGTAGAAACTCAGGAGTGTTACAGCCTGAGACGATATAAAAAGACGTATATACCAGGTAGTTCAGTATCCTGTCGGCTTCATCTGTGTACCCTCTTGTTATAGTCTACCGAAGTGACCAGTCGCTTTTTTGAACTGGGATGTAGTCTGTAGATAGAGGAAAGACACACCATAATCTTAAAACCATTCACATTTCTGCGAGAGGTAACGCTTTCTTGCGACCCATTGTGCTGGGATAGACCCTGTTCAGAAGATTCGTCTATAGTGGTGAGGTGGCCTATGAGATATCGAGAATTAGCGACTAGCGCTATGGACTGAAGCTACACCAGTCAAACTTGGGGTAAAGTTATCTTCAGGCAATAAATTCCTTGACGAACAACCAGTTTAATACTATGGGCAAATGGGCAAGGTGAGATGGAAAACCTAAGAAATGTAATCGCTCCAAGCCCCGCTCGAAGGAGGGTCTGCACTGCTGCCAGGCTCTGAGTTTGGGTAATAGCCTGCGTTGTACTACGAGTTTGCTGAGCCTGCATGGCGATCGGACGTGAGTACTGTATAGAGCGGAGGATATGGACGTTAGGAACAGTACAAAAGTTTCGAATCATTTCAGATCAAGGTTCTCGTGTCATCACATGACCGCGTAAGAAGTGCTGTCTGTACAGTGTACACACTTAGACTAGTAACCTGGAATTAGAATGAAATGGAAGTGCTGTTAGAATTTCGCGGAAATGGGGCTTCAAGCAATTTTTGTAATGCAACCTCTAGCTCGTTATTGCACTTGCTAGATCGTGCAATCTCTAGAGTGTATGTCCAGTGACTCCAGTTCGGAAGAAAAACCGAATAGGGGTTGATGTTGTCGTCATCCACATGGATATCCACAACGATTCTTCAGATATCTGTACCAGTACATCGGTAAACTTTCGACAACAAGTGAACAAATCCTGTGAGAGATCTCATCTTCATCAGGATGTTAAATAGTCACAGCTATATTCTCGACAGTGTGGAGTGCAGGAAAAATTGTATTGTTGTCTCTCAGGTGTTTGAATTGTACGACCCTTCTAATCTACACCAGAGTAGATGTTGGGGATAAAACCCACCTTTTCACCTGCCACTAACCGTTTTTCTTGATTGAAAATGAATTATTCTGATAAGTGAACTAATAAGAGCGAGTGTCTATTGGTTCGGTAAGCTCAGAGACCTATTGACAAGGGTTGACGTGAGACCTACTAACTTATATTCCACCAGAAGCACGATACAAGAGCAGCAATTTGCCCTCAAGGCTGTCCAGTTCCGATGAGTGAGCTTATGCGAGTGTCAAATCCCTCGCTTCTAATTGGCATTTCTGGTGTATGAAACGGATTCTTCATTACCGCGTCTGCATAGATGTCGTAAACCTTTTGGAGAACGGTGTCTGCATTGGTATCCGCCAGTGACGTCAATAACACGAACTTGGTCCCTTAACATGCATTCAGCAGTGAAAAAGATGAGGCAAAGTACGAAAACCAACCAGTCACCGTCAGGAAAATATTCATCTTGAACGTCTCTGCTTCAATGACCTGGACTCCTGAACTTGAACCCATTGGAGAGAGTCGACTTGTTATGGCGTGGATACCATGCAAAGTACCAGCAAGGACGAGGTATTCGTTGGAGGTAAGAGGGGCAAGGCCATCTGAGAGCGAATTAGACATTCGTCAGACAACTCCTCGATGCGAAAGACCTGCAAAGTTGCGCTGATATACCAGGCCGCCTGCTTTATTGATGACCTGCAGTTGCATGATCAGAATATAGGATATGGCCACTGGTGAAGAGAAACTAACCCAAAGACCAAAGATAGCCATATTGGAGGTACAGTGCTCACAATAGCTATCGAAGACTCGAAGACTGAGATTGGATTTGAAATTGGACTAGGCTGAATGGTCACTGAGAGCAAGCCAATAATCAACGGGGCACATGACCGGTGTTGTCGTGAACACTGAACAGGTGCCAGCACGATTTGAATTCACTTCAGACCGACGCTGTCTTCGGACACCCTACTGTATGGCAGTACCAACCTTTCTAATGGGGCAGTTATGCCTATCCCTGCTGTTTGTGATACTATTAATCCCAATATCTTACCAAACAGCTACTTTAGACCGACGAGAATTACCACCCTTATCCTCTGACGATATTTCTAGGCTTGTCACCATCACAGACCCTCTTAAAAACCTAGACCCTTCAAATCCCAGTTCCCATTTATCGAAAATTCTTATCCCTCGAGCACGTAAGCAGACTCATTCAAGTTGATTCTCGCTGTATCCTTGAACCACCCTTAGCGGAGACAGAAAACAATACCCTCGTTCGGAATTACATTGTCTCAACTCTCAAAGCTCTGAAATGGCACATAGAACTGGATGAATTTACCGACATCACGCCCATAGGATCGAAACGTTTTGCAAATATCATTGCCACGAAAGACCCAACGGCTTCCCGACGCGTCGTACTCTCTGCCCATTTCGACAGCAAATATTTCCCTCATTATCCTGAAAACCAGGTATGTTGAAAGAGGGAAAGAAGGAAACGGCTTTGACTTGTCTAATTGGATTTAAAGTTTGTAGGTGCAACAGATTCAGCTGCACCTTGTGCAATGATGCTCGATTTGGCAGAAACGCTGAACCCACTTCTCAACGAGCGGAAGGAAAGATTTGAGGATGGCTCTGAAGATGATGAAGATGTTGCCGATACCACCCTCCAGCTTATATTTTTTGACGGTGAAGAAGCTTTCGTGGAGTGGACCGATAAAGATTCTATCTACGGAGCAAGGTTTGCAGGAAATTTGTATAGAGATAGCCACATGATGAAATGCGTTGCAGACACCTCGCTCAAAAATGGGACACGACGTATATTTCTCCACAACAAAGACGACGGTTGATGGTGCAGACAACTGAACTAGATGGGATAGAGCACATTATCCTTCTCGACTTGTTAGGGGCGAAGGATCCATCAATTCGCTCTTACTTTATAGACACAGCTTGGCTCTTCGACTCTATGGTATCTGTTGAGCGTAGGTTGGGCGACAGTGGCGCATTTGTTTATGGAAAGGAAACCAATATGGCAGCCGGTCAATGGAGAAGTTGGTTCCGCTCTCGAACAGTGAACACTGTCAACTTTGGCTACGTAGGCGACGACCACATTCCTTTCCTTCAAAAAGGCATCAGTATTCTTCACCTAATTTCAGAACCCTTCCCTCGCGTCTGGCACACCCTTGCGGTATTTTTTTTCTTTGTTAAGTCAATCCAAAGGGCTAAGGACCATCCAGGACGATGCCTCTGCTCTGGATGCCCCCACTCTCCGGAGATGGAATCTGATACTTCGAGTGTTTATGTCGGAATACCTCCATCTGCAACCTAAGGGTTTTACCTCAAGATCTGAGTCCTCGAGCACAGTACGAAGGTCAGATTCCGACCTGGTAAGCTTCAGCGATCTTCTTTCCCCAGGCCTCCAATGATAATTACTGTCTTTAACCTATTCTAACCTAGTAGTCGTGACGACTTCACGAATGTACTTGTATGATATTTATGCCTATCTGGCGCCCTGGATCTCTGTCGTGGCGTAATTACGTACTGTTAGGCCTTAGTGATACACTGATCGAAATGAAATCCCTCTCCAGATTTAAATTAGATCGTGGTTCAAGTTGAGGGCCGGTTTGTTCGCGCATTCGGGTAAACTTCAATTAGCAACCTATTTCTGCTTTGGGTCAAAGCCTGGTCGTTATATTCGTTTCTGGTCGCACTGCTTTTTCTAAATCGATTCCTCGTCGACGATCTGCCTTGCTCGAACATACTATGCCTAAACGACAGCGGCACTATTCAATCTTCTCACCTCCAAGCCTTTCAATGTCAGAACTAGTCAAAACCACTCTTGATCACGACTCTACAGATATGCTTATTGATAAATGGCTAGAACACCATAATGCTGGGCATGATGCATACCATGAATGGTTTAGGGATGTCCGGGAACGCAAGCATGAGACATTTGGGAAGCAAATTATTGCTTGGAACAAAGGGGCGTTTGCACCTGAAAATGTTTTTTGTCGGACTGTTGACACTGGTCGTTTGATACCTCTGGATCGGACGTGGACCACACATGTTTATCACCACCATTCGATGCAGGAAAGAAGACGATCGATGATGCCAGTGGTTCTTACGATGGTGAGTCGCTACTTCTCCGAGTTCCTCCTTACTTTATTCAAGAACTACAAACCAGCTCCCGGAACTGATGCTCTTGCGTGGGATGCACGACACTGGTTGTGATGAAATATTTATAATCGTCACAGACCTTAAACGACAAGAGATGGACGACGTAACAGAATATTTCAAGCTTGTCTGCAAATACTGCTTTGGCAGAAGTTGTAAACCAAATATGGAGAGACGAATACAACATGAGCGTATGTCTGTTATGGATCGGTTCTGAAACCATTTCTGATAGGTCGAATAAAACGATAGACATGCGACTAAGCCATACTTTGCTTCGTCAACGTCGGACACCATGTTTCCCTCAGATTGACTTGGCCGTCCGAGCGATCCTTTACGAAAAACGACCCCGATTCCTTGTCCTGTTCTCCTATCAGACAACCTCTTATTCACAAATATTTTTTACGGACCCGTCATATGTGCCAGACGAAGAGATATTCTACGATTACCCGACCGGTTGCCCCAATCCATGTTGCACCGACGATTGTGAAATGATCCGCTTTCCTAGGAGGGGCCTCGAGACAGCATCTGTACTTCAGATCAAGACCAAGCAACGGCACAAGAGAATAACAGCAAAAGATATGTGTAACTGGATTGATTGCGACGTCATTTTCCGGGAGTCCTCGATACAGCACATAAGTGCCAGTGCCAGTTCGGATGGATCAGACATGAATGTTGACGCTTCGTTGCATGAACGACCAAAGAACTTCGGCCAAGTATGTAGCAAGTGCAAGCTTGTGAAATACTGTTCACCTGAACACCAACGGAACGACTGGGAAGAGCACAAGCGAGTTTGCGTGAGGGTATAAACTGTATTTGGTCCTTGTCATTTCTCAACCTACTTTGAGTTATCTTCGAATTATTACTCACTGCATTCAGCCATTGCCATGTTGTTTTTTTATTCCCTCCCCTATGTAAGATCTTGCACTGTTATTTGGCTGTTGTATTTGATATTCTGTGCAGGCCCTTGGGTGGTCAGTTGACATTGATGCCCCTGCACGTACGTACGATACATGTTTGTAATTGTATTTTACATCAAGTCAGAACTAGCTTCAGTTAAACTCCAATAACGGTAAGCATCCCAAGGAATGCCCTATGAAGTAGCGGGAGACGGTCGATGATTTTTGCTAGCTCGTTTGGATTCAAATCGCGTGCGACAATGATGTCATGTCATGACCATGATAGATCAGAGTTTGACGCTCAGTTGAGTCTTGACAATACAACCTGATAGAGTCTTTCAAATTCTGCGCGCCAAAACGGATTTAACTTTATACAGGCCATGATTCGCTACCTAACCGCGAGAATGGCTCAGCAAGTGAGCTTGGAATTTGGTTTACGTGGTCCCGATTGAGAAGCATATACTACCTCCTCTAGATCGACGATGAACTTATGGGTGCCGCTGGAGCATTCAGCATTGACCAGGTGAATATTTATGAATGCCTGGTAGGCACAAGAAGTGCTCAAAGTGTTTCTCAGTTGATGGAGCTCGCAGGATTGGCATGTGCTCAAACTCTTGCTACCACTTATCGTCGGGATATCTACCCACGAGTATTGGTTTGCTGTGGTCCAGGAAACCAAGGTCTGGATTTTGGTTATGATCCTACTTTTTAGTGATCCTGTATCAAAACAAAGGTGGAGATGGATTGGTTGCTGCTCGTCACCTCGGTTAGCCTCAGTCCTGTTCTCAGTTTCCTGGGTTCCCTGTAAATGCGCTCATTTGACACAGGCATGTTTGGGTATCAGCCAACAGTCTATATGCCAAAGGTCCGTCTCTTTTTTCAATATGGGAGTCGTTGTCAGTTCGTATCGTCTGTCGCTAGCCTGGTAACAAGGACATATATCAAGCAAGTCTTTGTATTCAATCCATTAAAAATACTCAAACCCAGCTCATGTAGCGCCTAAAAAAACAATGTGATAACATGGAGATCCCCATCATACCGCCATCCCAGGATATTGAATCCCTTCGCAAAGCGTTGCACGAGAATGACGTGATTCTCGACGCTATCTTCGGTTTTTCTTTCAAGCCACCAATCCGCGCACCATTCGATTCTGTGCTTCCTTTGCTCAGCAAGTCAAGACTGCCCATCGTCTCGGTCGACATCCCGTCTGGTTGGGATGTTGAAAAAGGCAATGAGATTGATGTTGGACTCCAACCAGATGTCTTGATCAGTTTGACGGCACCGAAGGAAGGCGTCAAGGACTTTACAGGCCGACATTTCCTAGGCGGACGTTTTGTTCCAACGTGTGTGGCCTCAAGTATAACGATATCAGAACTCTGATTAGCATTTTATTGTTGTAGGTATCTCGACAAAAAGTTTGAGTTGCATCTTCCTCCATATCCAGGTTGTGAGCAAATCGTGGAGCTTGCTTCAGACAAGACACCGACGAAATACTAGGAATATTTACGTATTCTTGTAGTTGGTCCATGTTACAGATCGAATCTCCCAATGCCAGTGGTGGACTGGACAATTACCAGAAGGGAATATAGTCACAGAGAAATCCTCTGGTCTATCAGGCTGACTTACCATTCGGAATTAGTTCAATGCACGAAGCAAATTCTTGAAACGTTTAATTAATTCAGCGGCGTCAACAGCTTCCTACGAAAAGGTGTCAGCACGCATCGTCGTAGTGGCAGAACGCATATATATATACCTTTTCGCGTAATTTAGCCTGTTCAAGTTGCTGTCTCGCGTTCTTGGAAATCTCTTTCAAGGCATCTTGACGGGCAGGAGAAAATTCTTTTACTGTAAACTGGATTAGTATACTGCGGAGGAGGAAGCAGGAGCGCGTACACATGCGACTGGCTGCATTGATTTTTTCTGCCCGCCTTTGACCCAATGCTTCTACCAACGGCAAGTACAGGCCATCGAGTTCGTCGAATGTGTCCTGTAGGCCAATATTTAGAAACCCTATGAAAAGTGATTGCACATCGACAAACCTTGTGCGCGTGTCTGGGTAAGTGACAATCTTGGTGATACTTTTGATATGCGACTGCCTGACTCCGAAAATCCGTGAACTTGGCCTGGATGTCTTCTCTGATTTACCAGTCAAGTTCAGAACTCAGACATAGAAGGACCATGACGCATACAAAATGTTGACGCCTGATGTAACGATCTCTTTAGCATTGTTGCGGGCTTGAGTGTATAACACCCTCTTCCGGGACTGGAAGGCGGCAGAGCGAGCATTTGCCTTCTTAGCTTTTTGTTCTATACGGGAATCAATAGTGGTCAACTCCGGAAGGAGAACGACTGGCCTAGGTTTTGACGAATTGCGTTAAGCATCTTGGTGCTTTATCGAGTAAAATACTATTAGCAAACAAATTTGCCTAGCTTGTGGGCTAAGTGACTGGTTCAACTTATTCTCTCCTTCTTGGTAGAGTTCTCCTTCGCTTGCAAAGTCATCGGAGAATTGGTTGGCCAATTCTCCTTTACGTGTTTGGTTTCTAACGGTGGCACCCTTCCTGGTGTGCTTGGAAGTTGCTAGCAGTTTACGTTCAATGCGCGGCAATTTGGCAAGAAAGTAGTTGGTTGAAAATGAGGAGAATTCTTACAAGGGCTTTTTGGCATTGTACGTTTCAAGAAAGTTATGATTATCCAGAGGCAAGGCGCGACTTGAATACGTTCATTAGTTCTGATCAACAATCACAAACACCTCGCGGCAGATATGCTTTCTTCCACATACCTAGCGCTAACAATTCGCGTCCTTATTGCTCTTTGCACTAGGACCTTTTTCCAGCCTGACGAATACTTCCAATCCCTTGAGCCAGCACACCACCTTGTCTACGGATATGGGTCTTTAACATGGGAGTGGCTGGCATTTCGTCCTATTAGAAGCATTGTTTATCCTGGCATAAATGTTCCTATCTATTGGTTTTTAAAAGCTACTGGCCTGTCAGAGGCTGGATCAACAGGAGATTGGCTTTTGGTGGGTATGTGCAATACTTCGCTAGAGGTATGACGAAATTGAGGAGACACACATAGGTCGCACTGCCCAGGGTTCTCCACGGCACATTGGCAGCGCTTACTGATATCTACCTCGGAGAGCTTGTGCGTTTCGTGCTAGGAGGCGACTATGTAACAACTGCTGTGAGTGATTTTTTTAAAAAAGCATTGATTTGCATTAACGAGACTCATTAGCGTCTTGTGTCCTTGACATCCTTTTTTCATGCACTGGCCTTATCAAGGTCGCTTTCTAACTCACTTGAGACCTCTCTTACGACAATAGCCTTTGCATTTTATCCATGGGATGCCAGCTCGAAGCTTAGCCCACAGGTGATATTCAACAGGTAGCCCTAGTTTCAATTCAAAGTGGGATTTTGACGTATTTCTCTAGGCCGAAGCTAAGGAAGATGATCACTTTCAGTGCCTTGGCATGTGCGATTCGACCTACAAATGCCGTTATCTGGGTCTTTCTCTATACAAATCTATTCTGGGCTGTTCGCAAACACAGGCGGGTAACATTTTCTATCGCAGCAGATACCATCGCTATTGGGTACAACCTCTTTTCATATGATATGGCCGCATTCTAAGTGATTTCTATCTACAGCCTGGTATCCACCGTGTCCGTGTTTGCCCTCGACTCCCTGTATTACGGAAAGCCAACATTTACCCCATTCAATTTTATAAGAGCCAACCTGTCCTCCGTATCTCTATTTTATGGTGCAATGCCATGGCATTACTACTTGACCCAAGCTGTTCCCATTCTGTGTACCACGGCGCTTCCCTTCACACTGCATGGCATCTGGGAAACAGTCGCCTCCAGGTCATACCATGATCGGCCATTGAAAACAATGCTGGCAACGACTGTTTGGACTATTGGAATATATTCCCTTGCAGGACACAAGGAATGGCGTTTTTTGCATCCACTGCTACCACTACTTCATTTATTTGCCGCCAAATCCCTCGTCGACCTATCGTCCAAACGTTCGCGGCATACTTCACAAGGCCGAACTAACGACATCCGCATGAACCATTCAATAGATCAGAGGTTTCTACAACAATTTCATCTTCCCAATATTCCCCGGACATATCTATTCGTGCTCCTTTTGTCACTTCCCGTCTCGCTTTACATCATCCTTTTTTATTGCAGTGGCGCACTGAGCGTTTTGTCCTACTTTCGCTCTATTCCTCGATATGAGTTTCGCAATGGAACTGTGGGTTTCTTAATGCCTTGCCATTCTACCCCAGGACACGCCTATTTGCACAGACAGGAACTCTCTCAATGGCGAATGTGGTCACTTGGTTGTGAACCCCCACTTCAGTTAGTTCGCCCATTAGTTGCTTTTCTATATTGCTGAAACCTTTTGTTATCGTTGTAGAGGACAAAATCTGTCAACCTACAAGGACCAAACGAATGTCTTTTTCGACTCTCCAGAAGAATATCTACAGATGTACTTTCCCGAAAAAGTTAACCCCTCATTTCCAGCCTCTCCACTACCCGCTTCTATTCCAGGAGCACAGGCTGCCTTGCCAATATTGTCGAAATCATCTCAGAGATTGATATACCCCTGGAAACACGAGTGGCCTCAGTATCTCGCCTTTTTTGGGGATTTATTACACGAGGAGGGTGTAAAGCTGCTTCTCGAAAGCAGAGGTTACATAGAGGTCTGGAAGGCTGGCCGAGAATGGGAAGGCGAAGGGAAAAGAAAAGGAGGAGTGAGAGTGTGGAAATGGTCGCCATAATTTCTTTTTTGCATTTATATATTTGAATTATAATGAACTACCCGGGAATGGGATCTATCTAGGGTGAAGGAGCAAGGCGAGATTGCGAATGCACCATAGGAATCTTAAGTAAACTAGTCGACAGTATCATCAGTCCCTTAAGGCTGTCAAGGAGCAGGTAATGGCAATTAAGTAGTGGAACACGGTATCTTAAATGCGAGACAAATCACGTCCCCATATGCCTCTGCGCATTTCTATTGAGAAAACATGGCTTACGGCGAAAAGATGATGTAAACGCACCGAATGATCCAGTCGATCATGAGCAAAGCTCGTGTTCTTGCACTAACTTGTTCATTCCAGTAGATACTCCTCCACGCGTACATCGCAACCAAACCGCCCATAAAGGAGTACTTGCCGAAATCAAACACAGCCGCATTGCCTATATAAGCCAGCGTACCAAGATGGAGGTACTTGAAAGGTCCGGAGATAGATTCTTCCAGCAGTGCGCGAACGTTTTCGGGAGTTCCAGATGCCGCTAGGTCCTCAGATGTGGTTGGCGTAGACGCATGAGCAAGCTTGTGCAACTTCTTGCCAAGGTATTTTCCTTGCTGGGCTGCGACTTGAGCAGTAGCGGGGAGGGAAGTGATACGACTGCCGATTTCTTCGAGGAGCCCGAAGAGTTCGTTGAGCGAGAGGCTGTCGTCCGAGTCTGAGTCGTAGAGGCGGAAGAGGTCTCTCACTTCCACAAGGTGGTCTCCAGCCATTGGTATGCGTTGTTTGATCTTTTTCACTGTCATGCGGGATCGAATCAAATTTTGGACGGATGAGACAAAATATATCCCACCCATGTTCTCCCACTCTCCAAATTCTATCCTCCCGTTTTTATCCTCGTCAGATTCCTCGACCAACTCGTAGAAGTGCCTCAAGACGGACGTTTCGATCTATAGAGACAAGTTGAGTGGCCGCTGTAGAAAGGTCTAACCTAAGGTTACTGACAGTTGCACAATCTCCTATGGCATAGACTTCGCCTAGAGGTGCTCCGTTGACGCGCAAATGAGAGTCAACCTCTATCGCCTTCTTATGCACCTGGTTCGGCAGCAAACTACTGACACGGGCAGTAAAAGGGTTCATGGCGATACCAGTAGACCATAGAATAAAGTTTGTAGGTATGCTGCGTTGTTCATTTTGACCTTCGGCATTCCTTACAGTATAGAGCACATGAGTGGGCGTGATAGCAACGACACTGAAAAAAATGAATAAGATTTCATCGGTACATAGATAATGCCTGACCGAGCAGATGTGATGAGGTCTACATTGTCCCGACTGAATTTTTGCTGTTAAAAACGTGAGGGCCTGTGGAAGAGGGGAGGCCAAGAATCTGATACAAACTTCTGCGTATTTGGATATCTCCTCAGAATACTGCAAGGTGTCAAGAGGGTTACGAACAGCGTTTAGGGCACAAGGGGCTCACGGTATTCAGAATATGTTCTCTTGATTGAATGACATGTATAGATGCCTCCTCTCGACAGATTTTTGGAAACTAAAAAACGTCGCTTGGTTTCAGTCCCAAAAGTAGCATGAAACATACATAATTCATAATGTCCTCCTGACAAAAGTCGTAAATTTCCTAGGAGAATAATTTTTAAAAATCAGATTGATCAGGAATGCCGTGAACTCGAGCCTACCGCAGCAGTTTCTACACCTGTTGGACCTCCTCCGCAAACAACGAAGCTGAGTAAACGTTTACGGTCTTCCGGGGATGTTGTCGGTAGACTAGCAGTTTCAAAATTATCTGAAAAGCTTGAGTCCAAGATTTATCCCACGAGATTGGTGCATACCCATGATACGCCTACGAATAGCTTGTGCATCGCCAATACTCTTTAGTTGGAAACAATGTTGCAAACCGGGAACTCCATGGGTGCTAGAAGTAGAGCCAACTGCGATTACAACCTTATCGTACCTAAAAGTGGACAGCTTTAGAGTATAGACGGGAAATTTTTGGGAATACCTACGGAATGTAGATGCTGTGCTTCGTGCCATCTGCAGAAATTGTTTCAACTTCGACCAGGCGTTGAGACATGACCAGGTCAACGGCTTTTCCTTGAACAAAATGTCCACGGAGACGCGCTAGAATTTTACGTATAGGTTCGATAAGTGACCGAACAGAAACTGTACCAACAGCAGCAGCTGGAAGACAATTTATTAGAACGAAAGTAGGGGAGGATCTCATCCTTACATGGGAGGAGTGGGGTAAAGGTCGTGTATGTCTCAGAGGCGACGACAGTAACGTGGTAGTCGCCCGGGGAAAGAGTTTGGAGAACACCCATGGCCTTCGGGACGTATGTGAACGAGACAGCGACAGGGAGTTAATAAAAACATACACCCCAACCCCCACCGATGATTACAAGCCTGGGTTTTTCGGCGAGCAGTTTCGCCTCTTCGTCTTCTTCATCGTCAACCAAGACTCGCGCGACAGGCAAGTTCTTGGGCCCGCCGCGTTCAGGATTGAGCGCAAGCGGGTTGACGGGCACACGGTCAACGTGTTTGTCGGAGTATGTGAATACGTCATGGACAAGGATGCCCGCACCGACGACGAGCACACCAAAGACGGAGGAAAGACCAAGCAAACCAGCGTATTTTGCGACGACCTTGGACTTTTGAACATAGGATGAGGTCCTGGGAGGTTCAGTTGCATACGACCTGAGACTGGGGGTGAAGCGCAGATGTCGATGACGAGCTATAGCAAGTGACGAACGGCGGACAGGACTGAACATGGTGGAACAAGGTCAAGAGAGTCGCAGGGTCCATTGTTGGAGTATATGTCATAGCTAGAGTCTAAATTTAATGGTTTGTTATCAGATTTAGATAGAATTGATTGTGCGAAACTATGGCTACCTGACACAATCCCTCTTCCCTCCTCCGCCCATGTCCAACCATCCTCTTCCTCCGGACCCTGCATCGCCAACCACAGGCGGGGTCAGGCGCCATCACACTATTTCCGCTCATTCGCGCACTGCCAGGGCTAGCGCCAAGGAAGTAATCTCCGAGGAAGTACAGGAGCAGCAGCAGACCATTTGGAATGACGACGAGGTCGTAGATCAGGACTGGGTCGGCGGCGTCGGGGCCGTCGGCGAAAAAACTTCGCTTCATAGACAGAGCTCGCTTCCCACTCGCTATCATCGTGGTTTGTCTTCTTGTTCCAATCCGATCACCTTTCATCACGCTGATCTTTTGCTTCTCCAGGCTTCCAAAACCAGCCCACAAAGTCCGGAAATCTCACCCCGAAGACGGTTAACAGTCTCGCCGCTATCGCAGGCAACGAAGGCGACGAAGAACCTTGGAAGTTTGGGTCGTATAACGTTGAGGACGACGAGGTTACCTTTTATGCCTCGAATGCGAACTTTCACTAATCATTCTCTCCAGCATTCACCCACCGACCATCAACTTCAACACCAGCAAGTGATTGACGCACAAGCTCAAAGTCAATCAACCAACTCCCCGCTTTCACCGCACTTTGCAAATAACCCTCCTCACGTCCCCTCACCCCCTCCTGCGGGTTCTGGCGTACGTCGACATGTGTCCCTCACATACGGTGCAGCTGTTGGCGGTGCCCGTAAAATGACCACTGGCCTCAAACGTTCTGGCACTCTACAAGCTACTCTCCCCAACCACTCGCAAAATTCCACTCCACCTGATACATCAGAGCAACCCGAGGAAGAGGAATACGTATATGAGGCTGAAGACACCGCAGTTTACGAGGAAGATTACTATGCGAGATCGCAGCAGCAACAGTATCAGCAATATTCCAACAGTTCCATCGGTCGTACATCTCCGTGGGCCACCAGCAATGAATGGAGGCAGGGTCAGCAGGGTCAACAGGGGTATGGCGGCAATGGGAACACTGCCATAGACGACGTCCAGCGTGCCCTTTCTGCACTTGAGCTGGCTAGTAATAGTGCGGCCCCTACTGGCGGGTACGGAAGCTACCAGCAGACTGGGCAAGCTGTCCATCCGCCACGCTTCAATGCTGCTCAAGCTCCTCCCCAACAGCAGGCGTCGACGGGTTCGCGCGGAAATGGGGGAAACGGCAGCTATTCTAACAACAATGGCAATGGCAATGGCAACAAATTGTCATCGAATAACGATTTCGATGGACGAAAAACCCCTTTATCGCAGCCACAGCAACGAGGATATGGACAGCCGCAATACAGCCAGCAACAACGAGATGATCGTGGAGGAAACTGGGAACAAAAGGATGAAGGACTTCGAGGGCGTGCTTCTAATCCCAATTTACAGTACGGCTATCAGCAAGGCGGTGGCCACATGAAGAGCAGTAGCTCCGGCAGCAGTGGAGGCGTCCCTGGCCCCTCTGGAACTGTTCCCAGCGTACCTCCCATCCCCCAACAATATCTCCAACAGAATCAGGGCCAAAACAACCAGGGTGGTCGTCCAGGTCTCGGCGTTGCTACCAACTTCCCGAGCTCAGGCAATGCACCTTCTGCCGTCCCATCTGGCCAGACGCCTGTGCAACCGTTCGCTAACACGCCGATCGATGTCCCAACTCTCATTGCAACCAAGGGCTACAACCCTGCCCAATTCGAAACTCGTCCGCAGTTCGCGCGCTACTTTGTTATCAAATCGTATACCGAAGATGACGTACACAAATCTTTGAAATATGAAATCTGGAGCTCTACGGATCCGGGCAACAAGAGACTGGATAAAGCCTTCAAAGATACCGCAGGTCGTGGTCCTATTTATTTATTCTTCAGCGTTAACGCAAGTGGACATTTCTGCGGGATGGCGGAGATGTTGACACCTGTAAGTTTGATACATTCTTCTCACTTACTTCTTTTGACAATGTCGACTCACAGGTTGATTACACGAGGAGTAGCACAGTCTGGGCCTCCGACAAGTGGAAGGGTGTCTTTAAGGTCCGATGGATCTTCGTGCGGGACATTCCCAACCTTAATTTGCGGCACATCAAACTCAAGTACGTTCGTCTCATCCTGCCCCACCTATAGCTATTGTCTAATGCATGCCTTCAGTAACACTCAAGAGCGTAAGCCGGTGACGAATTCGCGAGACACGCAAGAACTTCTTCCTGATGCTGGCCAGGAGATGTTACGCATCTTCCACACCCATCCCGCACGTACATCATTACTTCAAGACTTCGCATTTTACGAGGTATTCTATTCTCCTTTCTGCGTTTCTTTTTAGCGGCTGAAAGGAATGCCTGTAGCTTCAGGCCATGCAAAAAATGCAGGCAACTGGTGTTGCAGCCTCTCCTTCACCCCCCTCCCTCCATTCTCCACAGCTGGCGTCTAGTACTTCCAGTTCTAGTACCAATTTCAACCCTAATGCATACAATATGCAACAGATGGCGCCAATCATGCAAATGGGCATGGGCCTGAATATTGGACATGGCGGTGGGGGGCAATACACTGGCAGTCAACAGGCTTTACATCCGCAGACACAAGCCATGCACCAAAGTGTCATGAGGCACCCTAGTCCTGGACCTGGACAACAGGGACAGCTGGCCCAGCAACAACAAGGGGGTGGCTATCTGGCGTTCTGAGTTCAATGATCAGCAGCTTCCTCCATTATCAAAACATTTACTCACCTATGCGAGCTGGCAATCGAAAGAGGCCTTCCATCCATGCTTCGTTCCTGACAGCAAGAACCTAGGAGACATCGTTCATTGGCCCTTGTTTCTCATCCCTTTTCTGCAGCATTGCCTTATCAAACTCAAAACAGTGCGGGCTAAATCCTATCCAATGACACATGTATTTTTTTCTTATCTCTCCTATTGTGTTCGTATATTTAAATAACGCTCCTCCTTGGCGTTGTAAAGCACAGTGCTCTTGTGTTCAAGACTCTTGTATTTGTGGCAAGCCACTCCACTTAATCATCTCTCATTTTCTATTCTTACCTCTATTCTTCCTCTATCTTGCGCGACGACACGTCACATCTATGCACACGTCTATTTCTCGTTCAATTGGCTTTCTCCATCCCTTTTTTTTTCATTTGAATATTTTCAGTCCTATTGCATTACGGACATGGGTCAGTGAATGGACGTGGTTATTTCCGCTTATTCGCTATCTTGGATTTGTTTTGCAACTCTCTTGGCCCCCTTCTGCCTGCGCACTACATAAATATCAGAACGTTACACCAGTTTCACGACTTACTACTTACGATACAATTGTCAATTGAATGACCAGTACTTTGCCTCTAGTTCTTGGACATTGCATCTATATTATGTATACTGTACGTTCGTCGTGAAATAGATTTTCATTGATGCTTCTTTGGCCCTTCAACTTCAAAGAACCCTACCGCCAAAGAAGGGAATTATTTCTTATTTAGAATTTCTGTGAAAGCTACATCACGTGGTCGCGACGAAAACTGCAATGGGACTTGATCCATTGGATGTATCACACTCGACATTCTACTACGGAGTGTGTTTTAACACTCAAGTTTTTTCGAGCTGTCAGTGTAGATGGCAGCCCGTTTAATTCGACCTATTTCTTCCACGGAATTTGCATCTATGATGCAGAGGGTCAAACCACCCTCAGGTTGGTCGGGAACGCTTGGTGAATACCCGACTCTTTGCGTTTGACGCGTACAAACTCATGCACGCTTTATTAGCTGTCGCAAACTCTGGTGGCTCAGATTCGACGTGTTTAACGTTCCTTCTGAATCGCTACCTTGAAGACCGTCGAGTTAAACGGCCTGCCAAAGGAACCCTTCAGCGACTGGTTTCCATTACAGTTGACCATGACCTTCAGGAAAGCTCAGCTGAAATGGCTAATCATGCCGCTCGAAGTGCAGAGTTGCTTGGCGTGTTACATATCACGAAGAAGTTACCATGGGGTGAAGGCAGCTACCCTTCAAAACCGGAGCAGGGCAAGAAGATTGAAGAACTCGCTCGTAACCTACGGTACACGGTATTCATGGAAAACATGATTGCCTTAAAGGCCAATGTTCTAGTCTTGGGACATCACTGTGACGATCAGGTTGAAACTATGCTCATGCGCCTCGGGCGAGGCTCTGGTGAATTTGGACTCGCGGGAATGCGGCCTTGTCGGAGGTGGGGCATGGGAGATCGAAAACAGGGGGATGCTAATCAGCAGTCTGGTATCGAAGAAATGAGAAAATGGATCGTTCGACCTTTACTCACTGTTGGAAAAGTGAGTGGTCGTTATTTTTTTCTGTGAATAAGAAAGTGATTTTTTGCAGGATCGAATTCTGGCAACCTGTGAAGAACATAAACTGGACTACGTAAATGACCAGACGAACTTTCAACCTCAATTGACGATTCGAAATGCAATTAGGCATGTCATTGGGAAGGGAGGAGCCGAAGGTTTAACAGCAGAAGATCCTTGCTTTGCCGAATTTCCGGCGACCATTGCCAAACAGCTAGCGCGTATCAATGTCGCAGGGGCGAACGAATCCAGCAATAGCTTCAATTTGGCGTCAGATTTGGGACATCTTCGAACAGTCAGCATGGGATTAACTTCTGCCCTTTTAGACATTGATGAGAAAGGTTTGTCGTACTCTAGTCTTTAAACTGAAAGGAACATTCTTATCTTGCATCTCAGTCGACAGGTTCATCGCGAAACATAGGCTCCCATCTCCTCCTGGAACTTTCATGGTGTCGCCAGTGTCTCTAGAGGAGATAGACTCGCCTCTCGTTCGAGAAGCCTTGGTACTTCGGATTGCCCGTTATATATCGCCTGAGCCATGGGGAAGCCCTCGATCTGAATTAGGACGGCGGAAAGCAAGCATTGACAGGCTTGTAAAGCACTTATGGGATTACCAACGATACCGCACCCGGAATAATAATTCAATATGTGTTGGCTCAAGTGTTTGGTGGAGGCTTGTAACTATTGCTCGAAATCAAATGCGCACGACTGTTCGAACTAAGGCTATCAAGGACATTTCGTGGATTGCTGTCAGGCAGCCTGGACACCGCTTAGCAGACGCGGCAGAAATTCCACTTCATCCCCTTCGACTAAATGTAACGCAGAAAATACGCGAATGGCGAGAGGCATGGTTGGCCCAAAAGGCATCAAAAACCTTGGAGATTCTCTTCGACTGCCGGTTCTTGATACGCTTCCATGTGGATAAGATACCAATGGACATCTTGGAGTCAATCTCAACGAATGGAAAAATTGAGATCAAACCTCGAGAGTCTTGGATCTTCCCACAGATTACGCACGTCGTCAACAAAAAGCCCACACTTATTCATAACAACATTGTCCACCAGCCGTTTTTTCTCGAAAAGGAGTGGGGTACCAAGCTTCGTCACGACATCAACGCAGACTGGGTCGACATGGAATATTTTAGACCATCCTCTGCAATATAATGCTGCGTCAATTTGCTGAATTTCTGACGGAGTTGACGGTATTCCATCATATATCCAAGATGCTTATATTCATACATTGATACAGGACCAAGCAACCAACCAACCCCCCGGTTGAAAAGAACTGAACTAGGGTGTCCGAATTTCAAATGTTACATGTCTGCGACGCCGTTAGATTCGGTTGAAACAGGATGGTCTCTGCGCGGACGAGCGGGGGAATCTGTAAAAAATGGGTCAGGACTCAGGAATGGCTGGCGATCAATGATAATGTCAATGTAATATTATTGCAATATTTTTTTTTAGCTTGTATGGTATATGCCAGCCCGATGAAAGATAACTGTATGTATGAGCATGCGGCCGCGCTTGGAAAGTTTCAAACTCGACTGGAGTGAGGGCAAGTTGGGTAAGATAAAGGGAAGTTATCACAATTCTGTCAAGAATGAAAAGTCTCAGGCTCTAAATATAGTATAGTGTGAGCGAAACAGTGTATAGATTTCTTCTATGAGGTATCTGGTCGGAACAAGACTCCAAATTCTAGGTAAACTTAAAACTATGACTTTGCATCTGCAGTGAATTTCGTTGAGCCACGGATTTTCAAAGTCAGAAGAGTTTATTACCGTAATCTCTCCTCCTCGATAGCTCCCCTTCTTCTTTTTGTTCTTCTCCTTGCGGAAACCAGCGCCACGGGTTACAATCAGGTCTTCATGGGCTCGTTTGCCATAGTCGTTGTCTGGTGCATGCTTTATTCGGATGGGAGCATTGGTTAGTACACACTTAGTAAAGGACACAACATACTTTTGCAAGGTAGTGGTTATTCGCAATTGGCTCATACTTTGTGGGGTCCACTCGCTTAAACCTTTCATTGGCAGGTCGCCCACCCTTTCCATTCCCTTTCTTAATTCTACCAGTCGACTGGGATTCAGCCTGTATTTCCTCTTGGGTCGGAGTGGTAGCTGTTACGAAAGCAGTGCCGTCAAGATCTGTGCGTCGCTTCTTCGTTGGGATGACTGTGTCATTCGTTTTGGTAGCTGGAGCAGAAGGCTTAGGCTTCTTCACTTTTGCCATTTTTGCATCAGAGTCGGAATCAGCATCAGAAGTAGAATTTGAGATTGACTTGGGTGAGCTGGGTGACGAACGTATTGTTCTTTTCCTTGTGGCAGCCTTTTTGGTATTTGTCTCATCATCTAAGCTCAAGTTTCCGCGAGACGAGTCGTTGCTTTCTTTTTTCAAAGCAGAAGCTTTTTTTCCACTAACCGTTTTTGTCGTGCCAGAATCAGAACTAGAGTCAGCGTTGGAGCCTGCTTTAGAAGAGGACGCATTGCCAGTGGACAAAGTTTGGCTTGAATCACGCTCTGGAGCTAGGATATTCCCTCCATCTCTTTCTGACAAATTGACGGTCTTTTTCCTGACCTCCACATTCTTTTTCGTCTTGGATGAGTCTGAGCTACTCGATATTTCATCTGGGCACGGTCAGTTTGGCGCATTTATTACTCATTGGACAAAACCATACCAGAATCCGAGCCGGAAGATGAGCTGGAATTGCTGGAATTCGATGGTGATGGTGCTATTTCAATAAACCTCAATCAAACGAAACTTGAAGGTTGATTTTGGGAGGGAAAAATACCTCTGATGTCAGGGCTTTTTATTTTTGCATCCTTTTCCAAAGATTTTTGGGGTGTAGAATCAGAGTCAGAGTCCGAATCATTGGAGGAGGAGGAGGAGGAGGACTTCAATGATTTTCCTCTTTGTTTTTTGTTTTGGTCTTTTTATTCGAAGCAGAACAAGCAGAACTTGAACTTGAGCCACTTGAAGCTACGAAGAAGGAGCGAGTTAAGATATTAAACCGGAGGATATACGAGGTACCTACAACTTGAATCGGAATCATCAGAATCTCTATATCCATGTGAGTTGACCGTTATCAGGTATCGACAAAGGCTCACGATGATGATGATTGCTCTTTTTTCAGCGAAGCAGCTTTCCATTCCTTGATGATTTCGTCTAGTTGAGGTCCCTCTGGTTCTATGTCATCTTTTAGGATAACGACCTCTTTAGCGGCCTTTTTCACGGCCTGAGCAGCCTTGGTATGCGAATGCTTCGTCAGAAAAGCATGGATTAAGGTATAAGTGGCTGTAAGGAAAGATTAAAATTTGTGCGGTGCAGTGTCAACGGGTTCTTACTTGCTAGGTTGCCGTCCATCGTGGAGTGTTGGTTTGAACGAGCAAGCATTTTCTCAATCTAAAATTGCAGAATGTCCCACGGCATTTCATTGATTCATCACTGACCATGAGCACAATCAAGGGTCTCACAAAATCTGACGTCGCGCACGATGGGTCCAGCCTCCGCGTCGCTATCGTGCATGCGCGGTGGAACAAGACAATTATCGACGCCCTTGTGGCTGGTGCTATCGCCAAATTAAAGGAGCGTGGCGTAAAACCGAGCAACATTGTTATAGAATCGGTCCCAGGCAGCTTCGAACTGCCCTTGGCGTGTTCAAGGTATTGACATCAGATCTTACTATGGTGGGTGTCTTACTCGACGTGTAGGATGATCGCTGGAGCCCATATTCAGAGTAGCTCCAATGTTACCGACTTGCTTGGTGGATTGAATTTCAGCGACACCGTCTCACCAAAAGGCCCATCGCGCTCCGGAACGCCAGCACCAGCGGCAACTGTGACAATGCCTAACCAACCCTTTGACGCGGTCATTGCTATTGGAGTTCTTATCAAAGGAGCTACTATGCATTTCGAATACATCTGCGAGAGCGTGTCGCACGCGTTGATGAAGATTCAATTGGACACTGGCGTTCCAGTCATATTTGGCGTCTTAACTGCACTTACTGACGACCAAGCGTTGGAAAGAGCAGGATTGGGCCGGGGTGGAGACAAGGGACACAATCACGGCGAAGACTGGGGTCTTGCTGCAGTAGAAATGGGCTCGCATGTTCGCCGGTGGTCTGAAGGGAAATTCGCATGATAAACTGTACTTTGTAAGAAGAAATGGACCTAGAATTGTAATACAAAAGACTGCCCCCTGAGGATGCCAAAAAGAAGTCGTTTAGACGGCGCCCTGTGACGGCAATAACCAAGTAACTCGCCATCACGCTCCGACGCCGGGTTGTACACCTCGACTCGCAACTTCAACATGAAGAAAAAAGTAGGATAAAATTGTGAGCTTCTTCGACAATCGTAATGATTTGTCTCTAGGTCCTACTTATGGGTGCCTCGGGGAGCGGGAAGACTTCCATGCGCTCTCTTATCTTGCAAGTATTTCGCTACTCTTCGGCCGATATAACTAAAACTAGATAATTAGCTCGAATAATCCTGCATCGCTCACCGCAAGGCTTGGGGCGACCATTGACGTCGAGCAAAACCATGTTCGTTTTCTCGGAGACCTCATTCTCAATCTATGGGATTTGGGTGGACAAGATTCCTTTATGGACTCCTATCTCACCACGCAAAGAACAACTATTTTCCAGCAGGTTGGAGTGATGATATACGTGTTTGATGTTGAGACTAGGGAAATGGGTAAAGATCTCGAATATTTTAGGGATTGCATGGCCGGCTTGAAGCAGTACAGTCCCGACGCAGCCGTATTTTTGCTGGTACATAAGATGGACCTTGTAAGAGAACCAAGACAGGCAACGTTTCTGAAGAAAAAACAAGAGCTCGAAGAAGCGAGCGGTGACACCAAGGTTAATGTGTTCGGTACAAGCATATACGACGAAAGTCTCTACAAGGCGCGCCATTTTGCAGTGCTTCGTTTATCAAATATTCTTGTTAACTCCATACCATTTGATCTAGGCATGGTCAAATATAGTCCACACCTTGATCCCGAATGCGGCTATCCTCTCAAGCACCTAACAACGTTTGCAGGAGCATGCAACGCCACTGAAGTAATTCTTTTCGAGCGCACGACATTCCTTGTAATTGCCACTTCATCACCTCCGCCCTCGTCTTCCAGTTCCACATCGGACTCCGAAGATAACCAGGATGGCGACGTTCTGGATTCAAAGCGCTACGAGCGTACGTCTGAGCTCATCAAGGGATTCAAGCATTCGTGTTCTCGTGTCCGTGAGGAATTCCGCTCCCTGGAAATGGAGCTATACAATTTTACAGCTGTTCTCGACGAGATGACAAGAAACACATATGTGATGGTCATTGTCCATGATCCAACAATAGGTACAGTACCAAAGTAATGCCATTACTACCCCGAGACTGACTCTTTTGGGCAGAGGCAGCCGCTTTGAAGTTGAATATTCGACTTGCACGTAAGAAGTTTGAAGAATTGCAAAGTGATAGCCTCATGTCATAATCATGCATTCATGCATTCTTTCTGTTTTATTTATCATTCATCTGTATACCACTGCCATACGTAGCCTCTAATACCGGTTTAATGGTCTAATTATACACGGGTCTCCATTCACTCATAGATAATGTATTTCAATAGTAGCACATGTAAGATATGGCACAATATGGCACAAGTCTTGAACTTAGTGGGGACATATATTGGATAATAATAGCATACTGTCGAGTATATCAATGGGGTAATGGAAGATTATACAATAACACATAAAGTCATAATGTTGAGCTAAAGGGATTATCTGGGTGTTGCTCCGGGCTTTGCAAGCTCAGCGGCACGAGTGCCGTCGGGGGGTTTATATGGCGTGCGTTTCTCCTGCTGCAGTATTCTCTTCTTGTACGCACTTGCGCGAGTGCCTGCCGGAGGAAATGAATCTACACTCGATGTGGATCCAATTCTCGGTCGCCTAGCAGGAGTAAACGGGTCGGAAGCCTTCAAGCTGGACAAACCAGACTTTTGGCGTCGCTGAGGTGGATCGCTCTGGCGTAGCCCACTGAGATCAGAGCGGACAATTGATGACGACCTGTTAAACACATGGTTGCTGAGGGGACGGGAATAACGACTCGTGAAGCTGTCGTCGTCGTCAAAATTGTTGAGCATATCGCTGGGTCGTACGCGAAGAGAGCTGAATCCCTTCGCAGGTCCGACTTTGGGAACAGTAGACCTGCCACGAAGGTTGTCTGCGGTCTGCGCATCGTCAGTTTCCAGTGACATGCCACGAGAGTTCCTAACATTTTCCCTGGCGCTGTGATCAGGAAGTTTTTCAGTGGACTTCAGTATTTGCTCGACGACCAGCTCTTCCACCATAGTCTCTGCGGAAGGTAGAGTATTTTGATCAACGGGTACGTTCTGTTCAGGACGTTCTGCATCGGTGGCCTCGACTACCTCCATAATAATCTCCTTCTGCATCTTCTGCTTTCTAGGCCTTGTCACTGGGGGCATTACAGAGGGCTCAACCGAACGCGATCTAGACCGAGTATTTCTATATGGTGCTGCGTCGTCCAGAGCAGGTTGAGTCGCGCTAGTAGGTGGTCGACGGGGTGCCTTCCTGGGTTGCTGGTATGAAGGATTTCGTGGTTGTGCCGGAGGCGGTGGAGGCGGTGTGGGTTGTGGGATATTTGCAGATCTCTGGCTTAGGTTTTTCGAAGAAGAAATGTGTTGTGGGCTGCTCTGCGCAATATCAGATGCGTTCTGGGAACTTCGGTATTGTCTGAGAGGAATAGGTGAGGAAAATGCTTGTGACAATGCCGCGGGTTCCTGACGATTCCCTTGGGAAATGGACGCGCTCTCCCTTTCCCGATTGACAGCATTTGACGAATTTAATATAGTACTCGATACATTACTAGGGCCAGCTGCGTCGAACAGTCTTTCTTGCGAAAAGGGTGGCGGAATGGCTGGTTTGTTACGATGTGTTGGCTCAGGTGCTACGAGTGTGCGTTCTGGAGAAAACACCGCCGAGGGTCCAGGTTCATTCGGCATTGTATCGTACAGGTTGTAATCCGGATCGCTAAACAAAGATCTGAAAAGATTCTCAGAATGTTGTAAAATAAACGATAGACAATATACTCACGTTCCATGACGTTCCTCTTCTTCTTCTTCCTCTTCCTCCTCCTCTTCCTGAGCCCGTGCTTTGCCTTTGTCACTTACAGTTAGCGTTTGGGGGTTTTCTTGCCGTTGGCGTTCTGAAACCCGGACCCTCTTGGCAGCTGGCGGTGGGTTTGATTGATTTGACGTACGATCAGAGCGTCGTCGCTTTCGCGACGGTTCCCTATAAGAGGCCTCTTCATCCAAATCGTGCTCTTGGTCTTGGTCTTGTTCCTGTTCCTCCTCTTCTTCTATTTCTTCGCCGTCAGAATCCAACTCTACAACCTGGTGTTTCCTCCTCCTCGAATGTGGCAGTTGTCGATCCTCGTGCCACAGTTGTTTCTGTGAGGGAGGATTTTTTGCTACCATGTCTGCAATTATCACATCAAGTATGTGTGCCTTTTTTTTGTACCTTTCCTTCCATGACTCGGGTGTATGCCGTGCTGCCCATAGATAAAGTTCAGGCATATCTTTTGCCTGTCATATGCAAAGAAAAAACAAAGTGAGAGGAGGTCGCTGATAAATTAGTAGACGAACATACAAGTTGAACAAGGTGAGTATAGACACTCAGGCCCTGCCTCCCACCTGACGCTTTATAAGGCATAACATTTGCAAGGAATTCGCATAGATTTTTGTCGTCCTTGTCAGTGAACTCAGTTCGCCTATGCAAGGATAAGCAAAGATTTCTTGAAGAAATATAGCGACTCGCCTTTGTCCAGGAGGTATACCACCCATCCTTTTACGCGTCGGAAGACGATGGGCAAAATGATTGTCTCGAATACAGTGCTGTATAAAAGTTGTGTACTCCACGTAGACATCATGTAGTCGCGTGTCGGTTGCACCATTGTAGCCGCACTGAATAGTACTTTGCTCAAGTGAACGGTTTATCAGCACCGTGTTTGCTTCGTGTGCATTTGCAACTAATCGACCGCCATGTCTCTGATAGCAAACAAAACGAGCTCAAGAATTCAAGTACTTTGAGCTTACAGTGATTAAGACTTACTTTAATATCCGCCTTCAGATTCCGCACTTGATCTTCGTTTTTGATACATTTGTGAAGGTAGAATGTAATGGGAATGTGGTCTTGGTCTCGAAAGAGATGCTTATTTAACCGTGGCGGGTGGGGTACTTGCACTTCCAAGTCGCTTTCTTCGTTTTCAATCATGGGTGTTCAGAACTAACGTCGCGTCGTCCAGTTGACTGAGTTCCTGCTCAAATTGAAAAGTATCACGTGATATAACGTTGATAGACGCGCGGTCACATGTGCCGTTAACCCTCCCGTTCCTGTCACCAACTCGGTCAAAGGCAATGGATCTTCAACGCCAAGTTCAGCCGCCAGAAGTGTACCAATCTCTCATCGCTGAGAGAGATTCGCTTCTTGTAAAGGCACGCGTTATTGCGGAGCAATGCAATGCCTTGGCTCCTATCTCGAAGCTCATGCCAGAGATAATGCTACGTATTTTTGCTTTCAACTCAGGAACTCATAACAAAGAGATGGACCCCAACACAACTGACCTTCGAGGTTGGCCGACCATTGATCCAACAAAGCATCTCAGAATCATTTCACAGGTTTGTCAACACTGGCGCGTCCTCGCGCTCAGGTCCCCGACATTATGGAATGTGGAGCTCGACTGCAACCTTCAATCCCAGTGGATGGCAGAACTTGCCAGTCGATCGCAATCTATTCCTTTGAAGATAAGAGCAGACTTTTTCACTAGACTGCCGGATAGAGCAATGGCCAATTTTCTCTCCTCAATTCCTGAGTTTCACCGTTTGGGCGAGTTGTCAGTATATGTGAACGACAGGGGCTTCGCAGAAAAGTTTTTTGGGCTTATAAAACAGCCTCTTCCCATGCTCCACAACCTTAACTTCACCATGGGTTGCGAACCTGCAACTTATCCTGGAGACGAAGAAGACATCTCATCAGACGAGGAATACGGGTCGTCAGTATCAGATGATTTGGTATCCGACGAGGACGACTGTGTCCTGCCCGATTTTCCTGACGACTCTTGCAAGATCCTTACCCTTACCACCCGCGGCTGCCTCTTCCGCCTTGATTCATCCATCTACCAAAACCTCACAGATCTCTCTGTTTTGGACATCATTGGGAAAATGCCGCTGATATCTGAGTGGATATCTTGTCTTCAGAATATCGAAAACCTCACTTCATTGGTCTTGGTACACGCAATGCAAAAACACCGTAACCTACTCCACATGCCGCAATTAAGTCTCCCCCATCTGACCGACCTTCGGCTGGTAGGCCATTTTGCATCGTGCAGCCAATTTCTTGATCAATTGTCCATCAATCCATTGCGGTCTTTCGACATTCGTTTTCAGCACGCCGTTCATTCTCGTACAGAGATAACAAGGCTAATGGACGCTGTGATGCCGCACCTAGTTCACCAGGCAAAAACAACCTCGTTTGACTCCCTAAAAATTATCTTCCTGGACACCCATTTCCAGTTTACGAATACGGAAGCGCCGAAAAAATTTAAACCATATTTCCGGGTCCAGCTTACACGTTCAGATGGCTTCAATCTTCGCACTTCTACCTCCTTAGGTTCTGATACTGAGGACAGAGACAATCCTGACAAAGAAGAAAGCAATCGCGCCTTCCTATGAACCAAGTACTAACTGCTCTGATGGCTCCTTTCACGTCTCTCATCTCTCTCCCAATTGATTTTGAGACAGGGGTATCCCACTTCTTGAACAAGCATGTTCCCAAGGTCTGCAATGCAGATACCCGCTTCCACAATGCAGCCATTGTTCCCCTTCTCACCAGACCAACTTCGGACCCTAACAATCTCGCTTTCGGATGGGGATCCAGGATTTGACATGTTAAAAGCATATGTAAAGTGGAGAGCAGGACTCGGGAAACCGCTTGAACACCTTCGGTTCATCACTGGTAGCCCTGCCAGAAGCTTGCCTGACTATTGTGAAGAACTACGACAGTATTGCAGGACGCTGACATGGGAACAAAGGCGAGGTATGGGGGATTGGGAAGGAGGTGATATTGATGGGAACATGGTGTCAGTGATTTGGGGCCAGTAATTTGGGCAGGGTGTATACCACAAAGGCTTGAAATACATACTGATAGAATACAAAGAAATGAGAAGCAAGAGTAAAGTAAATAGTTGTGAAATCTCACTTATACAAATCAAGAAGGCAATACAACATGAGACTGGATGTCAAGTGGCAAATCAAGTCAACATACTCAAGGACAGTGGGATAGGAAGGACGAAAAAAGGAGCGAAGCAGCTGCAGCACAGATAACTGAAGGCAAACGAAAAAAAGAAAAGAAAAAAGGGTATAACGGGCTGTGATAAAATTCGCCAGCAAAAAAAGGTAAGACAAGAGCAACATAATCGTCGACAAGACGGGTAGAACATAAAATTTTCAGCTAGATCGAAATTATTTACAATCCATCCGGTCCATCCATCCGCCGACACACACCCACTCCATCTCACCAAATCCGATCCCTCGGTTCCATCAAAGTTGCACAGGTATCAAGCAGACTCGCGAATGGCACTCAACACGCATACTGCAATGCAACAGGGAAGAACGGCCCCGGTCTAGGATCGCACTGGTGTGCTGGCTGACGACCGCATTTTACGACACCCAGACTATAGTGAGGGGGTATCATGGTCCATCCACATAGGGAGAAAAAGAGAGGTGGGAAAAGTGGTGCACAGCCCTGTCAGCACCTATATCCTCGGTGAAGCGAAGTAAATGGTCGTACAAGCAAGGGAGATGACAAAGTATAACGAGACAAGCCTGCGTGCGTGCCATTGGATCAGACTTGAGACAGGACTGAGAAAGACAAGGAAGAACGCACATGAGACCCTCCATGTAATTTGATTTTCCGTCTCTGTTGGAATCACGCAAGAAAGTGTTAGCGTTATTGAAGGCGAGAGTCTAGCAATAAAAGGAAATGAGACAAGAACATACTGAATGGGGTGTTGACGAGGAGCACAGAAACGAAGAGTACAATTGTCTACAAATCAAGGAAGACCATAAGCACAGATAACAAAGTTATAAAAAAATTAAACAGACCTCAAAGTTGGCGAAAAAGAGAGTAAGCTCGTGACCGGATCTGATCGGTAATCAGCCAACGAATACACCACAGAATGAACTGGGAGGCCTACATCCATCCGACGATAACCAACAACGGGACGACAAACGAGGCGATTTGCTATAGTTTTCGTGCGACAGAGATTTTGTTAGCTAAATTCCAATAGCAACACAGGGGACTGACGATCGAGCTTCCGACAGAAATCGTGATGGTGAGCTCCATTTTGTTATCGAGAGCCATCCAGACGGAGGTAACATGCTCAGCTGCGTTGGCCTGTGATGAAAGTGAATCGCTGTGCCAAAGAATGACGGTGCGGTGAAACATACAACAATAGGCAATAAAATCAAACCAATGAAAGGTTTCGGGACGTGATATCTCTCTGCAAATTCTTCGATGGAGGCAACCACTGAAACACAATTAGCCCTCAGAAATTGTTGCGAGACCAAATTCAGCTTACAGAAATCTGCGCAGAATGCAGTAACGACAGTGACGACCAACAGGCTGCCCAAATCCCTCAACAAATCCGTAATGCAGGGAACAATAGAAGAAAAGACGTACGAAAATGACGCTGCGACGACGCTCATCTTAGCCTCTTCGGGCGGCTCGGTTGCAAGTGGTGTCAATGCGTTGATTGTTGGTGTCCGTGGAACGGGAGATTGTACACGAGAGCTTTGATTGAGTGCATTTTGGTCGGCTTCGATGGCCTCGAGCTGCACGCGGGATACCAACTACAGCACCGCCGGAATAAGTTTCCTTCAAAACAATGGCGCGGTGTATTACGGACCTGGAAGTATACATACGCGACATAGACGATTAAGAGAATAATGGCTGTTCCTCTAGAGATGACCAGCAAACCTTCCGTGTTTGATTCATCTAGAACAGCCGATCAGTCCGCGACAAAATAGATACTGAAATTTTTATTTTACCCAAGGTGCTAGAATATGCAGCCGGAATGACAAGAGCTAAAAAATGTGCCGAAAAGGATCAGTAGCACAGCCTAAGGCAGGCGCGAATTTAGCCATTGGGCCGACTTACTAATGCAGGCTAGCGTCATCAACTTTGGTGGGAATCAAAAAGGGTAAGACATAGTGGACGCGCTGCGCCGGAGGGAGAACTTACAGAACTTGAGCTGAAGAGAGGATAAGCCAACGGGGCTAAATAGGAAGCCGAAGAGCTTACGCTTGTGCTGCGACCGAGTTGAATTCACTTTGAACGCGTTTAGTGCCGGCTAGTTGGACGTAATCAGCGGTTAAGCGGGGGACAAAAAGACGCGTATGGACCTGCTAGGAATGAACAACCCAAAACGAGCAAAATATTAGATAGAATGGAGCCGAGCATCTAAAGTCCAAAAATTTCCCGATAAGCTCGGGCAATGCAGAAAAAAAAACATGCGAGTAGACGCACAGATGTTTGTACGATGCGCAGTTCGCCTGCAGGGTGGAATAAGACAAAATGGTGGGTGCAGGATATAGAACGGTCATACCTTGAAGTAAGGCAGCGATACCGACGATGATTTCCACTGCATTGCCAAAGGATGCGTTGAGGAGACCGGCCAAGGTCTGGCCGAGTTTTGCGGACATTTGTTCAGTTGAATCGCCGAGAAGCTGAAGGTGGAATGTTAGGCGCCGTTGCAGATACGCGGAATGGACGGACCTTTGCGAGAGGCATGATAGCGAGGAAACTGAATGTGAATCGATAGACAACATCCCAGTCGAGATAGTGGGCTACAGCACTGAGGGGGACGAATACGAGGAAGACATTGAAAAAGGAGCTAAAGAAGAACCACTTGTAGGACGCGAGCCAGGAGGGTTCGCCGTCTGCTTTGATGAAGGCCGAGACGCGGTGTGAGAAAGAGGCGGAGTGGGGATCACCGTCGCCGTTGGTTGCGTCGTGACGGGGCAGCAGAGAAGTGGTTTCTGTGGCTGGCATGGTGGGACAAAGCAAGGACGGAAGGAATAAAAGGAGAGTGGTATATGAGACTTGGAAAGGTGTATGTATACGAGGCAGTGCAGTTGGACTTGGCAGAGGAGTGACGTCACGTGTCTATTTATCTCAATCAACGATGTCAGGGTTTGAAATGAGGGCGGGGGGAAGAGGGTCAAGATGGGTGACATCGCCGTAAGCGACCAGAGTGCCCTTGCCGTTCTCGCCCACCTCTATCACAGTCACGCTCCCGTTCATGCACCTCCACAGCACCACCCCGCGTCCGCACTCCACCTTGCG